>LR738712.1:287529201-287685831 GCA_902687465.1 Secale cereale
CCCGTCGCCGACCTGGGCCGGCTTCGCCTTCCGCCACTCCGGCCCGTTTCCTCCCGCAAGCCGGCCGGGCTGCTCCTTCGTCGGCCACCGCTTCCCGCTCGCCAGGCCGCAGCTCCGCAGGCCGGCTCCACTTCTCCCGCCGGGCCGCGCCCCTCCTCTTGGGCCTCGCCTGGCCAGCTGCGCGCCGAGCCGCCTCCGAACGGGCCGACCGGATCCAGATCTGGCCCGTTTCCTCTCCAGATCTAGGTTGACCTCAATCCCCTAGTCCCTGTTTAACTGTTCTGTTATGCCTACTTTGAACTGATGTATCTTTTACTGTGGTGCTCCGTTTTGAGCGTGTGATATGTCCAGATGTTCGTGGAGATGCCCTCTACGTTTTACCTGTTGTTGTCATGCATGTTAGAGATCATCTAGGTGCTTGTTTTTCTGTTACAAGAGTGTATGATGATATAAACTGCTGTTATGTGTTATTTTTGTGCCACCTTTGACATGTGATATCTTTTAGCTCGTTTGTCCAAACGAAGCAAATGACATGTCCACGTGTTCGTCTTGACACGAACTACGTGTTGGGTGTGATAGGTTGCATGGTAGATGTTTTGTTTCCTTGTTATCATCGATGCAAGATGCCATGTTCAAATGTTGTGTTTTTACTTGTTTTGAAATGCCATCTTGTTGAGCTCGTTGCGATCGGTGTGTTCACCACATTGATGCGTGCTTGTGTGTTTCGGGATCACCGTCATATGTATTTTGATGAGGTGCTTACCCTTTGCCATGTTTAGTTTCGAGGTGTCTTAAACATGCTCTTTTTGTTGCTATGATGATATTGCTGTTTTAGGACTTAGTGAAATTTCACTAAGTCTGAAATCTGTAACGTTCCGATGCCATGTTCGTGTGATGTTGTAGGACAAAGCATGATAGTTTTGGGGTGGATTTTGATTGTTCCATGAAGTATATATTGTTGTCTTTCCATTCATGTCCTCACATGTCCATTTGAGGTGCTGTAGCATGCTTATCTTTTGCTCCAAACTTTCAATAAAATTCTGCTGCCAGAATTTTATTTCAAAGTTCAATATGTCCAAGGTCATTGCTAGTGATCCGTGACTCCGTTGGGGGTGCACTTTGGACCTAGTTGCTGTACATTATATCTAGTTTATGTTCAAGTCCTTTGCCATGCCTTTTGGGTGCTGTAGATTAATTATTTTGTGCTCCCAAGATGCCATGTTGCTGTAATTTGCAGTTTTCGCTCAAATCTTGTTTCGGGCATAACTTTTAGCCCGTAACTCCGATTTCAGCGAACTTTATATCAAACTTGGGTGTTTTTCTGTGTAGATTAATAATATCAGGTTGTTATCTTGTTTTGAGGTGTTTTGCTTGAGTGATGTTTTCCGTGCTCCGTGTGCTTCAATAGTGCATCCATCATGCATACATGTTTTTCGAGTGCGCATTGCATTGTGTTGATTGGTGCTGGTGTGTTTGTCTTGTTTAGACCCGGAAGTTGAGCACGAGTTTTCCAACGAGGTTGAGCACGAGGTTTCCAACGAGTTTGAGCAAGAGGACCCTTCTTTCGATCCGAACTTCTTCTCTTCAGGCAAGATGACCGAACCCCGATAACATTACTATCTTTGTCTATTGCTAGTAGTCTCGATCTATAGTTTTGCCTCGATGCCCATGTTCTTCTTGTCAGCCTCCTACTTGTAACCAATTGCCATGTTTAACCACCCTACCTATGCAAACCGTTGCTTGGCTAAGTACGCTTCGCTCAGCCCTTCTTATAGCGTTGCTAGTTGCAGGTGAAGTGAAGATGCTTGCTCCATGTTGAAGTTTGGTTGGGTTATATCACACTATATAAATGCTTTAACTGAAATCACATATATATTGGCAAGGGTGGAAGGCTAAGCCTTTTGCTTGGTGTTTTGTTCCACTCATGCCGTTAGGATCCGTATAAGCCGGTTTTATGTTCCTTGATTATGCGTTCCTAACACGGTTGGGGTGTATGGGACCCCCTCGATAAACCGCTAAGTGCTAAGTCTTTTCCAGCAAATCCCAACATTGGTACTATTTGCCTAATAACAAACTAAACTTGCATAGGGAGTAATTAACCCTTTTTCTTAATCAACAACCCCGGGCCAGTGCTCCACATGAGTGTTGGTCCGAAACGGGGAGTCTGCGGGGCCACCTCAAGGAAACTCGAGGTTTGGTAAAAACCTGTAGAATCACCCATCCGGTCGTGTCCTGAGACCTAGATACGCGCGGCTACGATCAGGGTGTCGACACACCGGGAGGATTTGCTAGATTAGCCTTACCTTAGTTCGGTTTAACTTGAGCACGGGATTCCGAGGATACTCGGGTCTTCCCACTTTGGAGTTGCGACTCCGCGGATCGTGGGCTTGTAATGGGTCAAGTTGGAACACCCCTGCAGGGTTTGAACTTTCGAAAGCCGTGCCCGCGGTTATGTGGCAGATGGGAGCTTGTTAATTCCGGTTGTAGAAAACTTGACACAATGATACTAATACACTACCAGCGTGTGTTCCGTGACTGTCAATTTCCGAATAGGGATTCGGGAGTTGAACACGGAGGGGTTATGTTTGTGAGCTTGTAGCTAGGATCACTTAGTGATCACTTCTCGCGATGCCTTCTCTTCTCGCTCTCTCTTGCGTAAGTTAGATGCTAGTTGCTGCTGCAGACTCTTTGTTGCTCCTTCACCTCATTTCTTTCTTCAGCCTTTCCCTCACCTAAAGGCTTTGATAGTTCTGTTACCCGGGAACGGGATTGCTGAGTCCTCTGTGGCTCACAGTTACTTCACACACCAGATGCAGGTCCAGCTGTGAGCTATCCAGGTGATGGCACCGAGCTGGATTGGGAGTACGACGAGGAGCGTAGTCGGTACTACGTGCGCTACCCGGACGATCAGTAGTGGAGTCTCTTACTAGGATTCGATCCGCCTGTGGTTGTTTTATTTATCTGAGTTTGGTACTTTGACATTTGGCTTTTGCCCTTAGAGGGTTGTAGTGATCTTATTGTATGATGTTTGAGACTTGTACTGTTATTCTGTGACGTGGCGATTGTAAGCCAACTATCTTTTAAGTTTACTATCCCCTCTTTTACATGAGTTGTGCAAAGTTTACCAGACTTGAGATCATTCTAGGATGGAATTATGCCTTTAAGTCGGGCCTCGACCCGTAGGAGGTATAACTCCATCCTGGGCATTACAAGTTGGTATTCAGAGCCTTCTCCGACCTAGGAGCCCCCACTGTTTGATCGAACCGTTGACGGTTGAGTCTAGGCACACACTGAAAACTTTTTGAGTCCTATATTATATCGGAGAGTAGGATTTCTTTGCTTCTCATCCCCTTTCTCTCTGGTGAGGACTCCTGACGTCTACTCTTGTCTCTCCTATCTTCAAAATTTGCACAAAATTTTTTTTAGGAATCCCGCGAGTATTCTGGGATTGTTTCGATGTTCTTGTGACAAGGATATTGTTCCCGATGCCTCCTGTTACCGAGGAGTTGAGCTTCGGGGTATCATTGCAACAAGCATATCGCGACAGTACTAAATACTTAAGACGGCCGACATCGAAAATCTCCCCTATACGGCCAGTGGCAAGATAACCCCGACATCACCCAGTACTGGGGAGGTAGTTCAGGAGTATTGCCATAGCTTGTTATAGTGGATGCTTTTCGAAGGTCCGAGGTACACAGTTTCCGAGAAAGACTGGTTATGTGTTGAAGGATGGATACACCTGGATGTAGGTTAGAGTTGATTGCGCGGTGCTTCCCGTGTATCCCCAACACCTGATTGCATAACTGGAATCTTTCGGAAAGCTATAGGTGGGTTTTTTATCCAGTAGATCGTAGGCATTCTTCCAACGAATGCAGGTTAGTGAGTTTGGGGTTCGACATTGAGTGAAGGAGTTATATGACCGAGGTTACTATCAGGAGTTGCATCTTAAAGGGTCCTTGGCTATGCTGATCCGGGGATTGCAAAACCTTTTCGTAACGCGTTCATATGCTTTCAGCACAAAGATGTTAGAACGAAACTCCTCTCTTGTGTTTGTTCCTTTCCGTACCTTGTTGTTTTATTATTTTATCCTTTTGATCCCTATGTGGCTTCTCGTGAAGACTGATGTTATCAATTAACTGAGAAATTCATTCGTTCCTTTTGTTCGGATGATTTCATTCGTTCTTATTGTTCGAATGATTATTGTGAAGACTTGTTGCAATTCATTCCATTGATTCCGCTTATTCCTTTTGTCAATCAATTGCTGATTCGTGGTCATCTCTTACAGGATGGCTCCGAAAAAGGTTCCGAATGCCAACCCAGAGGTGGAAGAGGTCCCAGAGCATCCTCCTTCCCCTCCTCCTCCGCCTGAGGCTTGGAGAGCAATTATGCAGACTACAGCTCAGAACACTCAGTTGATGATGCAGATGATGCAGCAAATGCAAGCTATGCAAGCTAATCAAGCTAATCAGGGTGTTCCAATGAACCAAGGCAACTTCTTCCAGCAGCACCATGCTACCCTCAACCAGTTCTTGGCTAACAATCCTAAAGCTTTCAGTTACTGTGTCGACCCTCTTGATGCTGAAGATTGGCTGACCGATATCAAGAAGCATTTTGAGTGCAGTAACGTGAAAGAAGATGACTATGTGAAGTTTGCAGCCTTCCAACTGAAAGATCAAGCAGCTGACTGGTGGCAGCAGTACAAAGACTCAAGGCCGGGTCAAGTGATCTCATGGGAGAATTTCTGCAAGGATTTCCGCTCGCATCACATTCCTACAAGTGTTATCGAGGGTATGCGTGAGCAATTCCGCAACCTCAAGCAGGGCTCCATGACAGTCTATCAGTATAATGTCAAGTTCCAAAACCTCGCTCGCTATGCAAAGCAAGACATTCCTGATGCAAAGAGTAAAATCTATCAGTTTCGTGGAGGTCTCAAAGATGAACTTCAGCTTGCTCTCACTTTGTTCGAGCCAGACGAATTCGATAAGTTCTATAATATGGCTTTGAAACAAGAAGCAGCTCAGCTTAAGATGGAGGCTTCTAAGAAGAGAATTCGAGATGCTGTTCACTCTACCTCATCGTCTCAGTTGGCTGCGAAACAACAGAAATTCTGGCTTCCTCCTCCTCCAATGATTCGAGCTCCATACAACAACTCCAGCAACTTCAACAACTCCAACAACAAGAACTCTAGTGGCCGTGGTTTCTCCCACCCACCCAACCCAAGCAACCAGTCGAAGAAGCAGTTTCAGTCTCAAGGCTCTAAGTCCAGTGGCTCTCAGTTCCGTCCTCTCTCTGAAGTGGTGTGCAACAAGTGTGGCCAGAAGGGTCATTATGCCAACAGATGTCCGAATCCGAAGCGTCTTCCTCCTCCACCACCTGTGAGTTCAGCTATTGTCAAGCATGATCCAAAGACAGCAAGGGTTAATCTGATGAATGCAGCACAAGCAGAGGCTTCTTCTGATGTCATTCTGGGTAACCTTTCAGTGAACTCTTTTCCAGCTAAAGTTTTGTTCGATTCAGGTGCTTCACATTCTTTCATGTCAAGACCTTTTGCATTGTCACATGATATGCCATTGCAAGCTTTGCCGAGTCCGATGTCTGTGCTTTCTCCGGGTTTGCTCATGAACTCCAACAACTTTGTTCCGAATGTTTCTATCCGCATGGGTGATTATCGTTTTCTGGCTAATCCGGTGGTTCTGGGTCATTCTGATATTGACCTCATTCTCGGAATGGATTGGCTTTCTCAGCACGATGCTCACATTGATTGCGCTCAAAAGGAAGTCAAGTTGACTCATTCTGATGATGATGTGATTATCTTCGCCTCCAGGGATAATACTATTCGGCTTTTCTCTCTTAATGATAAGGGTGAAATTAATGCCATAGAGCAAATTCCAGTGGTGAATGAATATCAAGACGTCTTTCCAGAAGAACTTCCAGGAATGCCTCCACACCGTCAGGTGGAGTTTGTCATTGAACTCGAGCCGGGCACCGAACCTGTCTGTCGGCGTCCTTACAAGCTCTCTTCAGATGAATTGAAGGAATTGAAGAAACAGTTGGATGAACAGGAGCGTATGGGTCTCATCAGACCGAGTACATCTCCGTGGGGCTGTGGTGTCTTATTTGTCAAGAAGAAAGATGGCACGGAGCGTCTCTGTGTTGACTACCGGCCACTGAACAAGAAGACGATTAAGAACAAGTATCCGCTCCCCAACATCAATGAACTCTTTGAGCAGCTCAAAGGAGCTAAAGTATTCTCTAAGCTGGACCTCCGAATGGGTTACCATCAAATTCGCATTCGCGAGGAAGACATTCCCAAGACGGCGTTCAGAACGAGCTACGGTTCATATGAGTATACCGTCATGTCCTTCGGCCTCGCCAATGCTCCTCCTACCTTCTCAAGGATGATGCATTACATCTTCAACCCCTATACAGGCGAGTTTGTGCTAGTGTATCTGGATGATATTTTGGTGTTTTCCAAGAATGAAGAAGATCACGAAAAGCACTTGCGTCTGGTTCTTGATCGACTCAGAGAGCATAAATTCTATGCCAAGTTCTCAAAGTGCGAGTTTTGGCTCGATAAGGTTCTCTACCTGGGCCACATTATCTCAGCTGACGGTATTGCGGTTAATCCCGAGAAAGTTGAAGCAATTGTCAACTGGGAAGCTCCTCAGAACGTCAAGCAGCTCCGCAGTTTTCTGGGTCTTGCCAGCTATTGCAGAAGGTTTGTGGAGAACTTCTCCAAGATTGCCAAGCCTCTTTCCAACCTCCTCCAGAAGAATGTCAAATACTTTTGGTCTCCCGAGTGTGAAATGGCTTTCAAAACCCTCAAAGAGAAGCTTGTCTCAGCTCCAGTTCTGATTCCTCCTGATGAATCCAAGCCCTATGAAGTGTTCTGTGACGCTTCTCTTCAAGGCCTTGGTGGTGTGCTTATGCAAGAGAAGAGAATTGTGGCATACACTTCACGTCAGCTCAAGCCAGCTGAGAAGAACTATCCCACACATGATCTCGAGCTAGCAGCTGTGGTACATGCTCTGATTACGTGGAGACATCTGTTGTTGGGCAGAAAGGTCGACATCTTCACTGATCACAAGAGCTTGAAGTACATCTTCACACAGCCGCATCTGAACCTCCGCCAGACTCGTTGGGTCGAGATGATCCAAGAGTACAACCCCAGCATTGAGTACACTCCAGGCAAGGCGAATGTGATTGCAGATGCTTTGAGCAGAAAGGCATATTGCAACAGCCTTCTTATCAAGCCACACCAGCCTGAGCTTTGTGAAGCATTCAGGAAACTCAACCTTCAGGTTGTTCCGCAGGGTTTTCTTGCAAATCTCCAGATTGCTCCTACCTTGGAAGATCAAGTCCGTGAGGCCCAGCTCAGTGATACCATGGTGAAGAAGGTGAAACATGGGATTGCAAAGGGCACTCCAAAATATAAGTGCTTCCGTGTTGATGAGAGAGATACCTTGTTCTTCGAGGACAGACTCGTTGTTCCCAAAGGTGATCTCAGGAAGCTCATAATGGAAGAAGCTCATGATTCTCTCCTTTCCATTCATCCTGGCAGTTCCAAGATGTACCAAGACCTCAAGCAATCTTACTGGTGGACACGCATGAAAAGGGAGATTGCCCAGTTCGTGAACGAATGTGATGTATGCAGAAGAGTGAAAGCAGAACATCAACGTCCAGCCGGTCTTCTCCAACCTCTTCCTATTCCTGAGTGGAAGTTCGACCACATTGAAATGGACTTCGTCACTGGTTTTCCTAAATCCAAGCGAGGCAATGATGCTATCTTTGTGGTGATTGACAAGCTTACCAAAGTCGCTCACTTTCTTCCAGTCAAAGAATCAATCAATGCAGCTCAACTTGCAGAGCTGTACACTTCCAGAATTGTGTCCCTACATGGCATTCCTCAAGTGATATCCTCAGACCGTGGCAGCTTGTTCACATCAAGGTTCTGGGACTCCTTTCAGTCCGCCATGGGCACGAAGATCAGGTTCAGCACTGCCTTTCACCCTCAGACTAGTGGTCAAGTCGAGCGTGTGAATCAGATCCTAGAAGATATGCTCAGAGCCTGTGTCATCTCCTTCGGCATGAAATGGGAGGACTGCCTTCCATTTGCCGAGTTCTCTTACAACAACAGCTTTCAAGCAAGTGCAGGCAAAGCACCGTTTGAAATTCTCTATGGCAGAAAGTGCCGTACCCCTCTCAACTGGTCTGAAACAGGTGAACGTCAACTTCTTGGCAATGATTTGATCTCTGAAGCCGAAGAAATGTGCAAAGTCATACGTGAGAATCTCAAGGCTGCTCAGTCGCGTCAGAAGAGCTACTATGACGGAAAGCATCGTGATTTGGCTTTCGACATCGGTGATCATGTCTATCTCCGAGTTTCTCCGATGAAAGGAACCCAAAGATTCGGTATCAAAGGAAAGCTTGCTCCTAGATACGTCGGGCCTTTCAAAATTCTTGGCAAAAGAGGCGATCTAGCCTATCAGCTCGAGCTCCCTTCCAACTTTGCAAATGTTCATGATGTCTTCCATGTGTCTCAACTTCGCAAATGCTTCAAGGCACCTGAGCGCATGATTCCGTTTGAGGAGATTGATCTTCAACAAGACCTTTCCTACCGAGAGCATCCAGTTGCAATTCTCGAAGAAACCGAACGCAAGACTCGTAACAAGTCCATCAAGTTTCTGAAAGTCAAGTGGTCACATCACACAGACCGAGAAGCTACCTGGGAACGAGAAGATCATCTTCGTTCCGAGTACCCTTCCTTTTTCCAGTCCTAGATCTCGGGACGAGATCTTTTTGTAGTAGAGGAGAGTTTGTAATGCCCCGGATGTAATACTTTCCCTTTTGGGCTTATAATAAATCTCCGGCTTCATCTATTTTCCATTTCGGGTTCTTTATCTTTCGGGCTTTCGTCGTTTTGTTGTGTGAGTGTGTGGCATTCATTCATATCATGTAGACATGTGCATTGCATTTTGTTTGTGTTGTGGGTTGTTTCCGGTTCGTGGCGTTTCTTCCCGTTGTCCGTTTCGTGTTCCGGAGCTCCCTCACGTGTCCGTGACGTCCCGTAGGCCTTCTTTGTTGTTCGGGCGTTTTTCGTTACCGGTGTGCCGTGAGGTTGTGTTGTGTGTTGTTGTTTTGTTGTGTGCAACCCGCCTCTCAAATCTCGTCTCGTTTGGACTCCGTTGACTTTTCCCTCCGTTGTCCGTGTGGGTCCGAAGTGCCCTTACTTCGTGTCCCGGAAATACCCCTGTGGTATTCTTTTATCTCCGTCTGGTCCTTTTAAAATCGTCCCCGCGTTTGGGTCCGTTGGATCCAGATCGGAGGGCTCCTAGCGCCCTAAAACTCCCCCTAACCCTAAATCACTGCTATATAATAGACCCTAGTCTATTGTGGTTTCCCCTTCTTCTTCCCCTCTCCACCACTTCGTTTTTTTTTTCCTTTTCGTTTCAGATCCAAATCAGATCCGTAGGTCTCCTGGATCCCGAGGGGATCCAGCAGTCAACCGCCGCCGCAGATCGAGGCTGCCTCGCCGGGATTCTCTCGATCCCCTCGCGAGTCAACGGCGCCTCGCTCTCAGGCTTCGCGCGCGAGCGACCGGGCTGGCCTCTCCCTCGACCGGCCAGGCCAGGAGACGTCGACCGCGCCAGAGTCCCGAGCCGCTCCGCGGGCCGGCCCGTACGCCGCATCTCCACCGCCGTCCACCCCGCGGCCCAGGGGGGGACCGCATCACCGGCTCCGCGCCAGCAGGCGGGCCTTCCTCCGCCCCGTCGCCGACCTGGGCCGGCTTCGCCTTCCGCCACTCCGGCCCGTTTCCTCCCGCAAGCCGGCCGGGCTGCTCCTTCGTCGGCCACCGCTTCCCGCTCGCCAGGCCGCAGCTCCGCAGGCCGGCTCCACTTCTCCCGCCGGGCCGCGCCCCTCCTCTTGGGCCTCGCCTGGCCAGCTGCGCGCCGAGCCGCCTCCGAACGGGCCGACCGGATCCAGATCTGGCCCGTTTCCTCTCCAGATCTAGGTTGACCTCAATCCCCTAGTCCCTGTTTAACTGTTCTGTTATGCCTACTTTGAACTGATGTATCTTTTACTGTGGTGCTCCGTTTTGAGCGTGTGATATGTCCAGATGTTCGTGGAGATGCCCTCTACGTTTTACCTGTTGTTGTCATGCATGTTAGAGATCATCTAGGTGCTTGTTTTTCTGTTACAAGAGTGCATGATGATATAAACTGCTGTTATGTGTTATTTTTGTGCCACCTTTGACATGTGATGTCTTTTAGCTCGTTTGTCCAAACGATGCAAATGACATGTCCACGTGTTCGTCTCGTCACGAACTACGTGTTGAGTGTGATAGGTTGCATGGTAGATGTATTGTTTCCTTGTTATCATCGTTGCAAAGTGCCATGTTCAAATGTTGTGTTTTTACTTGTTTTGAAATGCCATCTTGTTGAGCTCGTTGCAATCGGTGTGTTCACCACAATGATGCATGCTTGTGTGTTTCGGGATCACCTTCATATGTATTTTGATGAGGTGCTTACCCTTTGCCATGTTTAGTTTAGATGTGACTTAAACATGCTCTTTTTGATGCTATGATGATGTTGCTGTTTTAGGACTTAGTGAAATTTCACTAAGTCTGAAATCTGTAACGTTCCGATGCCATGTTCGTGTGATGTTGTAGGACAAAGCATGATAGTTTTGGGGTGGATTTTGATTGTTCCATGAAGTATATATTGTTGTCTTTCCATCCATGTCCTCACATGTCCATTTGAGGTGCTGTAGCATGCTTATCTTTTGCTCCAAACTTTCAATAAAATTCTGCTGCCAGAATTTTATTTCAAAGTTCAATATGTCCAAGATCATTGCTAGTGATCCGTGACTCCGTTGGGGGTGCACTTTGGACCTAGTTGCTGTACATTATATCTAGTTTGTGTTCAAGTCCTTTGCCATGCTTTTTGGGTGCTGTAGATTAATTATTTTGTGCTCCCAAGATGCTATGTTGCTGTAATTGGCAGTTTTCGCTCAAATCTTGTTTCGGGCATAACTTTTAGCCCGTAACTCCGATTTTAGCGATCTTTATATCAAACTTGGGTGATTTTCTGTGTAGATTAATAATATCAGGTTGTTATCCTGTTTTGAGGTGTTTTGCTTGAGTGATGTTTTACGTGCCCCATGTGCATCTTTAGCGCATCCATCATGCATTCATGTTTTTCGAGTGCGCATTGCATCGTGTTGATTGGTGCTTGGTGTGTTTGACTTGTTTAGAGCCGGAAGTTGAGCACGAGTTTTCCAACGAGGTTGAGCACGAGGTTTCCAACGAGTTTGAGCAAGAGGACCCTTCTTTCGATCCGAACGTCTTCTCTTCAGGCAAGATGACCGAACCCCGATAACTTTACTATCTTTGCCTATTGCTAGAAGTCTCGATCTATAGTTTTGCCTCGATGCCCATGTTCTTCTTGTCAGCCTCCTACTTGTAACCAATTGCCATGTTTAACCACCCTACCTATGCAAACCGTTGCTTGGCTAAGTACGCTTCGCTCAGCCCTTCTTATAGCGTTGCTAGTTGCAGGTGAAGTGAAGATGCTTGCTCCATGTTGAAGTTTGGTTGGGTTATATCACACTATATAAATGCTTTAACTGAAATCACATATATATTGGCAAGGGTGGAAGACTAAGCCTTTTGCTTGGTGTTTTGTTCCACTCATGCCGTTAGGATCCGTATAAGCCGGTTTTATGTTCCTTGATTATGCGTTCCTAACACGGTTGGGGTGTATGGGACCCCCTCGATAAACCGCTATGTGCTAAGTCTTTTCCAGCAAATCCCAACATTGGTACTATTTGCCTAATAACAAACTAAACATGCATAAGGGAGTAATTAACCCTCTTTCTTAATCAACAACCCCGGGCCAGTGCTCCACATGAGTGTTGGTCCGAAACGGGGAGCCTGCGGGGCCGCCTTGAGGCAACTCGAGGTATTTGGTATCCACCCGTAGCTTCACCCATCCGGTCGTGTCCTGAGACCTAGATACGCGCGGCTACTATCAGGGTGACGACACGCCGGGAGGATTTGCTGGATTAGCCTTACCTTAGTTCGGTTTAACTTGAGCACGGGATTCCGAGGATACTCGGGTCTTCCCACTTTGGAGTTGCGACTCCGCGGATCGTGGGCTTGTAATGGGTCAAGTTGGAACACCCCTGCAGGGTTTGAACTTTCGAAAGCCGTGCCCGCGGTTATGTGGCAGATGGGAGCTTGTTAATTCCGGTTGTAGAAAACTTGACACAATGATACTAATACACTACCAGCGTGTGTTCCGTGACTGTCAATTTCCGAATCGGGATTCGGGAGTTGAACACGGAGGGGTTATGTTTGTGAGCTTGTAGCTAGGATCACTTAGTGATCACTTCTCGCTTTGCCTTCTCTTCTCGCTCTCTCTTGCGTAAGTTAGTGCTAGTTGCTGCTGCAGACTCTTTGTTGATCCTTCACCTCATTTCTTTCTTCAGCCTTTTCCCTCACCTAAAGGCTTTGATAGTTCTGTTACCCGGGAACGGGATTGCTGAGTCCTCTGTGGCTCACAGTTACTTCACACCAGATGCAGGTCCAGCCGTGAGCTATCCAGGTGATGGCACCGAGCTGGATTGGGAGTACGACGAGGAGCGTAGTCGTTACTACGTGCGCTACCCGGACGATCAGTAGTGGAGACTCTTACTAGGATTCGATCCGCCTGTGGTTGTTTATTTATCTGAGTTTGGTACTTTGACATTTGGTTTTTGCCCTTAGAGGGTTGTAGTGATCTTTGTATGATGTTTGAGACTTGTACTGTTATTCTGTGACGTGGCGATTGTAAGCCGACTATTTTTAAGTTTACCATCCCTCTTTTACATGAGTTGTGCAAAGATTACCAGACTTGAGATCATTCTAGGATGGACTTATGCCTTTAAGTCGGGCCTCGACCCGTAGGAGGTATAACTCCATCCTGGGCATTACAGCACGATGACCGAAGGCATCGTGAATAGGTTTTTTAGGTCCGCGAAGGCCGAGATGCTTCAAAAGAACGAGACGGAGATAAGATGTCCGTGTCGAAGATGCAAGCTGAAGAGCCTTATTGCGGACCCGGATTCTGGGCAGGTGCGGGACCACCTGCTCTTGCGTGATTTCATGGATGGCTATCGGTGGCAAAGATGACTACGAAGTCGTCCATGGGGGCCGGGCAAGAAATGAGGAAGGGCAGCAAGACAACCACCACGGCTCAGGCGGGCGAGAAGACGAAGAATCCCCAGGAGATGATCACGACGGTGATGCTGTACACAGTCATCATGTAGAAGATGCAGGACATGATGATGAGGAAGATGCCGGAGCAGACGACGGGCATGATCATGAAGATGATGATGCCGGCGGAGCAGACGACGCTGGACCATCGATGGGCTGGGTGCAGGACCCTCATATTCAAGAGCTGCTTCTCAAGCAGACCGATAACGCAAGAGCTGCCACCCGAGAGAAAGCCAAGATGGATCAACTTGAGTTAGACGCGGATACTCCATTGTATGAAGGATGCAGGCCCGAGGATACCCGCCTGAAAGTAACGCACATGGCTCTGGAGATGAAGGTAAAACACAAAATGACCGACGCATGCTTCGACGAGAACATGTCATTCTGGCACGAACGTCTTCCCAAGGGGAACAAGTGCCCCACCAGTTTGGAGGAGGCGAAAAAATCGTGTGTCCTCTGGATTTACCGCACGTGAAATACCATGTGTGCATGAACAATTGCATCATTTATCGGGACGAGCACGCGCAGTCTACCATATGTCCGGTGTGCAGCGTCACTCGATACAAGAAGAGGAAGAAAGCTCCTCGAAAAGTGGTGTGGTACTTTCCGATCACTCCTCGTCTGCAGCAGTATTTCGTGGACCCTAAGGTAGCAAAGCTCCTGCGTTGGCACGCGGATAGGGAGGAGAAGAAGCGAGAAGATGACGCAAATGATCCGGAGATAGATAAAAAAGACAAGATGCTGAGTCACCCTAAGGATGCGAGCCAGTGGCAAGCGTTGAACTTCGAAGACCTAGAATTTGGGAACGATCCAAGGAACATCGTGCTGGGCGCGAGCACCGATGGAGTCAATCCGTTTGGCAGCCAGAGAAGCACACATAGCACCTGGCCTGTGTTTGTGTGGATGTACAACCTTCCCCCCTGGTTGTGCATGAAGAGAAAGTACATTCACATGAGTATGCTAATTGAAGGACCGAAACAACCAGGGAACGACATCAATCTGTATCTGGGGCTGCTGAAAGAGGAGCTAGACACGCTGTGGAAAACGCCAGCCAATACGTGGGACGCCGCAAAGAAAGAATATTTCCCTATGAGAGTCGCGCCGCTCACGACGGTGCACGACTATCTCGGTTACGGATATGTCGCGGGGCAGGTTGTCCACGGATTTTCTGGATGCGTCAGGTGCATGGATGACACAACGTATCGCCAGCTAGATAGAGATCCCGGGTCTTCGAAAACCGTGTTCATGGGACATCGAAGGTGGCTTCGCGACGATGACCTGTGGAGAAAATGCAAGGATCTGTTCGATGGTGAAACCGAACCCCCAGGACGCCCGCGTACGAGGAGCGGCGAGGAAATAGACGAGCTGTTGAAAAATTGGAAAGATTGCCCACTGCCGGGAAAGAAGCAAATGGCGCCAGAGCCGGGAAAGAAGTGAAAGGCCAGAGCCGCTGCTGAAGGTATGGAAAACGAGGTTTGTTTTCTAGGACTTGCCGTACTAGAAGATCCACCGTGTGCCTCACAGCCTTGATGTAATGCATATTACGAAGAACGTGTGCGAGAGTCTGCTTGGTACCCTGCTCAACATGCCAGAGAGGACCAAAGATGGGCCGAAAGCAAGGGCAGACTTGAAATCAATGGGCATCAGGCAGGAGCTTCACGCTATATATGATGATCATGTTGATGATGATGATGATGAGGCGAAGCAGGACACGGAAAGTTGTCGCAAAGGCAAAAAGGCCAAGAAGACCGGAAATGACTACCCTCCCGCGTGCTTCACTCTAAGTCAGGAGGAGATCGAGCAGTTTTTCACCTGCCTCGTAGGAGTACAACTTCCTTACGGTTACGCGGGGAAGATAAGCAGATACCTAGACCGGGCGAAGCTGAAGTTCAGCGGGATGAAGTCTCACGACTGTCACGTGCTGATGACGCAGATACTTCCAGTTGCAATCCGTGGGATCATGGACGTGCATGTCCGTGAAACCCTATTTGGCCTATGCAACTTTTTTGACGTCATCTCTCGGAAGTCTGTTAGCGTGAGGCAACTCAGAAGGAAACAGGAAGAGATCGTGGTGATACTATGCGAGCTTGAGATGTACTTCCCGCCCGCATTCTTCGACGTTATGGTGCATCTGCTGGTCCATATCGTGGACGATATCATCCAACTTGGGCAGACGTTTCTGCACAGCATGATGCCGTTCCAAAGGATGAATGGTGTCATCAAAGGATATGTTCGCAACATGTCACGTCCATAGGGAAGCATAGCCAGGGGCTTTCTGACCGAAGAGTGCATCTCCTACTGCACGAATTATCTAGGCATCGAGAACCCCGTTGGTCTGCCTGTCAACAGGCTCCTCGGCAGGCTCGCTGGATGGGGTCACCGTGATGGTCGCCGTGAAATGCATGTCGACATCGAGGGTCGACCCGCCGACTTTGAAAGAGCAAACCTAGTCGCGCTACAACACATAGACGTGGTCGATCCTTGGGTGGTAGAGCACAAAACCTTTATTGAGAAGATGTACAATGACTGAGGCCAACAGAGGACGGACGGATATATAATCAAAGAGCACAACTCATGTTTCACGTGTTGGTTCAAGCAGAAGCTATTGCCGTACCCTTTACATGAGGATTCTTCCGCGGAAGAACAACTCATTTTCGCCTTGTCACAGGGCACCGAGCACAACCTGATGACCTATGAGGCGTACGATATCAACGGCTACACATTCTACACCGAGGCCAAGGACATGAAGAGCGATGGTTATCAGAACTCCGGGGTAACGATGGAATCCTACACCGGTAATGACAAGGATAGATACTACGGAAGGATCGAGGAGATCTGGGAGCTGAGCTACGCTGGAGAGAAGGTCCCGATGTTCCGTGTCAGATGGGCCAAGAGCGTCCTAAAAGAAGACCGGTATTTCACCACCATGGTTATACCCGAAGCCAAATCCAAGACCGCGGGCGCAAACGTCACCGCGAAAATTGAGCCATGGGTACTGGCTTCCCAAGTTGACCAATGCTTCTTCATTACCGACCCGTCAAAGCCCAGTCGTGTTGTCGTGAGGAGAGGCAAAAGGAAGATCATCGAATTGGATGGATTAGCCAATGAGCAAGACTTCGACAAGTATGGCGACCCGAGGATTGAACATGACGACGATGATGAAGTAGCAGCATACACCACAAGAAGTAGCAGGACCAGCCGACCTAAAGGACGTCCGTTCCACAGAATAACTCCATTTGCGAAAAAGAAGGGCAAGAAGATTGTGAACAGATAGCTAGCTAAGATCGATTGTATTTAAATCGTAGCCTTCATTTCTCGATTGTATTTCATGGGCACTTTTTGAACTCTTGAATGTTTTTAAATTTCATGGACACTCGATCTCGATCCCCCTCCATCTCGATCGCTATCCCACCTCGCCAGATCCGGTCCCCCTCGCCGCCGAGCACCCCCCGCTCCACCGGCCGCCGCCGCCGACCCCCGAACCCTCCCCTACTCAACCGCCGCCGATGACCCACCGCACCCTCCCCCGCTCCACCGGCCGCCGCCGCCGACCCATGAACTCATGATATATTCAAAATAATAAATTTGATGATATTTGTTGATATTCATAAATATTTTCAAATAACAAATTTGATGATATTTTTTAAAAAATTATTACTTTTTTATAAAAAAATATTACTTTTATGATTTAAACAAGTTTGAATATATTTAAACACAAATAAGTGTCAAACAGCATTTTAAATGCATAAAAAAAAATTGGGGAGCCTGGGAATCGAACCCAGGACCTCCTGGTGGATGTGCTGCGTGCTCACCAGCCGGGCTAGTGGGTGTGTTCTGATGGGTAGTGGGTTAGGTGGGATATATACCTGACCAGTCGGGCTAGTAACTAGAACACAATACTAATGGCGCACCAGGGGGTGGTGCGCCATTAGAATCTCCATACTTATGGCGCACTAAGGTGCGGTGCGCCATTAGTAATCGAACCCATCCATATCGCCCTGGCCCCACCGCACCCTCCCTCTCTCTCCCTCGCCAGATCTCCCCTTCCCTCTCCCCAACGCCTCTCTCTCCCTCCAGCGCCCCGACGCCGCCGCCACCACGCCACCCCCACTGAGCCGAGCGCCGCGCCCCCGACGCCCTCGACGCCCGCGCCCCCGACACCCCGGACGCCCCCGACGTCTGACGCCCTCGACGCCACCGACGCCTCCCCACCCCCCCCGGACGAGCCCCTCGCCCTCTGCCGCGGCCTCGCCACCTTCGTCGAGCAGCAACGCCGCCGCCCGAAGCTACGTCGGCGACCACTCCATACGCAGGTAGCCATCACTCCTCCCTCCTTCCTCTCTAATCACCACCACAAAGTCATTTTAGGAATTTTAGGTTTAGACATTTGAAGAAAGTCATGGTCTAGACTCTGGTTAGGGGATTTTCAATTAGTGTGCTCAGTCATTTTAGGAATTATTAAGCCATCTTTTAGATTTTAGTGTGCTCAGTCATTTTAGGAATTATTAAGACATTTGAGTAAGTTTGGCTTAGGACAAACCTAGAACTTGTATTTTGAAACTAGCGATGCTAGACGTACGTAGATATTTTAAGTGTTTTAACAGGAAGACATACGTGGAAGATTAGGATTGGGCCTAAGGGGATTATTTTTCAATGTAAACTAACAATAAAACTTTTGTAAGTTTATGTGTAGGTGTAGGATTTATTTATTTTTGAACGAAGCAGAGGGCTGGTCAACTAGACAATGCACTCTTATGACAAGAATATATACTTCCTCCATTCCCAAATATAAATATTCAGTTAGAGATTCAAATGGGGACTACATATGGATGAATATAGACATATTTTAGAGTGTAGATCCACTCATTTTGCTCCGTATGTAGTCCTTTTTAAAATCTCTAGAAAGACCTATACTATTTAGGAACGGAGTATTATATTTGAGATGCTGCAGTACTACACCCAGTTGCCTTGTGTTGGAAGCAAATAGGTTGCTTCACCAAGCTTTTACTCATGTCATATGCTTAACCTGCAATGCACTACTTGTCTTCGAAGTTGAAACTTAACTACACCTCAATTAGCAACTAAGGTATATATGCAGATTCAGTGAAAGAGTAGTGGCATCCAACACTTGTGCGGTAAACCAAGGTGCAGCTAAATTTCAAGATAACTTTCAACTCATGTCATCTTTTTAGAGAATATATGATCCTAGGATAATCTTTTGTTATTTAGAGAATGTGACTCTGGAATATTTTGTTTGTTATTTTTTATAGAATATCACCCTAGGATAATCCATGCAACAAACCTGAAATAATCATAGTTGTGTTTCATATATAGCCTGAATCAGAAGAGTATATTAAGTGATGATGTACTGCATTTTTTTCCTTTTCAAATTACAATTGGACAGAGCAATCAAAAGAATTAGTCAAATCCAATTACAATTACATCTCCATTTACCATACCCCTGACACTCACTCACACTCACTCACTCATCTCCTTCCTCTCTAAATCACCACCACAAAATAATTGTGAATGACTGAGCACACTAAAATCTAAAAGATGGCTTAATAATTCCTAAGAACTGTCCAAATCAATACTACAGCTGTAATGTTTGTTAAAAGGAACCCAAAAAGGGCCTTGCAATTCCCAGGTTCAATCTGGGCCAGCTTTCTTGAATAAAAGTCATCTGGCTCCAGAGTCGTCTCGATAGCACTTGGTTTGGTGTTGCGAAAGAGCTCGTTAGTTTTTATCTCCTTCTATCTTATTGGAATACATGTTAGTGCTTGCTGTCATACTTTGGCATGCCATAGTCGGTGACAATTTCATCTTTTTCAGAACCCCTTTGGCTCTAGCCTTTACTAGTATGGTAGTCATGTTTGTGTCGCGATACTAGCATGTCTGTTCATCTAGATCGGGGAGAGTAGTTAGCAGTTAGCGGGAGCCACCCCGCGATACTAACCTTTATTTGCAAGGCCTAGTTGATTACAAAATAAATATTCAGTTAGAAGTTAGAGCGGGAGCCTTACGAATAGACCTGCTACTTTTAATCTTTCGTTAATTCAGAATAGGCTTACAAGGGGCTAGTCCTAGTTAGTAGTTCTCAGACTAGGCTAAGTCTGATCTGGTTGTTGTGCTCTTACTCTCAGCTAGCAGCCTGTTCCATTTGACTCCTTTTAATTACTGCTGCATATATGGCAATTCACTTCTGATGCTGCTGTTGGGGTTTTAGGTTTTAGGTTTTTTTTCATGTACACTAGTACTACTTGTATGTCACACTAGCACAATGATAATAATGGTGGTCATGTATTTGGTTCCTTGTTGTAAATATTTGAACTTCAAAGTATTGTTTTACAAGCTTCAGCAACTTTTTCTTAATTATTGATGCTGCTGTTATGCCTGTATTCACTGCTGTTGCTGCTGTACTTGTGATGATGTTGTACTTGTGATGATGCTACTTGTGATCTTCTGAAATGACCCATTGGCGACTTCATTAGGCGGGGATAATGATTTTGCAGGTACCCCGAGAGGCCCTTGAGTTTGCTGGAATGTCGATTAACTTCCGTTCCGGCAAATTCGGGTACTCCATATGTCCTATTTTCAGCAAAGGTCATGCTGAAATTTTCCGTGAATTTGAGCATGACTTTGCTAAAAATAGGACATATGGGGTACTTGTGTCTAATGCATGGGCCGGGGTATCTTAGTAGTTAATTAAGTAGGATCAAGTGCCCCTTTATTCTAGCTGCATTAAACCATAGGCGGCAATAGAGCCAAGTGATTAGGCCCAACTTAGAATTCTCCTTCCCAGCTTAGCTTTTAGGATGCCTCGGTGTCGACAAACCATAAATTATAAAACCTTGGCTTTTAGGGTGCCTCGGTGTCGATAAAAACCGAAATGATGAAAGCTTAGGCTTTTAGGGTGCCTCGGCGTCAAAAAACCCTCAATTATAAAAGCTTAGCTTTTAGGATGCCTCGGTGTTGACAAACCGTAAATGATGAGACCATGATCTTGTTCCTTGACAGTAACCAACTTTTTGACCAAACTTTGTTCCTATTTAGAGAGAAACATGGCCAACAACGATGAGGCCGGGCGTTCAGGCGGCAAGGCATTCTAGGAGCTGTCCCAGGAGATGGAGGAACAACCTCACTTGTATGAGGACGCCGCCTTCCCCACCGATCCTGAGACCACTGATGGTACCGCCGAGGATGACCCCACTGATGCCACCACTGATGGTGCTGCCGAGGATGCAACCACTGATGATGGCGGCGCACGCACAGATGGCAGCCAACCGAAGAGGCAACGGAAGGACTGGCGCCCGACCGTGCTCCGCACCCTCAAGGAGGAAGTTACTGAAGTGGACTCCGACGGGAATCCAACGGTGCCCGAACGAATACTCAAGGGGTACTCGCTTCAGCTCGGGTGCATTCTCCGGAGCACCGTCTCGATCAACACCGAGAACCTGAGGCATCCTGACCGAGGGAATTTGCGCAACCTCCTCTTCACGAAGGTCCACGAACGACATAAGTTCCCCGCTGAATTTGAAAATGCAAGCCTCAAAGGGAATAAAGTGAACAATGCTGCCCTCACGAAGATGAGCAAGGCCCTGTCTACTTGGAAAAGCAATGTGAAGAGAATGATCGAGAAAGGTGAGATTTATGAGAAGATCAAGGAGAAAAATCCTTCGATCACCGAAGAAGACTACAACGACTTCAAGATCAATTGCTCGAGCACCGCACACTCCGAATCAAGTCAGTGGGGGAAAGAAATGCGGGAGCTGAACTTAGGGGAACACACAATCGGTCCCGGCGGTTACAGAGTGGCTGAGCCTATATGGGACAAGGAGGAGGCGGACCATGCCGAGCAAGGCCTACCGCCCCTCTTCGATAAATACGATGACAAGCAGACCAGGAACTTTGTCAGGGCCCGGTACAAGAAGGACCCGAAAACAAAGGAGCTTACCACGGATCCGAAGACCAGGGTGCTTGAGCTTGTTTTGGTAAGGAATACACCCCCGCGTAATTAGCTCCATATGGTTGCATTCTAATTAATGAAGCCAAATTTCTAAATGGTTCACATTCCTTCCGCAGGCGACTGAAAGCAGTAGCGTGGGGTCGACTAAGAGCATCCCTTGGGACATGACTCTAAATAGGGCGCTGAATGTAATGAAGAAGAAGGATAAGCTCAGTAAGCCGACGCCAGCTGGTCGTGTGGCCAGCAAAGGCTTGTTGACAAAATGGTCGTCATACTATAATGCTGGTGGGCGAAAGGAGAAAAAGACCAGCTCGGAAAGCCAGGCACGCGAGGTTCAAGAACTCAAGGCACAGGTGGCGGATCCCGGAGATTGTCCAAGAGCAAGTGCAACAACAGCTCGGAGCGACGATTACCGCCATTGTGCCTACCTTGATCGAGGGGTTGACTGCGTGGATTGCGGGCGGCGAATAGGGGCTGCCCCCGATTCCTAGCTTCACGGCCAGCAACTCGCAGAACGCGATGGCGGGGCCATTGGTGTCTCCGGCGGAGGCGGCATTGGTGTCTCCGACGCCGGCACGGGAGCTTAATGCACCCGGGTGTACGCCGGCCGGCACCTCTGCAGCAAGCGGCCCCTCCGTCAACTGCACGCCCGCCGTTGGCGGTGCCTGGACATTAGCCGAGCTCGACGGCATCATCATGGTAACTAATTAAGCCTCTCTCGGTCGAGGACTTCATCTCCTTGCCTTTGACTGGGCATCCCTGACGCCCTACATGTTTTCGCAGGGCGCCGCCAACGTTCCGTGCACTCTCCTGCACTTCGTGAACAACGAGTTGGTCGATGTCGCCAAGGGCAAAATCGTTCAACCAGGCAACCCCTTGTTCCACGGTACCTAGATGCCACCCAACTTGTTTAGGGTTCAACTGGTTCGGGTGCTGCCAGGCTGCGACGAGGTGTTACCTCCGATTCGACCCGTCGGGGCCGACGATGATGACGTGATGACCCTCAGTGCCTGCCTGAGCTGGCCCCTGCTTTGGCCGAAGAGCCAGATTCGTTTGGGGGCGGGGGACACGACCCCAAAGACAACACCGCCAGTCGTGCCGGCGCCAAGTCGGCCCCATGGCAAGACCGCCGCAACGGTGCCGGACATCCCTATGCCACTGGATCCAAACATGCATATGGCACAGGATCAGAACGACGACGACGATGATGCATTTGCCAATGTCGATCAGTACTTTGCTGATCATGGGTACGGTGGCGACTTCATGGGGCCTCCTTCTCAAGAACCCAACCCAACAAAAGACGTGCGCGATCTAGGTGGTACCACGGAGAAGCCAAGTTGCAACAGGTGTCGTCTGCCGTTCAGCTCTCAGGAGACGTCTCCAGCTGCCGACTTCACCGAGCCTCAGATAGGCGAGGTGTGAAATATTATCAGCCCCAACACACTCAAGAAGGCGGTCTGTGAGCAGAACTCGGTCCCATTATAGGAGAAGAAGAAGGCACGCAAAAGAAAGACTAACAAGGGTGCGAGCCAGCCGGCACCGAGTACGATCCGTGCTCAGAACGGGCCACCTTCACCTGAGGATGTAATGAGGAGGGTGCATGTGGCGGGTAGGCCGATGCTACCGACAAATATGCTCGATGCCGCAACCGGTGCTATGCGGAGTCTGCATGACAGTGTTCTTTCTTTGGAGAAGCGGCGTCTCAGAGAGAAGGATGTGGCATACCCGGTTTTCGCGGCCAAGGTGCCAGAGGGCAAGGGCTTTGTGGATAACTCCATCGGGGGTACGATCGTCCTGCGGTTTGATGACATCCACGCTATGTTGAACCTTCATCCGCTGCACTACACCTTCGTTCAGCTATTTTCGCTGAGTATGGAGATGCGGATCATTCGCAACAAGACCCCGGACATCATGATAGTCGACCCCTTCTACATGCGTGCCAAGATCTTGGGCAGCGCTGGGGACCGGCAAGTCGCGAGTTCTTACCTCGAAGGCATCATTCTGGCAAACCGAGATAAGGATAACTTCCTCGTGCCTTACTTTCCCGAGTAAGTCCTCCCCCTCAACCGCCCCGTAACATATGAATTCTTAGATTTCGATCGTTTTTCTTTTAACATTCCGTGTTTTCTGCAGTGACACACATTGCACGCTCATCCTCCTAAGCCCCAAATATTCCATGGCCACGTATTTCGACCCGGACCGTCAGTCGAACAAAGACTACACAAATGTCAAGAAGGTTCTTGATGATGTTCTCCCCGGCTACGCCAAATCTGGAGGCACCTTCACCAGGCCTATTCGTAAGTACGACAATCACGTGTTCTCCCACAATACGACGTTCTGCTGCGTCAAGCAGCCGCCTGGCGGTCAGAAGGGTGCCTACTACGCCATCCATCACATGCGAGCGATCGTACGGGACCATCATCAACTTCTGCTACCGAGTAAACTCAAAGATTGGGCCGCGAGCGTGTCGGCAATCCAGGATGCGGACATCAGACAAGAATTCTTTCACATCCAGTCGGAGTTTGCGGAAATCATCCATCAAGATGTCCTTCGTACCTCCGGGCAGTTCTTCCTCAGAAATCAACCGTCCAACAGTGACATCGACACAATGCTACAAATGCAGGCTGACAATGCCCGTAATTTCATGACTCCCACGATAGACGGCGGCTTCATTCACGCTCCGGTCCCTTGAGTCGAGTCGAAAGCAGTGATGCTGTGTCTAGTTCTGAAACATCGATTGGCTCATGTTGTAATTAAACTTTAATGAACTTGTAGTATGTCTCTTTGGTTTCGAGAGTCGTTCAACTTATATGTAATAGATGCTATTAATGTCTTGCTTTTCTCTTTCGATCGTTCTGTTGCATACTTATATATTGCTTATGTATTGTCTGTGAATTGGTACTAACGTTTCGTTTGGCTAGTGCATAGCGATGCCGTCGTATGTCGTGTACAAGGGTAAGGTTCCCGGAGTCTACGACGACTGGGAGGAGTGTCGGAGACAGGTTCACCGATTCAGCGGTAACAGTTACAAAGGGTACACCACTAGGGCCGAGGCCGAATCTAGATACGCCCGCTATCTAGCGGGAGAGGGGAGGGAGCGTTGGAGGAACCGGATGAAGACGAGTTTCATCGTGATGATGCTCATCGTGATGACCGCAGCTCTCTTCTATGTGATGGTAGTTTAGATGATCGATATCGACTTGTAATGTGAAGACAAACTCGCTACTCGCGGTCTCGAGACTTGTAATATAATGTTCTATCTTTGTTCGGTCTTTTCAATTCGGAGACTAATATGATGAATTGTATTCGGAGACTAATATGATGAATTGTATTCAGAGACTAATCTTCTATTGTATTCAATGAATCTATTGTTGATGTGTGCTGTCTATATTCTGTCCAATTATACATTTTGTAACCTGTGAAAAAAACAGAAAATAAAAAAAATAAAAAAAACCTAATATTCATACAAATGGCGCATCACATCACAGTGCACCATTAGTATGCCAAAGGATACTAATGGCGCATCACTAGACAGTGCGCCATTACTATGCCGAAGTAACTAATGGCGCATCTTGCTGCCGTGCGCCATTAGTATGCCAAAGCACCTAGGTATACATGGCCCCCTGGAAGGCATACTAATGGCCCACTACTGTGTATACTAATGGCGTATCTGTGGTGTGCCATTAGTATACCAGATACTAATGGCGCACCAAAGGTGCGCCATTAGTAAAATATACTAATGGCGTGGCACTAATGGCGCACCACTAATGCGTCATTAATGGCCAAATTAGGTGCGCCATTAGTAGGCTTTTTCCTAGTAGTGTGCGGTGAAGACGCATGGCCCAAAGGTGCCTTTTATGTCGCCTGGCCCTCTGCGCGTGGCCGTGCTGCTGGGCCGGCCCAGGGCGCTGCGACGCTATACTGCACCGAAAATGCTGTATAGGTATAGCCCCCCCCCTTTCCCTTTTCTTTTTCTTTTTCCAGATAAATTGTAAAATCTCCCAAATATTCGAATAAATTCCAAATTTGATGATTCAAATTTCTAGTAGTTTCTAAAATCACGATCTACCTGTTGGTGCAACATGCACATTTTTCCAGAGACGTTTTCTTCACAAACATTTATCTAATCCTATTTTTCTATTTCTGTGATAAACTTTAAAAAATCACAGAGAGCTCAAAGTTGATCCAAATGCAATGGTTCAAATTCCTAGATGCTTGTAATATCAAAACTTAGTTTTGGAACATTTTTCCTAATACTTTCTGTACCTCACAAAATAATGAGCCATTTCTTCATATTTGTCAACTTTGCAAAATCCTAGGAAATTCATTTGAACTCCAAATCAAGTGAAAACAACTCCTAGCTGCTTCTAAAATCATTCCTCGTTAGATAGGTGCCTCTGACTATTTTTCAAAATAATTCTTCTGTACACTTCTTGCAAATCCACAAATCCCCTGATTACCTCATATTGAAATGTTCCAAACCATCCATTGATCATACTCCAATGAAACCACCTTGGTCATTTCTCATATGACTAGAGGTATCCTAGAAAAGTTCAACTCCTATTTTTAGAGCACTTTTATTTTTGCCTTGTTGTGTTGCTTATTATGATTGTTTCTATCGTTAGTTGACGAAATAAACGGAGTACTTGGAGATGGACCAGAAGGTTTGAAGACTCGGAAGGACAAGGCAAACAGCCCTTTGACCATGTTCGAGAAACCTTTTTATGCATGCCTCATAGCACCTTATTATCAATGCATCGGAATCTTGTAGAGGTGGTGACCACTTTGGTTGGTACCTTTGTTACTTTACCATTGAAACTTGCATCAAGCATGACCCTACCTTATTATGAGGGTTATGCCGGTGGGAGTAGATAGATGTATGCTATAGTAGTTGGCTACGCAAAATGGGTCAGGGTTATGCATTGAGAGAAACAAGTTTGGTATGACATACTTGCAAATAACCCAGTGGGTGCCACGAATACCCCTGGGAGGTGATGAGGAACTAGGGTACTACTTGGTGGAGAAGTAGTGTACCGAGGCTTGATGAAAGTGTTGTTTACAGAGATGGATTAGATTTATGTGTGATTACCATCCCAACCAAACATGCGCAACCACTCTACCCTTATATGGGAAAGGGCATTATTTATTACCTAGGTCGATACTAGCATGGTGCCCGCATTACTAGTGATGGGGGTGACATGAGGTCACTCACGGGACGGGGTCGTGCTTCGATAGGCGGCCATGACTGTTTTTACAGGGCACCGAACACACCGTTGGTACCCCGTGTCAGTGGTATGTGATGAATATGGGAGAGAGTCTCCACAATTTTTTAAGATGTGAAATGTTGGGCACGGGGATTATTACCAATCGAGTGGACTCTGTGTTAGTGTCGTCTAGGGAAAGATAGTGATCGGGTGCTTACCCCGGGTACTTGAGGTACTGCCGGTCGTGGATGACACAGAAGTTCCCCGGATCTAGTGGGTAAAGTGTGCAACCTCTGCAGAGTGTCAAACTATTCGAATAGCCGTGTCCACGGTCAAGGACAGTTGGGTGGTGCTGCTTAGACTATGTCCATAAGTTTCTGGAAAATAACACGGTTTGGGTAAATCTGTTGATGTTATTGTGAGAAAGTCACGATGAGCGTGAGCAAGAGTTGTTCATGACTCTTTCCCGATGTTGATGCCTGTAACCTCCTGATACTTGTTGCAGACGCATGCATTCCCTTCTTATATGTTGATCATACTTGCATATGAAAGACTAGCTTTCCGAAAAACTGCCAATTTAGCAGTAGAGCCATGCATAATTATTCTGTCATCACACTTGGGTTGCTTGCGAGTACATTCAAAGTACTCATTGTCTTGCCACTGGTTATTTTATTGGCCAGGCATGAAAGAACAGGATATGTTGAAGAACACTTGGTGACGAACATGTGAGCTAGGACGCTCCCCAGTCAGAATGCCTATAGGGTTAAGGCAGATGTCATGGGTCCAAGTTGTTATTGAAGATTTCCGCTGCAATGATATACTCAAGACTTGACCATAATGGTCCTATTTGTGTAATACGGTATCTACGGATGTAAGACTCTTGTTATTTAGCTTCTGTGTGTTCAGTGAGCATTGATCTCTGGGATCACTGTACACGTGCATTCGGTGATCACGACTTATGAGTCGGGATCCCCACAGCTACTCTATGGATACTTCGTCCAATTCTTTTCAGAATCACACGAAGCATCAGGGGCTACTGGTTATATATGTGCACTTAAAACAAATTAAATTTCTTAAAAGCATTACATGGCTTACCTCAAAGCCTGTTAGAAGGCTGTTGAAAGCTTCATTCAGTCTGCCCTTGACGGACTGAATCTTCTTCATCACCGCACTCATCACGGTGCGGTGTTCTTGAATGACAAGAGCACTTTGCAGTGCTCCCTCCATAGAATCCGGCGCCTCCGAATTAACTCTGGATGTCGCCGTATCCTCCTCTGCTTGAGGAGCGGAATCTTCAAACTGCGGAGCCGCACTAGGCTCCGGGACGGTGTTCGATGGGACCCCGGACTATGCGGGCCCCACATCTTCGGTCTCCATGGGGGCCGTTTCCCCATGGTCAGCGGCCGCCGAGGTATTACCCTTGGCCGCCCTATTTCCTGCCCCGCCCTCATCTCCTTGGGCGGAGAGAAACCACTGGGATGACACTTCGGCATCCCCACCGATTAAGATTGATGAAGCCCGGACTGGCGGGTCACTCTCCGTCTCCCCAGGCGCGAGAGAGTTCCCCTCCGATGATGTAACATCGGGGTATACACCGGGATGGCTGTAGGTCAGCAGGATAAGAATGTTAAGTAGGTATCATAAATACTAAATAAGCAAAGGTGAAATAGCCAATCCGGACAAACTTACGATTCGGGCAGGGGTTTCACCCTGGGCTTCGCCATGAAGCTATGTTCGGACGAATCCGAACTATCTCCGAGCTTCAGCTTCCTCTTCCTCCGGGGCGCATCCGTGCTCGCGTCAGCAACAACCCCCCTCTTCATAGCCCTGACTTGCGCGGGAGGTACTTGTTCTTCCTCCTCTTCCTCCTGATCATCTTCCTCCGCCTCATTAGAGGAGAGAATGTGGAGGTCCTTGGGCTGCTTTCCCGCAGGACGGGGGCTGTCTCCGGCCCCCTTTCCCTTTGTCTTCTTGGGCTTCTTGGTCGGCGCCTTGTATGGTGCCAGAACCAGCATCATCGTCAATAGAGGCATTGCTAGGTCTTCGGGCAGAGGCGCCGGACACTTGATTCGGGACGCCATCTTCGTCCAGCCCTGTATATCACGTAAAAATTCCAACTCCTGTTATCATTAAGTAATAGGAAGGGACAAATGTTCGGCAAGGATCATTATTACCTCGGTGGCGGAAACTTCAGTACTGAAGCCCGTGTCCTTGTTCTCTTTGGGCCATTCCTCCTGGCTCTTGAAGAGGTGCTTCCAGATCTCTTTGTGCGTAGAGCCGAAGAGATGCTTCAGCGGTTGTCTACTGCCGGATCGAACTCCCATAGGGAGGAATCCCGGCTTTGGCAAGGGAGAACAAGCCGGGTCAGCATCACCTGGACCACGGAGGAAAGCAGGTGCCCCTTGGAGATCACGCCGGACACACGGCTCACAAGAGTCATCACCTTAGTGTGCGACCCCCAGTCCAGACCCTTTTTGGTCCAGGAGGTTAGCCTCTCTGGGGGTCCGGATCTGAAAGTAGGCTCCGTCGCCCAGTTGGTGTCGCGGGGTTCGGTGATATAGAACCACTCCTGCTGCCAGACCTTGTTCGTCTCCATGAACGAGCCCTTGGGCCAAGTTGCGTTCGGGAGCTAACTAATCATAGCACCCCCGCACTCTGCATGTTCCCCATCACTATGAATGCGGATATGTGAAGGATTGAGTTCCGGGCTAGATCATGGAAATCTAGCCCATAGAAAAACAAAAGACCCCGAACAAACGGGTGGAGTGGAAACCCTAAACCCCTAACAAAATGGGAGTTGAAAACAACCCTCTCGCCCGCCTTAGGGACGGGAGTCACATGGCCCTTAGGGGGGCTCGTGTGCGATGTCGTCGGGGAGATACCCCGCACTCCGTAGATCCTTCACGGTCTTTTCAGTGACCGTGGAAGCCTCCCACTTGCCTCTGGCACCGCATCCAGCCATTGCTGGGAAGGTAGTGGTTGAGGAACGAGGAGTTGTGGGCGCAGGAGATGAGAGTACGGGGGCAAGGGTGTAACATCCCAAATTTTCAATTTGGAATGTTATACATAGATCATATTGCATTGCATGCCCTTTTGCATTTTTGGTTGTGGCGTTCCTTGAAATTCTAAGCAACTCAAGGACCTACGGAGAGAGTTGGGAATTTTACCGTTTTCGTATTTGAGTTCGCTCGAATACCGGTACGAGGACAGTGTAATTCTATTTATTTTTCTCTCCTAAAAATATTTCTAAATACAATATATGAGCGAAGATAATATGACTTCTCCAAAATAACAGAAATATAGGAGGAAAAATGTTAAAATCACTTTTGGTATTTTTCTGGAGTTATTTCCGATTTAATTTGCATAGGAAAAATGCGCGTTTTTCAAAATTGCATTTAGGTCCGGGAAAAAATGTTCACCTTGTCCTAAATATTATTAGAGGACGGTGAAAATTTATTTCGGGATTTTTGGAGTGCGTTTAGTATTTCTTTCGTTAGTTTTTCTGTGCCAGGACTCTATTTTTTTTAAAAAAAGTAAACCAACTTGGAGTCGAATAGGACCGGGACTCTGGGCTTTATAAGCCGGCCCGCTAGCCCCGCCAGCCCAGCCGCCCGACTCCCCTGCCCTAGCCGCCTCACGCCGCCGCCGCCTGCGCCCGCGCCGCCGCACCACCGCGCCGCCGCATCGCCGCCTCGCCGTATCGCCGCCTCGCCGCCACACCACCGCAGCCGTGCCGCCGCCCCACTCGCCGGACCGCCGCCGCCGGAGTTCGTCGTTGAGGTAGTTAATCGGTTTTTCTTAAGAACCGATCGGTTTTATTTTGTAAACCGTAGATCTGTTTTTTTATTAGATTAGATCGGTTCGGTTTTCGTCGGTTTAGTTATTTATCGGACGTTCGTCCATGCGTTCATCTTAACGAACGGTTTTCGTCTGTTAGCCGCAGACAGTGAACGTTCGTTCGTTAGCCTGTTCGTCCGTTTTCTTTTCGGGGTATTTATCCGTGATTATCCGATCGTGATTTCTGCCCTGATCTTGTTTTTCGTTTTTCTTTTCGCTCGAGAGTCGAAATCAGGTGATTCAAAATCCCAGATCTTCTTCTCGATGCCCTCTTTACGTTTAACCAACTTGAACAAGGTTTTGGCTACTGTAAAATTTGACTTTAGGCCAATTAGTAACCGGAGCCCGTTTCTTTCGCAGTTTGAGTTTCGTTGCTTCTTTCGAGTTGTTTTTTTTTTTGCAAACCGGAGTTCTTAAGTTGAACATTCTGGTTAGATCTCTTATTTGAGTTTTACATGTGTATTAGTTAAGTACTTATTGTGTGCTTGTTCGATTGCGATAGAGTACCCGGAGTGCGCCGCTTGCTACTTTGAGTCTCTAGGTTTTGCGGATCATCAGCAAGACAAGTAACACTTTGATCATACTTTCCAATTACCCAGTTTTCATTGCATTAATTAAACCCTCACACATTGCATGAGTAGGATCAATTAACTTGTGGGACTGGGAAGTAGATTGAGGTAGAACCTATTACCTGCATTACATTCAAACCCTTCGGAGTTACTGCTACGTTTGCTGCTAGGACATGCTATGCTCGTAGACGTGGATTGGGTGAGTGTATCCATGACAGATGTGAGTTTGTTAATTAATGGTTCAACTTAAGGTGGCAACTTTAACACACATCTGGGTGGATTGAGGCATCTGGGTATTCCATTGATTGCCTGTTTTTCTTTTGGACCGCCACCCAGGCTCAAAGGGATCATGAGATTATTCATACTAGAAACTTCCGTGTGCAACCACATGCCAATATGGGCTCTAGCATAGTTGAGTAAGTTGTGGGAAACCTTTCCATGATGGGCTAGCAGATGTAGAGGGATTGTAGGTGTACCGGCCTATCTATCTGGTTAAGGGGACCTCTTCGGAAAGACTGTGTCTCGGTCATCCGTTTCTCAAACACCATGTAGTGCGAGAAACCAAACGGAGGCGATCGAGTCTTGTGGGGAAAAGTGCACAAACCTCTGCAGAGTGTACAAACTGATCATGATTAGCCGTGTCCCCAGTTACGGACGTCTTGAGTATCTAGTACTTGGATTATCATATGAATCTCATCATGTTACTCTAATTAATATTGTTGGGTTTAAGGATGATTTTTAATTGGGGTTTAGAGGATGTCTATCTTCTCAATGATGTTTCAACTACCATGATAGTTAAGTAAAATCTATTCCTTTGAAGTAGGCAAAAAATGGCTTTACGCAAACATAGTAACCATAGAGCTTTCCACCAGCCATATTGCATATAGTATAGCTTTACTTTCATTACTCTCTTGTGTTACTTTGCCAGCATATTCCATGTGCTGACCCGTTTTCGGGCTGCAACGTTCATGTTGCAGACTTTTCAGACAACGATTAAGGTGCCTTTTAGGTCGTGGTTCTATACTCAGTGATGCCGTTGGAGTTGATGGACTCAATTATCTTCCAAGCCTTCCGTTGTTATCGTGTTAGATGGCCTTAAGCCATTTTTATTGTAATAAGTTCATCGTTGGAACTATCGATGTAATAAGTGTGTGATTGCTACTCTGTTATAAATCCTTCAAGTATTGTGCGTGTCACCATTACTGATCCAGGGATGACACTGAGGCACAGAGATCAGACTGTTTGAGGTCTAGTCGCTACAAAGGGAGATTGGAGGGCTTGATCTTGAGGAAGGCGTGGGGTTGATGAAAGGGATTGGTGTCCTTTTATAACGCTACGAATATAGAGCGTCCCCCCACCTTAGCCATAAAACTCTCCGGTTCCAAAAGAAGTCGTGCGTAATGCGCGGCGTGGGTGCTTATGTCACAATGATGAAAATCCCACAATAAGCGGGCACGATCTCTATTCTGACGGGACGTTTCAATGAGGATATGCCTCAAAACGCCAAACTAGAACCAAATAAAACGGTTCGATGTGTTAGTGGGTTGGACGTGACGCTTCACCCAAAAGTTGTCAATAAAGACATATTATTCATTTCCTCAAAAGCCTTGCCTTCGAGGCTAAGTGATGTACTAATCTTGCAGAGCCGAACACAATCCATCAATTTGCAGAAGATATATTCGGAGGAGGAATCCACCTTGCAATGTCGAAGACAATACGGAAGCCGAACTCGTCGTCATCGAAGACAGGTTCAGGGGCTACTGAGGGAGTCCTAGATCGGGGGGTCCATAGGTGGCCGGATAAACTCCTGGTGGGCCATGAAGTTTACTTTAGAAGATCATCTCTCATATCCGGATGGGACTCCTGGATTCTTGTAATGGGTTGTTTAGGCTCGAGTGTAGATTTTTCCTTCCTCTGCAAGATGGTATGTACAAACCCTAGGCCTCTCCGGTGTGTATATAAACCAGAGGTTTATTCCGTAGAGGCTAGAGAATCATTCCATCCTCATAGGCTAAGACTTAGGGTTTTAGCCTTTATGATCTCGAGGTAGATCAACTCTTGTACACATATTCATCCATACTAATATAGAAGGAACTAGGGTTTTACCTTGATCGAGAGGGCCTGAACCTGGGTAAACATCGTGTCCCCTGCCACATGTTAACAGCAATCCTCAGACGCATAGTTCGGGACCCCCTACTTGAGATCCGCCAGTTTTGACACCGACAGCGGCCTCCTCACCGCTGGCCTATCTTCTTGATGCACGGCGTCGTCAATATGGTCAGGTAATCCACACCTCACCGACACCATCCTTCTCCTTTACCGTCCCGCATGCCCCGAACGATGGCGCGACACCTTTCGCCGAAATCACTGCCCCCTCCTCCAATTAAGCGCCGCCCACTGCCATTTTGCACACAGTATAATGTGGAGCTTAGTAGCATCTGGCAACGGAGAAGCAAATCGAGGCCGCACGTGCGCACGAGGTCGCTACGGCTACCATGCGTGCCGACCGCCAGATCTTGGAGGAGCACCTCGTCTACGAGGCCACCGTCGACACTGCCACTTGGTTGTCTACTTTAAAATATATTTTGTTCTATTTTCTTGAGGCCCCTGCCAGTGTCTTATAGTGATTTGTCCTTAGAAATGTTAATATGCAATCTGATGTTAGGTTAACAGTTTGGTCCTCTGAAATGTAATGTCCAGTTAACACTTTGGTCCTCTGAAATGTAATGTTCTATTAATAGTTTGGTCCAACAATTGCTACATTTCGTGGTACTGTTCTCAAGCATTCTTTGTTTTGTTAACTATCTTATCTTCTAGTACATGTTTCTATTATGCAATGTTGTGCTCAGTTAACTATTTTGGTTCATTTGTTCTATTGTCCATTTAACTGTTTGGCTCAGTTCTGCAATTTGGTTTTCATTTCGTGTGGGTACAATATAGTATTGTTATGCATGTGAAACAAATCGAATTTGGTTGTACTCAATACATATTCTACTAATAGTATGGCAACTCTCAGTTAACCTGATTAAGATCTTCCTTATGTATGTTGCAGGGAAACAATGGGAGACACTGATGTTTACCATCGAGGTTTGTTCAAGTATGGTCCTTTGGCTAATAGCACATTATTGTGCAGTTGTAGGAATCATTCTAATATTTAGGTTTCTTACAATTTGTTCTTGCACATGTAGGTCCTGCTGTCAAAGGCTTAGACCCACTGTTCGACCCATTTTGCATATGGGGAGATGAGATGTCCATAAATATCAGTTAAGTCATGAAACTCAGAAAGATTGTTAGGATGAAGAAACTTGAGATGAATAACAGCAAGATCTTTGTTTGCACAATGAAGAAGACATCAGTCAACTATAGGATGATACTAACTCTTTTACCTTGTTTTTACCCCTTGCACCATTTCAAAATTTATAACAACGATTTATGCATATCTTTGTTTTCAGTACTTTTTAAGGCAATTCACCAATGATTAACTCTCAAACCAAATGCATGGTCAAGAAGCGAGGAAGGTATTCATTCAACACCCTGAAAATACATGTAGTCCCCATGTGTAGTTTTGGTTATTAATGACAATCCTAATGGACTAATGTTTGTATTGAGATATACATTTGAAGGTTAGTCCCATTGAAAAATGATTGAAGAATAATGGAAGACAACTCCTTTGGAGCAACAATTACATCAAGATGATCAAACTGGAATTCATTGGAGTATCTTAAGGGTTACCATGCTTTGAGCTATGGTTTGAGCCATAATGGATCAAGATCTTAAAAGGATGATTTGTATGATGAATTCTAGGAGCGGCTCAAAGATATGATCATAATAGACTCATGTGTTGAGTCGTGATTGAGCAAGCTATGCAAGTGAAGAATTCAATATACCCTTCATGATGTCAAGATTAAACATGGAGCAGAGATATCGGTTGACCTAGATGAATCTCGGAGATCGAACTCTAAATGGTCAACACACGAGCGCAAACGATGCACCACATAGGATCTTGTGGTATGATAAGAAATTATCAATTGCACTCTATGTACTAATCCATACTATGTGTTGTCTATGTTTTTGAGAGTTAGGTGATTCTCATGGGCTCGCAGAGAGAGAGAGAGAGAGAGAGAGAGAGAGAGAGAGAGAGAGAGAGAGAGATCTCAAGATGAGACGATGACATCAAGTGGTGATGATCATGGTTGACAAGGGCAAGTTCAAGATACCATCCTAAAGGATTACATGCTTGAAGCTTGTGGATGATCACATGACAAACGTATAAAGATGAATACAATGCAATGCTCCCCACATGGCTTATGGGGGAGCTATTTGAAGCCTTCACCAAGTGTTGTGATCAAGATCATCGTTCTGACTTGAGCCAAGCATAAACGTCAACATCAAGCTCAATTGGAATGCTTTAGTCAAAGGTATTAGTTCCGTTGGCTTTAGTTGTGAGGACCGATGACCATCGAAAAGGATATATGCTCAAGAATGAGTTTCCGGAAGCTATCTAGAATAGTTCTTTTATGATTCTTGAGCTATAGGGATCCCGCACTATTAAGAGGGACCAAAGCGGTTAGTGATAGATTTGCCGAAGTCAACATCTTCCATACACAATGCCACTCCTATCCTATATACAAAATAAATCCACGTCCAACTAGGTTCCCCAAAGTATATGATCTAGCCTTTCATACTTTGCACTCTCCATTTTGGTTTATCTTGGGTGGTTCTCCATGTGAGGACCTGGAGCTTTTCCATATCTTCAAAACGAGCCCAAGGTCACCAAAATCGGAGTCCATATGTAAACATTATACATGTTTCAGTTTTGGGGTTCCTGCTGTTTTTTTTCTAGCCGGAAGTCCGGGACTTTGTCAGATGTCCGGGCTCACGGGATGCCCCGGATGTCCAGGATCCTCCCGGATATCCGGCCGTCGATGTCCAGAAACTACACCGAAATGTTGGTTGTGTCTGTCGGATGCCCGGCACTTGTCCGCATGTCCGGGGCCCCAACTTTGGCCAGATGTCCGGGCCCTATACTCCAGCCTCTGTTTTTCACATACGTGTGTGTGCATTTCTCAGCCGCTGGATGTCCGGCACCTGAGCACCCTGGACGGACACGAGGCATGCCAGGCTCCCTTCCGTGGAGTGCTGGGTTTCCGGACGCAGGCGGCTACAAATGCCACGAGAGGAGGAAGAAAATGCAGCAGACCGAACTGCAAGCGTTGCGGGCCAGAATACAAGCGATAGAGGAACGAGAAGCAAATCGGGACAAAAGAATTGCCGAAGCTTCCCCCGAAGCTACCCCGCCATCTCATCAGAGAAGCAGCGTGGCTTCCACCGAGCTGCTTCACCCGGAGCATGTCTTGACGGCTACTGCCAGGTATCCCGTGGATGCTATCACGAAGGTACAAAATTGCCACCTTATGACGCAGTGGATAAATATGAAGGTCAAGGTGGCTGCTGGCTCTGTTTATCCTACTGGACCCGGCGACACTTTTCACTGCCGGCCGATTCCAGAAGGATATGCTAGGGTGATGGTGGATGAAATTACGGAGGGATTTGAGGAGCTCCAGCTTGACCACCATACCGGTGAAGGGGAGACTCGGCTGGGTTCTTCACTGAAGACTCCATGCCTATGGCGGAAGGACCTCATCAACATCCTCAACTGGACGCCTCCGCCTCTTCCTCCTCCTCCTCCAGCGAGTCAGGGCACTCCGCCTCCTCCACCGCCTCCTCCTCCAGCAAGTGACGATCAGGGCACTCCGGCTCCTTCTCCGGCGTGTGGCGGCACTCCGCCTCCTTCGCCTGCGCCGGCGCGCCCGAGCAGCCAGCCTCCTCCTTCTCCGCCTGCGCCGACGCGCCCGAGCAGCCAGCCTGCTCCTCCTTCTCCGCCTAGTCAGCAAGGGCGGAAGAGACCTGCCACCGCTCCGGCTGCTCCTGCTCCGGCGCGTAACCAAGGAAAGAAGACAGCCGCTTCGTCTGGTCTGCCGACGTCTAGCAGTACAGCCAGAGGCGGGAGGCAATGCAGATTCGGTCCTTCTCTCACGCCTCTAGAGAAGTTACCATACGAGAGGTCCGACGAGGAAAACACGAAGATCGCTCAAGGCAAAGTGAAGGACTGGCTTGAAGGGTTGAAAGCACAGAGACATCCACCTCCGGAGGAGAAGATAGATCCGGTGAAAGCAAAGCGCACTCTTGCTGCCCTGAAGAAACCAACGAAAAGTAAGCCGAAGGACAACTATGACCGCATGATTGAAAAGTCATTTCAAGAAGCGAAGCGGTCGGGAAGTACTAAAAGTGATCAAAGGTTAGCAGAAGGACGAGCTGGGAAACAAATTGCCCAGCTCGGCGAACAAGCGGACCAATCGTGCCCCCCGCTCAAGGTGTCTAGCGACATGGTCGCTAGTGATCCGAGGATGGTGCCCGGTTATAGCAATCTTGGAGATTACCTGTCCGACGATGTACAATATGATTTCTTGGAGGTGCAGATACAAAGATACGAGTACGGGAAGCCTCTTGTCAAAAATGAAGATCTCTATCAATAAATATGCGAAGATTGCATGATTGGTACTTGAAAATCTCCAGAGAGTCTGGGGGGGAGGAATAGCTTGTATGTGAGAGTTAAACCGGAGCATGACCTCGTTGGAATTGAACTGTTGCCTATTCCATTTGAGGAGTTCTATCAGTTTTTCAATCAATTGGCCCTCGATAAAGCAACGGTCACCTGCTACTGTCTGTAAGTAGTACTACTTCTGTCATTAAGTCTCTCTATATAGCTGATCACTTTCATTGCATGTATTTATAATTTTCCTCACTATATTATGCAGATTGAAGATCGTCGAATTGAAGAAAAGACAAGTAGGTGATATTGGGTTCATTAACACATACCTCATAGATGCAACCGAGGTTAAATGGCGTCCCTCAGATACCGAGACCAACTTGCTACGATCGTTGGTGGTAAATGAAAACAAAGATATAATACTCTTTCCTTACAACTTCAAGTGAGTGTTACTGTCTTGTGCATATTTGGTTTCCCTTATATATCAGTCAAGGTTATAGTAATGTAATTGATGAGTTCATGCATGCATGCGCAGCTTCCACTATATTCTCTTAGAGATTAAGCTTGAGAAGGGAGTAGTAACTGTCTTGGACTCTAAACGTAAAGATCCCGAGGAGTATGCGGACATGACTCAACTGCTCGACAGGTAAGTTAAATCGATCAATATTATCCACCATGCATATCAGCAACTTTGTTCATTTCTGATATCAAGTAATTGTTTTCTTTGTCTCGCAGGGTTTGGAGAAAATTCACCAAAAAAGCTCCGGGACTGCCAAAGAAGCTAGAATTTAGACACCCGAAAGTAAGTACTATATAGTAGCATGTTCCGCGCATCTCCTATATCTTGATTCAAGCGCTAGTTTCATCAATACCATTTGGCATTTTTCCTTATCAGTTTGATTGACCTCTATTTCTTGTAAAGTGGTTGTGGCAGGAACCCGGGAATGATTACTGTGGATACTACATTTGCGAGTCCATCCGCCACACGACCTGTGAGCGGGGCTACTCTGAAGCACAATTTGAAGTGCGTAAGCAATTAATAATATTCACAATTTTATTTCATTACCATCATTTGAAGTGCGTAAGCAATTAATTAATAATATTCACAATTTTATAGCATCATTTCATGTATTGACCCCCTTCTTCAAATTAGATGTTTCGGATGCGGGATGAACTCCTAACACCAGATCGTCTACGAGCAATTCAAGAGGAATTGGCGGCATTCTTCCTTGAACACATGATCGCGCCAGACGGAGAATACTATGTGGACCATGCGTCCATCGTATAGGAGATTATATTTGTAAGAGATAATTATTGTATATATGTACCCGGTAGTGTCGGATAGATATACGAGAACTTGTTGTTCGACCAATCTCTCGGAGAAGGAGAGGTGGTCGATATTACTTCTCTCTGTATGCATATATATATATATATATATATATGTTGATTATACGATCTTCTGTTTCCTTCGTTTGCTTACTAGCTAGCTAGCTAGCGTGTCTAGTCATCTCTATACGTATGTGTAGTAGGTAGCGTCGACCAAGAACGGACATAAGAGAGGACACTTCTCTCTATTAATTAGCTAGCTAACACAATATGAAACACCTAAATTAACCCCCCAAAACCTCCAACCCCCTCCCCTTTCAAAAAAAAAAACAAAAACCACAGCCACAGAAATACTGATGCGTGGATGCCTTTTGGTCCCGGTTGGTGCCACCAACCGGGACCAAAGCCCCTCCTGCCTGGGCTCGGCGCACAGGCCACATGGACACCCATCTGCCCCGGTTCTGGATCGAACCGGGACTAAAGGGTCAGGGCAGTAGTACCGACACTTCTGTCCCGGTTCAAGAACCGGGGCTAAAGGCCCTAACAAACCGGGTCTGATGTCCCTTTATCTACTAGTGTCTACATCCTAAATATGGGTTGAGCTCCTCAAACTTTTCATCTTTGAATATGTGCATTTGATTTCACTCACATTTTCAGGATATTCACACATTAAGGAGGAACTCATACTATATTAGTCTTCTTGATTTTTTTCATCCATTTTGTCATTTGTTGCCAATGGGGGAGAAATATAGATGGTTTAGATAGGTATTTTTGTAGGGCTTGTTGTCACTCATGCATATCTACCCTTGTTATATATTCTTGTTGCATGGATAAGTATTGTATATAGAGAAATCTTCTCCAAGTTTATGTCAACCAATATATGCAACGACATTCAAAGTTCATTTACACATGCATGTATTGTGGGGGAGTTTGCTCTATATACTATGGGTGTACTATCATCAAATGCTTGTGTAGTGTCTTGATGATAGTACAGCCATCCCAAGTATTCAGTTTATCCTCGGATAAATGGCATGCTTGTTTAAAATTCATTATATAAACCCTCTTGTTGAGATTGTCATCAATTACCAAAATGGGGTAGATTGAAAGTACATGTAGTTCCCATGTGTAGTTTTGGTAATTAATGACAATCCTAATGGGCTAATGTTTCTATTGAGATACACATTTGAAGGTTAGTCCCATTGAAAAAATGATTGAAGAATAATGGAAGACAACTCCTTTGGAGCAACAATTACATCAAGATGATCAAACTGGAATTCATTGGAGAATCTTAAGGGTTAGCATGCTTTGAGCTATGGTTTGTGCCATAATGGATCAAGATCTTAAAAGGATGATTTGTATGATGAATTGTAGGAGTGGCTCAAATATATGATCATAATGGACTCATGTGTTGAGTCATGATTGAGCAAGCTATTCAAGTGAAGAATTCAATATACCCTTCATGACGTCAAGATTAAACATGGAGTAGAGATATCGGTTGACCAAGATGAATCTCGGAGATCGAACTCTAAATGGTCAACACACGAGCGCAAGCGATGCACCACATAGGATCTTGTGGTATGATAAGAAATTATCAATTGCACTCTGTGTACTAACCCATACTATGTGTTGTCTTGTCTATGTTTTTGAGGGTTAGGTGATTCTCATGGGCTCGCAGAGAGAGAGAGAGAGAGAGAGAGAGAGAGGGAGAGATAGAGAGAGAGAGAGAGAGAGAGAGAGAGAGAGATCAAGATGAGAGGATGATATCAAGTGTTGATGATCATGGTTGACAAGGGCATGTTCAAGATAGCCATCCTAAAGGATTACATGCTTGAAGCTTGTGGATGATCACATGATGAACGTATGAAGATGAATACAATGCAATGCTCCCCACATGGCTTATGGGGGAGCTATTTGAAGCCTTCACCAAGTGTCATGATCAAGATCATCGTTCTGACTTGAGCCAAGCATAAACGTCAACATCAAGCTCAATTGGAATGCTTTAGTCAAGGGTATTAGTTCCTTTGGCTTTAGTTGTGAGGATGAATGACCATCGAAAAGGATATATGCTCAAGAATGAGTTTCCGAAAGCTATATAGTATAGTTCTTTTATGATTCTTGAGTTATAGGGATCCCGCACTATTAAGAGGGGACCAAAGGGGTTAGTGATAGATTTGCTCAAGTCAACATCTTCCATACACAATTCCACTCCTATCCTATATACCAAATAAATCCACATCCAACTAGGTTCCCCAAAGTATATGATCTATCCTTTCATACTTTGCACTATCCATTTTAGTTTATCTTGGGTGGTTCTCTATGTGAGGACCTGGAGCTTTTCCATAGATTCAAAACGAGCCCAGGATCATCAAAATCGGTGTCCATATGTAAAAGTTATGCATGTTTCAGTTTTGGGGTTACTACTTTTTTTACTGGCCGGATGTACGGGACTTGGTCGGATGTCCGGGCTCACGGGACGCCCCGGATGTCCGGCATCCTCCCGGATATCCGGCCGTTGATGTCCAGAAACTATATCGAAATGTTGGTTGTGTCTGCCGGATGTCCGGCAATTGTCTGGATGTCTAGGGGCCCAACTTTGGCTAGATGTCTGGGCCCTGTACTCCAGCCTCTGTTTTTCACATACGTGTGTGTGCATTTCTCATCCGCCGGATGTCCGGCCCCTGCCCAGATGTCCGGCCCAGAGCTGTCACTTACTCACAAACGGCTAGTTTTCTAGGCCTTTTATATATACCCCTCTACCAATCCGGTAGAGGGTTGAGCACTCAATCCAAAAGAACCCTAGAACACCCAAGTGGCTCCCTCTCACTTCTCCTACACCAAACCTTAGATCCCGGAGAGATTCGTGAGTGTTCTTGATAGATTTTCCAATCAAGTGATAGATCCACTCCCTCTCCCTCTTGTGAGCAAAGGAATTTGTGATTTGAGTAAGTCTTGAGCATTTCCCCCTTGATCTTGTTACTCTTGGAGGTTGGAGACTCCTAGGTGGTAGGAGTGCTCCGGTGAGGAATCAACTTGTGATTTGCCCCCCGGAAAGTTTGTGAAGGTTTGGAGGCCGCCTCAAGGTCTACCACTAGTGGTTGAGAAACGCCTTCGTGGTGTTGTCTCAAAGGGATAATAGGGTGAGCCTTCGTGGCGTTGGTGTGCCTTCGTGGTAATGGACGGAAGTTGGAGATAGGAGGCGGGTAAGTACCGACACGTGAACATGACCATTGGGATCCTCCTTAAGGAGCATTTCCCTGGCATGGTTACTTTCCCAGGGGAGGGCAATGTCTTGGAGGTAGCATCGACTTGGGACCACTACAAAGCCTATGAGGATGTTGGTACATTCAACAACATCGAGGTTCACAACAAAGTCGAGCGGGTCTTTGTTGAACTTTGGTTAATTGTGATAGCCTGGTTTATTTGGGATGATAGACTACTAATATCAGTAAGGAACACCTTATTTTTCGGGAGCCCATTCGGACAGAACTCCAAAGTTAAGCGTGCTCATCTTGGAGTAATTTCAGGATGGGTGACCGACCAGGAAGTTGCTCGTGGGTGCGCAAGAGTGAGGACAAAGTGCGAAGAAAATACTAGTATTGATATGTGGGGCCAGTCTAGATCCCGCAAGGAGTATCGACCACCGGCGGGTGTGTCCGGTGCGTTACAAGTTGGTATCAGAGCCGACCCTCGCGGTTACACGGATGTTTGCGGACAGGTGCTCGGTCATGTTATTCATGACGTTTGTGATCCGTCGTGGCACACTGCATGGCACATGTATCAGACTAGATGCACAGACATTTGTGCCAAGAGGGAAAGTTCCTGTGGCCCGACGAGGACGTCGGTTCCTCTGAGTGGGGGTGTATGTGATAGCCTGGCTTAATAGGGATGATAGACTACTCATATCAATAAGGAATTCCTTCATTTCCGGGAGCCCATTCAGACAGAACTCCAAATTTAAACGTGCTCAGCTTGGAGTAATTTCAGGATGGGTGACCGACCGGGAAGTTGCTCCCGGGTGCGCACGAGTGAGGACAAAGTGCGCCGAAAAGACTAGTATTGATATGTGGGTCCAGTCTAGATCCCGCAGGAGTAACGACCATCGGCGGGTGTGTCCGGGGTGTTACAGTAATCATTAAGTTTCGTTAACACATTGCATATATATAATCCATAGCTAGTTAATTTCTAATCTCTTTTAATCTCATGTGTATTTGCATGATTTCTATAGATGCGAGGATGGGAAGTTGGAGGAGGCACAAAGGAACGTCAACGTTCATTGTAAGAAGCTTGTGCGCAATATGTTCTATGATGCACGCGTTATTGCCGTCCGTTCTTATAAGGCATATCAGGGCTATAAGATGGCTACTAAGAAACCAGCTACGAAAATTTCTTCACAATGACGAGTACTTGCAGGTAAATAAATCATGTTCATCCTTGTTACTTCCTTAATTTGCCGGCACTCATTTATTTTGACTTATATGAGATTCAAATGATCAATTAGGTTACTCCTAGATGCTGTGTTGATAAGGGGGAGTGTTGGGAGCGAATTGTGGACTACTGGTGTTCTAAAGAGTATATGTTGACACACGTCGATTACAAAAATCGGCGAAAGGCAATGATTTATCCACCACACCATCAAGGCAACTTGAACCTTAAGGGATTCAAGAAAATATGGGTACATCTTTCCTCCCATTGATTTGTTCTTCACAAGTTCTTTCTTGTCATACATGTTGCCAATCCTTGTTATTAAATTCTAATGATGTTGGTTTGGTTGCAGGGGCGTTACCACAAGGTTCCGGAGCCCAACCTTTTCGTTGGGTATGCTTTGTCCCAGAAGTCATCGTACAGAAAAGCCACACCATATGACCCGTCTGACACATCGTCTGCGTACACCAACAAGACCACCTACAATCGGCTGACCAAAGTTATAGAGGTGGCAACAAAGCTGAGAGGGCCCGACTATGATGTGACATCGGAGCTCCTTGACCACGAGTTGGTTATGATCGCTGGACAGGGAAGGAAGCATGGCAAGGAAGCGATTGGAGGAGGCATGTTTCCTAGGTCCTCCACTCGCACTCTACCGGAGTACAAGGCTCGGCTAGGTCTGTCAAAATCTTTTGTATGTCAACGCACGACTCCGGCAAGGGCTGAGATGGAGGTATTCTATAATAGTCTTTCTACCTATGATTTTTCTAATTCTTACATAATGCTGGATTTGAAGATGCAATTGCGAACCCATATTCTGTAGTCTCTACTCGAGGAGAAGTTGGCAGAGGAGAGGCGACTGGCGGCGACGGAGAGGGCGGAGGAGAGGCGACTGGCGGCGGAGGAGAGGGCGACAAAGAGGGCGGAGGAGAGGCGACTAGCGGCGGAGGAGAGGGCGGCAAAGAGGGCAGAGGAGAGGCGACTGGCTGATGAGAGGACACAACACGCGTTGTGGGCACAAAATACTCAAAAATTTCAGATGTTTACGGTTAGTTCCTTAATAGCCAAGCACAATTCCATAATAGTCAACACATGTAGTCTTTTACTACATGTACTTAACTTTCACTCCTCTTTAACATAATTTGTAGGCTTATTGCACCCAGAATGGTATGCCCGCTTTCGATATGTCTGCCTTTACTCCATGCTCTATGGTTAGTTAACTGAAATACTTGCAAGGATCATTATTGCATTTCTTTGTCCGAGTGTCATGCTAGCCATGTAATGCTTCTGCAGTATCCATCGACCCATGGATCGAATAATGTTGGATCTTCACATGCTCCTGGCTTAGGTGGCAATAACCTTGATGGTTCTCTACATCTTTGAGATCTACTACGGTTAGTGCCTCCATATCTCATTTACAAGTAGAGACCACTTGAACATCTTCATGATTTAGAGGTCATTTGAATATATGTCCATGATCTAGAAACTGACAAGTACATTTGACCCATTAGCTATGCATTATTGAAGCTATATATTTTCCTGATTTAGAGACCATGTATTTATGATTTAGAGACCACCTAGAGATCTTCATTGTTTAGGGTGTTAAATTTATGATCTAGAAACTGACAAGTACATTTCTATCACACGATGATTTAGAGACCACTTGAAGATCATTTGAACCATACCATTTCTACTTATTATCATGACTTAGAGATCTTCACGATTTGGAAACTTGCAAGTGTTGATTTATCACCATTTTAACCATTTGAAGATCAAACTTATAACTAGAGACCATTCATGAAGTTCTTTGTGATTTAGAGTGTTAAATTTGAAATCTTCAAAATTTGACAAGTGTTAAAGAAACTCCATATGGGCTAGAAGCTATTTTTGTGGGAACTTGCAATGGAATATGAATATGGTGTGATATGGATCACTATTTATTTTGTTGGGTCTTCAAGTACTTTCTTTTGTATATTTGACATCTTCATGATTTAAAGCACCTTATTTTGTTATTGTGGACATGTAGCCCTTTATTTTATTGTTGTGCCAAAATTTGACATATGTGCATGATTTCTTCTTGTAGGTTGCCATATGGATGCTCTTTTGGACTATGATATGGGAATGAAGACATTTATCGTAGTGCGGAATATTATGTAGTGATGCCTGATGTATATATATGCGAAATATTATGTAGTGATGCCTGCTATACATATTCATATGCTATGAAACATTTATATAAGGACTGTGATATATGGATGTGTAATGGACTGTGCTATATGGATGTGTTATGGACTGTGCTATATGGATATATATATATATGGATGTGTTATGGACTGTGTTATATGAATGTGTTATGGATTGTGCTATATGGATATGTATATGGACTATGCTATATGTGCGAGGAATCATTGTTGTGTTATATATTATTATATTGTCTATATGTATTCTCGTGTTCGTTGTCTATATCTACTGTCATTTGTCTATTTATCTATACGTGTGAGGAATCATTACCGATCTTTATTTTTAAATAAAAAGAGTGCAGCCTCTTTGCCGTCATGTTCATGACGGCAAAAAATGACGTGTGGCGCCCTAGTGCACAGCCTGGCAGAAGGGTTTGTCATCTATGCACAAGTAGATGACGGCAAAGATACTAGCAAGTTTGCCGTCTGGTACAGTATGAGCTGACAAGAAAAAAGATGGGTGGTTTTGCCATCTTGTAGTCCTGCAGTTGACGGCTAAAAAAAATTTGTAGTTTGCCGTCTGGGCTACCATTGGGCTGACGGCAAAAAGAACTCACGCCGTCCGGTGGACGGGCGTTCCATCTATTTACTTTTTTTTGCCATGTAGGCATTCTGGCTGACGGCAAAAGGTGTTCACCGACGGCAATTTTTTTGCCGTCATCTCGACATTGGACTGACGGCAAAATGAGACTTTGCCGATTTTGAGTTTGCCGTCATGGGCTGACGACAATTTTTTTGCCGTCTGTAATCCTTTCTTTGCCATCTGTAGCGTACTGACGGCAAAATGCCTGATTCCTGTAGTGTAACATCCACCTCTCTAACGGTGACTAGCTTCCCTCCAAGGAAGTGAACATCGGGATACATCCTCGTCTCCGTGTCTTCGGTTATTTCAAACCCTAGCCACTACTTGTGGTTTCCTTTGGTCTCTTGACCTTGCATTCACTATATATTGTTGTCCTCATTATATTGTGTTGGTTATTGCCTTGTAGAGATTATTTAGGCCTACACTTAATATCCCACGATTCATACTTGTTACCATTGACATACCTTGTCATTAGTATGAATTGCTAACTTGTGTCATACACCTCCATATCTTGTGATATTGCTCAAGTAAGTTTGTGTAACTTACTTGTTCTTGTTAGTATCCTTGTTGTGCTCATCTTATTTATAATAAGTTGTTGGTGCACTTAGTTGAGCCTAGTGTATTTCGGATTTGTGCCTGAAAAGTATCATCTTAGTTTATTTCCGCATTAGGACTAAGCCAAATCTGTAGAAGTTTTTAAAACGCCTATTCACCCCCCCTCCAGGCGACATCGTGGTCCTTTCACACCCACGGTACAATATTGAAGTATTTCTGAAGGGGACTACGGTTGGGCGGGTAATTATCCATAGCCACTGACCTAAAGTTGCAAGGACATTCAACATCACTGAAGGCTCAATATTTGCCCTCCGCTTCTGCAGTTTCCCAGATGAGATTCATCTATCTATTTACCGTGTATGATGCTACTTTCCAAAGGTTTTTGATGTTGCATGTGAAACTTGGTGCTGTTGTGTAATGGCGTAACTGAGTGCCGAAGCTATCTGATGTCATTTGATTATGAAATCCTGGTTGCTGTTATACGGATATGAAATATATGGTGTGTTTTAAGAAATACAATTTGATTAGTACATGGATTATCAATAATAGGCTAATTACCCTGCTTATTGGGGTTTTCTATTGCAGACGGTTACTCAGACATCATCGTGGGCGATGAACTCAAACAACCCGCACGGTTTCTAGAAAGTAGGCGTGTTCGAACAACTAACAATCACACACGGTTTCCGGCAGAGAACTGTTTGCGTTAGGCCACCTTGCACAAACGTTTCCACACAAAAAATTGTGTGTGATATACATACGAACGGAAATTTTTTATTGGGATTCACCGTATGGGATATACATACGAACAAAAACAATTGAGTTTCGATGCCCCGCCAGATCGCACATGAGCTCATTTTACCCCAGCATGTGTGCCAGGATGGCCTATCCCCTAAGATTTGTGGGTCGTGTGGGAAGGACCCCCTATCACCCACACTCACTTGGCGATGGTTTCAAATGTCGCCGTGGAAAGGGGTTAAAAACTGTTTGTATAGCACATCGCCGCACTAGTGCCCGTTCTTGACGCGCCCGGGGTTCCCGCCGCCTTCAACACCTCAGGCATCCGAAGCCCACTTTGTGGCAGCCGGCTCGGGCGCCATGCTTTTCGGGCGATTCCACAGAGAGCAAGTTCGTCTCGGATAGCCCGAAGATCAAGAACCACTGCACCTTGAAGAAACATGTATAGGGACAAGGAAATTCCCCATACACCGATCAAGTAGTGCCCGGGAAGGTCAGGTTCGCCCGCGCTAACGATAGGGTCGTTCAGCGACCTTCCACCAACGCAACAAAAGGAGGAATAGGCCACGGTCGACTACCATGCCTTGCGCACATTGCTAGCCTTGGCATGGTTTCGTTTGCGTCACCCCTCACTAAAACTAAAGCCATAGATGGCCCGACAATGAGAACACCAGAGTTGCCACCACCGGTGCTACCGCCGCGTCGTCCTCGCATCCTCCCAAGGCTTGAGGGAGGATGAGGAGGGATACTCACTCCCCAAGCTTCGGCACGAGCATTTGACATCGCCAGCCACAAGCTAGTGCCTGGGGCCTTGCCCCAGCTCTCCTCTTCAACATAAGTAGAAGAGCAGGGAACATACGAAGAAAGGAGTATGAATGAGTGCCTCCGCTCATCCCACGCTCCTCCTTTTATAGGCGAGCTAGGGGTGGAGGTTGATTCTACGGCTAAGGTAACCGCCGCCCTCCTCCATCAATCCAAGGAGGTCGGGCCCTTGCCTTGAAACTCTTCCGCACCACATGCCTCCGTTACCTACCCCACTCATTGCATGCAGCATGCGTGGCTAACGATAAGGGCATGGTGGGAAGAGTGAATTGGCAGTTACTCCCCCGTGCGTTAATGTCATTCACAGGCCATTACGAGAATGGACCCACCAAGACTGGCGTTACGCGATGCGTGGGAGATGTGGAAACTGGACCGGGCTCATGTTAATGAGGAAGCAAAGAAAAGAAGATCTTAAGGGAGGCAAGCCACTCCTTCACTGGTTAGAGCCTACCCCGACGACGCTGGCGGTGCGACCGTGCCAGGCTATGGGGCTCATGTTGGTGCAACAAACCTTGGGTCCATTGCCCCAGATAGTGCACAAGCCCAAGGGCAAGCTCGCAACATCAAGATTAGATCAAGGCTCAAAGGGATCAGCTCTTTGAGGAATCAGAGAGCTAGTCAAGAAGATCAATACCACCAAGACCAGCCAACAAGGCAAGGTATCACTAGAAGAAGAACCTTCCTTGTGTGGCACGCGAGCCTCACGGGGTGGGATCGCCTCGAAAGCAAGCCTCCAATATTACCCTAGCAGGCATGCCGGGGCTCGCGGAAGCAAACCACCACCCCCACAACAACGCCAGTAGCCAATTAGTGCGGTTCCTAAGTGGCTCAGTGGCAGCCTCCTGCCACATGGCAGCCACTTCCTACAGAAAGAACCTGCAAATGACACATGTCCTGAGATGTATCAAGCAAGCACGAGTGAAGCTGGCAACACAGTCCGCCAGGGCCTGCCGGGCAAACCGTGATGTGACACTGAATGGCGTATTTAATGCGCGCTATCGGCCTGCAGATTTAGGTATGATAGCATTGTTTGCTATCTAATCAGCCTAGAAAGACTAATTTTCCAGCGGCCCATCTCCCGGGTCTCCCGCTCGCCAGCCAGGTTCCCGCATCGCCAGCTCCACCCCATCGCCACAGCGCCAGGCCTCCGGGCGCTGGACCACTTCGCCAGGCCGCAGCTCCAGCGCGGGCCAGATCCAGGCCAGCGCCTCCAGGCCGCCACCTCCCCAAGGGCCGGGCCCATCCGGCCTCAGCCTCACAGCCGCGCGGCCCGCCTCCCTCCATCAGGCCGTCGCCTCCCTCCGCTTCGCCTCGGGCCGGCCCACTCCCTCCGTCCGCGCGCCGCCGAAGCCCCAGGAAGCCCCGCCTGGGCCTCTCCTTTCCCGCGCCAGGTCGGCGCTCGGGCCGTCGCCAGCTGGGCCGCCCCAGCCGCGGGCTGTTCCGCCAGGTGGGCCGCCGCCGGTCCGTCTCCGCTGCTCCGTGGATTTCCAGATCCAGCCCGAGGCCCGCTCCTGTTCAGATCTGAGGTTGCTCTTTTCTTCTAAGTCCCAGATCTGTTGTTGTCTGATGCTATTTTCAACTTGTGATAACTTCTTGTGTGTAGCTCCGTTTTGCGCAAATAGCATGTCCAGACGTTCGTGGTGATTAGCACTATGTTTTATCTTTTTGTGTCATGCATGTTAGAGATCATCTAGGTGCTTGTTTTTCTGTTGCAATAGCGCATCGTGATAAAAACTGCTGCTATGTGATGTTTTTATGCCATCTTTGCTATGTGATATCTTTTAACTCGTTTATCCGAATGATGCAAATGACATGTCCACGTGTTCGTCTTGCCATGCTCTACATGTTGCTTGTGTTAGGTTGCATGATAGATTTATTCTTGCCATGTATATCTTCGTTGCAAAGTGCCATGTGGCTGTGATGTTGTTTCACTTGCTATGAAATGCCATCTTGTTGAGCTCGTTGCTACCGTTGTGTTTATCTCCATGATGCATGCTTGTGTGTTTCGGAATCACCATCATGTGTACTTTGATGTGGTGCTTACCACTTGCCATGTTTAGTTTCGAGGTGACTTAAACTTGCTCTTTTAGATGCCATGATGAAACTGCTGTTTTAACACTTAGTGGATTTTCACTAAGTCTGAAATCTGTAACGTTCCGATGCCATGTTTGCTTGCTGCTCTAGGACAAACCATGATAGTTTTGGGGTGGATCTTGTTGGTTCCTTGTAGTATATATTGTTGGCTTTCCATTCATGTTCTCACATGCTTATTTAAGTGGCTGTAGCATGTTTATCTTTTGCTCCAAAGTTTCAATAAAATTCTGCTTTCAGAATTTTATTGTCAAGTTCAATATGTCCAAGCTTATTGCTATTGATCCGTGGCTCCTTTGGGGGTGCACCTTTGGACTTATTTGCTGTAGGATATGTCTAGTTTATGTTCATGCTCTTTGCCATGTTGTTTGAGTGCTGTAGCTTATTTTTCTAGTGCTTCGAAGTTGCTATGTTGCTGTAATTTTCAGTTTTCGCTCGTTTCTTGTTTCGGGCATAACTTTTAGCCCGTAGCTCCGATTTCAGCGAGTCTTATATGAAACTTGATTGATTTTCCGTGTAGATTCATAATCTCCTGTTGTTATCATGTTTTGAGGTGTTTTGCTTGAGTGCTATTATCCGTGCTCCGTGTGCTCTCGTAGTGCATCCATCATGCATCCATCATTTTGGTGTGCGCATTGCATCTTGTTGATTCGTGCCTTGTGTGATTGTATTGTTTAGAGCCGGAAGCTGAGACCGAGTACGAGGTCGAGCATGAGGTTACCAACGAGGTTGAGCACGAGGACCCTTCTTACGATCCGAACGACTACACTTCAGGCAAGATGACCGAACCCCGATAACATTACTATCCTTGCCTATTGCTAGTAGTTCTGCTCTATAGTTTTGCCTCGATGCCCATGTTCTTCCTGTCAGCCTCCTACTTGTAACCATGTCCATGTTTAACCACCCTACCTATGCAAACCGTTGCTTGGCTAAGTACGCTTCGCTCAGCCCTTCTTATAGCATTGCTAGTTGCAGGTGAAGATCGAAGATGCTTGCTTCATGTTGAAGTTTGTTGGGTTATATCACACTATATAAATGCTTAAAATGAAATCATCTATATATTGGCAAGGGTGGAAGGCTAAGCCTTTTGCTTGGTGATTTGTTCCACTCATGTCGTTAGGAACCGTATAAACCGGTGTTATGTTCCTTGATTATGCGTTCCTAACACGGTTGGGGTGTATGGGACCCCCTCGATAAACCGCTAAGTGCTAAGTCTTTTCCAGCAAGTCCCAACATTGGTACTATTTGCCTAATAACAAACTAAACTTGCATAGGGAGTAATTAACCCTCTTTCTTAATCAACAACCCCGGGCCAGTGCTCCACATGAGTGTTGGTCCGAACTGGGGGTTCTGCAGGGCCGCCTTGGGGCAACCCGAGGTATCTGGTATACACCTGTAGAATCGCCCAACCGGTCGTGTCCTGAGACTTAGATACGCGCGGCTACTATCAGGGTGTCGACACGCCGGGAGGATTTGCTGGATTAGCCTTACCTTAGTTCAGAGTATCTTGAGCACGGGATTCTGTGAATACTCGGGTCTTCCCACTTTGGAGTTGCGACTTCGCGGATCGTGGGCTTGTAATGGGTCAAGTTGGAACACCCCTGCAGGGTTATGAACTTTCGAAAGTCGTGCCCGCGGTTATGTGGCAGATGGGAGCTTGTTAATATCCGGTTGTAGATAACTTGACATAATGTTTCAATACACTACCAGCGTGTGTACCGTGACTGTCAATTTCCGAATAGGGATTCGGGAGTTGAACACGGTGGGGTTATGTTTGTTGAGCTTTAGCTAGGATCACTTCGTGATCATCTCTCGACCGAGGCCTTCTCTTCTCGCACTCTCTCACGTAAGCTAGTGCTAGTTGCTGCTGCAGACACTTATTCTTTTCTTCAGCCTTATCCTCTCCCAAGGCTTAAATAGTCTTGTTACCCGGGAACGGGATTGCTGAGTCCTCTGTGGCTCACAGTTACTTCACCACACCAGATGCATGTCCGATGGTGAGCTATCCAGGTGATGGCACCGAGCTAGACTGGGAGTATGACGAGGAGCGTAGTCGATACTATGTTCGTTATCCTGATGATCAGTAGTGGAGACTTCTACTAGGATTCGATCCGACCTATGGATTTAACCTATGTTTGGTATCTTGTTATTTGGATTTTACCCTTAGAGGGCTGTGATGTTTTATTGTATGATGATTGAGACATGTAATGTATTTGTGTGACGTGGCGAGTGTAAGCCAACTATTTTATGTTTTCCATCCCCCTTTTTACATGAGTTGTGCAAAGATACCAGACTTGCGATCATTCCAGCATGGGGTTATGTCTCTAAGTCGTGCCTTGACACGTAGGAGATATAGCTCCATCCTGGGCATTACAAGTTGGTATCAGAGCCGACCCTCGCGGTTACACGGATGTTTGCGGACAGTTTGCAGTCATGTTGTGCATGACGTTTGTGACCCGTCGTGGCACACGGCATGGCACATGTGCTGTCCTGGAAGTACAGACGGTTGTGCCAAGAGGGAACGTTCATGTGGCCCGACGAGGACGTCGGTTCCTCTGAGTGAGGGTGTATGTGATGGCCTGCCTTATTAGGGATGATAGACTACTCATATCAATAAGGAATTCCTTCTTTTCCGGGAGCCATTCAGATAGAACTCCAAAGTTAAGCGTGCTCAGCTTGGAGTAGTTTCAGGATGGGTGACCGACCGGGAAGTTGCTCCCGGGTGCGCACGAGTGAGGACAAAGTGTGCAGAAAAGACTAGTATTGATATGTGAGGCCAGTCTATATCCCGCCAGGAGTAACGACCACCGGCGGGTGTGTCCGGGGCGTTACATCCACGTCCGCACCATGGCCCCGCGTCCTCCTCTTCTCCGCATCGCCGTGGCCTCTTCTTCCTCCCCAGCGCGCCTAGCCTTGCTGCTGGTGTGACCGTGACCATGTCCATGCCGTATTTGTGTTCTGTTGCTGTTGTTGTATCCCAGGACCTCGGAGACGCGCCAAGTACCACGACGACCCGTGTACCCCTTCGAGTCGCCGACGTCCATTGCTTGCCAAGTTCGACTTCACGGTGAAACGTCAAGTACCACTACCGTCGCAAGAACGAGAACGCCCAAGTACCTCGACGACCTTGTGACAAGTACCTCGACGACATGTACAACTACGAGACCGATAAACCGGCAAGTTCGACAAGTACCCCTCCGCTGACTAGTACATCTACGAATGGGAACGCCTACACGACGACACAAGACGACGCGACAAGTACCTCTTCGGAGACATGAACAACTACGAACGAAAACGCCTCCATGAACAAGTACCGCGACGGCTAGATCCGTCAAGTCCTCTTCAAGTACCACTTCATCTGGTGTTGTTTTGACAAGTACCACGACACGTAACGTGAACGTCTATCGTCGCCGAAGACCCCGTGTACAACTACTTCCACTACCGTCGCCCCGTGTACGACTACCTTCGGTGAAGAAACGAGAACAACTACTTCCTCTTTGGAAACGTGAACGACTACTTCCTCTACTTCCCCTACGATCTCGAACCGCTCCGAACCAAATGTTCCAAAGGTATAACACCGAGACGATGACCCGTGGAATGTTTGTGTGTTGTATGAGATGTTCCCCTTGTGTGCTTCGTGCCCGTTTCATCTTTTGTCGTGTTCCTCGGTTGCCTCGTCGCCGACTCGTGGGAACCCGGTGACGGGATCGCCCCACCTTTCATCTCGTTTGACTCGCTCACTCCACCTTTTTTTTGCACCGGTCTCTCAACGGGTTACCGGAACCGAAATGTTGCGTTGCATCATTTTCGGATCGTTGCCGTGGCACCCTTTCATTCCAACACGGTGACAAATGCTTCTTATCATCTTCATTTCAACTTTTAATAAAAATGGCATAAACTTGATCATGTCATCCGCATCATGTTAACAACATTATATGTGTGAATGGTTGTTTGCTTAATATTGCTAAACATGCTCATGGGGATTTTCCGGATATGTTGTTGTTATTTTCCGGCCTCGTTTAAAATGTCTAAATAGTGTAGTTTTATTATACTTCACCTCTTGCCATGTTAACAAACATTTAATCTTGTCTTGTAAATAAACGAGAGTCAACTAAATAAATAAAATGTGGTGTTTCGTCAATATGCAACTCGTTGCATATTGAGCTCCACTTAACTTGTAGTACTTGTTTGTGCACTTTGCCATGCCATGCATATTTAAACCTGTCATGCATCATACTTGGATGTGCATCGTATGCCATGTCTATGCTTGTGTGTTTACCGTGTTGTTTGCTTCTTTCCGGTTGCTTCTCTTGTTAGCTTCGGTTTCGTTCCGGAGTTGTGAGGATTCGCTCGACTGTTGCTCCGTCTTCTTCATGGATCCGTTCTTCTTCCTTGTGGATTCCCAGGCAAGATGATCATACCCTTGGATACCTTTACTACCATTGCCATGCTTAGTGTCTCGATGCTATCGTTACATGTCGCGCTACCCATCTTTTATGTCAGCCTCTCCTTGTTGCCATGAAACCTCTAACCTTGAAACCTTCCTAGCAAAACCACTGTTTGGCTATGTTACCCGCTTTCTCAGCCCCTCTTATAGCGTTGTTAGTTGCAGGTGAAGATGAAGTTTGTTCCAGGAGGGAACTTGTTGTTGTTATATCACAATATCTATAATTATTATTAACACACCTATATACTGGGCATGGGTGGAAGGCTTGGCCTTTTGCTGGGTGTTTTGTTCCACTCATGCCACCTTAGGCGCCGATAAACCGGCATTATGTTCCTTGATTTTGCGTTCCTTACACGATGGGTGGATGGGGACCCCTTGACAGTTCGACTTTGAATAAAACTCCTCCAGCAAGGCTCAACATTGGTTTTATTTTGCTCATAATAACAACTTAATTAATTAATTAAATTGCATAGGGAGTTAGCGCTACCCGAGGATTCTTTCTACATAGCAGGGGGGCCAGTGCTGATGGTGTTGGTCCCAAACGGGGAGTATGCGGGGCCACCACGGGGAAACTCGAGGATTGGCTCCCGTATAATCGCCCATCCGGTCGTGGCCTCAGACGAGATACGCGCGGCTACTAACAGGGTGTCGACACACCGGGAGGTCTTGCTGGACTTGTTTTACCATTGTCGAAATGTCTTGTGCTACCGGGATGCCGAGCCTGATCAGATTTCCCTAAGATAAGGAGTGATGATATTATATTTATCACTTCAGCTAATCGTGAGAGCTTGTGATGGGCTAAGTTGGAACACCTCTGCAGGGTTATGATCTTTCGAAAGCCGTGCCCGCGGTTATGTGGCAGATTGGAATTTGTTAATGTCCGGTTGTAGAAAACTTGACAGATGATCCGAAGTAAAACACACAACTGTGTGAGTAACCGTGACTATCTCTTTTCACTTTGAGAAGAGAACACGGTGGGGTTATGTTTGATTCGTATGTAGTTCAGGATCTTTAGCGATCACTACTTTGCGACCGTTTGCGTAGATGCTCATCTTATTCTGGTACTCGTAAGTTAGCCACCATATTATGCTTAGCCGCTGCTGCAACCTCACCACTTTACCTCTTCCTACCCATAAAGCTTTGCTAGTCTTGATACCCATGGTTATGGGATTGCTGAGTCCTCGTGGCTCACAGATACTACAACACCAGATGTAGGTTCAGCCGAGTTTGATGCAGGAGCTGGTTCAAGTTCTTCACTGGGAGCTCGATGAAGAGAGTGGCCGTATGTTTGTGATGTTTCGACGATCAGTAGTGGTTTCTACTAGGATTTGATCCTGACCTGTGGTTTTATGTTGTTTGGTATCTTGTCTTTTGGATCTTACCCTTAGATGGGCTGTGATGTTTTGAATGATGTCTTGCTTATGTAATGTATTGTGTGAAGTGGCGAGTGTAAGCCAACTATCTTCTTTTGCAATTTAATCCCTCTTTTACATGAGTCATACAAATATACCAAACTTGAGATCATTCTAGGATGGGCTGATACCTTTAAGTCGTGCCTCGACACGTAGGAGGTATAGTCCCATCCTGGGCATTACAAGTTGGTATTCAGAGCCTTCTCCGACCTAGAAGCCCCACTGATTGATCGAATCATTGATGGTTGAGTCTAGGCACACACTGAAAATGTTTTGAGTCCTATATATATATATCAGAGAGTAAGATTTCTTTTGCTCCTCATCTCTTTCACTCTGGTGAGGACTCCTGACGATTACTCTTGCCTCTTCTACTTTCAAAAATTGCACCAAATTTTTTTTAGGATCTCGCGAGTATTGTTTGGATTGTTCCGATGTCTTTGTGACGAGAACATTGTTCTCGATGCCTCCTGTCATTAGGGGTTGTGGCAGTGTCCCGGGGAGTTGAGCTCCGAGGTGTTGTCGTCACAAATCCATCGCGGCAGTACTAGAATACTTAAGACGGCCGCCATCGAAAACTCTCATATGCGGTTAGTGGCAAGATAACCCCGACATCACCCAGTACTGGGGAGGTAGTTCGGGAGTATTGCCATAGCTTGTATAGTGGATGCGTTTCGAAGGTCCGAGGTAAACGGTTTCCGAGAACAACTGGTTATGTGTTGAAGGATGGATATAGCTGGATGTAGGATTAGAGTTGAGTGCGCGGTGCTTCCCCTGTATCCCCAACACCTGATTGCATAACTGGAAACTTTCGGAAATTAATAGGTGGGTTCATCTAGTAGTTCTAGGCATTCTTCCAACAGATGCACGATATGAACTTCGGGGTTCTACATTGAGTGAAGTGGTTTTATGGGCTTGTTCCGATCGGGAGTTGCATCTTAAAGGGTCCTTGGCTATGCTGATCCGGGGATTGCAAAACCCTTTTGTAACACGTTCCATGAGCTTTCAGCACGAAGATGCGGAATGAAACTTCTATCTTGTATTTGTTCTATCTGTTCCTTGTTCCTTTTTATTTTCATTTTGTTCTCCAAGTGGCTTCTCGGCAAGTTGATGTACCTACGGAATTCATTCGTTCAATCCTCTGTTCGAATGATATTGTGAAGATCATGTTGCATAGCTATCCTTTGTTTTTGTTTTCATTCTGATATTCGAGTTGCTTCGATGTCAAATGTTGATTCCATACCTTTTCTTAATCGGTATTCGCATATTTCTATGGGAGTGCTACTTCTTCTTGACCATCAAGTTTTTCATGTTAATCCTTTTCAACCGGTGTGCCTTCTCTTCAAGTTATTCCATACGGACGCCATTGAGAAATCTGACGATTTGTCTGTTTCAATCATCTCAAGTTGTCTTTGTTTTACCCGCCCTCCCACCCTTCTTCCTCTCGGAGCCAGAAATTCTCAGATAAAGTATCCATTTTTATTCATGTGATGTTTCTTCATTATTTTCCTTCAATGTTCTTATCCGGTGATTTATCGTGAAGTTGCTCAAGAGCTTCAAGTTCATCATTCTTAATTCTGCCGGTGGATGTAATTCAAGCTTCGGTCATGATCATATCTTCCTTTTTGTTTCACATGTTTTCACATGTTGAAATTTCTTATCCGAAGGCTCTCTTATTCATTCAACTCTCCTATTCTTATCCGGAGTGTTCAAGATGTCTCAGAAGATTCATAATTCCATTCTTAATCCATTCAAGCTATTTTGAGGTTGCGATCTTATTCAAGCCATTTTAATTCAACCGGTGCAATATCTCTTAAGCAATCTTTTTCAACGGTGGTTTCTTTGAGTGGGCCCTAACCCACATGTCTTTTTCCAGGATCTTACCTAACTCTTCTTTTTCCGGAGTTATACTCAATTCCTTTCAAAGTGTGACATAAGAATGATTCCATCAGTCACATGCCTTCTCCAGGACCGCTTTCAAATTCTTTTTCTTCGTTGGTTCAACCTTTTAATTCTTCATTCCGGAGTGCTCAACAATTCTTATGGCATTTCTCGCCTTCATTCTCGGCGTTTGCAGACCGGAGAAGTGTTTCTCTTAAATCTTGGCCGTTCTCTTGAAGATTCGTGGTTCTAGCTTCATGCCATCCTCATTATTCTTCTGATTGTGAGGAAATCTTTTATGCCATCCGAAGCTTTTCATGAATTCTTTTCTTTGTGATCCTCCGAAGGCCATCATTTCAGAATATTTCTTCGTTCTCAGTTTTCAACTTCGTCCTCTAACTATTCTTCATTGATGTCTCTTCGTTCGTCTCCATATTTTTACGGTGGCTCATTCAAGATTACCCTTCCGTTGTTATCGTTTTAATTCATTTGTTCTTTTCACAATCCTACCGGTGGTTCGTTGAAGATTTACCCAAGCTTGTGCGAGATCTCTTTTAATTCTTTCCAACGAGAATAAGTAGTATGCCAAATCCATTGCTTGTCGCCAATTTAAATTGGTGAAGGATGTGCATGACATAATTCTTATTATTATTCCGTCAAGGTGATTTAATTCTTTTGTCTGGAGCTTGTTCATCATATCAAATTCTAGGTTTCAAGTTGTTCATCTTGTTTTCCGGAGTTTCAAGTTATTTCAATTATATCATTTCAAAGCTCAATCTAATTCATCGCAGGACTGGAATCTTACTCTTTTCATCTTTCACTTCTTATGCTTTCATTACCGGAGTTCTCATGGTGGTTCATCATATTTTAATTAATCCTTGAAGTCTTCATCAAGATTCTTGTTGGAGCTCAAGCATTCTTCATCATGCTTCCTAGTGCAATTCTTTCTCCCTTATCTTTTCAGATGGTGTTATGTCATTCTTGACAATTCCTTCATGTTTCATGATTCACGAGTTATCAAGAATGAGATATTTAAACCCATCATTTTCCTTGTTCAGGAGATCTTTCCAACCCTTCAATTTATTCGTTGGAGTTATCTTGGGTTGTAGTTCACCTAAAGCTTTCCCTAAGGATTGTTGCTAATTATGGTGCTCACAAATGACCCAAGTTCTTCATTTATCATTCCGGTGAATAAGTTTATCATCTCCTTGTTGATCTCAATCAAATCAATTGTTTCAGTTAGTGGCTGGTTGTCACCTCTTAATTTTGAGATGTTTTCCATAAGCCCACATGAAACTTATTCTTTTCGTTGTTGATTTTTCCAACAACTCCGTTCAACCCTTCTTTGTAAGGATGCTCTTTCAAATTCATTTTGAGAGAAGTTGTTTTTTTCTTCTCCATTCAATGCTTTCATTGATTTATATGCTATTCTTTCATTCCGGAGGCATTGTGATATTGCTCTCTTTAACCATCATCTCGTTTTTATCGAGATCATGTTCTTTCCCTTGCTTATCATTTAACTGGAGTGTTGTGTCCAACATTCAAGTTCTCCCATCTTACCAACTTTGCCTCTCTTTTCAACCGGAGTGCTGTCTGAATCCTTCTTACCCCCTTGTGCCATTATTTCAATTGTTTCGGAGACAATGTGTTGTTGTTTTCATCAAGTATCTTCCCAACTTGGCAAGTTCTTGTTCAATTCCTTCCATTTTCAGACGGGGTGATGTCCAAATTATTTCGTTCTTATTCCTTCTCAATCTTGGTTAACCGGAGTGGTTTTGGAATTCTTTTGTCATCCGTGAGCTCTTGTTTCATGTCTTTCAACCTACAAGGTTCTCATAATGCTCCTTGTTCCTCTTTTCTAATGGAGTGTTTTCATCTTCGTTCATCTCTGTAGTATTATTCTTTCATCTTGTTCAACCTCTCAAGGTTCGTGGTTTCACTCGTCTGTCAAAGAAGCAACTTTGTTTTACCTCTTCTTTTTCGTTTTTACCCGGTGCTATCTCTAGGATCTCGGGTCGAGATCCTCTGTTAGTGTGGGAGAGTTGTGACGCCCGAAGACCGACGTCCCAGAAGATTCCAGAAGATTCCAGATGTTCCGGGTTTTCCGTGTGTTTCTTTTGTGCTTGTGTTATTTATTTTGCATTGCATCATGTCATCATGCCATCATGTCATATTTATTTTTTCCATCTCAACCTAAATAAATTGTGTGGATCTTCGATCCATTTAAATCCAGGGAAGGATGCCTTCTCTTTATAACATATGAAAGCCTCCCAATATTATTAGGGAGCTATATAAATAAATATTCCAGTTGTTTGGAATTAACCAACACACTTGCAAATATTCCCCATGCTTCTTTAATTCAAGTTTCACCTTCAAAACCTTGCCAATAATTCTTTTTCCTTTTATTGAGGCTCCTCTAAAAATCCGAGCATTTTTGTGTCACACCCTGATTTTCATATCACATTGCTTAAGCTAATTTTCATGTTAAAAATGTGGATTTGCAAAAACTTTTGAGTGTTTTTGACTTTGCTTGATTTGACTTTTGTCTGCTGTTTGCTAGTGCTCTAAAAATCAAATAAATCCTCCAACTCTTATACTTCATCTCCTTGACCCAAAACCTTTTCCCAATGATCATGCCATGTGTATAGACCAGTATAGAATTTTCTTATAAAAATATTTTGGCCAAATGGTATTTTTCTAAAATTAGTTTTCCAAAAACCCCTGAATTGAGGTTTGCACTGCAAGTACCTTATTTAGGGTGTGAAAAATCTTTCAAAAAGTTTATTTGAATCCTATTAGATATAGGACTCCCAGAAACCACAAAAGTATAATTTTAAAAGTTATTTTTATATTTTATTTAAAAGCTTTTTCTTAAGGCCAGAAATGGTCTTTAATAGGGAAAAATTATTTAATCATTTCAAAAATATTTGCCAAAATTCAGGGAGACTCATAGGACAAATATTGTCCATATATAAGAGTTTCAGCATATGGTCATGTTCAAAATATTGGGAAAATCCTTCAAGCTTTTGAAATATTTCAAGCTTTTGAAATATTTACAAAGGAAATATTCTCCAAAAATTCCAGGGAAATTCTGTCATGTCATATATGACATATTTGATGATCTTGCAAAGCCTCATGCCTTGAAGATCAAGGAAACATCCTCTAATCCCCTCAAAACCATTCTGTCCATATTTGAAGTTTGAGCAACTCTACATTGCCAAACTTGTCCAAATGCTCTCAAATTTGGTGCACATGCTAGAATGGCCTAATAAGGCATCTAGACCAAATGGCACAAGATTTGGAATAGAGCAACTTGATCAGATCACCCCAAAACCACTTCTGTTCAAATTCAAATTTGAACAACTTTACATTGTCAACTTTTTATCTGAAGCCTCAAACTTTGTGGGCATGATCATAACCCCAAATGATGATGCTACACCAAGTGGTGCATCAAGGGGAGATGATTTGCTTAACTCAAACATGATGAAACCATTTCTGTTGATTTCTAGGGTTCACCAAAGTTACATTGGCTACTTTGCCCAAATGAGCTCAAATTTGGTGGAGAGGCCTAATTATATGTGACATTTGATCCTGTTAAGTCTCATGCCAAGTGGAGGTCATTTGCTCTCCCAAAACCTGATCAAACACCTTCTGTCCAATTACCAAAACAAGTGTTTGGACCCCTTCTACTATTTCCCTTTACCCCAAATTTCTACCACACCTTCCCCTGATCATCCTCTACCCCCAGTAACTTCTCTATGCCGTCAGCTCAATCATTGGAGGGGGTAAAACCCCAATTCCTACTGCTGGACAGCAGTTTTTACCTTCTCCATCACCTCCCTCATCATCCCAGAGGCTCCCCAAAGCATCCAAGACTGCCTCCCCATTGTTTACTACTCCCTCTACCCTCTGGACACGGCTGGACACAAGAGGACACGCCAATGACACCGTGTGCATGCCATGGCATGCAAAGTTCGCGCACTGGAGCACGCTACAGTGCCCTGGCGCACTGTAGCCACCTCCAATAAGGGGCGCCCGACAGCCTTGGGCCTCCCCCTCGTGTCCCCCGAGGAGGCCTCGACGTCCGCAACACGCCGGGCGGTCAGCCCCCTCCTCTCTCCTCCTCCATCGCCCCTACTCGCACGCGCACCGGCCGACCTTGTGCACCAGTGAGCGACCTCGCACGCGCGGCCTCTCTGGCGCCTCCCAGCTCCTCCTCTCTCTCCCTCTAAGCGTGGACTAACCCCACGAACGCCCCGGACACCCTGCAGCAGGCTCGTGTGGCCCGTGGCAACGGCAACACGCTCGCCGGCGCATGGCGCCTCGGTGGACCAGCGCCCCCCTACTTAAAGGGCACCCCGAGCCCCCCTTGCACCTCCTTTCGCTCTATCTCTCACCTGTGTGCCTCCCAGGACGTCCCGCTCTTCCTCCCGTGCCCTCCAGCCATCACCCTGGCCGGAGCAGAGCCGCCGGTCGCCGCCTAAATACGGGCACCTCAGGCCCTTCCTCCTCCACCTAGCCGCTCCAGCGCTGCCCCAGCATCGCCCCAGGCTCCCCCCAAGCTCCAGCTCTTCCTTCCCCCGCCTCTTCCCCGCTGTGCTGAACTTCACCAACGGTCGCCTCCGCGGTCTTCCGATCCGTCGCCGCTCCAGCCCTCCCCGGCGTGCGTTAAGCACACGGATGGATGTGGCGTGCCCTCCTGAGCACAACGGTGGGCAGAGCGTCGCCGGAGATGCCCTGCAGCGCCGGCAAGCCGCCGGCGGGCATCGCCTCTGTTCCTCCGCGCCGCGTTGCGCGGGAGGAAGGGGATGAACCTGCCACGGGGGCCCGCGCGTCAGCGACCTGGAGGCTGGGCCCTCCATTTAAGTGGAGGCGGGTCTGGCCTCGGCCGCCTCCCCCGCGCGGTGGCGCCCTTCCTGGCGGGCGTCTTCGACGTGGCCAGGCTCCTATGCACGCGGCCGAGCTGATGGGCCGGCCCGGTTGCTGTGCAGCTACTCTTCGCCCTGCGCGCAAGGGTATAACCCCCTTTTCTTTTTATTTTCTATTTCCAGTAAACTTCAAATATCTCCCAAATATTCAAATGAACTCCAAATTGCATGATTCAAATTTCCTATGGCTCCATAAATCATGCCCTATCACATGGTGCAACATGCACATTATTCCAGAGACTTTTCCTTCACACATATTTATCAAATGCCTTTAATTCATTTCTGTGATGAACTTTAGAAAATCACAGAGAGCTCAATCTTGATCCAAATGCAGTGATTCAAGTTCCTAGATGCTTGTCATGTCCAAACTTAGTTTTGGAACATTTTTAATAATAGTTTCTGTACCCCACCAAATATTGAGCCATTTCTTCATATTTATCAGCTTTGCAAAAATCCTAGGAAATTCATTTGAATTCCAAATCCATTGAAACCAACTCCTAAATGCTTCTAAAATCATGACTTGATGGTGGGTGCCTTTGCTCATCATTCAAGAAAATATTTCTGTATACTTCTTCCAAATCCATAAACCCTTTGGTTCCATCACATTGAAATGTTCCAAACTACCTATTGATCCAACACCTATGAAACCACCTTGGTTATTTTTCATATGACCAGAGGTATCCCAGAAAAGTCCAACTCCTATTTTTAGAGCACTTTTATTTTTGCTTTGATTGTGTTGCTTATTATGATTGTTTCCATCGTTAGTTAACGTAATAAACGGAGTATTCGGAGATGGACCAGAAGATTTGAAGACTCTGAAGAATAAGGCAAGCAGCCCTTTGACCATGTTCGAGAAACCTTTTTATGCATGACTCATAGCACTTTATTATCAATGCATCAGAATCATGTTGAGGTGGAGACCACTTTAGTTGCTACCTTGTTACTTACTATTGATACTTGCATCAAACATGACCCTACCTTCCTATGAGGGTTATGTGGGTGGGAGTAGATAGTTGTATGCTATAGTAGTTAGCTACGCAAAATGGGTCGGGGTTAAGCATTGAGTAAACAAGTGTGGTCTGACATACTTCCAAATGACCCAGTGGGTGCCACTAATGCCCCTGGGAGTTGATGAGGAGCTAGGGCACTACTTGGTGAAGAAGTAGTGTGCCGAGGCTTGACGAAACTGTTGTTTACAGAGATGGATTAGATTTATGTGTGACTACCGTCCCAACCAAACATGTGCAACCACTCTACCCTTATATGGGAAAGGGCATTATTGGTTACCTAGGTCGATACTAGCATGGTGCCCGCATTACTAGTGACGGGGGTGACATGAGGTCACTCTCGGGACGGGGTCGTGCTTGGATAGGCGGCCATGACTGTTTTCACAGGGCACCGGACACACCGTTGGTACCCCGTGCTTGTGATATGTGATGAATACGGAGCGAGTCTCCACAAACCTTGAGATGTGAAATGTTTGGCACGGGGCTGCTACCAATCCAGTGGACTCTATGTTAGTGTCGTCTAGGGAAAGGTAGTGATCGGGTGCTTACCCCGGGTACCTGAGGTACCGCGGGTCGTGGATGACACGGAAGTTCCCCGGATCTTGTAGGTAAAGTGTGCAACCTCTGCAGAGTGTCAAACTATTCGAATAGCCGTGTCCGCGGTCAAGGACAGTTGGGTGGTGCTACTTAGACTATGTGCATACGTTTCCGGGAAACAACACGATTCAGAGATATTGTTGATGTGATTGTGAGAAAGTCTCAATGAGCTTGAACATGAGTTGATTACAACTCTTTCTCGATATTGATGTCTGTGACCTCCTGATACTTGTTACAGACACATGCATGCCCTTGTTATATGTTGATCATATTTGCATATGAAAAACTAGCTTTCCGCAAACTGCCAATTTAGCAGTAGAGCCTTGCATAAATTGTTCTGTTATCACACTTGGGTTGCTTGCGAGTACATTCAATGTACTCATTGGCTTGCCACTGGTTATTTTATTGGCCAGGCATGAGAGCACAGGTTATGATGAAGATTTCTTGGTGACGAGCATGCGAGCTAGGACGCTTCCCAGTCAGAATGCCTGTAGGGTTAAGGCAGATGGCATGGGTCCATGTTGACATTGAAGATTTTCCGCTGCGATGATATACTCAAGACTTGACCATTATGGTCCTAATTGTGTAATACGGTATGTATGGATGTAAGACTCTTGTTATTCAGCTTCTGTGTGTTCAGTGAGCATTGATCTCTGGGATCACTGTACACGTGCATTCGGTGATCATGACTTATGAGTCGGGGTCCCCACAGAGCTGGTATCAGAGCCATCCTGACTGTAGGAAGCCTTAGTTAGCATGGTCGTTAGTTAGGGTAAAGCTATTTTCAAACTACTACTAGTTTTCAAAACTATCTATACTTCTCTTCCCTTCTCAGTTTTTCGAAAACTAGGATATACTCGATCTCTTCCCCTTCAAAACCTTGGTCGCTAAAACCCTTATGCCCCTGACCACTGGTTTTTCTGTAATCCTCGTGGAGTGCACCTTGCCAAACACTCACCCACCACTTTTGCACGCAAGATTGGTGACACCATGACAAGATGATACCAACAGAAACTACACCCTCGATGAGTGATGACATGAAGACCCAGAAGATGGGGGACACCCTTGACAAGAACCCCCAAGACGATGCAACATTGGCCTATGATGACCAGGCTATAGGTTATGCAAAATCATGATATGCATCGCTAATAGAGTAATCATGTCACTACCGTTGTTGTATCGACAACCACCGGTGGACGAGAACCTTGCCATTTGGTCCGCCTCACTATGGTGAGCAGGAAAACGGTTCTCTTCGTCCCCCGCTCTTGGTGTCGATGTTTCCATCAACGAAACCGACATGTTGGACCTCTATTATGCCTTGTTATTGTCATTGCACATGGTTTGCCTACCTGGTACCCTCGACGCCCCAGAAGGCACAAGGGATCGTCATGATTAAAGAGACAAGAGAAGACAAGTCAACGCCAGCTACAAGGAGGCACCTTCACCACATCACCTCATCAGGCGAGAAGTTGTTGAAGATTCTTCAGGCTCAGCCCGGATCGTTCATCAAGCAACTACAAGGGGCTTAGCAACACCCGAGGAAGCTCAGAAGACTGCACGAGGCACAAGTCACGACACATAGTCCGAGAACCCCTAGGGTAGGATGAGTCGTGTACCCCCTATGCGCAGTCGAGTCCATATGATGGTTCGAATAGAACCATGATTGTGTGTTGTTTGCTTTTATTTGCTTGTGTTTTGATATAAGTCGCGCTTTTGCCCCAGGCAACAAGTGCACGGCTATATCACCTTCCTTGCCTTGTTTCTTTTGTTTCGGCCTTTTTGCACCTGTTTGTTGCACCTGCACTATAGAACCCCCCTTTAGGCATTTCCCTCCTCTACGCTGCTTCTTCCCTCCATTCTCTCTCCTTCCAATTGAAGACCCGCAAGACAAGATGCACCCAGGATTCTACCTCGGCAGCCAACTGGCACTGAAGACTTCTGCTACAACCTCCGCGATCAATTGCAACCCCGTAGAGTTATGTTTAACCCTCCAGACCAGTAACCCCATTCCTAGACCCTTTGAGACTTCTCGAGACACTCCAGCACGAATCCTTAACCATTTGCCTAACCTATGGTAAAGCAAGAGAACCTGTTAAGCCTTTGCAATCTTGCACAACACTGGGTTCATAAAGGAGCTAGTGGACACGATGAGTAAGCACATTTTCATCCTAATATAGCACGAGGTCTGACGATGCCATAGATAGACCAGTTTGAGGATACTGGACAGATGACTTGGTGGTTTATATCAGTGACTTCGAGGAATTATCTGAGACCTTGATGGATTATGAGGTTTTCATATTGGTGGGATCATGACTCTGGGGAAGTATGTAGGAGTGCCCGTTGGACATCAGATTTGGATTTATGTAGGTGATTCTGGTTGGTATAATGCTGGATATGTCTGCATGATTCGGAGTAAGATTGGATTATTTGTCGGAGTTGATTTAGGGATCTATTTAGTCGTGATCTTGGAGTTTACTGACCCGGATGATGAGAATTTGGTGGACATACTATCGTGATGCATAGTCCTTCCAAGTATTTGGGTATTATAGAGACTTGAGATCTTGTGGAGCACCGTAGACACCGGATTTGTAGGATTGTTGGATTATGTGGTGATTGATGGTAATTACCGGGCTATTGGAGTTGATCTATAGGAAGGAAACAAAATCTTGGAGTGGCATATGACGCGTTTCCTTAGATTAGAGATGCATTATCTTGAGCCTTGCAAGACTAGGTTGAGTGCTTGGATTGTGGAGTTTATTTTAAGCTCAGCAGCATGTATGATCTACCTTTGGATTTTAGAGGTAGACATACATATAGATTTGGGGATCATAGACAGTACAATTTTGTTAGACCGTCTCTTGAGAATCATGAGGATATGCATGGCATGAGTGGTGATTGAAGTTGGTCTATGCGAGAGGCCGCTTTTCCGTTCGGAGTACTAGATAGAGCTATTGGCATCTCAGAAACTGTGCTTAAGGATAAGATGATATAAGTTCATTCACTCACTAGAATCCTTGAAACCCTTAAGCCCCACCGAGCCACCACCTGGTCAGATTCTGACCACGGGCCTTGACTCAGAGTCAGGAAGGCCTCTGCAAATACTCAACCGAGACCACCACCAATACTCCAGCTTACCTTGCGTACCCCTTAGACCTCATGGAGTAATTGGACAAGTTGGGTAACATCATTATTTGATGGCCTACTTGTCTGCCCAAAGACGAAGAAGCGGCGGACAGCTGGATAGAAGACAATTGATGACCGCCCTGTCAAGACGGAAGATCTACACCAACCACTGTCATCAAGAAGAAAAACTTCCGGGTTGAAGACCGGGCGTATCTGCAAACCACTCCTCCCGGACGAGCCGAGCTTTTCCGTGTCGAAGGAACGCTCACACCAAGATGTATCAAGACTTGAAGGCACGATTCTGGTGGCACAGGATGAAAAGAGAGATTGCAACCTATGTTGCAAGGTGTGATGTGTGCCAAAGGGTCAAGGCTGAACATCAGCAACCCGCAGGATTGCTTCAACCACTCAAGGTTCCTGAGTGGAAGTGGGATAAAGTCGGAATGGACTTCGTCACTGGATTACCAAGGTCAGATAGAGGACATGACTCTGTTTAGGTCATAGTCGATCATTTGACCAAGGTGGCCCATTTCATTCCTGTCAAGACCACTTATGATGGCAACCGGCTGGCAGCTCTCTACATCGACCGAATCGTAAGTCTTCACGGTATTCCCAAAGAGATTGTGTCAGATCGAGGAACCCAGTTCACCTCGAGGTTCTGGAAGAAGTTCCGAGAAGCCTTGGGAACCAAGTTATCTTTCAGCACGGCTTTCCACCCCCAGACCGGAGGTCAGACTGAACGAGTCAATCAGATTCTCGAAGTCATGACTCCGAGCCTGTGTCTTGGCATATGGAGCCAAGTGGGAGGATTGTCTCCCTTTTTGCCGAGTTCTCCTATAACAAAAGTTACCAGTCGAGCCTTCAGATGGCACCATTTGAGGTGTTGTACGGACGCAGATGTCGCACACCCCTCAACTGGTCAGAGACTGGAGAAGGGCTAGTCTTTGGACCGGATATTCTCCGCGCAGCGGAAGAGCAAGTCCAACTAGTCAGAGAACGTTTGAAGGCAGCCAAGTCAAGGAAAAAGAGCTATGCTGACACTCACCGTCGGGACATGAGTTTCCATATCAGGGACCACGTGTACCTGCGGGTAACTCCTCTGAAGGGAACCAAGCGTTTCCACGTCAAGGGGAAGCTCGCACCAAGGTTCATTGGACCCTTTGAGATCACTGCAAGTCATGTGGTAGACGGCTCCCTAGCTAGGTCTACCACCTGAGATACCCTCCGTGCACCAAATCTTCCACGAGCCCCCACTCTGGAAGTACTTCTTACCTCCTAGCTAGCCCGATGCCCGCAAGGACATCGATCACCGAGCCCTTGGCAGCTAACCCAACCTAACCTATGCAAGAGACCCCTCAGCAACCTCCATCAAGGATGGCATCAAGCAAGAAGCCATACCATCAAGCACTTCAGGATTCCAAGGAGCACCGCTCGAAAGCAGAACCAACAAGAAGAAGTGAAGACTACCCCGTATCCAAGACTCCGCTTTTCTTTCCACGCCTAGTCTGGGAATCTCGGGGACGAGATTCTTGTAAGGGGGTAGGTCTGTCACACCCTGATTTTCATATCACATTGCTTAAGCTAATTTTCATGTTAAAAATGTGGATTTGCAAAAACTTTTGAGTGTTTTTGACTTTGCTTGATTTGACTTTTGTCTGCTGTTTGCTAGTGCTCTAAAAATCAAATAAATCCTCCAACTCTTATACTTCATCTCCTTGACCCAAAACCTTTTCCCAATGATCATGCCATGTGTATAGACCAGTATAGAATTTTCTTATAAAAATATTTTGGCCAAATGGTATTTTCTAAAATTAGTTTTCCAAAAACCCCTGAATTGAGGTTTGCACTGCAAGTACCTTATTTAGGGTGTGAAAAATCTTTCAAAAAGTTTATTTGAATCCTATTAGATATAGGACTCCCAGAAACCACAAAAGTATAATTTTAAAAGTTATTTTTATATTTTATTTAAAAGCTTTTTCTTAAGGCCAGAAATGGTCTTTAATAGGGAAAAATTATTTAATCATTTCAAAAATATTTGCCAAAATTCAGGGAGACTCATAGGACATATATTGTCCATATATAAGAGTTTCAGCACATGGTCATGTTCAAAATATTGGGAAAATCCTTCCAAAACCCTTTCTAGATATTTCAAGCTTTTGAAATATTCACAAAGGAAATATTCTCCAAAAATTCCAGGGACATTCTGTCATGTCATATATGACATATTTGATGATCTTGCAAAGCCTCATGCCTTGAAGATAAAGGAAACATCCTCTAATCCCCTCAAAACCATTCTGTCCATATTTGAAGTTTGAGCAACTCTACATTGCCAAACTTGTCCAAATGCTCTCAAATTTGGTGCACATGCTAGAATGGCCTAATAAGGCATCTAGACCAAATGGCACAAGATTTGGAATAGAGCAACTTGATCAGATCACCCCAAAACCACTTCTGTTCAAATTCAAATTTGAACAACTTTACATTGTCAACTTTTTATCTGGAGCCTCAAACTTTGTGGGCATGATCATAACCCCAAATGATGATGCTACACCAAGTGGTGCATCAAGAGGAGATGATTTGCTTAACTCAAACATGGTGAAACCATTTCTGTTGATTTCTAGGGTTCACCAAAGTTACATTGGCCACTTTGCCCAAATGAGCTCAAATTTGGTGGAGAGGCCTAATTATATGTGACATTTGATCCTGTTAAGTCTCATGCCAAGTGGAGGTCATTTGCTCTCCCAAAACTTGATCAAACACCTTCTGTCCAATTTCCAAAACAAGTGTTTGGACCCCTTCTACTATTTCCCTTTACCCCAAATTTCTACCACACCTTCCCCTGATCATCCTCTACCCCCAGTAACTTCTCTATGCCCTCGGCTCAATCATTGGAGGGGGTAAAACCCCAATTCCTACTGCTGGACAGCAGTTTTTACCTTCTCCATCACCTCCCTCATCATCCCAGAGGCTCCCCAGAGCATCCAAGACTGCCTCCCCATTGTTTACTACTCCCTCTACCCTCTGGACACGGCTGGACACAAGAGGACACGCCAATGACACCGTGTGCATGCCATGGCGTGCAAAGTTCGTGCTCTGGAGCACGCTACAGTGCCCTGGCGCACTGTAGCCACCTCCAATCAGGGGCGCCCGACAGCCTTGGGCCTCCCCCTCGTGTCCCCCGAGGAGGCCTCGACGTCCGCAACACGCCGGGCGGTCGGCCCCCTCCTCTCTCCTCCTCCCTCGCCCCTGCTCGCACGCGCACCGGCCGACCCTGTGCACCAGTGAGCGACCTCGCACGCACGGCCTCTCTGGCGCCTCCCAGCTCCTCCTCTCTCTCCCTCTAAGCGTGGACTAACCCCACGAACGCCCCGGACACCCTGCGGCAGGCTCGTGTGGCCCGTGGCAACGGCAACACGCTCGCCGGCGCATGGCGCCTCGGTGGACCAGCGCCCCCCTACTTAAAGGGCACCCCGAGCCCCCCTTGCACCTCCTTTCGCTCTATCTCTCACCCGTGTGCCTCCCAGGACGTCCCGCTCTTCCTCCCGTGCCCTCCAGCCATCACCCTGGCCGGAGCAGAGCCGCCGGCCGCTGCCTAAATACGGGCACCTCAGGCCCTTCCTCCTCCACCTAGCCGCTCCAGCGCTGCCCCAGCATCGCCCCAGGCTCCCCCCAAGCTCCAGCTCTTCCTTCCCCCGCCTCTTCCCCGCTGTGCTGAACTTCACCGACGGTCGCCTCCGCGGTCTTCCGAGCCGCCGCCGCTCCAGCCCTCCCCGGCGTGCGTTAAGCACACGGATGGATGCGGCGTGCCCTCCTGAGCACAACGGTGGGCAGAGCGTCGCCGGAGATGCCCTGCAGCGCCGGCAAGCCGCCGGCGGGCATCGCCTCTGTTCCTCCCCGCCGCGTTGCGCGGGAGGAAGGGGATGAACCTGCCACGGGGGCCCGCGCGTCAGCGACCTGGAGGCTAGGCCCTCCGTTTAAGTGGAGGCGGGTCTGGCCTCGGCCGCCTCCCCCGCGCGGTGGCGCCCTTCCTGGCGGGCGTCTTCGACGTGGCCAGGCTCCTATGCACGCGGCCGAGCTGATGGGCCGGCCCGGTTGCTGTGCAGCTACTCTTCGCCCTGCGCGCAAGGGTATAACCCCCTTTTCTTTTTATTTTCTATTTCCAGTAAACTTCAAATATCTCCCAAATATTCAAATGAACTCCAAATTGCATGATTCAAATTTCCTATGGCTCCATAAATCATGCCCTATCACATGGTGCAACATGCACATTATTCCAGAGACTTTTCCTTCACACATATTTATCAAATGCCTTTAATTCATTTCTGTGATGAACTTTAGAAAATCACAGAGAGCTCAATCTTGATCCAAATGCAGTGATTCAAGTTCCTAGATGCTTGTCATGTCCAAACTTAGTTTTGGAACATTTTTAATAATAGTTTCTGTACCCCACCAAATATTGAGCCATTTCTTCATATTTATCAGCTTTGCAAAAATCCTAGGAAATTCATTTGAATTCCAAATCCATTGAAACCAACTCCTAAATGCTTCTAAAATCATGACTTGATGGTGGGTGCCTTTGCTCATCATTCAAGAAAATATTTCTGTATACTTCTTCCAAATCCATAAACCCTTTGGTTCCATCACATTGAAATGTTCCAAACTACCTATTGATCCAACACCTATGAAACCACCTTGGTTATTTTTCATATGACCTGAGGTACCGCGGGTCGTGGATGACACGGAAGTTCCCCGGATCTTGTGGGTAAAGTGTGCAACCTCTGCAGAGTGTCAAACTATTCGAATAGCCGTGTCCGCGGTCAAGGACAGTTGGGTGGTGCTACTTAGACTATGTCCATAAGTTTCTGGGAAACAACACGATTCAGAGATATTGTTGATGTGATTGTGAGAAAGTCTCAATGAGCTTGAACATGAGTTGATTACAACTCTTTCTCGATATTGATGTCTGTGACCTCCTGATACTTGTTACAGACACATGCATGCCCTTGTTATATGTTGATCATATTTGCATATGAAAAACTAGCTTTCCGCAAACTGCCAATTTAGCAGTAGAGCCTTGCATAAATTGTTCTGTTATCACACTTGGGTTGCTTGCGAGTACATTCAATGTACTCATTGGCTTGCCACTGGTTATTTTATTGGCCAGGCATGAGAGCACAGGTTATGATGAAGATTTCTTGGTGACGAGCATGCGAGCTAGGACGCTTCCCAGTCAGAATGTCTGTAGGGTTAAGGCAGATGGCATGGGTCCATGTTGACATTGAAGATTTTCCGCTGCGATGATTTACTCAAGACTTGACCATTATGGTCCTAATTGTGTAATACGGTATGTATGGATGTAAGACTCTTGTTATTCAGCTTCTGTGTGTTCAGTGAGCATTGATCTCTGGGATCACTGTACACGTGCATTCGGTGATCACGACTTATGAGTCGGGGTCCCCACATTTTGGATCTACCGTTTGCCACTTCCTTCTCACACTCTTTTGAATTAAATTCAAACGAGTTTGGATTCAACTTCACAACTCATGCCTACTCCATTTTTATTGGAACAAGCAGTTTGTTGTGAGTCCAGGAAAATTATCTGCATACTCAAATTGTTTCCCTATTTCTCTCTTCTTTCTTCTATATTTTTTTGCCTTTGGTAAATATAAATTAAAGGAAGACGCCAGCCTGCCTCAGCCTTCTAGGCCAGCCGGCCCGATTCCCTCCAGGCCTCCCAACCTCCAGCCGGCCCGCGGCCCATCTTCCCTCCCAGAACCCTAGCGACCGCAACATCTCTCCCCTCGCTCCCTCCCGATTCCTCCGCCGCCATCCCCTCATCCGCTCGCTCTCTTCCTTTCCCCTCGCTCCTCCTATTCCCTCGCGCCGCCGCTACCCTCGTTTCCCCGAGCCTTTCCCTCGATCTCCCTCACCCCTTCGCCCCGAGTCCCGGTTCTCCCGCCGCAGCCTGCGCCTTCCGGCCGCGGCCATCCGTCACCAGCGCCTGGCGCCTCTCCGCGCCATGGTCGCCAGCGCCCGAGCGCCTCGCCTTGGCACGTCGCCAGCGACCCCAGCCAGCGCGTCGGACGCCTACTCCTCATCGCCCCTAGCTGCCCCGCCTCCGCAGCGCCCGCACCGGCCTCAGCCTCCGCGCCTCGCAAGGTCCGCGCGCCGCCCCAAGCCAGCGACGCCTGGGCCCTTCCTCGCCTCCAGAGGCTGCAGGAGCCCTCGAGCACCCCGACGCCCCAGCGCCGTCTCCCGCAGCGCCGAGTCCATGCCCTCTGTGCTCCACGTCCGCGCCATGGCCCCGCGTCCTCCTCTTCTCCGCATCGCCGTGGCCTCTTCTTCCTCCCCGGCGCGCCTAGCCTTGCTGCTGCTGTGACCGTGACCATGTCCATGCCGTGTTTGTGTTCTGTTGCTGTTGTTGTATCCCAGGACCTCGGAGACGCGCCAAGTACCACGACGACCCGTGTACCCCTTCGAGTCGCCGACGTCCATTGCTTGCCAAGTTCGACTTCACGGCGAAACGTCAAGTACCACTACCGTCACAAGAACGAGAACCCCCAAGTACCTCGACGACCTTGTGACAAGTACCTCGACGACATGTACAACTACGAGACCGATAAACCGGTAAGTTCGACAAGTACCCCTCCGGTGACTAGTACATCTACGAATGGGAACGCCTACACGACGACACAAGACGACGCGACAAGTACCTCTTCGGAGACATGAACAACTACGAACGAAAATGCGTCCGTGAACAAGTACCGCGATGGCTGGATCCGTCAAGTCCTCTTCAAGTACCACTTCATCCGGTGCTGTTTCGACAAGTACCACGACGCCGCAAGTACCACGACACGTAACGTGAACGTCTACCGTCGCCGAAGACCCCGTGTACAACTACTTCCACTACCGTCGCCCCGTGTACGACTACCTTCGGTGAAGAAACGAGAACAACTACTTCCTCTTCGAAAACGTGAACGACTACTTCCTCTACTTCCCCTACGATCTAGAACCGCTCCGAAACAAATGTTCCGAAGGTATAACCCCGAGACGATGACCCGTGGAATGTTTGTGTGTTGTATGAGATGTTCCCCTTGTGTGCTTCGTGCCCGTTTCATCTTTTGTCGTGTTCCTCGGTTGCCTCGTCGCCGACTCGTGGGAACCCGGTGACGGGATCGCCCCACCTTTCATCTCGTTTGACTCGCTCACTCCACCTTTGTTTTTGCACCGGTCTCTCAACGGGTTACCGGAACCGAAATGTTGCGTTGCATCATTTTCGGATCGTTGCCGTGGCACCCTTTCATTCCACCACAGTGACAAATGCTTCTTATCATCTTCATTTTAACTTTTAATAAAAATGGCATAAACTTGATCATGTCATCCGCATCATGTTAACAACATTATATGTGTGAATTGTTGTTTGCTTAATATTGCTAAACATGCTCATGGGGATTTTCCGGATATGTTGTTGTTATTTTCCGGCCTCATTTAAAATGTCTAAATAGTGTAGTTTTATTATGCTTCACCTCCTGCCATGTTAACAAACATTTAATCTTGTCTTGTAAATAAACGAGAGTCAACTAAATAAATAAAATGTGGTGTTTCGTCAATATGCAACTCGTTGCATATTGAGCTCCACTTAACTTGTAGTACTTGTTTGTGCACTTTGCCATGCCATGCATATTTAAACCTGTCATGCATCATACTTGGATGTGCATCGTATGCCATGTCTATGCTTGTGTGTTTACCGTGTTGTTTGCTTCTTTCCGGTTGCTTCTCTTGTTAGCTTCGGTTTCGTTCCGGAGTTGTGAGGATTCGCTCGACTGTTGCTCCGTCTTCTTCATGGATCCGTTCTTCTCCCTTGTGGATTCCCAGGCAAGATGATCATACCCTTGGATACCTTTACTACCATTGCCATGCTTAGTGTCTCGATGCTATCGTTACATGTCGCGCTACCCATCTTTTATGTCAGCCTCTCCTTGTTGCCATGAAACCTCTAACCTTGAAACCTTCCTAGCAAAACCACTGTTTGGCTATGTTACCCGCTTGCTCAGCCCCTCTTATAGCGTTGTTAGTTGCAGGTGAAGATGAAGTTTGTTCCAGGAGGGAACTTGTTGTTGTCATATCACAATATCTATAATTATTATTAACACACCTATATACTGGGCATGGGTGGAAGGCTTGGCCTTTTGCTCGGTGTTTTGTTCCACTCATGCCACCTTAGGGGCCGATAAACCGGCATTATGTTCCTTGATTTTGCGTTCCTTACACGATGGGTGGATGGGGACCCCTTGACAGTTCGACTTTGAATAAAACTCCTCCAGCAAGGCCCAACATTGGTTTTATTTTGCTCATAATAACAACTTAATTAATTAATTAAATTGCATAGGGAGTTAGCGCTACCCGAGGATTCTTTCTACATAGCAGGGGGGCCAGTGCTGATGGTGTTGGTCCCAAACGGGGAGTATGCGGGGCCACCACGGGGAAACTCGAGGATTGGCTCCCGTATAATCGCCCATCCGGTCGTGGCCTGAGACGAGATACGCGCGGCTACTATCAGGGTGTCGACACACCGGGAGGTCTTGCTGGACTTGATTTACCATTGTCGAAATGTCTTGTGCTACCGGGATGCCGAGCCTGATCGGATTTCCCTAAGATAAGGAGTGATGATATTATATTTATCACTTCAGCTAATCGTGAGAGCTTGTGATGGGCTAAGTTGGAACACCCCTGCAGGGTTATGATCTTTCGAAAGCCGTGCCCACGGTTATGTGGCAGATTGGAATTTGTTAATGTCCGGTTGTAGAAAACTTGACAGATGATCCGAAGTAAAACACACAACTGTGTGAGTAACCGTGACTGTCTCTTTTCACTTTGAGAAGAGAACACGGTGGGGTTATGTTTGATTCGTATGTAGTTCAGGATCTTTAGCGATCACTACTTTTGCGACCGTTTGCGTAGATGCTCATCTTATTCTGGTACTCGTAAGTTAGCCACCATATTATGCTTAGCCGCTGCTGCAACCTCACCACTTTACCTCTTCCTACCCATAAAGCTTTGCTAGTCTTGATACCCATGGTTATGGGATTGCTGAGTCCTCGTGGCTCACAAATACTACAACACCAGATGCAGGTTCAGCCGAGTTTGACGCAGGAGCTGGTTCAAGTTCTTCACTGGGAGCTCGATGAAGAGAGTGGCCGTATGTTTGTGACGTTTCGACGATCAGTAGTGGTTTCTACTAGGATTCGATCCTGACCTGTGGTTTTATGTTGTTTGGTATCTTGTCTTTTGGATCTTACCCTTAGATGGGCTGTGATGTTTTGAATGATGTCTTGCTTATGTAATGTATTGTGTGAAGTGGCGAGTGTAAGCCAACTATCTTCTTTTGCAATTTAATCCCTCTTTTACATGAGTCGTGCAAAGATACCAAACTTGAGATCATTCTAGGATGGGCTTATACCTTTAAGTCATGCCTCGACACGTAGGAGGTATAGTCCCATCCTGGGCATTACACCAGTCCAACACGCACAATCATCGGATAGGTTCCAAGATGAACTTTCGATTGCCCAAGACTGTGAAGGAGCTTTACACCTTTGTGGACAAGTGTCCTCTGTTGGAGGAGGGGAGAAAACTCCCTGGAGAAGAGAATGGCGTCGACATCGACTCAGAGGATGATGACGATGCCACCAGTCAGAAGAAGAAGAATAAGAAGTGTAGCAAGAAACACAAGGATAAGGAAGTGATGACGGTTGAGGTATCGAGCACACCTAGTACCGACAAGAAGGCTAAAGTTGAGGCCACTGGCAAGGAGGTTGCCGCGTGTAACGATTGCCTAGAGGCTACAGCTGCCGAGAAGGCTGGGAAGAGTGATGGCCCGTACTGCAAGATCCATCGGACCAACGGCCACGATCTCCAGGAGTGTCATCAGGTTGAGCTGCTTGTCAAGAAGTAGAGGCCTAAATATGAGAAGCAAGATAAGGAAAAAGGTCAGAATGGCGCTGGCGGGAAGGGTCAGGGCGGTGGAGCAAATCGCCCAAGCAAGGCTCCTAGGAACCAAGGGAAACCCGCGAGGGGCCGTGAAAAGGAGGACTGCAATGAAGAGAGTGATGGAGGGGATGAAGAGGAAACCAGTGAGCAGGAGTTCCAAAAGGCCGCTGACGCCCTGTGCATTGATGGGGGAGCATCTCGACATTCCTCTCACCACCAACTTAAATAGTTGGTGTGTGAGATCAATGTCATCGATCCAGCGATAGAGTTTCTGAAGACGCTCAAGTGGTCTCACACGCCCATCATCTTTGACGAAGAGGACCACCCTGGCTGCACAACCGCGGTAGGGTGCTTGCCGTTGTTGGTCTCACCAATAATCCGCAACCTCAAGGTCAGAAAGTTGTTGGTTGACGGCGGGGCCAGGTTGAATCTGATTTCCCCAAAGGTCATCAGCTGTCTCTTGATAGCAGAGGAAGAGCTTGAGGTTACCTGCATGTTTCAAGGAGTGAATCCCAGCAGGAGCCGTCCTAAGGGAAAGATTACGTTGCCGGTAACGTTCGGGTGAGAATTGAACTACCGGTTTGACAAGGTTGTGTTTGATGTGGTTGATCTCCCCCTGCAATACAATGGAATCCTTGGATGCCCAGCTCTGGCCAAATTCATGGCGGCATCCCACTATGCCTACAACACCTTGAAAATGCCAGGGCCAATGGGGGTCCTTTCCATTCCATCAAACGAGAAGGACGTGATCATTTGCGTGGATAAGATGTACATGGATGCAGTTGCAGCAGAGGCCGCGGAGATCACCAGTCCCACCAAGGAAACCAAGAAAAACAAGAGAGCTATTAAGAGCCCTGGTGAGGAGCCCGGAAAGCGCACCTCTTCGGAATGCGCTACGCCCGTTGATGACTTGTCGGAGAGTTCCAACAGCAAGAGATCCGAAGTTGCTGCACCTGAAGTGAAGAAGGTCCTGGCAGGGCTGGATGGCACTGATGGTACTTTTACTATAAGTGTGATAGCCTGGCTTATTAGGGATGATAGACTACTCATATCAATAAGGAATTCCTTCTTTTTCGGAAGCCCATTCGGTCAGAACTCCAAAGTTAAGCATGCTCAGCTTGGAGTAGTTTCAGGATGAGTGACCGACCGAGAAGTTGCTACCGGGTGCGCACGAGTGAGGACAAAGTGCGCAAAAAAGACTAGTATTGATATGTGGGTCCAGTCTAGATCCCGCCAGGAGTAACGACCACCGACGGGTGTGTCCGGGGTGTTAAAAGTTGGTATCAGAACCGACCCTTGTGCTTACACGGATGGTTGCGGACAGGTGCGCGGTCATGTTGTGCATGACATTTTTGACCCGTCGTGGCACACGGCATGGCACTTGTGCCGGACTAGAAGCATAGACGTATGTGCCAAGAGGGAACGTTCCTGTAGCCCGACGAGGACGTCAGTTCCTCTGAGTGAGGGTGTATGTGATAGCCTGGCTTATTAGGGATTATGGACAACTCATTTCAATAAGGAATTCCTTCTTTTCCGGAAGCCCATTCAGTCAGAACTCCAAAGTTAAGTGTGCCCAGCTTGGAGTAGTTTCAGGATGGGTGACCGACCGGGAAGTTGCTCCCGGGTGCGCACGAGTGAGGACAAAGTGCACAGAAAAGACTAGTATTGATATGTCCGGCCAGTCTAGATCCCACCAGGAGTAACGACCACCGACGGGTGTGTTCGGGGTGTTACAATAAGTGCCACCCTTGATGACAAATAGGAAAGCATGCTCGTTGCCTTTTTGCGGGAGAATGTGGATGTGTTTGTCTAGCAACCATATGAGATCCCCGATGTTCCCAGGGAGGTAATCAAGCACCACCTTATTGTCTACCCACATGCCCGGCCCGCCAAGCAGAAGGTCTAGAAGCAAGATTGGAGCGGCAGCAGTTCATTGCCGAGGAGATCAAGACCTTAGAACTCTTAGCAAAACATGATCACGCCTTAGAACTCTTTGGGTGTTAATGACATGGCGATGTGAACTAGATTATTGACCCTAGTGAACTATTTGGGTGTTAATCACATGGCGATGTGAACTGGGTTATTGACTCTAGTGAAAGCGGGAGACTGATGAAAATATGCACTAGATGCCATCATAGAATGGTTATTATTATATCAAGAGAATGGTTTATTATTCATGCTAGAATTGTATTGACCGGAAACTTAAATATATGTCTGGATACATAAATAAATACCATGTCCCTAGTGAGCCTCTACAAGACTAGCTCGTTGATCAAAGATGGTTAAGGTTTCCTAACCACAGACAAGAGTTGTCATTTGTTAACGGGATCACATCATCAAGAGAATGATGTGATGGACAAGACCCAACAATTAGCATACCATATGAGCATTCAATTTACTGCCACTACTTTCTTAATATCAAATACATGTTTCTTTGACCATGAGATCATGCAGCTCTAGGACTCCGGAGGAATGCTTTGTCTGCAAACAAATGTCACAACATAACTATGTGATCATAAAGGTGCTCTACAGGTATCTACGGAGGTGTCTGTTGAGTTCACATGGATCGAGACTGGGATTTGTCACTCCATATGATGGAGAGGTATCTCTGGGCCCTCTCAGTAATACAACATTACAATAAGCTTGCAAGAAAAGTGACTAAGGAGTTAGTTATGGGATGATGTATTACAGAATGAGTAAAGAGACTTGCCGATAATAAGATTGAACTACATACGAAGATATCGACGACCGGATCTCGGGCAAGTAACATACCGATGGACAAAGGGAACTACGTATGTTGTCATAAAGGTTCGACCAATAAAGATCTTCATGGAATATGTAGCAACAAATATGGGCATCCAGGTCCCGCTATTGGTTATTGATGGAGAAGTGTCTCAGTCATGCCTACATCATTCTCGAACTCATAGGGTCCGCACGCTTAAAGTTCATTGACTATATAGTATTATATGAGTTATGTTTGTTGGTGACCGAATGTTGTTCGGAGGTCTGGATTACATCACGAACATGAAGAGGAGCTCCGGAATAGTCTAGAGGTAAAGATTGATAAATGGGATAATAGTGTCTGGTCTCCGGAAGGGGTTTCAGATGTTTCCTCAAATGTTCGGGTACGAGAACACTTTATCTGGGCCAAAGGGATAAAGCCCATAAGGTTTTTGGAAGGTGCAAAAGGAGTTTTGCGGAGGCCAGGGCCCAGATGCCACCTCGCATCTGGGCCAGACGGTGAGGACCCTGGAATCTAGTCCTGGAGTCCGAGAAGAACTCTTGCCTTGCAGGCTAAACCGACTTTGAGGACGCTCTTTCTCCAAGAAATGACTCTAGGGCTCAAAAAATTAAATAGATGGGCAGGGCTAGCACCCGGAACACATCAAGATTCACCAAGCTGTGTGCTGGCAACCCCGTCCCATCTAGTTTATCCTTCGTCTAGTTTCCATTGTTCTTGGTGAAGCCCTGCGAAGATTGTTCTTCACCACCACCATCATCGTGATACCGGAACTCATCTACTACTTGACCCCTCTTGCTGGATCCAGAAGGCGAGGACGTCATCGAGCTAAACGTGTGCTGAACGTGAAGGTTCCGAACGTTCGGTACTTGATCCGGACGGATCATGAAGGTGTATGACTATATCAACCATGTTGATAAACACTTCCGCTTAGCAATTTTAAAGGGAATGAAGATGTTCTCCCCCTCTTGTAGCTATGCATCTCCATAGAGAGATCTTACGTGTGCATAGAAATTTTTTGTTTTCCATTCAACGTTCTCGAGAAGTACCGCAGACGCCCCAATGTAATCTCGTTGCGGTGGGACTGCGGGCGCCACTCCTTGTCACGCACCCTTGTCGGGAAGGCATTATAGAGCGGCTTCTATTGGCCCACCGCGCTTTGCAACGCCGCTGAGCTGGTCCAATCCTGTGAGGCCTGCTGTTCCATGCAAAGCAGATTCACTAGCCAGTGTAGGGGCTCCAGAAAATTCCGCTCTCATGGCCCTTTGCGGTCTAGGGACTAGACATAGTGGGCCCCTTCCCTTGCTTGGATGGTGGCTATCACTACCTCTTCATCGCGATCGACAAGTTCACCACGTGGGCAGAAGTCGAGCATGTGCGCACCATCCCGGCAGGTTCGGCTGTCAAGCTCACCAAGGGCCTCATGAGCCGCTTTGGCATTCCAAATCGCATCATCAAGGACAACGACTCCCAATTAACGAGCGGCCTCTTCAAGTCCTAATGTGCCAATAAAGGTACGCAAATCTTCTACACCTCTGTAGTGCACCCAAGAAGCAATGGTCAAGCCGAATGTGCCAACGCGGAAGTCCTCAAGGGCATCAAGACAATGAGTTTCAAGAAGAAGCTTGAAGCCTACGGCAGAGGCTGGCTGGATGAACTGCATCCCGTGTTGTTGTTTATTCGCACGACGACAACTAAGCCCACTAGTGAGACTCCATTCTTCCTTGTCTACGAGGATGAGGCAGTCCTTCCTTCGGAGCTTAGGCATGGCTCCCTGCGAGTCTTCGTGACGAAGCACGCCAGGAAAACTTGCAAGAGGCTGACTTGCAGCTCCTCAATGAGGGTCGCCAGTAGGCTGCCCTCCGCGCCGCAAGGTACCAGCAGGCCTTGCGCCATTACCATAGCCGTAACATTCCCCCTCGTACCCTCAAGGTTGGGGACCTCTTCATACGACAGATCGTCGCCATAGAAGGTCTCCACAAGCTCTCACCCATGCGGGAGGGCCCTTTCAGGGAGCCTCACATTTACAGGCCAGGCATCGCCTGCCTGGAGATGCAGGACGGAGTTCCTGTGCCTAACTCCTGGAACATCCAACACCTCAGCAAGTTATACCCGTGACCATCACAGGTAGGGCAGTAGGGGTGATACTTCTCCAACGTATCTATAATTTTTTATTGTTCCATCCTGTTATATTATCATTCTTGGAAGTTTTATAATCATTTTATAGTCATTTTATATCATTTTTTGGTACTAACCTATTGACATAGTGCCAAGTGCCAGTTGCTGGTTTCTGCATGTTTTTTACATCGCAGGAAATCAATATCAAACGGAGCCCAAACACCGCGAAACTTTTTGGAGATTTTTTCTAGGATAGAAGGAACACTATGGGCCCTGGTGGCACCTGTGGGAGTCCCGAGGAGGGGACAACCCACCAGGGCGTACCAGGAGGCCCAGGCGCGCCCTGGTGGGTATGCCTACCTCTGGTGCCCCCCGGACTGCCTATTTGCTCTATAAATACCCCAATATTCCCAAAACCCTATGGGAGTCGATGAAATATTCATCCACCCGGCACAGAGTCCAGAAACACCAGATCCAATCTAGACACCATTGCGAAGGGGTTCACCACTTCCATTGGTGCCTCTCCGATGATGCGTGAGTTGTTCGTTGTAGACTTACGGGTACGTAGATAGTAGCTAGATGGCTTCCTATCTCTCTTTTGATTCTCAAAACGATGATCTCTTGGAGATCCATATGATGTAACTCCTTTTGCGATGTGTTTGTTGGGATCCGATGAACTTTGAGCTTATGATCAGATCTATCTTTTTATATCCATGAAAGTTATTTGAGTTCTTTGATCTCTTATATGCATGATTGCTTTTAGCCTCGTATTTCTTCTCTGATATTGGGTTTTTTATGGCCAACTTGATCTATTTATCTTGCAATGGGAATAGATGCTCGGTAGTGGGTTCGATCTTACGGTGCTTGATCCCAATGATAAAAGGGGAACTGACACGTATGTATCGTTGCCACTAAGGATAAAACAACGAGATTCATATCTAACGACATAGATATACGGATCTTGTCTACATCATGTCATCGTTCTTAATGCATTACTCCATTTTTTCATGAACTTAATACACTAGATGCATGCTAGATAGCGGTCGATGTGTGGAGTAATTGTAGTACATGCAAGCAAGAGTCGGTCTACTAATCTTGGATGTGATGCCTATGTAATGATCATTGCCTAGATATCGACATGATTATTTGAAGTTCTATTAATTTCCCAACAGTACTTTGTTTACCCACCGTTGCTATTTTTCTCGAGAGAAGCCACAAGTGAAACCTATGGCCCCTAGGTCTTCTTTCTCATATATTTGCCTTTGCGATCTATTTGCCTTTGCTTTTATTTTCAGATCTACTAAACCAAAAACACAAAAATACCTTGCTGCAATTTATCCTATTTATCAACCTATCTACCAATATTTATCTCTCTCTCACGTTCGTTACCCGAAAGGGATTGACAACCCTTTTAACACGTCGGGTTGTGAGGTATTGTTATTTGTGTGCAGGTGATGTTTACGTTGTGTTGCTTATTTTTCCTACTGGTTCGATAACCTTGGTTTCACATCTGAGGGAAATACCTACCGCCACTGTGCTGCATCATCCCTTCCTCTTTGGGGAAACACCAACGTAGCTTCAAGAGACATCAAAAGGAATTTCCGGCGCCATTACCAGGGAGGATCTTCAACATAACCAGGTTCCTAATCACAAATCTTATCTCCTCGCGATTACATTATTTTCCATTTGCCTCTCGTTTTCATCTCCCCCACTTCACAAAAATTTGCCGTTTATATTAGCCCTCTCTTTCGTTTGCCGTTTTCTCGTCAGGTCTCTTTTCGTTTCCCTTATGTCTTACTTGGTTACTTTGCTTGGTAGTTTGGTATAATTGGGTGGTTTAGTGGAAATCGAAAGGAAAGCGTTTATGGATCCCCATCCACTTGCCAATCTTTTTAAAAGATCCAATTATTTTGAACCAATTGCTAGTGAATTGAGCGCATTAGATTATCTTTATGAAGTCTTGCTCGAGATTCATGAATCTAATAATTGTGATGAAGTGATAAAAGAAGAAATTTATGAAGTGATTCATGATAGCTCCTTGTATGAAAAGCATGATTGGAATGGTGTTATAATAAATTCTATTAATGTCAATTATGCTAGTAAGATGCAAAACCCCAAGCTTGGGGATGCTAATTTTGATATGTCCTCTACTTATTGCAATGATCATGATTGGGGTGATTCTTGTTATGATCTTTGGGGAAAAACCGATGTAGCTTCAAGCGACATCAGGGGCTATACACACCTAGGAGAGTCTCACTATATTTGCCTCATGGGAACACAAGGGCTCCACCCACACCCAAGTGGAAGCCCCATCCTCTGCACTAGAGGAACGATCGAATAGCGAGCATGCCCACGCCCAAGTGGAAGCCCCTGGTCCATGCTGGCAGAATGATTGGCAGAATGATCGAACTGTAATCCTTCCCACACCCAAGTGGAAGCCCCATGCTCCGCGCTGGCGGAACAAAAAATAGAGGTTGCCTCACGGGGATCACGAACCTCAATTTGAACCGTGTCGGCACGACAGCCGAATCTTTATTCCTTGTAATGGTTTTTGTGATCTTGCTTCAGTAAAGTTTTTGTTTTGGTTATCCTTTTGGATATGTCCGCATATTTTTTACCGCGTAAGCCACATGCACTCGCATCCTCCTTTCTGTGCCTTTCGTGAGCGGGGGATAGACATAATGCCTATGCTCAAGTCAGGCCCAACAAAGTCGAGGTACGCAGGCGAGAGGCCCTAGCTCACGCGATCTGCTCCCGTGCAGGTCACCCCACCAATGTCCTTGGTATCTTATCTCCTCATGAAATGCTCATGATCAAGTAAGTGAGCATTCGTCGCTGCCTCACAACATGAATTCTGGTGTGCAATTTTTGTGCGCGGCCATTTTGGAAAAGGGGGTAGCTAGAGAAGGCCACTACAACTTCTTGAGCTTGCGTTCATTTTTCCCTCGAAGAGGAAAGGGTGATGCAGCGAAGTAGAGATAAGTATTTCCCTCAGTTAACAACCAAGGTATCAAACCAGTAGGAGGCACAAGCAAGTCCTCAATACATGCACCTGCACAAACTAACAAACACTTGCACACAACGCGAAAAAGAGGTTGTCAATCCCTTCACGGTCACTAGCAAGAGTGAGATATAAGAGAGATAGATTTAAAATATAAGTAAAAGGTAAAACAATGTAAAGACAAATAAATTGCAGAAAGGTATTTTTTGGTTTTATAGATCTGAAAATATAAGAAGGGGAATAGACCCGGGGGACATAGGTTTCACTAGAGGCTTCTCTCTCGAAGAAAGCATACTATGGGTGAAAAAAAATACTGTTGAGCAATTGATAGAAAAGCACAAAGTTATGATGATATCTAAGGCAATGATCATGAATAGAGGCATCACGTCCATCACAAGTAGACCTAAACAATTCTGCATCTACTACTATTACTTCACACATCGACCGACTCATGCCTACATCTAGTGTATTAAGTTCATAAGAACGGAGCAATGCTTTAAGCAAGATGACATGTTGTAGAGGGATAAACTCAAGCAATATGATATAAACCCCATCTTTTTATTCTTAATGGCAACAATACAACATGTGCCTCGCTACCCTTTCTATCACTAGGTGAGGACACAGCAAGATTGAACCCATCACAAAGCACCTCTCCCATTACAAGTAAACCAATCTAGATATCCAAACCAAATCGGTAGATTAGAGAGAAATACAAAGCTATCTTAAGTGTGCATAAAAGAGTTTAGCGAATACTCATATAATATTCAAACATAATATGATCATAAATCCACAATTCATTGGATCACAACAAACCCACCGCAAAAGAAGATTACATCAAATAGATCTCCACGAACATCGAGGAGAACATTGCATGAAAGATCAAAGAGAGAGAAGAAGCCATCTATCTACTAGCTATGTACCTGTAGGTCTGTGGTAAACTACTCACACATCGTCGGTAGGGCAACAAGGTTGATGTAGAAGCCCTCCGTGATAGAACCCCCCTCCGATGAAGTACCGGAAAAGGTCCCAAGATGGGACCTCACGAAGACAGAAACTCGCGGCGGAGGAGAAGTATTTTTGGTGTGCACTCTGATGTAGGGGGATATTTGGGTATTTATAGAGGTGAGATTAGGGCTACGAGTGCCATGAGGGGCCCACAAGCGATAGGGACCCCCCTAGGGCGCACCATGGCAGCTTGTGGCCGCCTCATGGGTCTTCTGGCCTACTTCCAAAGCTTCATCGTTATCTTCTGGTCCAAGAAAAATCCTCAAAAAGTTTCATTCCATTTGGACTCTATTTGGTATTGATTTTTTGTAAAAGGCAAAAACAAGGAAAAACAGAAACTGATATTGTGCACTAGGTTAATAGGCTAGTCCCGAAATGATATAGAATAGCATATTAATGCATATAAAACATACGAAGTAGATAATATTATAGCATGGAACAATAAAAAATTATAGATACATTGGAGACGTATCAGCCACACCAGCAAAGGGCCCCGCGGGCTGAAAACCTCTTGAGCCGTCTTCGCCACCTCTAGAGCCCCTCTCCTCCTAGCCTTGGTCAGGCACCGTGACCTGGCATACCAATGGTGGCTGGGGTTCGCCCGGGAGATGGTGTTGGTGACACAAAGCATAAAGGCAAACAAAAAGGAAAAACATGCCATTGCCGCCATCTATTACAATACTAAATAGATGAGCAAAAGTCTTCGCCTTCACATCTCTGTACGTCCACGATTGACTACGAGCAGGTTAGCAAAGCAATGGCCTGAGAAGATGGGCCGCCCCCGCCGTTGCCGCAATCTGTGTTTGTTCCGCCTTGGCTGTCGCTATTGTTGCGTGCGAACTGGACATGCAGTGCTTCCACATGATCCACCACGGCCTTCCCGAGGGTGCTACGAAGCTCTCCCGGGACTGGAGTTATCATAGCATGAAAGTTAAAGTTAGGATCGGCCAGGAGGTGGTGGCTGAAGATGTGCGTTGCCGCCTAAGTCAGGAGGTCGGGACACGCCTCTTCAACAATCCCATCCATCTTCTTGGCACCCTTCTCAAGCCGCTCCACGATCTTGGTCAAGAAGGCAAGGTAGCTAGCATCGTCAGACTTCAGAGGGCTAGAGACATCCACCTTGCAGATTGAGCCCAAAGTACGGCGGACTCAAAGTTCGAGGGCATGGTAGATCTTGGAGCACTCAAACTGTCGCCCGCGGGCTCGGTCCGCATCGTCCCTCGCTTGTGCCACGATGGCGCCGACACCCCCCACCTGCTCCTGGAGAGAGGACATCTTAGCCTCGATTGCGGCTTGAGCCTTCATCATGACCCTTCATCAGCATTCAGCTTCGGTCAACATCTCCTTGAGGCCTTCAATCTTGTGTTGGAACTCCATGCACCGTGTCTTGAAGCGATCCTCCATCAACTTCAGCTTATCGTTGTGTTCTTAGGTGAGAATCATGCGGTTTTGCACGACCCTCTGGTCGGTGTCCTCCTGGATCGTCTACTCTTCATCCGCCAGGGAGGCATTGACTTTTTCCAAGCGCTGGGCATAAGAAGCCTAGGCGGCGATCACGACGCGGTTCAACCCTCCAGCCGCTCAAGCTCTATGTCATGTGCCGACACTGTGCGCTCAAGCTCTCGCTCGCAGACCTTGAGGTATACCTCACGGATCACCAACTCATCTTCATGTTCGGAGAAGGCATATCTTCACTCCTGCAGCTGATTTTCCATTGCTGTGATTTGACTTTGGAGTTCCCGCTCACGGGCCTCCACAGCCTCCTGCAGCCAGACCGCCGCCTCAGCTTCCTGGAAGGCCCGCTCGCGGGACTCCCTCGCTTTGCAGCGAAATTTTTGCCCCTCGCGCGAGTGGCCTAATTCTGGTGATGGCCCATCTTGATAGTGACCTCTAGCTGATGCCACCCATGGGCTAGGTGAAGGTGCTCCACAGCAAGGCGCGCCTCGACACCTCGAAGCTCTGCCCCGAGCTGGCCCACCACGGCCACAGCGCTCTCAAAGACCCCATGCCCGATCATGTTGCGGTTGTGCATGAGCATGAGAGGCCAGTCTGAGTCGCGCCCTTCGCTAGGCCTGCGAAGACATCCGTGGTCCCAGCCTTTTCAGGCTGGACACTTCGTGGGCTGGGCGCCACCCCGTGTTCGGGTGAGCTGCTCAGCCCCCATGAGTTACCTTTGTCCTCGGAAGGGTGTGCCGAGGTAGCTTGCGTCTCCGCACCAACCGCCATGACACATGTTTCGATGGCGGGCTCCTTGAGGGTTGCAAAACCGCCACCTGGGGTGCCTCGGGGGGCGATGCCCGCACCTCCCCTTGCCCGGGCATGACGTCAGCGCTTTGGTGGTGCGCCATTCCCTCGCGCTCCAGGGCTCCAGTGGGGTGGTGGTGTGCTTCCTTCCAAACCAGGGGACACCATTTATTATTCTTCCCGCTCGAGGAAGACCTGTGTAGGGTAGGCGCTCAGGCACACTCAGCATGGCGAGAACAAGGAGAGGGGAGAAGCGCACTTACTCGTCTATGGTCACCCACTTCTTCTTCTTCAGTGCCCAAGGCAGGGCCCCTTCATTGTCGCCCGTGTCAAGCCTCCTCGCATGACTGGCCCCAACTTTGGCGTTGGTCCCCTTCGTGCGAGGGCCCTAGGACCGATCCTTGAGGCAGCCACCTGTGGCCAGCTGACCTGCGGTAGATGCCTCCCGGAGACGGCTTGCATCTTCCATCGCCCCAGGCACGATGGGCACAATCTCAGGAGGAGCGGTGCTACCTGCGCCCCTAGCGCACCCTGCGACACATGCTGGGGCCCCACCAGCTGTAGAACCTTCTAGGACCGGGACCACCAGGAGGGGGTTATCACGATGTTGGTTCAACAAACCCTGGGTCTATTGCCCTGACTATGCATAGGCACGGGAACAAGATTGAAGCACCTACGCAAGTCGGAGTACAAGAGACCAAGAAGTTCAAGGGACCAACGGGCATATCAGAGGGACCAAGACCGAGCCAGAGCAGCAAGATATCGCCAAGAGAAAGGCCTCACTTGCCGGGCAGGCGAGCCCGGCAAGGGGCGAGGCCACCCCATAAGAAGACAACCAAGGCACCACGGAGAGCCTGTCGGGACTTGCGGAGGCTAAACCATCTCACCGGCTGAGGGAGTCCTGTATTCAGGAGTCCTCACGCGTCTAGGTCAATGAAGCTGGGCCGCACTGGTGGGCCGCATAAAGAAGAAGCAGAAGACCTTCCCCCGTATTCGGTCACGACTCCTACGTACGTAGAAAGGCAGGTTTTGAGTCCGGATGTGTCAATTACTTCCTCCCCAAGTCATCCTTGTAACCCTAGGTCTCCTCAGGTGTGTATATAAGACAAGGGGTTTAGTCTGTAGAGGAATCATCGGCATTACAATATCCCCGTTGGCTAGACTTAGGGTTTAGCCATTACGATCCCGTGGTAGATCAACTCTTTTAAACATATTCATCCATATTAATATAGCAGGAAGTAAGGTTTTACCATGATCGAGAGGGCCTGAACCTGGGTAAACATTGTGTCCCCTGCCTTGTGTTACCATCGATCTTCAGACACACAGCTTAGGCCCCCCTACCCGAGATCTTCCAGTTTCGACACCGACAATGGTGCTTTCATTGAGAGATCCGTTGTGCGCTCGCAATGAGTGATCGATGGCACGCCTCGGCATCAACGGCGAGATCACCCACAGAAACAACATAGCTATCGGCCAGGTTCTCCTGCTCGGCTGGTTCACCATATGCGCCCGCATGGCTTTGGAGCCGGCCGCACCCCATGCGGCCGTCGAGCATCACCTTTACGCCGATTCCGGCTACTCCGATGACGCGACTTTGGCAGAACTCTCACCCTTAAACGAGCTACTGGACCGCATCGCCGCCCTGGGGCTCTCATCGCTAGGAGATCGGATCGGACTTAATTCCGGCCATGATGAGATCGACCCTTCTTCGGTTACTCATCTATTAGTAGCAGTCGAGGACGAAGCCATAGAGACTTCTCCTCTCCAGACGGAGACCGCCATAGTCCGGATCTTCGAACCCATCGAGCCAAACACCTCCTTATCAGGAGATGCACTATGTTCCTTGAGCTCTGGGATGGACACGGGACCCAAAGGGCAATTAGACCTCATCAAGTCCGGATTGTTACCAACGGGGGTTGTTAAAACCCCGAATATCACTCTGGGTCGGGATTGAAAATTACCAACACCCACCCACCCTTGGAAAAACTCTTCAAGTCAATCCGGAATCCCGGACATAGATGATCTCACGAACATACAGCAGCAGCCCGGGGAAACGGTCAACCACTTCTGGGCCAGATTCTTACTTGTCAAAAACAAGATCAGGGACTACTGCGATGGCAAAGCGGTCTCTTTATTTAACCGCAATTGCACGGACGAGGGAGTCGTGAACGCCCTCAACCGATGTCATGTTCTGAGTTTCACATAACTATCGCGGTTAGTACGGAAGTACTGCGCAATGGAAAATATTTGGAAAGCCCAGAATACACCTCTGGAACGGTCCATCTGCGGACAGTACGTTACCAAAGCTAAACGTACTTACCCTAGTTGGTCAGCCGGTAGCATTCCCATTGGCAAGAAGAACAAGCCTAATTCAAGGTACAGGTCCATACTGGACAAACTACTCGATACACCTTGCCAAATACATGCAACCCCGGATAATATCCCAAACCATCGCCTTAGAGCATGCTGGGTACTCTGGCAGGTAGCAAAAAGCGGTATGGCAATTCTTGCCACCACTGCACCAAGGGAGAATGACACGAATGTCTTCACTGTCTTCGAAACGTTCTCCTCAAATAACTGTTGCAAGAGGGCAAATCGCGAACTCGCCGAGGTTTACCAAATTAGCTCTGCAAGCCCATGGAGCGACACGACAGTCAGTTTTTCTACCGAAGACGCACCACGACTACGACCGGTCCGAGCATCAGCAGCTCTTGTACTGGACCCAATAGTAGATGGCTTTCGCCTCACTAAAGTACTTATGGACGGAGGAAGCGGACTAAACCTCATATATGAGGAAACACTTGCAAAAATGCAGGTCGAAAAATCCCACATTGAGCACACCAACACAACCTTTAGGGGAATTATACCAAGCCGCGAGGCCAAGTGTTCGGGAAGCATTAAGCTCGATGTAGTGTTCGGCTCACCCGACAACTACAGATCGGAGGAACTACTCTTTCACATTGTGGCCTTCCACAGCGGATACCACGCCCTTCTAGGACGGGAGGCTTTCCCACGCTTTCAAGCTATACCCCGTTACGGGTACATGAAGCTTAAAATGCCAGGTCTCAATGGGGTGATCACAATAATAAGTGATCCAGATAGAGCACTCCGCACCGAAAACAAAACGACATCCTTAGCCTTAGAGGCATTTTCCAAAGCTCTCGCGGCTGAAGAATTAACTACCCTATGATCAAAGGTGGATGCCGACGACGTCGTCCTCGCCAAAAGATTGAAGCCTGCCTCCTTCAAACCTGCTGACGAAATCATCAAATTTCAAGTGCACCCAACGGACCCTAATAAAACAACATCCATCGGGTAATAGCTGGATCCGGCAGTAGACAGCACGTTACGCGCCTTCCTTCGGGAAAATTGGGATATATTCGCCTGGCACCCTTCAGATATGCCAGGAATCCCACGTTGGCAGGCCGAACACAGCCTCAATATTATAAAAGGGTTCAAACCAGTCAAGCAGTCACTGCGACGATTTTCTGAACCCAAAAGACAAGCAATGGGAGATGAGTTAGCCAAACTACTGGAAGGCGGATTCATGTGAGAAATCAAACATCTGGACTGGCTAACCAACCCAGTCATTGTACCAAAGAAGGATAAATCTTGGCGCCTCTGTGTCGATTTCACAGACTTGAATAAGGCTTGCCCAAAGGATCCCTTCCCCTTGCCCCGCATTGACCAAATTGTCGATGCAACGGCCGGACATGACTCGATGTGCTTCCTTCATGCTTACTCAGTATACCATCAGATAAAGATGAAAGAATCCGGTCAGGCCGCAACGACATTCATTACACCATACGGCCCTTTTTGTTTCAACACTATGCCTTTTGGACTCAAAAATGATGGCGCCACATATCAACGCATGATTCAAACATGCTTAGAAAAACAAATTGGCAAAACAGTGGAGGCATACGTTGACGACGTAGTCGTAAACACCAAACACGTCGAAACCTTGGTGGATGTTCTCCGTCTTACGTTCGCCAACCTCCGAGAATATGACATAAGGCTCAATCCGGAAAAATGAGTCTTCGGCGTTCCAGCCGGAAAGCTATTAGGGTTCATCGTATCCTATAGAGGAATCGAAGCCAACCCAGCTAAAATCCGGGCCCTGACAGAACTCAAAATACCAACTGATCTCAATCAAGTGCAAAAACTAGCAGGCTGCATAGCGGCTTTAAGCCGCTTCATCACCAGGTTAGGAGAAACAGCATTGCCACTTTACAGATTGCTACGGCGCACTGACAATTTCCAATGGACAAATGCGGCCACAGCTGGATTGGAAGAAATAAAATCTTTACTAGCAAGCAACCCAATCCTAGCCACCCCCGGTGTTTGCAAACCAATGTTGCTGTACATATCAGCCACTCACCAGGTGGTGAGTGCCATGCTCGTTATCGAACGAGCCGAAGAGGGACATAAATTCCCCATTCAAAAGCCCGTATACTATGTATCCGAGGTGCTCACACCATATAAATGACAGTACCCCCACTATCAAAAAATTGTTTATGCAGTCTTCATGTCATCTCGGAAACTCCGGCACTACTTTCAAGAGTGTTCGATCACAGTGGCATCCGAGGTACCAGTCAGTGATATTATCAATAATAAAGATGCCATGGGACAAATAGCAAAATGGGCCATTGAGCTCCTACCATTCAAAATATCTTACAAGCCACGCCAGACTATTAAATCCCAGGTGTTGGCCGACTTCGTCGCAGAATGGACCGAAACCAAACTCCCTAGAGAGTATGGCTCATACTCCCACTAGACAATGTACTTAGACGGTTCCAAAATGCTATCCGGATTGTGGGGCGGTGTGATACTGATATCTCCAACATGGGATACAGTTTGGTACGTTTACTGATTATGTATACGCACTCGAACAAGGCGGCCGAATATGAGGCCCTTTTGCATGATCTCCGACTAGCCGTATCCATGGGCATTCAACGCCTCGAGGTACGCGGAGACTCAAACCTCGCCATCTCCCAAATCAATGGGGATTTTGATGTGAAGGATTCAAAAATGGCAGCTTGTCGCAATGCCATATTAAAAATGTCGGCTCGATTTGAGCGGTTAGAATTCCATCACGTAGCCCGGGATAATAACCAGGCAGCCGACGTACTCGCACGCATGGGAGCTAAACGCAACCCTGTCCCACTGAACACATTTGTGGAACGGTTGTTTAAGCCATCAGCAACATGGCAGGACGCGAGCGTCGATACGAATATAGACCCTAACACACCCCGAGCTGAGCACCATCATGAAGTCATCAGAGAGCCAGGCATGGATATAACTTCGTCGGCTCATGAAATCATGGCTGTTATAGCCCCCTGGACAGAGCCTTTCCTAGCTGACCTTAATAGGCAGGAACTCGCCGATGACCAGAATGAGGCCCGCCACATAGTCCGGCGCTCAAAAGCCTACAAAGTTCACAAAGGTGAACTATACAAGAAAAGCACATATAGTATTCTCCAAAGGTGGATCTCAGAAGAAGAGGGAAGGCGAATTATCACTGAAGTACATGCTGGAATGGGCGGTCACTATGCCGCCGCTAGGGCGCTCATAGGCAAAGCTTTTCGTGCTGGCTTTTATTGGCCTACTGCCCGAGCAGATGCCCAAACCTTAGTCCAACATTGCGTTGGCTGCCAGCTCTTTGCAAATCAAAGTCATATGCCTCCCACCGCACTGAGAACAATCCCCATTACTTGGCCTTTTGCGGTCTGGGGGCTTGATATGGTCGGACCCCTTAAAGGGGGAAGTCATAAAAGAAAATACTTACTAGTGATGGTGGACAAATTCACTAAATGGATAGAAGCCAAGCCAGTAAAAACAGCTGAAGCAGGACCCGTGATAGATTTCATATCTAGCGTAGTACACCATTATGGTGTCCTGGATAGTATTATCACAGATAATGGCTCCAATTTCACAGCTGATGAGGTAAATAATTGGTGTGCAATGTTGGGTATAAAACTCGACTACGCCTCCATATACCACCCTCAAACAAATGTTCAAGTCGAAAGGGCCAATGGTCTGATTATGAGCGGCATTAAACCCCAACTAGTGCGCTCCCTACGGGAGTCTGATAAACACTGGGTCGAAGATCTCGACTCCGTACTCTGGGGGCTACAGACCATGCCCAATTGTACGACCAGATATACACCTTTTTTTCATGGTGTACAGCGTAGAGGTTGTCCTGCCCTGTGATATTATTCATGACTCAACTATAGTGCGTATGTACGAGGAAAGAGAAGCCGAGCTAGATCGGCAGGACGACCTAGATGGAATTGAAGAGCAGCACGATACAACACTAGCACATTCCGCATTTTACCAACAACAGGCTAGGCGATACCAGAGCAGAGAAGTGCGGGCCAAGACATACAACGTCGGCGAACTCATGTTACGCCTACCGGAGAAGAAAAAGGACAAGCTCAAACCAAAATGGGAGGGCCCCTTCATTATCGACGAAGTACTCACTGGTGGAGCCTATCCCCTTCGCAATGCACACGACAACCGCCTTTAGCCGAACCCTTGGAACGCTGCCAGGCTCCGACGATTCTATGGATAGTTCGGTAGCTATTTCTTCCTCTGTATAAGTTAGGTCTTGTCTTTTATTCTCTTGTTTCTCTACCTTTTTTTCCTTCTCTCTTTCCATTTACTTGGCAAGTATTCGGCTCGCCCGAACTGCCATAGGAGGATTTTATCCGCATATATACTTGGGGGCTTCTTTAACGAAGCCCATCATCAAAAAAGCTTCCCGCTTAAAAATGTCGCATGTTTTTACAGTTCATCCTTGCCTTTATATGCACCAATATGACTTAAGTTATGGCCACGCTGGGTTGCCTGGCTCCTATGCTTACCCCTACGTTTCCGATTGTTCGGCTAGGGTGTAAAGGGAGCACCTCTGCGATTGTTACAGCCGAGTAATCCGGATATGTACCTCAGACTGGGTGAAGCTTAAAGCTAGAGCTCTTAAGGGAATAATTGGTCGGTGGATACACGACATACCGCATTCTACAGCATATTTAAATAACAGGAATGGCTTCCTATTATCCCCATCATGGGATTGAAAAGCCTAGGCCTGCGTCTTTATGCATGCCGACCCAGGGAAAGGAACCCCTAACGGAACTATTCTCTCTGGAAGATGTTTCTTACGTTAAATAGTAATATAACATAACTCCCCGAACTCAGTTCGTCCATTCAAGCAACTATGACCGGATTGCCTGTTTCGGAACATATCACGTGCTCGTCAGAGATATAGTATTCGGACACACTCCAGCCTTCGGATTTATGGAGGTTGAAGCAGATGGTCGGCAATGACAAGCTTTATACAAATTTGGCCAGAGATAAGTTTGATGGTAAAGGTACATTGATACATAGAGGAAATGACAAGCTTTATACGCAGATGGTCGACTATTCATTTTCTATTCCGTCTATCAGGCGGTCTAGTACACAGTCCTGTTGGGACAACTTAGCAGCTAAACCTACTTGGTCATATACCAAACACGGAGGAATTTCTTGTCCATCAGACCCTCGAGGTCTCACACGGGCCATGTAATTTGGATCAAGGCGAGTAAAGCGCGTCTTCACCATAGCCCACGCTTCTCGAACACCCATGCAGCATGGTGAGGCTTTCCATTGTTCAAAGCGGCGCCGAGCCCCTTTGAACAGGTCCGCCAAGTCCTCCATAGATTTAGGAGGGGAGTCGCCAGGCCATAGAGCTCTGGCCATACTCTTCATGGCCTTCCAAGCCCGTTCATGGACCCTGAAAAGCTTCTGCAGCACATCGCCCTCAAATCCGGACACCCCGTCTTCACGCTGACCAGTTAATAAACTTGCCGGAAAAGTTTTTTATAAGAAACTTTTTTAAAAACTACGAGACTATAAGGAGAGCAAGGTATAAGAGACATACTAAACATGTCGCTTTTTAGCCTTCGGTTCTCCTCCAAGACACCTGAGAGTTGGGCCTTTACGCCCTTCAGCCCCTGTTCGAGCCTAATATTTATATCCTGCACTTGGTTCCTTTTTTCCATCGCTTGCGTTAGTGCATGCTCGCCAGCGGTTTTTTCCTCTTCGGCAAACTTCTTGTCTGCTAAGGCAGCTCTTAGCTCCCTCTCTAGTTGCTCGGTCGATCATGTTGTTGTATTACATATTAGTATATACATCATAGTAATCAGCAGAACTGTCATAGTTTCCGAACACAGTTATTCTTACCAACGACATCCTTTTCGGATTCCTTCGAATTTTTCAATTCGGCAAGTAGGGTCCGGCACTGCTCAAGTTCCTTGGACAAAGAGTTATTCTTTTTTCGAATGTCCTATAAAAATGCAACGATCCTCAAATCAGTTGTACCGACTGCTTTAAGCCTCGGGGGCTACTGGCAGGATAATACTCAAATAACAAAAGTTTACCCTCATATCCTTTGAAAGCTGATGAGTGGCTCCGACGAGTCCATCTTGAGCGGCTCGGATATACGGATCGGCAGAAGTAAGGGCGTTAAACACCTCCGCAGAGAAGCCAGGGTCACGCATGGCTGCTTTCTGCCGCCAATGAATCATCGCAATCTCCACTTCAGAATTAGTAGCGGATACTTCACCCAAATCCTCCTGAGGAGGACATTCCGGCATCGAATCAGCATTCACCCTTGACGGGTCCAGTGCCAGATTGGCTGGAACTTGGCATGCATCGCTTCCGGAGACAGTCCGACTTGCATTCCTCCTTAAAGGAATAGACAATGTGGAAAGTTATAATAATAATTTCACCACCCAGCACATGATAAAACAAACATACCTCTTTGAAGGTGTGCTGGGGATTGTGGTCCTTTTCCGCTTCGGAACCTCGCCCAACGCGGGCGCCGCCCTCCGGGTTGGCGGCCTACGCACAGTTCGGTGTGAGGAGCGTCGTCCCTGTTTAAATACAATAGAATACAGTGGATAAAATGCACACTGGGCATCCTATCATTGACGAGATGTACTCTTACTTGCTTATGCTGGAAGAAGGAATAAGTGTGGGGACCCCGACTTAAGAGTTGAGATCACCGAATGCACGTGTACAGTGATCCCAGAGATCAATGCTCACTGAACACACAGAAGCTGAATAACAAGAGTCTTACATCCATACATACCGGACCATTATGGTCAAGTCTTGAGTATATCATCGCAGCGGAAATCTTCAATAACAACTTGGACCCATGCCATCTGCCTAACCCTACAGGCATTCTGACTGGGAAGCGTCCTAGCTCGCATGCTCGTCACCAAGAGATCTTCATCATATCCTGTTCTCTCATGCCTGGCCAATAAAATAACCAGTGGCAAGCCAATGAGTACTTTGAATGTACTCGCAAGCAACCCAAGTGTGATGACAGAATAATTATGCAAGGCTCTACTGCTAAATTGGCAGTTTTGCGGAAAGCTAGTTTTTCATATGCAAGTATGATCAACATACAACATGGACATGCATGTGTCTGCAACAAGTATCAGGAGCTTACAGACATCATTATCGAGGAAGAGTTGTAATCAACTCATGCTCAAGCTCGTTGTGACTTCCTCGAGAATCACATCATCAATATCACTGGACCGCGTTGTTTCCTCACACACACACACACACCAGGTTTCGCAAACTTTGGATGTAGCCCAAGAGAGGTTACCCAGCTGTCCTTGACCGTGGACACGGCTATTCGAATAGTTTTACACTCTGCAGAGGTTGCACACTTTACCGACTGGATCCGGGGAACTTCCGTGTCGTCCACGACCCGCGGTACCTCAAGTACCAGGGGTAAGCACCCGATCACTATCTTTCTCTAGGCGACACTAATATGGAGTCCACTCGATTGGTAGCAACCCCCGTGCCCCACATTTCACATCTTAAGATTTTGGAGCCTTGCTCCCATATTCATCACATACCACAAGCACGGGGTACCAACGGTGTGTCCGGTGCCCTGTAAAGACAGTCATGGCCGCCTATCCAAGCGCGACCCCGTCCCAAGAGTGACCTCATGTCACCCCCATCACTAGTAATGCGGGCACCATGCTAGTATCGGCCTAGGTAATCAATAATGCCCTTTCCCATATAAGGGTAGAATGGTTGCGCATGTAAGGTTGGAATAACGGTCGCAACTTAAACCAATCCGTTTTCGAAACAACACACACACTTGCCTCGGTACACCACTTCGTCATCAACTGGTTACCCATCTCACCATCTCCCTCGGGCATAGGTGGCACCCGACGGTGTTTTCGAAAAGTCTTTTGAAGGTACTATGCCTTCGTCACCATGTATATTCCCGTCCCGTTTGCGTAGCCACTATTATAGCAACCTAACTACTCCCACCCACATAACCCTCATAGGAAGGTAGGGTCATGCTTGATGCAAGTTTCAATAGTAACAAACGTACCAACCAAAGTGGTTACCACTTCTACATGATTCCGATGCATTGATAATAAGGTGCGATGAGACATGCATAAAAAGGTTTCTCGAACATGGTTACAGGGCTGCTTGACTTATCCTTCCGAGTCTTCAACCCTTCTGGTCCATCTCCGAGTACTTTGTTTATTTCGTCAACTAACGATGGAAACAATCATAATAAGCAACACAACAAAGCAAAAATAAAAGTGCTATAAAAATAGGAGTTGGACTTTTCTAGGATACCTCTGGTCATATGAAAAATAACCAAGGTGGTTTCATTGGAGTATGATCAATGGATGGTTTGGCACATTTCAATATGATGGAATCTAGGGGTTTATGGATTTGAAAGAAGTGTACAGAAATATATTTTTGAATAATGAGCAAAGGCACCCATTAATCAAGTCATGATTTTAGAAGCATCTAGGAGTTGGTTTCACTGGATTTGGAGTTCAAATGAATTTCCTAGGATTTTGCAAAGTTGATAAATATGAAGAAATGGCTCATTATTTGGTGGGGTACAGAAAGTATTCATAAAAATGTTCCAAAACTAAGTTTGGATATGACAAAGCACCTAGGAATTTGAACCACTGCATTTGGATCAAATTTGAGCCCTCTGTGATTTTCTAAAGTTCATCACAGAAATAGAATAATGACATTTGATAATTATTTGTGAAGAAAAGGTTTCTGGAAAAATGTGCATGTTGCACCAATAGGTAGATCATGATTCTAGAAACTACCAGAAATTTGAATCATAAAATTTGGAGTTAATTTGAATTATATATGGATTTATGAAGTTTACAGAAAAGAAAAAGGAAAAAGGGGTGGGGGTTTTACCCTTTACTGCGCACACGGCGCAGTATTGTGCCGCAGTGCACTGGCCGGCCCAACTGCACAGCCGCGCACAGAGGACCAGGCCACGTCGAAGGCGTCTTCCAGGAAAGGCGTTTTTGCGCAGGGGAGGCGGTCAAAGCCAGAGCCGTCTCCACTTAAACGGAGGGGCCTGCCCACTGGGTCGCTGACACGCGGGCCCCAGCGGCAGGTCGCCTTCAACCTCCCGCGCGGCGTGACGGGATACAAAGGAGGCGCGGCCGAGCGGCGCCGGCACTCTCCCCGGCGGCACCGGCCACCTCCGTCGACGCCCAGCACATCGGCGTGTTCAGGAGAGCGTGCCGCACCCGCCGAGGTACGCCACGACCACGGGGACGGCCAGATGTGAGCGCCCCATAGGCCATAGCGGAGGATGGCGTCGCCGGTGTTGGGCACGGCGACACAGGCGTGGGGAGGACGAAGTGGAGTGCGGGGAGTGTTGGCGGTGGTTCTGGTGGTGCTCTGGAGTGGAGAGGTGGAGAGAGGGGGCTCGGGTTGGCACGAATTCGAGCGGAGGCCGGCGGTGAGGTTCCCGGCCGTGGAGTCGAATGGGGGCACGAGAGGAGCAGTGGGTTGGCCTGGGGGGCGTACGGGAGAGGGAGAGGGCCAAAGGAGCAGCAAGGGGGCTCGGGGGTGGCCTTTAAATAGGCGGGCGACGGTCCACCGAGGTCCCGTGCGCCGGCGAGCACGTTGTCATCGCCACGGGTCACGGGGTCACGCGTGGGCGTGTCCGGGGTGTTCGTGGGGTTGGTCCAGGCCTAGAGAAAGAGAGAGGAGGAGAGGGGATGCGCCAGGGCAGCGCGCGTGTGAGCATGCTCATTGGAGCTCTCGGTGACCATGGTGCGCGTGCGAGCAGGGGCCGGAGAGAGAGAGGAAGGAGCGGGCCGACCAGCTGCCGTGTCCCGGACATCGAGGTGGCCTCGGGGGACACGATCCCAATGCCCTAGGATGTCGGGTGCCTCGGGCAGGACGCGGCTACAGTGCAGGAGCGCACTGTAGCGCGCTCCAGAGCGCCCGTATGGCCGGCACAGCTGTGTCCTCACTGCTCTGGTCACGTCCACCTTGCCCAATGTTGTCTAGGGGGTCAGGGGAAGAGTAAAGTAGTGGGCTGTGGCATTGGATACCATGGAGGGCCACTGGAGTGATGAGGGAGGTGAGAAAGGGGGAGGTTGCTGCTGTCCAGAAGAGAAAAATGGGGTTTTACCCCCCCCCCCAATCATTGAGCAGATGAGGGGAAGGAGTTCCTGGAGATAGAAGGTGACTAGGAGCAGCTGTGGTAAAAACTTGAGCTCAAGTAGAATAGTAAAAGGGGGCAAAACTGTGGTTTTGGTAAAATGGCAGAAGGTGTTTGATGTAGTTTTTGGCAAGCAAATCACTTCCAATTGGCATGGAACTTAATAGGATGAAATGGCACATACATTTAGGCCCTTCCATTAAATTTGAGCTCATTTGGGCAAAGTTTCCAATGTAACTTTGGTGAACCCTAGAAATCAACAGAAATGGATTTCTCAAGATTAGGTTAAGCAAATCATCCCTCCTTGATGCACCACTTGGTGTAGTGTCATCATTTGGGGCTGTGAACATGTCCACAAAATTTGAGGCCCCAAGTAAAAAGTTGGCAATGTATAGTTTTCCAAATTTGGATCTGGTCAGAAAGGGTTTTAGGGCACTTAGATCAAGTTGTCCTTCTCCAAAACTAGTGCCATTTGGCATAGATGCATAATTACATCATTTTAGCATGTGCACCAAGTTTGAGAGTATTTGGACAAGTTTGGCATTGTAAAGTTGCTCAAACTTCAAAATGGACAGAAATGGTTTTGAGGGGATTAGATGATGTTTCCTTGATCTTCAAGGCATGAGGCTTTGCAAGATCATCAAATGTGTCATATTTGACATGATAGAATTTCCCTGGAATTTTTCGAGAATATTTCCTTTGTAAATATTTCCAAGGCTTAAATATCCAGAAAGGGTTAATGAAGGATTTGTCCAATATTTTGAACATGACCATGTGTTGAAACTCTTTTATATAGACAATATATGTCCTATGAGTTTCCCAGAATTTTGGCAAATATTTTTGAAATAATTAAATAATTTTTCCCTATTTAAGACCATTTCTGGGCTTAAAAAAAGCTTTTAAATAAAATATAAAAATAACTTTTAAAATTATAATTTTGTGGTTTAGGGGAGTCCTATACCTAATAGGATTCAAATATACTTTTTGAAAGATTTTTCACACCCTAGATAAGGTACTTGTAGTGCAAACCTCAATTCAGGGATTTTTGGAAAACTAATTTTAGAAAATACTATTTGGCCAAAACATTTTTATAAGAAAATACAATACTGGTCCATAGACATGGCATGATCATTGGGAAAACGTTTTGGATCAAGGAGATGAAGTATAAGAGTTGGATGATTTATTTGATTTTAAGAGCACTAGCAAACAGCAAACATAAAACCAATCAAGCAAGATAAAAAACACTCAAAAGTTTTTGTCAATCCACATTTTAGCATGATTATTAGCTTAAGCAATGTGGCATGAAAATCAGGGTGTGACAGACCTACCCCCCTTACAAGAATCTCGTCCCCGAGATTCCCAGACTAGGCATGGAAAGGAATACGGAGTCTTGGATACGGGGTAGTCTTCACTTCTTCTTGTTGGTTCTGCTTCCGAGTGGTGCTCCATGGAATCTTGAAGTACTTGGTGGTGTGGCTTCTTGCTTGTTGCCCTCTTTGATGCAGGTTGCTGAGGGGTCTCTGGTATGGGTTAGGTTGAGCTAGACGTCAAAGGCTCGGTGATCGATGTCCTTGCGGGGACCGGGCTAGTTAGGAAGTAAGAAGTACTTCCTGAGTGGTGACTCGTGGAATATTTGGTGGACGGTGGGTATCTCAGGTGGTAAATCTAGATGGTAGCCGTCTACTATTTGTCTGGCAGTGAACTTGAAGAAGGTCGATAAATCTTGGTGTGAGCGCCCCTTCGACATGGAAATGCTTGGTTTCTTCGAGAGGAGTGGTTTGCCGATACGCCCGGTCTTGGACGCAAGAGTTTACTTCTTGATGACGGTGGTCGGTGTAGTTCTTCCTTCTTGACATGGCGGTCTTCAAATGTCTTCTATCCAGCTGTCCGTCTCTTCTTTTGTCTTCGGGCAGACAAGTAGGCCATCAAATAATGATGTCACCCAACTTGTCCAATTACTCCATGAGGTCTATGGGGTACGCAAGGTAGGCTGTGGTATTGGTGGTGGTCTCCGTTGAGTATTGGCAGGGGTCTTCTTGACTCAGAGTCAAGGCCTGTGGTCGGAATCTGACCATGTTGTGGCTTGGTGGGGCTTAAGGGTTTCGAGGATTCTAGTGAGTGGGTGCATGTTTTATCATCTTATCCTTGAGCACAATTTCTGAGATGCCAGTAGCTCCATCTAGTACTCCAAACGAATAACCTTATACCACTAAATGCATCCTCTCGTATAGACCAACTTCAATCACCACTTATGCCATACATAACCTCATGAATCTCAAGAGGTGGTCTAACAAAATTGTATTTGTCTACGATCCCCAAATCCATATGTATGTCTACCCCTAGAATCCATGGGTAGGTCATACATGCTGCTAAGCTTAAATTAAACTCCACAATCCAAGCACTCAACCTATTCTTGCAAGGTTCAAGATAATGCATCTCTATTCTAAGGAAACACGTCATATGCCACTCCAAGATTTTGTTTCCTTCCTATAGATCAACTCCAATAGCCCGGTAACTTCCATTAATCACCACATAATCCAACAATTCTACAAATCCGATGTCTACGGTGTTCCACAAGATCTCAAGTCCCTATAATATCCAAATACTTGGAAGGACTATGCCTTACAATAGTAAGTCCACCAAATTCCCATCATCTGGGTCATGTAAACTCTAAGGTCATGATTATATAGATCCCTAAACCAACTCCGACAAATAATCCAATCTCCTAGTTTATTGTCCACCGAGAAGCATGGTATCATGATCAGGATCATCGGTCTAAATCCAATTTACTCCGAACCATGCAGACATATCTAGTATCTATACCCAACCAGAATCACCTACATAAATCCAAATCTCATGTCCAACGAGTACTCCTACATTTCCCCCAAGTCATACTCAAAATGTCAATTATCTGCTATCAATATCCCCTGGCTAGGTCAAATCATTATACCTCCAAGAATTTCAATTTGCGATCACAATAGCCCTGCAAATCCAAGTTGCTCCAGGGTGATGAAAGTTACGCTACTCTATTAATCATTATCCCACCAACATGAAAACCTCACAATCCATCAAGGTCTCAGATAATTCCTCGAAGTCACTGACATAAAGCCACCAAGTCATCTGTCTTATATCCTCAAATTGGTCTATCTATGGCATCGTCAATTCTTGTGCTATATTAGGATGAAAATGTGCTCGTTCACTGTGTCCACTAGTTCCATTACGAACCCAGTGTTGTGCAAGGTTACAGAGGCTTAACTGGTTCTCTTGTAATCCTATGGGTTAGGCACATGGTTAAGGGTTCGTGCTGGAGTATCTCGTGAAGTCTCAAGGGTCTCGGAATGGGTTACTAGTCTGGAGGGTTAAACATAATTCTACGGGGTTGCACTTGGTCGTGGAGGTCGTAGTAGAGGTCTTCATTGTTAGTTGGTCGCCGAGTTGGAATCCTTGGTACTCTTGTCGTGCTGATCTTCAGTCGAGGAGATAGAAGAGAGGGAAAAGTAGCACAAAGGAGGGGAATGCCTAAAGGGGGGTTCTATAGTGCAAGTGCAAACAAACAGGTGCAAAAAGGCCGAAACAAAAGAAACAAGGCAAGGAAGGTGATATAGTCGTGTACTTGTTGCCTAGGGTAACAGTGCGACTTATATCAAAACACAAACAATTAAAAGCAAGCAACACACGATCATGGTTCTATTCGAACCATCATACGGACTTGATTGCGCATAGGGGGTACACGACTCATCCTACCCTAGGGGTTCTCGAACTCAGTAGTCGTGACTTGTGCCTCGTGCAGTCTTCTGAGTTTTCCTCAGGTGTTGCTATGTCCCTTTTAGTTGTTTGATAAACGATCCGGGTTGAGCCTGAAGAATCTTCAACAACTTCTCGCCTGATGAGGTGATGTGGAGAAGGTGCCTCCTTGTAGCTGACGTTGACTTGGTCTTATCTTGTCTCTTTAATCATGACGATCCCTTGTGCCTTCTGGGCGTCGAGGGTACCAGGTAGGCAATCCGTATGCAATGACAATAACTAGGCATAATAGAGGTCCAACATGTCAGTTTCATTGGTGACAACATCGACACCAAGAGCGGGGGACGTAGAGAACCATTTTCCTGCTCACTATAGTGAGGCGGACCAAATGGCGAGGTTCTCATCCACCGGTGGTTGCCGACACAACAACGGTAGTGACAAGGTTACTCTATTGGTGAGGTATATCATGATTTTGCATAACCTATACCATGGTCATCATAGGCCAATGTTGCATCATCTTGGGGCACTGTCAAGGGTGTCACCATCTTCTGGGTCTTCATGTCCTCATTCCTCGAGGATGTATTTTCTGCTGGTATCGTCTTCTCGTGGTGTCGCCAATCTTGTGTGCAGAAGTGGTGGGTGAGTGTTTGGCAAGGTGCACTCCTTCTAGATCGTCCACCAGGATTGCAAGGAAATCTAGTGGTCTGGGGCATAAGGGTTCTAGCGACCAAAGTTTTGAAGGGGAAGAGATCAAGTATAGACTAGTTTTCGAAAAACTGAGAAGGGAAGAGAAGTATAGATAGTTTTGAAAACTAGTAATAGCTTTGAAAATAATTTTACCCTAACTAACGATCATGCTAACTAAGGCTTCCTACAGTCAGGATGGCTCTGATACCAGCTCTGTGGGGACCCCGACTTAAGAGTCGAGATCACCGAATGCACGTGTACAGTGATCCCAGAGATCAATGCTCACTGAGCACACAGAAGTTGAATAACAAGAGTCTTACATCCATACATACCGTATTACACAAATAGGACCATTATGGTCAAGTCTTGAGTATATCATCGCAGCGGAAATCTTCAATAACAACATGGACCCATGCCATCTGCCTTAACCCTACAGGCATTCTGACTGGGAAGCGTCCTAGCTCGCATGCTCGTCACCAAGAGATCTTCATCATATCCTGTTCTCTCATGCCTGGCCAATAAAATAACCAGTGGCAAGCCAATGAGTACTTTGAATGTACTCGCAAGCAACCCAAGTGTGATGACAGAATAATTATGCAAGGCTCTACTGCTAAATTGGCAGTTTTGCGGGAAGCTAGTTTTTCATATGCAAGTATGATCAACATACAACATGGACATGCATGTGTCTGCAACAAGTATCAGGAGGTTACAGACATCATTATCGAGGAAGAGTTGTAATCAACTCATGCTCAAGCTCGTTGTGACTTCCTCAAGAATCACATCATCAATATCACTGGACCGCGTTGTTTCCTCACACACACACACACCAGGTTTCACAAACTTTGGACGTAGCCCAAGAGCGGTTACCCAACTATCCTTGACCGTGGACACCGCTATTCGAATAGTTTTACACTCTGCAGAGGTTGCACACTTTACCCACTAGATCCGGGGAACTTCCGTGTGGTCCATGACCCGCGGTACCTCAAGTACCCGGGGTAAGAACCCGATCACTATCTTTCCCTAGGTGACACTAATATGGAGTCCACTCGATTGGTAGCAACCCCCATGCCCCACATTTCACATCTTAAGATTTTGGAGCCTCGCTCCCATATTCATCACATACCACAAGCACGGGGTTCCAACGGTGTGTCCTGTGCCCTGTAAAGATAGTCATGGCCGCCTATCCAAGCGCGACCCCGTCCCAAGAGTGACCTCATGTCACCCCCGTCACTAGTATTGCGGGCACCATGCTAATATCGACCTACGTAATCAATAATGCCCTTTCCCATATAAGGGTAGAGTGGTTGCACATGTAAGGTTGGAATAACGGTCGCAACTTAAACCAATCCGTTTTCGAAACAACACACACACTTGCCTCGGTACACCACTTCGTCATCAAGTGGTTACCCATCTCACCATCTCCCTCGGGCATAAGTGGCACCCGACGGGGTTTTCGAAAGTCTTTTGAAGGTACTCTGCCTCCGTCACCATGCATATTCCCGTCCCATTTGCGTAGCCACTATTATAGCAACCTAACTACTCCCACCCACATAACCCTCATAGGAAGGTAGGGTCATGCTTGATGCAAGTTTCAACAGTAACAAAGGTACCAACCAAAGTGGTTACCACTTCTACATGATTCCGATGCATTGATAATAAGGTACGATGAGACATGCATAAAAAGGTTTCCCGAACATGGTCAAAGGGCTGCTTGCCTTATCCTTCCGAATCTTCAACCCTTCTGGTCCATCTCCGGCTACTCCGTTTATTTCGTCAACTAACGATGGAAACAATCATAATAAGCAACACAACAAAGCTAAAATAAAAGTGCTCTAAAAATAGGAGTTGGACTTTTCTAGGATACCTCTAGTCATATGAAAAATAACCAAGGTGGTTTCATTGGAGTATGATCAATGGATGGTTTGGCACATCTCAATATGATGGAATCAAGGGGTTTATGGATTTGAAAGAAGTGTACAGAAATATATTTTTGAATAATGAGCAAAGGCACCCATTAATCAAGTCATGATTTTAGAAGCATCTAGGAGTTAGTTTCACTAGATTTGGAGTTCAAATGAATTTCCTAGGATTTTGCAAAGTTGATAAATATGAAGAAATGGCTCATTATTTGGTGGGGTACAGAAAGTATTAATAAAAATGTTCCAAAACTAAGTTTGGATATGACAAGCACCTAGGAATTTGAACCACTGCATTTGGATCAAATTTGAGCCCTCTGTGATTTTCTAAAGTTCATCACAAAAATAGAATAATGACATGTGATAATTATTTGTGAAGAAAAGGTTTCTGGAGAAATGTGCATGTTGCACCAACAGGTAGATCATGATTCTAGAAACTACCAGAAATTTGAATCATCAAATTTGGAGTTAATTTGAATTATATATGGATTTATGAAGTTTACAGAAAAGAAAAAGGAAAAAGGGAGGGGGGTTTACCCTTTACTGCGCACAGGGTGCAGTACTGTGCCGCAGTGCACTGGGCCGGCCCAACTACACAGTCGCGCGCAGAGGACCAGGCCACGTCGAAGGCATCTTCCAGGAAAGACGTTTTTGCGCAGGGGAGGCGGTCAAAGCCAGAGCCTTCTCCACTTAAACGGAGGGGCCCGCCCACTGGGTCGCTGACGCGCGGGCCCCAGCGGCAGGTCGCCTTCAACCTCCCGCGCGGCGTGACGGGAAACAAAGGAGGCGAGGCCGAGCGGCGCCGCCGCTCTCCCCGGCGGCACCGGCCAACTCCGTCGACGCCCAGCACACCGGCGTGTTCAGGAGAGCGTGCCGCACCCGCTGAGGTATGCCACAACCATTGGGACGGCCAGATGCGAGCGCCCCATCGGCCACGACGAAGGATGGCATCGGCGGTGTTGGGCACGGTGACACAGGCGTGGGGAGGACGAAGTGTAGTGCGGGGAGTGTTGGCGGTGGTTCTGGTGGTGCTCTGGAGTGGAGAGGTGGAGAGAGGGGGCTCGGGTTGGCACGAATTCGAGCGGAGGCCGGCGGCGAGGTTCCCGGCCGTGGAGTCGAATGGGGGCACGGGAGGAGCAGTGGGTTGGCCTGGGGGGCATACGGGAGAGGGAGAGGGCCAAAGGAGCAGCAAGGGTGCTCGTGGGTGGCCATTAAATAGGCGGGCGACGGTCCACCGAGGTCCCGTGTGCCGGCGAGCACGTTGTCGTCGCCACGGGTCACGGGGCCACGCGTGGGCATGTCCGGGGTGTTCGCGGGGTTGGTCCAGGCCTAGAGAAAGAGAGAGGAGGAGCGGGGATGCGCCAGGGCAGCGCCCGTGTGAGCATGCTCATTGGAGCTCTCGGTGACCACGGTGCGCGTGCGAGCAGGGGCCGGAGAGAGAGACGAAGGAGGGGGCCGACCAGCTGCCGTGTCCCGGACGTCGAGGTGGCCTCGGGGGACGCGATCCCAATGCCCTAGGCTGTCGGGTGCCTCGGGCAGGACGTGGCTACAGTGCGGGAGCGCACTGTAGCGCGCTCCAGAGCGCCCGTATGGCCGGCACGGCCGTGTCCTCACCGCTCTGGTCACGTCCACCTTGCCCAATGTTGTCTAGGGGGTCAGGTGAAGAGTAAAGTAGTGGGCTGTGGCCTTGGATGCCATGGAGGGCCACTGGAGTGAGGAGGGAGGTGAGAAAGGGGGAGGTTGCTTCTGTCCAGAAGAGAAAAATGGGGTTTTACCCCCCTCAATCATTGGGCAGATGAGGGGAAGGAGTTCCTGGAGGTAGAAGGTGACTAGGAGCAGCTGTGGTAAAAAGTTGAGCTCAAGTAGAATAGTAAAAGGGGGCAAAACAGTGGTTTTGGTAAAATGGCAGAAGGTGTTTGATGTGGTTTTGGGCAAGCAAATGACTTCCAATTGACATGGTACTTAACAGGATGAAATGGCACATACATTTAGGCCCTTCCACCAAATTTGAGCTCATTTGGGCAAAGATTCCAATATAACTTTGGTGAAGCCTAGAAATCAACAGAAATGGATTTCTCAAGATTAGGTTAAGCAAATCATCCCTCCTTGATGCACCACTTGGTGTAGTGTCATCATTTGGGGTTGTGAACATGTCCACAAAATTTGAGGCCCCAAGTAAAAAGTTGGCAATGTAGAGTTGTCCAAATTTGGATCTAGTCAGAAAGGGTTTTGGGGCACTTAGATCAAGTTGTCCTTCTCCAAAACTTGTGCAATTTGGCATAGATGCATAATTACATCATTTTAGCATGTGCACCAAGTTTGAGAGCATTTGTACAAGTTTGGCAATGTAAAGTTGCTCAAACTTCAAAATGGACAGAAATGGTTTTGAGGGGATTAGATGATGTTTCCTTCATCTTCAAGGCATGAGGCTTTGCAAGATCATCAAATATGTCATATTTGACATGACATAATTTCCCTGGAAGTTTTGGAGAATATTTCCTTTGTAAATATTTCAAAGGCTTGAAATATCCAGAAAGGGTTAATGAAGGATTTGTCTAATATTTTGAACATGACCATGTGTTGAAACTCTTATATATGGACAATATATGTCCTATGAGTTTCCCTGAATTTCGGCAAATATTTTTCAAATAATTAAATAATTTTTCCCTATTTACGACCAGTTCTGGCCTTAAGAAAAAGCTTTTAAATAAATTATAAAAATAACTTTCAAAATTATAATTTTGTGGTTTAGGGGAGTCCTATACCTAATAGGATTCAAATATACTTTTTGAAAGATTTTTCACACCCTAGATAAGGTACTTGTAGTGCAAACCTCAATTCAGGGGTTTTTGGAAAACTAATTTTAGAAAATACTATTTGGCCAAAACATTTTTATAAGAAAATACTATACTAGTCCATACACATGCATGATCATTGGGAAAAGGTTTTGGATCAAGGAGATGAAGTATAAGAGTTGGATGATTTATTTGATTTTTAGAGCACTAGCAAACAACAAACATAAAACCAATCAAGCAAGATCAAAAACACTCAAAAGTTTTTGTCAATCCACATTTTAGCATGATTATTAGCTTAAGCAATGTGTTATGAAAATCAGGGTGTGACAATAAGGCCCGGGTAATCAGGTACTATAGCCACCAAGGTGCCCCCACGATGGGCTTGATAGAAGACTCCCTCTTCCAACTCTATGCCCACATCTTGATCTTCTTCATATCTAGGGCCCGCTTTTTGAGATGGGTCCTCGGTTGCGGGGCAGGATTGTTAATCCCCCTTACCACCTTCCTCCACTCCTGTCGGGAGCAACCGAATACAGTCTGGTTAAAAACCTCATACTTAAAAAATTCTAAACAGCCAAGGAGAAGGACTTACCCAATCGGGGAGATTGTACATGGAAAGGGCTTCCTGGCATGTTGAACGGATAAAATCCAGCTTCTCTCCCTTATAGAGGCCTTCAAGGATTGCGCCTAGTATGGCAGGGTTGTCTAGATCGAGGCACAGGCGGCGCGAGGCATCATCCTGACCGTTATAGTGGTACATTGGAAGTGGCTTGGAGCGGCTGCACACGTTGCTTCATCGAAATGGCCATCACTTCGATTATTGTTAATCCCGAACTGGCAAGCAATTTGATATTGCCGGCCAGTCAGCTATCCTCCGTGCTCTCTTCCTCTAGGGTACCTCGGGGATGACAGTTGAAAAGCTTCTTTGGAGGAGCACTAGAATACGAGGGAAGTCCTTGCTGAATTGGATCCGACAAAGTGACATCCTCAATGTAAAACCACTCCGAGGGACACTCATCAGATGCTTCTTCGGAGTACCGGTGTGGGGACCCCGACTCATAAGTCGTGATCACCGAATGCACATGTACAATGATCCCAGAGATCAATGTTCACTGAATACACAGAAGCTGAATAACAAGAGTCTTACATCCATATATACCATATTACACAAATTGTGACCATTATGGTCAAGTCTTGAGTATATCATTGCAGCGGAAATCTACAATAACAACTTGGACCCATGCCATTTGCCTTAACCCTACAGGCATTCTGACTGGGAAGCGTCCTAGCTCGCATGTTCGTCACCAAGAAATCTTCAATGTATCATGTTCTTTCATGCCTGGCCAATAAAACAACCAGTGGCAAGCCAATGAGTACTTTGAATGTACTCGCAAGCAACCCAAGTGTGATGACAAAATTAATTATGCAAGGCTCTACTGCTAAATTGGCAATTTTGCGGAAAGCTAGTTTTTCATATGCAAGTATGATCAACATATAACCAGGGCATGCATGCGTCTGCAACAAGTACCATGAGGTTACAGACATCAACATCGGAAAAGAGTTATGAACAACTCTTGCTCAAGCTCATAGTGACTTCCTCACAAATCACGTCAACATATTTAACCAAATTGTGTTGTTTTCCATAAACTTATGGACATAGTCTAAGCAGTACCAACCAACTATCCTTGACCGTGTACATGGCTATTCGAATAGTTTGACACTCTGCAGAGGTTGCACACTTTACCCACTAGATCCGGGGAACTTCTGTGTCATCCACGGCCCGCGGTACCTCAAGTACCCTGGGTAAGCACCCTATCAGTATATTTCCCTAGACGACACTAACACAGAGTCCACTCGGTTGGTAGTAACCCCCATGCCCAACATTTCACATCTTAAAAATTGTGGAGACTTGCTCCCATATTCATCACATACCACTGACCGGGGTACCAACGGTGTGTTCGGTGCCCTGTAAAAACAGTCATGGCCGCCTATCCAAGCACGACCCGTCCCGAGAGTGACCTCATGTCACCCCCGTCACTAGTAATGCAGGCACCATGCTAGTATCGACCTAGGTAATCAATAATGCCCTTTCCCATATAAGGGTAGAGTGGTTGCGCATGTTTGGTTGGGACGGTAATCACACATAAATCTAATCCATCTCTGTAAACGACACTTTCATCAAGCCTCGATGCACTACTTCTCCACCAAGTAGTGCCCTAGTTCCTCATCATCTCCCAGGGGCATTAGTGGCACCGACTCGGTTATTTGCAAGTATGTCAAACCACACTTGTTTCTCTCAATGCATAACCCTAACCCATTTTGATTAGCCAACTACTATAGCATACATCTATCTACTCCCACCAGCATAACCCTCATGATAAGGTAGGGTCATGCTTGAGGCAAGTTTCAATGGTAAAGTAACAAAGGTACCAACCAAAGTGGTCACTACTTCTACATGACTCCGATGCCTTGATAATAAGGTGCTATGAGACATGCATAAAAAGGTTTCTCGAACATGGTCAAAGGGCTTCTTGCCTATCTAACCAAGTCCTTGGGGTCTTCAAATACTCTGGTCCCTCTCCGAGTGCTCCGTATACTTCGTCAACTAACGTCGGAAATAATCACAATAAGCAACACAACAAGGCAAAAATAAAAGTGCTCTAAAAATAGGAGTTGGACTTTTCTAGGATACCTCTGGCTATATGAAAAATAACCAGAGTGGTTTCATTGGGATTGGATTAGTGGATATTTCTGATCATTTCAATATGTTGGAATCAAGGGGTTTAAGGATTTGCAAGAAGTGTACAGAAATATTTTTTTGAAAAATGAGCAAAGGCACCCATTTAACAAATTATGATTTTAGAAGTATAGGAGTTGGTTTCACTGGATTTGGAGTTCAAATGAATTTCCTAGGATTTTGCAAAGTTGACAAATATGAAGAAATGGCTCATTATTTTGTGGGGTACAAAAAGTATTAGGAAAAATGTTCCAAAACTAAGTTTTGATATTACACGTATCTAGGAATTTGAACCATTGCATTTGGATCAAATTTGAGCTCTCTGTGATTTTCTAAAGTTCATCACAGAAATGAAAAAATAGGATTTGATAAATACTTGTGAAGAAAAAGTCTCTGGAATAATGTGCATGTTGCACCAACAGGTAGATCATGATTTTAGAAACTCCTAGAAATTTGAATCATCAAATTTGGAGTTTATTTGATTTGCTTAAGGATTTTAGATGTTCACTAGAAAAATAAAAAGGAAAAAGAATTTGCAGGCCAACTTTAGCCTGTAGCTAGGCCGGCCCAGAGCCACGCCAGCCCAGGTGAACCGGTGCGCGCGCGCACGCAGTTCAAACCTGACGTCTGGGGCCCGGCTGTCAGCGACAGAGAGGGGAGAGAAAGAGAGGTGAGGATGACTGGCGGGGCCCGCCTGTCATCTTCAACCTCGCGGCCAGGGAAGCGGCGGGCTCACCGGCGGCGGTGTGGTGCACGGCCAGGCGATCCGAGGGCACGATCGTGCTCAGGGAGGGGTCGCGGTTCTGGTGGTGCGGGAGTTGGCCGCTGGAGGGGCCTGGTTCGTCGGCGGTGAGGTGGAACGGCGACGGAGCGTCGGGAGGGTCCTGGTTTGCTCGCTCTAGGCTGCAACAGGAGTGGGAGAAGGAGGGGAATGGGTCAGTGAGACGCGGCGGTTCCAGATCGAGGAAGAGGAGCGGCGGAGGGAGGCTGTACCGTGAGATCACTGGTCGCCCGAGGCGGCGGAGCTCCGGTCGATCCCGTGCACAGAGGCCCTTCGAGGGCGAGTGGGTGGTGCTGACGTGTTCATGGGGGTGTGGAGATGAGATGGATGCCAGTGGAGAGGCCCGGGGCATGCTTATATAGTCGGGCTCTGGTCCATCGTGGAATCGTGCGCCGGCAGGTCACGGGCGAGGCCAGAGGCCGTGCAGGCACACACGAGCAAGTCGGGGCTGTCCGTTGATGAGGTCTACGCCCATGGGAGGGGAGAGGAGGAGCGAGGAAGCATCGAGAGAGATTGCGCGTGTGAAGCCAGAGATTGGAGCTCGCGGGCGGCCGGTGCGCGTGCGAGGGCAGCAGCAGGAGGGAGAAAGAGGAGGGGGCCGACAGCGTGTCGTGTCCCGGACGTCGAGGCACCTCGACTTGCGCAAGGGGGAGGCTCGAGGTGGCCAGGCGCTGCGGATTGGGGGTGGCTACAGTGCGGGCGTGCACGGTAGCGTGCTCTAGAGCACCCCAATTGCATGCCAGGGCATGTCTTTGGCTTGCTGGGTGCGGCCACTTTGTCTGGGGGGTCAGATGAGGAGTAAACAAGTGGGATGTGGCCTTGTATGCCCTAGGGAGCCAGTAGGAGAGGAGAGAGGCAGAAGTAGAGGGAGAGAGGGGTTGTACAGGGAGGTAGAATGAGGGTTTTCACCCCTCAATCATTGAGCTCTGGTCATGGGAGAGTTACTGGAGGTAGAAGGTGACTAGGAGATGCTGTGGTAAAAAGTAGAGCTCAAGGAGAATAGTGTAAGTGGTCAAAATGGTGATCTTTGAAAAGTGACAGAAGGTGTTTGATGCAAATTTGGGCAAGCAAATTAACTCCACTTGACATGAGACTTAACAGGATCAAATGCCATATAGAAATAGGGTATTCCAGCAAGTTTGAGCTCATTTGAAGAAACTTGCCAATGTAACTTTGGAAAACCCTAGAAATCAACAGAAATGGATTTTTCAAGATTAGGTTAAGCAAATCATCTCTCCTTGATGCACCACTTGGTGCAGTGTCATGATTTGGGGTTGTGAGCATGTCCACAAAATTTGAGGCCCCAAGTAAAAAGTTGGCAATGTAGAGTTGTTCAAATTTGGATCTGGTCAGAAAGGGTTTTGGGGCACTTCGATCAAGTTATCCTTATCCAAGACTTGTGCCATTTGGCATGTATGCATATTTACATCATTTGAGCATGTACACCAAGTTTGACAGCATTTGGACAAGTTTGGCAATGTAAAGTTGCTCAAACTTCAAAATGGATAGAAATGGTTTTGAGGGGATTTGATGATTATTTCTTGATCTTCAAGGCATGAGGCTTTGTAAGATCATCAAATATGTCATATCTGACATGATAGAATTTCCTTGGAATTTTTGGAGAATATTTTCTTTGAAAATATTTCAAAAGCTTGATATATCCAGAAAGGGTTTTGGAAGGATTTGCCCAATATTTTGAACATGACCATGTGTTGAAACTCTTATATATGGACAATATATGTCCTATGAGTTTCCCTGAATTTTGGCAAATATTTTTTGAAATAGTTAAATAATTTTTACCTATTAAAGACCATTTCTGGCCTAAAGAAAAAGCCTTTAAATAAAATAGGAAAATAACTTTTAAAATTATACTTTTGTGGTTTATGGGAGTCCTATACCTAATAGGATTCAAATACACTTTTTTAAGGATTTTTCACACCCTGAATGAGGTACTTGCAGTACAAATCTCAATTCAGGGGGTTTTGGAAAACTAATTTTAGAAAATACTATTTGGCCAAAATATTTTTATAAGAAAATACTATACTGTTCGATACACATGCATGATCATTGGGAAAAGGTTTTGGATCAAGGAGATGAAGTATAAGAGTTGGATGATTTATTTGATTTTTAGAGCACTTGCAAACAGCAATCAGAAAACCAATCAAGCAAGGTCAAAAACACTCAAAAGTTTCTGCCAAACCACATTTTAGCATGACTATTAGCTTAAGTGTTTGTGGCATGAAAATCAGGGTGTGACAGACCTACCCCCCTTACAAGAATCCCGTCCCCGAGATTCCCAGACTAGGCGTGGAAAGGAATACGGAGACTTGGATACGGGGTAGTCTTCACTTCTTCATGTTGCTTCTGCTTCCGAGTGGTGCTCCATGGAATCCATGAAGTACTTGGTGGTGTGGCTTCTCGCTTGCTGCCCTTTTGATGCAGGTTGCTGAGGGGTCTCTTGCATAGGTTAGGTTGGGTTAGACGTTAATGGCTTGGTGATCGATGTCCTTGCAAGGACCGGGCTAGGAAGTTAAAAGTGTTTCCAGAGTTGTGACTTGTGGAAAATTTGGTGCACAGTGGGTAGCTCAGGTGGGAAATCTAGCTGGTAGCCGTCTACTACTCGTCTTGCAGTGAACTTTAAGAAGGTCGATAAATCTTGGTGTGAGTGTCCCTTCGACATGGAAATGCTTGGTTTCTTCGAGAAGAGTGGTTTGCAGATACGACTGGTCTTTGATGCGGAAGTTTATTTCTTGATGACGGTGGTTGGTGTAGTTCTTCCCTCTTGACATGTCCTTCTTCAAATGTCTCCTATCCATCTGAATGTCTCTTCTTTTGTCTTCGGGCAGACAAGTAGGTCATCAAATAATGATGTTACCCAACTTGTCCAAGTACTCCATGAAGTCTACGGGGTACGCGAGGTAGGCTGGGGTATTGGTGGTGGTCTCCGTTGTGTATTGGCAAAGGTCTTCTTAACTTAGAGACAGGGCCCGTGGTCAGGGTCTGACCATGTTGTGGCTTGGTGGGGCTTAAGGGTCTCAAGGATTCTAGTGTGTGAGTGAACTTTTATCATCTTATCCCTCAGCACGGTTTTTTTTAGATGCCAATAGTTCTACCTAGTCCTACAATCCTTATACCACCAAAAGCATCATCTCGCATAGACCAACTTCAATCTCCACTCATGCCATACATATCCTCATGACTCCCAAAAGGAGGTCTAATAAAATTATACATGCCTACGATCCACGAAAATCATATGTATGGCTACCCCTAAGAATCCATGGGTAAGGTATACAAGCTGCTAAGCTTGAATTAAACACGACAATCCAAGTGCTCATCCCATTCTTCCAAGGTTCAAGATAATGCATCTCTATTCTAAGGAAACACGTCATATGCCACTTCAAGATCTTGTTTCCTTTCTATAGATCAACTCCAACAGCCCGTTAACTTTCATCAATCACCACATAATCCAACAATTCTACTAATCCAGTGTCTACAATGTTCCACAAGATCTCAAGTCCCTATAATACCCAAATACTTGGAAGGGCTATGCATTACTATAGTAAGTCCACCAAATTCCCATCATCATGGTCAAGTAAACTCCAAGGTCATGATTATATAGATCCCTAAATCAACTCGGACAAATAATTCAATCTCCTAGTTTATTGTCCACTGAGAAACATGGAATCATGATCGGGATCATCAGTCTAAACCCAATTTACTCCGAACCATGCAGACATATCTAGCATCTATACCCAACCATAATCACCTACTTAAATCCAAATCTCATGTCTGACAAGAATTCCTACATTTTCCCCAAGTCATTCTCAAAATGTCAACTATCTTCTGTCAATATCCTCTGGCTAGGTCAAATCCTTATACCTCCAAGAATTTCAATTTGTGATCGCCATTTCCCTGCAAATCCAAGTTACTCCAGGGTGATGGAAGTTACGCTACCCTATTAATCATGATCCTACCAACATGAAAACCTCATAATCCATCAAGGTCTCAGATAATTCCTCGAAGTCGCTGGCATAAAGTCACCAAGTCATCTGTCCTATATCCTCAAATTGGTCTATCTATGGCATCGTCGGTTCCTGTGCTATATTAGGATGAAAATATGCTTACTTACTGTGTTTATAAGTTCCATTACGATACCAGGGTTGTGCAAGTTTATAGAGGCTTAACTGGTTCTCTTGTAATACTATCGGTTAAGCACATGGTTAAGGATTCGTTCTGGAGTATCTGCGAAGCCTCGGAGGGTCTGGGAATGGTTTTCTAATCTTGAGGGGTAAACATGACTTCACGGGGTTTCTCTTGGTCGTGGAGGTTGTAGCAGAAGTCTTCATTGTTAGTTTGTTGCTGAGTTGGAATCCTTGGTACTTGTTGTCTTGCCGGTCTTCAGTTGAGGAGATAGAAGAGAGGGAAAAAGTAGCATAGAGGAGGGGAATGCCTAAAGGGGGTTCTATAGTGCAAGTGCAAACAATCAAGTGTCGTAAAGGCCACACACATTCGTTAAGATAAGATAGGTCATATAGTCGCGTACATGCTGCCAAGGCAAAAGTGCGACTTATATCGAAACACAAACAGATAAGGACAAGCAACACATGACATGGTTTCATATGAACCATTACATAGACTCGACTTCGCATAAGGGGTACACGACTCATCCTACCCTAGGGGTTCTCGGATTTCACAGTCATGTCTGCTTCTTTTCTTGAGGAGGAAGGCCTTCAGTCTTCAGCTTGTAGGTCCCCCGGTGGTGCGACAGATGGCTTCTTGTTGGGACACATCCTTATGATATGCCCGAGTTCACCACACTCGTAACATGTGATGGAACCAAATAGGGTGTTATCCCGTCTTGGGTCTATTGTTGGTGGCCTGACGATGCTCCTCCATGACGTGGATATGGAAATCTAGTCATACGCCTTCTTCGCGGTGTTCGATGGCGAGCTCCTTGAACCTCTTCGATATGTTGCTTCTGATTAGCGATGTAGACTTGTAGGGCAGTAATTTGTTGTTCTCGTTCGATCAACTTCTTCTTCTCAAGGCAGTGGAGATTTAGAAGTGAAGGAAAATCCTCGCGGGACTTGAGGAATTCTTCAGTGAGGTTGCGTAGAAGATAATTGACTGTGTGGGCGAAGCGGATCTGGAGCTTGAGAGTTGGGTCTTCATCTCCTATGGGAATCATTGCTTGAGAGGTGGTTCATGTTCCACTTTTGTTGGGCAGGTAACATGTAGCTCAACCATCCTTCATTTCCGGGAGGAGGTCTTGAAGGCGGAGAAGGGCTTCGTAGGCCACTTGCTGAATGGCTAGGTCCTGAGTTGGCATAGGTGGTCCGATAAAGAACCAGCCTTGAGGTGAGGTCTTCGCAGGTACAATCACTTTGGCATGGAATTCTGGTTTGAATTCGCCATTGTCCAGTTCGTGCAGGGTGTACATCGGATCTGAAGGATACTGACATTGCTGGAGGCAGTCCCTTAGGAGTGGTGGAAATCCAGTCATGAGGAGCCTTGTGGGGGCGACGGCCATCTACAAGGAGGTTAGGGGAGGGTCAGTATGACAAGAGAGGCTGTGACAAGCGTGAAAGGTTGTTATTGCTGATTAGTTTAGAAGTGGAGAGAAGTGGTATAAGCCTTGCAAGTGATTTGGAGGTCTCGGGTCTAGTCCTTGTCCTAACTAACGTCCCTGCTAATTAAGGCTTCCTACAGTCAGGATGGCTCTGATACCAGCTCTGTGGGGACCCCGACTCATAAGTCGTGATCACCGAATGCACGTGTACAGTGATCCCAGAGATCAATGCTCACTGAACACACAAAAGCTGAATAACAAGAGTCTTACATCCATACATACCGTTTTACACAAATTGTGAGCATTATTGTCAAGTCTTGAGTATATCATTGCAGCGGAAATCTTCAATAACAACTTGGACCCATGCCATCTGCCTTAACCCTACAGGCATTCTGACTGGGAAGCGTCCTAGCTCGCATGTTCGTCACCAAGAAATCTTCAACGTATCCTGTTCTTTCATGCCTGGCCAATAAAATAACCAATGGCAAGCCAATGAGTACTTTGAATGTACTCGCAAGCAACCCAAGTGTGATGACAGAATTAATTATGCAAGGCTCTACTGCTAAATTGGCAGTTTTGCGGAAAGCTAGTTTTTCATATGCAAGTATGATCAACATATAACCAAGGCATGCATGCGTCTGCAACAAGTACCAGGAGTTTACAGACATCAACATCGGAAAAGAGTTACAACTCTTCCTCAAGCTCATCGTGACTTCCTCACAAATCACGTCAACATATTTACCCAAATTGTGTTGTTTTCCAGAAACTTGTGGACATAGTCTAAGCAGGACCACCCAACTGTCCTTGACCGTGCACACGGCTATTCGAATAGTTTGACACTCTGCAGTGGTTGCGCACTTTACCCACTAGATCCGGGGAACTTCCGTGTCATCCACGACCCGTGGTACCTCAAGTACCCGGGGTAAGCACCCGATCACTATATTTCCCTAGACGACACTAACACAGAGTCCACTCGATTGGTAGTAACCCCCGTGCCCAACATTTCACATCTAAAAAATTGTGGAGACTCGCTCCAATATTCATCACATACCACTGACACGGGGTACCAACGGTATGTTCGGTGCCCTGTAAAAACAGGCATGGCCGCCTATCCAAGCACGACCCCGTCCCGATAGTGACCTCATGTCACCCCCATCACTAGTAATGCGGGCACCATGCTAGTATCGACCTAGGTAATCAATAATGCCCTTTCCCATATAAGGGTAGAGTGGTTGCACATGTTTGGTTGGGACGGTAATCACACATAAATCTAATACATCTCTGTAAACAACACTTTCATCAAGCCTCGGTGCACTACTTCTCCACCAAGTAGTGCCCTAATTCCTCATTATCTCCCAGGGGCATTAGTGTGTCACATCCCTAGCTTCTGTTACTGGCCAGTGCTAGCATCTGGTGTTGCATCATGTTTACTTTTCTCAGAAACTGGAAATGGGGATGTTCAAACCCTAGCACTAAGTGAATTCAACTAGGGTTAAGAATAAAATCATTTCCAATGACCCAAAATTCCTTCATCAATGTTTGATAATTTTGGCAAGGCTTTGAGACCAAACCAAAAATAGTGAGAATTTTTGTGGAATATTTTGGGCACTGAATTAAATCATATCTTATTTGCATTTGGTCATTTAAATTTTATATATTATTCTAAATGCTCAAATAATCATAAACTAAAATGTTTACTCTTGGAGTTATACTAAACAGTAGCCATGCTTGGTTTCATGATTTTTGAAAATGTTCTGGCATTTTTATTAAAGCAAAACAAAAGAGAAAATAGAAAACAGAAGCAATAATTAACAGAGAGAGAGAGAGTAACTCACCTGGGCTAGCTTACCTGTGCGGCCCAGCACTGTAGCAACCCAGCCCACCTCCTCACCACATCGTCTTCCTCCGGCCAGTCGGAGCAGCTCGCTGTCGCGCGCGCGCTCGCCCCTGGCCAGCTCTTGCTTGCCACCTCCTGCTTCTCCTCGCGCCTGGAGACGTCCCGGGACTCCCTAGTCCCCCTCTCTCTCTCCCTCGCCTCAATTTCCCCCCTAGCTCTCTCCCTCGCCCGTTCTTCACCTTGGCCGAACACCATCGTCGCCGCCGGCCGCTGCCGTCGCGGCCACCGTCACTTCCTCGCCTCACCACCGCATTCCAGAGCTCCGCCACCCTCTCCTACGTCTCCCCGACGACTCACGTGCCGCTAGACGCCCCGAATGCTCTCCTCCTCGTCTTCTTCAACCACGGCCGACCGAGATTGCCGGCGACTGCACGTCCTCACCAGCCCCTCCCAGAGCTCGCTGATGCCACCGCTGGACCCGCCGTGAGCTCCTTTTCCCTTCCCCTCACTCCTTGCCCTCGATTTCGCCCCCTAGGTAGCTGCCCGCCGGACCCGTGAGCTCACCGCCGCACCTAGAGCTCATGCCCGTCACCCACAAGCACACCGGCGTGCTCAGCGCTTCTCCATGAGCCCGTAGCACAACTTAGCTCACCTCCCCGTGCCCCATAGCACCTATCCCGTCGGTGCCCGAACTCCGGCGCCGCCGCGAGCTCGTTTCCGACGAGCTCCGGCCACCCCAGCTCCTCCCACTTGCGGGGATGGGTGCGGGCGAGCAAGGGCTACGCCCTGGTACCCTCAGCAAGCAAAAACGCCGTCTGTAGCGCGAGCCCGAGCAACTCCGGCGAGCCTCCGCCGTTCTTTTGGTCGCCGCCGGCCTGTCCGGCGACTGCCAACGAGGCCACTTAATTAGGGACTAATTACCCCACTAATCACCCCTAGAGCCACTGACACATGGACCCCGCACACTTAATTAAGCACAGTTTAGTTCCTGTTTAGTTTAAGTTAACCACAGTGGCCCCACACGTCAGTTTTGACCGTGCTGACGTGGGCATTGACTAGGCCCACATGTCAGCGACCCTAACCAGCCCTGGGTCACTGACCAATGGGTCCCACGCATCAGGCTTGACACTGGCCGACCCTGTTGACTAGGTGACGTCAGAATGACACAGTGCTGATGTCATAAATGCTTTTCTGGAATTTTAAATAAATCAGAAATGATTTATTTATTTCAGAAAATAGCCAAAACTTCTAAAAATCACAGAAAATAAACTATAACTCAGATGAAAATAATTTATATATGAAAAATGATCAGAAAAATATAAGGAATCTGCTTATAGCATTTTCATGCATGTTTGAATAACTTACAGCCACTGTTTAGGACAATTTAAATAAATGGCATTTGAATAATCACATATGGAGTTGAATTTGAACCTTTGGTTCAAACCAACTTCATTTAATTGTGTTGCTAGTTGCATTAGCTCAATCAACAGCATATTGCCATGTCATGATCATGCATCATATTATCGCATTGCATTGATTGTGTTCTTTCTCTATTGTCGGCGTTTGTTCCCTCTCAGTAGACGATGTTCCGACGATGAGTTCGATGACACAGATGAAGACCCAATGTTATCTTCAGAAGTGCCAGGCAAGCAAACCCCATTGAACATTCCGATACAATCCCACTCTCTCGCTCTTGCTCTCCTTTACTGCATTAGGACAACAACGCTTCAACTGTTACCTGCTGCGGTAGTTGAACCCCTTTCCATTGCATGACCTGTCATTGCCACAGTAAATAGTTGAAACCCACTAGTATGAGTAGGAGTTGTTTGAGCCATGTTGTGCCTACTCATTCATGCTTTCTGGTTATGCCTGCTATTGCTTAGAGTTGTGTCAGGTTTGATTCATCGGGGACGAATTGTAACGGTGATGAACATGTCCTAACGTGTGTGAGCTAAGTGTGTGAACACGATCTGGTAAAGGTAGCGATGAGAGTCCATGTAGGAGTACATGGTGGGTTGTCTCATTGCAGCCGTCCTCAGGAACTGAGTTCTGTGTTGGTTGGTCCATGAAACAGCTACTACCACACATTGGGATCCTTAATTGACTCTCTCGACTTATTAATCAACATGATCTCTGTCCAGGAGTTGCAACTAGTTTCTGGTGTTTGTAGTTTACTGGAGGTCGTGCGCAGCGCTGACCCTCGGGGTGGGCTGTGACGCGGCAGGTACGTGGCATGGTGTACCGATTGCCCGTTTGGTGATGCGGGAACCCTGTACACATCGTTTGGGGCCGTGAGCGACACCCCGGCCGGATCTCCCCACGGATGGAACCCAAATAGGCGATAAACCTGGACGAGAGACTTGTGTGGTTAGCCAGGTCGTGGCCGACACCCTCGCTGGGCCTCCGCTTGAAGGTTGCCGAGTACATGTCGTGTAAACGGCGGTAAGTGGTGGGAGCGTGTGTGAAGAAGTACACCCCTGCTGGGTTATATATGATCTATTCAAATAGCCGTGTCTGCGGAAATGGACTTCTGGGTTGCCTATAACAGTTCATAGACAAGTGAAAGTGGATACTCTAAAACGCGCAAGATAAGCGTGAGTGCTATGGATGGCCTTCTCGTAGGGAGACGGGAGCGGATCCATAGTGGTGTATTGATTGGTGAATATGTGGACTCGTGTGCGCCACCTCAAAAGAGTTACTTGCAGTCGTAGTTTAGGATAGCCACCGAGTCAAAGCTGGCTTGCTGCTGTCAAACTCCACCACCTCTTTGTTGATACTGATGCATATGTAGCTAGTTCTGATGTAAGTCTTGCTGAGTACCTTTGTACTCACGTTTGCTTAATTTATGTTTTTGCAGAGAGACCTCAGTCTCGCTAGTGGTTCCGCGTGGACTTCGACGTTTAGCTTGTTACCTCAGCTACGATCTTGTACCCTTGGGAGGGTCTTGTAGATAGTCAGGCTTTTTCTGCCTTCTTCATTTGTAGTTGTCTGTACTCAGACATGTTATGCTTTCGTTGCCTGTATGCTCTGTATGTTGGGTCAGGTGACCTCTGATTGTAATAAATGCTATGATGGCTCTTCTGGGCCTTTATCTATATGAGTTGTTGAGTTATGTTGTGATGACATGTTGTACAGCACATACTTGCATGTTATGCGTACGTGTAATGTGTATTGCTATGTGTGGGATCCGACACCTAGTTGTTTACCCTTGGTAGCCTATCTTATAGGGAAATGTCTCCTAGTGCTTCCACTGAGCCTTGGTAGCTTGCTACTGCTCCGGAACACTTAGGCTGGCCGGCATTTGTCCTTCTTCATTCCTATGTCTTTCCCTTAGGGGAAATGTCACGCGTTGTTCCTTTAAGTCCTTGTAGCTTGCTACGACTTGGATTCATACGTTGATGACCGACACGTTCGTTGCTAGGTCATGTATGCCTGTCTCTGTAATTTAGTGCCACTTTTGGTTTATAACTAGTCATGTCGGCCCGGGTTCTCTGTCATATGGATGCTAGCGACACTATCATATATGTGTGCCAAAATGCGCAAACGGTCCCGGGCCAGGTAAGGTGGCACCCGTGGGGATACCGTGCGTGAGGCCGCAAAGTGATATGATGTGTTACAGGCTAGACCTGTTTGACTTAGGATCGGGGTCCTGACAGATTTGGTATCAGAGCCTGACTGCCTGTAGGATTAGCAAGCCAAACTGGTCGAAGTCGTGTCTAGAAACTCTTTAGTTATGTAAGGGAATTGTTTGTGGAAGGGAACGTAAGGCTCTTTTTACTCCTTTGCCCTATGACCTTCTGATCTGAGTCACCTTCTTCTTTCTACGGGGATTAAGAACTAGGATTCTCATTCTATTTATCAGGATCGCGTTATTGTGGATTCAACCCTCAGGTCAGTTTCTACTACTTCTGTTTGTTCAACTGTTGGTCTCAGAACCTTGACATTATGATGTTAAGTGGATATGCTACCCTTTTTGCTTGGATCTCAAAAGTATTTTCGAGCATTTGCAGCTGTTATGCTGTCCGAATCATCCCAGGTTTCTAATAGTCTGATGCATTTGCAAATCCCTTCTTCCTGTCCCGATGCTCCTTTGGGCCAGATTAACCACACTAGTCGTTGTGTTGAGGTACTTTGTTACCTCGACAAATGGTTGGACTTATTATTATGACCCTAGGTGTCTTAGAAGATCACCCAGTAATCCAGCAATGTTTTATATTCCAGTGTGATGATTTTGGCCATCATTCTCGAAAGCATCCCGTGATGCTATTTAGTTGGTAGGTATTCTATTCCTGGGTTCTTGAACCCGAGCTTCACCCTACTTACTTCATGTTGATAGTATTTGCTCGTTCCTTTAGGATATTAGTAACCTTGTGATAGTCCTCGAGGTATGTGGTTATCGTTCTTCCAAATACCATGAACCATCCTTGGCAGAAGTTCTCCCGAACCAAAAGATCACAACCAGAGTGCTCTTGACGAGTTCTCTATTCCACATTGTGACTCTGCCAGTCCTACCCTTCTGCATGGGTTATCCGGAAGAAATATGTTGAACTAGTTCGACATGCTAATCTATGCATCCACAACTCAGAAAGCTATATGTTTCTTTGAGTTGTCCCTTTTAGTTGTATTATGACCCTCATCTATCAGTTGATAGTCAGGAGTAGTTGTGCACTCGTGTTCATCGATGCCTTTTACTCTTGTGGTTCGTCAAGCCATTCTATTCTGGAATGGCTAGGAGAAACAAACTCTAGTACCTTATCCATATCCAGGATTGGGTCAAAGAAGTTGTACTTCGCAGATAGAGAATGCTAACCCAGCTTCTAATCTGCTTTATCCTGGAGTATTACCATTCTTATGTCAATAATGTCATGGGAATTGCACCACCTCCTATGAACTCTCGATACAGTAATACTTCTCACCATCGTCGTTCATTCCTCGGTCTCCGTGTTATTGTAACCGTAATACCGACAAGTGAATTGTGATGTGTGAAATCAATACTCCTAGCAACCCCGTTGCTTGGTGGTTAACGGAAGATAATCTCATTCTTAGCGTGCTGGTTACCGAACCCTCATTCTAAGATTGACCGTGCTACCTAGTCCATTTTTTCGGTGCACTCTTCGATCAATGAGTTAGGATTATTCAATCCCTTGCTTATTTGATCATATCGTCCTGTCCTGAAAAGCAAGTTTGTTCCCGAGCTCAGGAACATATCGGTGGTTTGTGATTTTTTGAATATCTTCTCGGAAGTATTACCAGGTTGCTCCCTGACCGTTATGTTGAGTTCGTGATCAAGTTGGTTTTCTTATAAACCACCCCTTCTCCAAGAATCTGTGTTGGATACCCCTGAACTAGTTGTTTAAGCTAAGCAACAACTTGGAGGGTTGGAAGATAAAAGCTTAAACCACATAGCTCACTCCAAAGGGATATCTTGAGTGTGTATTGAAGATAGATGATATCTTCATCGACTGATCTCCGTGATCATTTGTGGATCTATTGTCTTGTCCAAACTTTGATTTGAGTATGGGTTACCATCAAGTCAAATCAGAACCAACGATATTCGTAACGTTGTCTTACATGTGGTTGATTCCTCGAGCATACACCGTTATATCTCTTGGTCTGCCCAATGCTAACACCGTGTTCACTTAATTGTGGAATTCCACCTTTATGGAAACCTGGATGAGTTATTGTTGAGCCCATCGACAACATCCCTATCCTCTCCATGATTTTGTTGAACATTAAGCTAGTGTTGGAAACTTTTGTAAGCATCATCTTTGTGTTAGCTCATGAAGTAGATGTCTTGATGTAAGAAGTGGCTTCCTCTAATTCACGAGTACTTGATGAAAGTTGCCGCCGTGAATTTGAGAAAGTTTGTTTTACTTCCCTGGAATCATCCCAATTCAGTCATGCATACGTGCGAAGTATTCCATGGTCTGATAGAATGATCATCTTCATTCCATATGTATCCCTAGCACACCAAGCCACTGATTGATTTGTTGAAGGAGAAGAAGTTTCTTCTTAAGAGCTAGACTTATGCAAGGACTTCAATATCCTCGTTGATGTTTCCCCAACCCGAACTTGGTAGTGTTTCATTGTAAGACTACTACGTGGTCATGTTTGTCTTGGACAATGTGTTCACATGTATGTAGCAGAACCATCTCATGTTTTGGAGCTTGCTACCGTAGTTCACTTCCCGAGAATCTCGCAACACCATCTCGTTGATTTGTGTTGTAAAATTTCTTTTTCTTTCTAGACTCGATGAGTCTGGAATATCCTGACACCAACCAGAAGTGAATCTCAGGTAGATATGATGGTTGGAGCAGTTCCCAAGATCTATAATATTGGTCTCTCGATAACCGGTAAAGTGGATGTCGTGGCCAACACACCCAGCCGGAAGGCCTATTATTGTAGTATCTTCATTGAAGAAATTGGCCACCTCCCCATAAGGATTTCGTAGGATTTACCCCCTATTTGTTCTTTATGGATTCTTGTGCTCCCGAAGTCCGACCTTTATTTGATGTTCGAGATGCCAAACATATCTATGAATGGCTTACGCTAACACATCAAGGAGAACATTAGAAGCGGAGTGCTAAATGTCTCTCGGTCGATCATCCAGGTTTTGCCCTTTGACTCCGCTAAGGTGAAATCCAAGAAGGTGTTATCTTTCTTTGCATCTGCATCATCCATCATTATTCATCATGGTGGTATGTGATGTTGCCAGGATCCTTGACACGGATATTGGTAAAACCTTGATGAATACGGGAATACTCAAGTTCTTGAGAGCACGCACAAGCACTAGGTGTTATCCTTGACACTAACCGGGATTGCTTCCAATGCTCTTGGTTATGCTATAACACCTCAAGAGTAGATTTACTCTCTACTGTTGGGATTCTTCCCAGTTACCAGAATCATTCCCAGCATTGCTTTTTGTTCCCAGCTTGCACCGCCAATGTGCCGATTCTCCATGGGTTACCGTTCTCAATCACTACTGTTCAGGATTATCTTCAGCAATGGACTTGCCATGGGTCCCATCCATTTCCGATGATAAGCAAATCATCCCTTGTGTTGTCTTCAACAAGGTAGTCCACATCATCCATTCTGGCCCGAGAATGTCATTCTTTCGGACTCCGTCAAATGATCAATTGTGATTTGCCTCCGGCTGGTATAGAGAGTTTCAATGATCTCTATATCAAAAGTAATTCTTTTTGCCACTTAGGGGAATAACTCTACGAGTCACCTTCTCTAAGGTGCCCCGTCTGGTGGTATTGATCACCATCTTCTTTGGTGTGGAATTATTGCCACTAGGTGAACCTTCATCGTTTGTTTCACTCCATCCCCCTGGAGGTGTACTCCGTGTCTCATCTCAAGAGATGTTTCAACGTCTCACTCCAAGAGCTGATCTTGAGTTGCCCGATCTTTCACAAGATCAACTACTGCGGAATTTCTTTCATCGTCACTGTCTTGGACAAAGATCTCGAAAGCAAGGATGCCAGGATCAACATGATGCTAGCAATCAACATTCTTATGAAGGACACTTGGTTCATGAAGATTGTGTTAGTTAGTGTCCCCTCTAATTTCTTACCCTACGCTTGAATCTCGGGACGAAATTCTTGTTTAGTGGGGGTGAGTTTTCACACCCCTAGCTTCTGTTACTGGCCAGTGCTAGCATCTGGTGTTGCATCATGTTTACTTTTCTCAGAAACTGGAAATGGGGATGTTCAAACCCTAGCACTAAGTGAATTCAACTAGGGTTAAGAATAAAATCATTTCCAATGACCCAAAATTCCTTCATCAATGTTTGATAATTTTGGCAAGGCTTTGAGACCAAACCAAAAATAGTGAGCATTTTTGTGGAATATTTTGGGCACTGAATTAAATCATATCTTATTTGCATTTGGGCATTTAAATTTTATATATTATTCTAAATGCTCAAATAATCATAAACTAAAATGTTTACTATTGGAGTTATACTAAACAGTAGCCATGCTTGGTTTCATGATTTTCGAAAATGTTCTGGCATTTTTATTAAAGCAAAACAAAAGCAGAAAATATAAAACAGAAGCAATAATTAACAGAGAGAGAGAGAGGGTAACTCACCTGGGCTAGCTTACCTGTGCGGCCCAGCACTGTAGCGACCCAGCCCACCTCCTCACCGCGTCATCTTCCTCCTGCCATTCAGAGCAGCTTGCTGTCGCGCGCGCGCTCGCCCCTGGCCAGCTCCTGCTTGCCACCTCCTGCTTCTCCTCGCGCCTGGAGACGTCCCGGGACTCCCTAGTCCCCCTCTCTCTCTCCCTCGCCTCAATATTTCCCCCCTGGCTCTCTCCCTCGCCCGTTCTTCACCTTGGCCGAACACCATCGTCGCCGCCGCCCGCTGCCGTCGCGGCCACCGTCACTTCCTCGCCTCACCACCGCGTTCCAGAGCTCGGCCACCCTCTCCTACGTCTCCCCGACGACTCACGTGCCGCTAGACGCCCCGAATGCTCTCCTCGTCGTCTTCTTCAACCACGGCCGACCGACATCGCCGGTGACTGCACATCCTCACCAGCCCCTCCCCGAGCTCGCTGATGCCACCGCTGGACCCGCCGTGAGCTCCTTTTCCCTTCCCCTCACTCCTTGCCCTCGATTTCGCCCCCTAGCTAGCTGCCCGCCGGACCCGTGAGCTCACCGCCGCCGGTCATGTCACCGCCGCACCTAGAGCTCATGCCCGTCACCCACAAGCACACCGGTGTGCTCAGCGCTTCTCCACGAGCCCGTAGCACAACTTAGCTCACCTTCCCGTGCCCCGTAGCACCTATCCCGTCGGTGCCCGAACTCCGGCGCCGCCGCGAGCTCGTTTCCGACGAGCTCCGGCCACCCCAGCTCCTCCCACTTGCGGGGATGGGTGCGGGCGAGCAAGGGCTACACCCTGGTACCCTCAGCAAGCAAAAACGCCGTCTGTAGCGCGAGCCCGAGCAACTCCGGCGAGCCTCCGCCGTTCTTTTGGTCGCCGCCGGCCTGTCTCCGACGACTGCCAACGAGGCCACTTAATTAGGGACTAATTACCCCACTAATCACCCCTAGAGCCACTGACACATGGGCCCCGCACACTTAATTAAGCACAGTTTAGTTCCTGTTTAGTTTAAGTTAACCACAGTGGCCCCACGCGTCAGTTTTGACCGTGCTGACGTGGGCATTGACTAGGCCCACATGTCAGCGACCCTAACCAGCCCTGGGTCACTGACCAATGGGTCCCACGCGTCAGGCTTGACCCTGGCCGACCCTGTTGACTAGGTGACGTCAGAATGACACAGTGCTGATGTCATAAATGCTTTCCTGGAATTTTAAATAAATCAGAAATGATTTATTTATTTCAGAAAATAGCCAAAACTTCTAAAAATCACAGAAAATAAACTATAACTCAGATGAAAATAATTTATATATGAAAAATGATCAGAAAAATATAAGGGATCTGCTTATGCCATTTTCATGCATGTTTGAATAACTTACAGCCACTGTTTAGGACAATTTAAATAAATGGCATTTGAATAATCACATATGGAGTTGAATTTGAAACTCTGGTTCAAACCAACTTCATTTAATTGTGTTGCTAGTAGCATTAGCTCAATCAACAGCATATTGCCATGTCATGATCATGCATCATATTGTCGCATTGCATTGATTTTGTTCTTTCTCTGTTGCCGGCGTTTGTTCCCTCTCAGTAGACGACGTTCCGACGATGAGTTCGATGACACCGATGAAGACCCAATGTAATCTTCAGAAGTGCCAGGCAAGCAAACCCCATTGAACATTCCGATACAATCCCACTCTCTCGCTCTTGCTCTCCTTTACTGCATTAGGACAACAACGCTTCAACTGTTACCTGCTGCGGTAGTTGAACCCCTTTCCATTGCATGACCTGTCATTCCCACAGTAAATAGTTGAAACCCACTAGTATGAGTAGGAGTTTTTTGAGCCATGTTGTGCCTACTCATTCATGCTTTCTGGTTATGCCTGCTATTGCTTAGAGTTGTGTCAGGTCTGATTCATCAGGGATGAATTGGAAGGGTGATGAAAATGTCCTAACGTGTGTGAGCTAAGTGTGTGAACACGATTTGGTAAAGGTAGCGATGAGAGGCCATGTAGGAGTACATGGTGGGTTGTCTCATTGCAGCCGTCCTCAGGAACTGAGTTCTGTGTTGGTTGGTCCATGAGACAGCTACTACCACACATTGGGATCCTTAATTGACTCTCTCGACTTATTAATCAACATGATCTCTGTCCAGGAGTTGCAACTAGTTTCTGGTGTTTGTAGTTTACTGGAGGTCGTGCGCAGCGCTGACCCTCGGGGTGGGCTGTGACGCAGCAGGTACGTGGCACGGTGTACCGATTGCCCGTTTGCTGATGCGGGAACCCTGTACACGTCGTTTGGGGCCGTGAGCGACACCCCAGCCGGATCTCCCCACAGATGGAACCCAAATAGGCGATAAACCTGGACGAGAGACTTGTGTGGTTAGTCAGGTTGTGGCCGACACCCTCGCTGGGCCTCCGCTTGAAGTTTGCCGAGTACATGTCGTGTAAACGGCGGTAAGTGGTGGGAGCGTGTGTGAAGAAGTACACCCCTGCAGGGTTATATATGATCTATTCGAATAGCCGTGTCCGCAGAAATGGACTTCTGGGTTGCCTATAACAGTTCATAGACAAGTGAAAGTGGATACTCTAAAATGCGCAAGATAAGTGTGAGTGCTATGGATGGCCTTCTCGTACGGAGACAGGAGCGGATCCATAGTGGTGTATTGATTGGTGAATATGTGGACTCGTTTGCGCCACCTCAAAAGAGTTACTTGCAGTCGTAGTTTAGGATAGCCACCGAGTCAAAGCTGGCTTGCTGCAGTCAAACTCCACCACCTCTTTGTTGATACTGATGCATATGTAGCTAGTTCTATTGTAAGTCTTGCTGAGTACCTTTGTACTCATGTTTGCTTAATTTATGTTTTTGCAGAGAGACCTCAGTCTTGCTAGTGGTTCCGCGTGGACTTCGATGTTTAGCTTGTTACCTCAGCTACGATCTTGTACCCTTGGGAGGGTCTTGTAGATAGTCAGGCTTTTTCAGCCTTCTTCATTTGTAGTTGTCTGTACTCAGACATGTTATGCTTCCGTTGCCTGTATGCTCTGTATGTTGGGTCAGGTGACCTCTGGTTGTAATAAATGCTATGATGGCTCTTCTGGGCCTTTATCTATATGAGTTGTTGAGTTATGTTGTGATGCCATGTTGTACAGCACATACTTGCATGTTATGCGTACGTGTAATGTGTATTGCTATGTGTGGGATCCGACACCTAGTTGTTTACCCTTGGTAGCCTATCTTACAGGGAAATGTCTCCTAGTGCTTCCACTGAGCCTTGGTAGCTTGCTACTGCTCCGGAACACTTAGGCTGGCCGGCATGTGTCCTTCTTCGTTCCTGTGTCTGTCCCTTAGGGGAAATGTCACGCGCTGTTCCTTTAAGTCCTTGTAGCTTGCTATGACTTGGGTTCATACGTTGATGACCGACACGTTCGTTGCTGGGTCATGTATGCATGTCTCTGTAATTTAGTGCCACTTTTGGTTTATAACTAGTCATGTCTGCCCGGGTTCTCTGTCATATGGATGCTAGCGACACTATCATATACGTGTGCCATAATGCGCAAACGGTCCCGGGCCAGGTAAGGTGGCACCTGTGGGGATACCGTGCGTGAGGCCGCAAAGTGATATGATGTGTTACAGGCTAGACCTGTGTGACTTAGGATCGGGGTCCTGACATAGTGGCACCCACTGGGTTATTTGCAAGTATGTCAAACCACACTTGTTTCTCTCAATGCATAACCCTGACCCATTTTGCGTAGCCAACTACTATAGCATACATCTATCTACTCCCACCGGCATAACCCTCATGAGAAGGTAGGGTCATGCTTGATGCAAGTTTCAATGGTAAAGTAACAAAGGTACCAACCAAAGTGGTCACCACCTCTACATGACTCCAATGCCTTGATAATAAGGTGCTATGAGACATACATAAAAAGGTTTCTCGAACATGGTCAAAGGGCTGCTTGCCTGTCTAACCAAGTCCTTGGTGACTTCAAATCCTCGGGTCCCTCTCCGAGTGCTCCGTATACTTCGTCAACTAACGTCGAAAATAATCACAATACGCAACACAACAAGGCAAAAATAAAAGTCATCTAAAAATAGGAGTTGGACTTTTCTAGGATACCTCTGGTTATATGAAAAATAACCAGAGTGGTTTCATTGGGATTGGATTAGTGGATATTTCTGATCATTTCAATATGTTGGAATCAAGGGGTTTAAGGATTTGCAAGAAGTGTACAGAAATATATTTTTGAAAAATGAGCAAAGGAACCCATTTAACAAATCATGATTTTAGAAGCATCTAGGAGTTGGTTTCACTGGCTTTGGAGTTCAAATGAATTTCCTAGGATTTTGCAAAGTTGACAAATATGAAGAAATGTCTCATTATTTTGTGGGGTACAGAAGTATTAGGAAAAATGTTCCAAAACTAAGTTTTGATATTACAAGTATCTAGGAATTTGAACCATTGCATTTGGATCAAATTTGAGCTCTTTGTGATTTTCTAAGGTTCATCACAGAAATGGAAAATAGGATTTGATAAATATTTGTGAAGAAAAAGTCTCTGGAAAAATGTGCATGTTGCACCAACAGGTAGATCATGATTTTAGTAACTCCTAGATATTTGAATTGTCAAATTTGGAGTTTATTTGATTTGTTTAAGGATTTTAGATGTTCACTTGAAAAATAAAAAGGAAAAAGAATTTGCAGGCCAACTTTAGCCTGTAGTTGGGCCGGCCCGGAGCCACGCCAGCCCAGGTGGACCGGTGCGCGCGCGCACGCAGTTCAAACCTGATGGCTGGGGCCCGGCGGTCAGCGACAGAGAGGGGAGAGAGAGAGGAGAGGATGACAGGCGGGGCCCGCCTATCATCTTCAACCTCGCAGCTAGGAAAGCGGCGAGCTCACCGGCGGCGGTGTGGTGCACGACGAGGCGATCCGAGGGCACGGTCGTGCTCAGGGAGGGGTCGCGGTTCTGGTGGTGCGGGAGTTGGCCGCTGGAGGGGCCTGGTTCGTCGGCGACGAGGTGGAACGGCGGCGGAGCGTCGGGAGGGTCCTAGTTTGCTCGCTCCGGGCTGCAACAAGAGTGGGAGAAGGAGGGGAATGGGTCAGTGAGCCGCGGCGGTTCCAGATCGAGGAAGAGGAGCGGCAGAGGGAGGCTGTACCGTGAGATCACCGGTCGCCCGAGGCGGCGGAGCTCCGGTCGATCCCGTGCACAGAGGCCCTTCAAGGGCGGGTGGGTGGTGCTGGCATGTTCTTGGGGTGTGGAGATGAGATGGATGCCAGTGGAGAGGCTCGAGGCATGATATAGCCGGGCTCCGGTCCCCCGTGGACTCGTGCGTCGGCAAGGTCACTGGCGAGGCCAGAGGTCGTGCAGACACACGTGAGGGAGTTGGGGCTGTCCGTGGATGAGGTCTACGCCCATGGGAGGGGAGAGGAGGAGCGGGGAGGCATCCAGAGATTGGAGCTCGCGGGCGGCCGGTGTGCGTGCGAGGGCAGTAGCAGGAGGGAGAAGGAGGAGGGGGCTGACTGTGTGTCGTGTCTGGGACGTCGAGGCACCTCGACTGGCGCAAGGGGGAGGCTCGAGGTGGCCAGGCGCTGCGGATTGGGGGTGGCTACAGTGCGGGCATGCATTGTAGCGCACTCTAACGCATGCCAATTGCATGCCAAGGCATGTCTTTGGCTTGCTGGGCGCGGCCACTTTGTCTGGGGGGTCAGATGAGGAGTAAACAAGTGTGCTATGGCCTTGGATGCCCTAGGGAGCCAGTAGAAGAGGAGAGAGGCAGAAGTAGAGGGATAGAGGGGTTGTCCAGGGAGGTAGAATGAGGGTTTTCACCCCCTCAATCATTGAGCTCTGGTCATGGGAGATTTACTAGAGGTAGAAGGTGACTAGGAGATGCGGTGGTAAAAAGTTGAGTTCAAGGAGAATAGTGTAAGTGGTCAAAATGCTGATCTTTGAAAAGTGACAGGAGGTGTTTGATGCAAATTTGGGAAAGCAAATTAACTCCACTTGACATGAGACTTAACAGGATCAAATGCCATATAGAAATAGGGTATTCCACCAAGTTTGAGCTCATTTGAAGAAACTTGCCAATGTAACTTTGGTAAACCCTAGAAATCAACAAAAATGGATTTTTCAAGATTAGGTTAAGAAAATCATCTCTCCTTGATGCACCACTTGGTGCAGTGTCATCATTTGGGGTTGTGAGCATGTCCACAAAATTTGAGGCCCCAAGTAAAAAGTTGGCAATGTAGAGTTGTTCAAATTTGGATCTGGTCAGAAAGGGTTTTGGGGCACTTCGATCAAGTTATCCTTCTCCAAAACTTGTGCCATTTGGCATAGATGCATATTCACATCATTAGAGCATGTGCACCAAGTTTGAGAGCATTTGGACAAGTTTCGCAATGTAAAGTTGCTCAAACTTCAAAATGGACAGAAATGGTTTTGAGGGGATTTGATGATGATTTCTTGATCTTCAAGGCATGAGGCTTTGTAAGATCATCAAAGATGCCATATATGACATGATGTAATTTCCTTGGAATTTTTGGAGAATATTTCCTTTGAAAATATTTCAAAAGCTTCAGATATCTAGAAAGGGTTTTGGAAGGATTTGCCCAATATTTTGAACATGACCATGTGTTGAAACTCTAATATATGGACAATATATGTCCTATGAGTTTCCCTGAATTTTGGCAAATATTTTTTGAAATAGTTAAATAATTTTTACCTATTATAGACCATTTCTGGCCTAAAAAAAGCCTTAAAATAAAATAGGAAAATAACTTTTTAAATTATACTTTTGTGGTTTATGGGAGTCCTATACCTAATAGGATTCAAATATTATTTTTGAAGGATTTTTCACACCCTAAATGAGGTACTTGCAGTACAAACCTCAATTCAGGGGTTTTTGGAAAACTAATTTTAGAAAATACCATTTGGCCAAAATATTTTTATAAGAAAATACTATACTATTCTATACACATGACATGATCATTGGGAAAAGGTTTTGGATCAAGGAGATGAAGTATAAGAGTTGGATGATTTATTTGATTTTTAGAGCACTTGCAAACAGTAATCAGAAAACCAATCAAGCAAGGTCAAAAACAGTCAAAAGTTTTTGCCAAACCACATTTTAGCATGACTATTAGCTTAAGTGTTTGTGGCATGAAAATCAGGGTGTGACAACCGGGCAGGTAACCTGTCCCGGCTATACGCCATACTTCGGCACTCCCAACTTCAAATATGGATACTTTCTTCGATCGAGGAACAAGGCAGAAGTACATCCTCTATAGTTCAAAGTGGGGCTCGCAGCCCAAAAACAGTTCGCATAAAGCGTCAAAACCCGCAATGTGCAGGATTGGCGCTGGAGTAAGATTGTGTAGTTGGAGGCCATAAATCTCTAGGAGTCCCCTAAGAAAGGGATGGACGGGGAACCCCACACCTCTTAGAAGGTAGGAGACTAAACATACCCGCTCTCCCTTGGAGGGGTTGGGAAAGCACTCCGCCAGGGCTTGGTTGTCAACGGACGCTAGTCCGGCCCAGACGGGGACTAGATCCTCCGGAGGCAGATACCATGTGATTGCAGTGTTCGCAGATGTGCATGTGACACGGAGTAGCTTTTCCAATCTCCTGCACTAGGGCCATGAGGGCGAGAGGAGGAGCTCTGGACACTAGCCATAGCTGAAGACTTTTTGCAGGCACTAGGGATTTCTTCCGCATGGAATGAGATGGAGAAGCTATTGGATCTATTCTCTTGTATAGGCGTTATCTCCGAACAGTCAGGGGGGTATTTGCAACAAAGACGCCCAGACGGTTCGCCTTCATTGGACACGTGGAATCCAAGGCGGCGGCGGTGAGGAATCGGCAGGTTATAATATTTAAGAAGTCGAACTATCATCCAGAAGGACTCACCTTGCAAGACCGAAGACATGAAGCCGGATACAATCTCGTCCTTGAAGGCAAGTCCGGGGGCTACTGAGGGAGTCCGGCATTCAGGGGTCCTCACGGATCTAGGTCAATGAAGCTAGGCCACACTGGTGGGCCGCATAAAGAAGAAGCAGAAGACCTTCCCCCATATTCGGACACGACTCCTATGTACGTAGAAAGGCAGGTTTTGAGTCCGGATGTGTTAATTACTTCCTCCCCAAGTCATCCTTATAACCCTAGGTCTCCTCAGGCATGTATATAAGCCGAGGGGTTTAGTCTGTAGAGGGATCATCGTCATTACAATATCCAAATTGGCTAGACTTAAGGTTTAGCCATTATGATCTCGTGGTAGATCAACTCCTCTACACATATTCATCCATATTAATATAGTGGGGAGTAGGGTTTTACCTCGATCGAGAGGGCCTGAACCTAGGTAAACATTGTGTCCCCTGCCTCCTGTTACCATCGATCTTCAGACGCACAGCTTGGGCCCCCCTACCCGAGATCTGCCGGTTTTGACACCGACACCGGCCACTACTCCCCAACTCACGTCGTCAATCAGTGCAGTGTCAAGCCGCAGAGTGACTAAGTGGCAGCCATTCGCCACATGGCAGCCTCTCCCTACAGAAAAAAAACCCACAGATGACACCCATCCTGCGACGTGTCAAGCGAGCAGGCACGGAGCTGGCAAGATAGCCCGGAAAGCTTTGCCGAGCAACCAGTGATGTGACATTGAGCGGTGCATTTAATGCGCCCTATCAGCTCGTAGAGTTAGGTATGATAGCATTGTTGCTATCTTATCAGTGCAGAAAGACTACTTTTCCATTGTGGTGACCCCTTCATCTATGAAAGGAGGCCCATGACAACCGTAGACGGGGTTAGAAGGTTAGAAGATTGGATAACTCACACCACCATATGCGCGTAGTCGCTGGTGCCCTGAGGCAACCCTTGCCGGGCAAGTGTACTACGCTCCACCACCTCATTTCCACCATCAATCCACCAAAGTGGAAATAGGGTCTTACGCCACCATGGCGGTCCGAACCTGGGTAAAACTGCTCATGTGATCTCTACCATGCCGCCCCACGATCATCTGCTCTTTGTGCAATGCGACGTCCCTGTGCCGAACCAGCAAGGGGCCTCCTGGTCCTATAGGTGGTCGTGGTTTCCTGTGACATCTTTGGCGCACCAGGTATGGAAGTCACTTGCGCGAACCTGAAGGCGTGTGCAACGCGTCATCTTCATCGCCATCTTCATTTTTGATGATGCCATCGACCATGGCGCCCAAGAAGAAACCCACTTCTTTGGCGCATCCATCCACCTCGAAGGCTCTGCCCCACGTGGCCTCTAACACTGCGAGAGATGCGGAGGCACGCGAGAACGCTGACACTACTGGGGATCTCGTCGGAGCAAGCGGCACCATCACCACTTCCCCCACAGTTGATGCGGGAGCAGGAGGCACCAGAGGAGACCAGCATCAGCAACTCGTTGACGGCCATGCTCCCCAAGGCCCTGGCAAAGGGGTAACTCCATCTGCGCCCCTTTCGCCCACCGACAAGCACAGTCGCAGCAACGGCGCTTGGACCGGGGTGAATCGCCGCCCTCCGACCGTTCCCACCACAGGCATGGTCGTAGCGCGTGCGCCTCCCTCGGGACGGGTCGAACAAGTCGCTGCGCTCGATGGAGCTGCTGGCCCTCATGCGCCTTCACCGCACCACCCGGCCATCCAATTTGTCGTCCCACAGCAGCGGGGCCGCCATGTTGCCGCTGCTAGCATTGTCAGGAGCCGAGCGATGGTACGATCGACCTCGTCATTACCCATGCCAAGTACAGCCTTGGAGGCCATGGTGCGGGCTCAGCTGTTGCTGAGGTTTCCGCTAGTGGCCGAGCAGATGGATGAATGGCATGCCACCGTCCAAATTCTGCTAGTTTTCACCGAAGCTGGGGGCTTACAGCGAGCTGGCCTGCTGCGACCTCCTCGAGTGATATCAACGTCTCGTGATGCTGACCGTACAGTGGGAGCCATCCCCATGGTGCAATCCCCGCCACGGCAGCCAGCGAGAGCGCAACAGAACCAAGACCCCGACGACGTCTCAATGGCCTCTTCTGACCCAAGAGCGCGTCCAGGCCAACGACAAGCCCCGGAGGATAGGCGGAAAGGAGACGCGTGCGTCGTTGTTGATTAACACCACGGCAACCTCTGCCTCACCGACGAGTGCGACGGCCCCGACATCGACGAGCCCGTGCTCAGTATTGGCGGGTGCCTACCTTTCGAGGTTGGCTGCCATGCCATTACTCATTAGCTGCGGCAAGTCCGTTGGCCGTCCGTTCACACGTTTAAGCCAGAGATACCTGAGAAGTACGATGGGAGGCTGAACTTGGCAGAGTTCCTGAGAATCTACGCCATCGTTGTTCAGGCTGCCGAGGGAAGAGATGAGAATGTGTTCAGCAACTACTTTCCTTTGTCCCTCAAGTCCAATGTGATGTCTTGGCTGATTGTAGGATGGAAAGTATGTCTAGAGGGTGAGGGGGTGATTAGACTACTTGACCAAATAAAAACTTAGTCTTTTCCCAATTGTATGTTTTGACAGTTTTTAGCAATTTAGCGAAAGTCAAGCAATCAACCTACACATGCAATTCTAAGAGTATAGCAGGGGAATGTAAATCATTGCATATGAAGGTAAAGAGAGGAGTATGGAGAGTGCAAACGCAAGTGTAGACATGGATGTTTTTGGCATGGTTCCGATAGGTGGTGCTATCGTACATCCACGTTTATAGAGATTTCAACCCACGAAGGGTAACAATTGTGTGAGTCCATGGAGGGCTCCATCCAGAAAGGGTCCATGAAGAAGAAACCTTGACTATCCCACCATGGCCATCGCCCACAAAGGACTTGCCTCACTAGGGTAGATCTTCACTAAGTAGGCGATCTCCTTGCCCGTACAAACTCCTTGGTTCAACTCCACAATCTTGTCGGAGGCTCCCAAGTGACACCTAACCAATCTAGGAGACACCACCCTCCAAAAGGTAATAGATGGTGTGTTGACGATGAACTCCTTGCTCTTGTGATTCAAATGATAGTCTCCCCAACACTCAACTCTCTCACTGATTTGGATATTGTGGAAAGATGATGTGAGGACCCCGACTTAGGAGTCGAGATCACCGAATGCACGTGTACAATGATCCCAGAGATCAATGCTCACTGAACACACAGAAGCTGAATAACAAGAGTCTTACATCCATACATACCGTCTTACACAAATTATGAGCACTATGGCCAAGTCTTACATAGATAAAGCCTCAAGGGCTGAATATCAAATAAACTCGAGTAGCGGAAGTCTTCGTAGATAAGTAGAACCCATGCCATCTGCCTTAACCCTACAGGCATTCTGACTGGGAAAGCGTCCTAGTTCGCATGTTCGTCTCCATAGAATTATTCTTCATATTCCTGCTCCTCCATGCCTGGCCAATTAAATAATCAGTGGCAAGCCAATGAGTACTTTGAATGTACTCGCAAGCAACCCATGATTTGGTTCAAGGTAACAATGCAAGAGTATAACACTAAGCAACCTAGCTGCAGGCTAGCTAAGTTATTCTACCATCATGAACATGCATCAATGAACTTGGGTAACCTTGAAGACAGGTTACAGATATCAACATGAATAGAGTACAATTCTTTATCAATGAGTCAAGTCACCACCTTGACTCAACACACACATACTTTCACCGAGATTGTAAAATTCTGGACATAGTTTAGGTAGCAGCTCCCAACTGTCCATGACCGTGGACACGGCTATTCGAATAGTTTTACACTCTGCAGAGGTTGCGCACTTTACCCATAAGATCCGGGAAGCTTTCGTGTCACCCACGATCCCGCAGTACCTCAAGTACTCGGGGGAAGCACCCGGTCATTACCTTTCCCTAGACGACACTAACATAGGGTCCACTCGTTGGTGCACGGCCCTCATGTAGAAATGGTAAATCATGGGACTTGCCCTCTTTACAATGTCACGCATACACGAAGGGACCAACGGTGTGTTCGGTGCCCTATGAAAACAGTCATGGTCGCCTATCCAAACACGACCCCGTCCCGGGAGAGACCTCAAGTCTCCGCCGTCACTTGTAATGTGAGCACCATGCTAGTATCAGCCTAAGTAATCAATAATGCACCACGGTAGTCACACATAAATCTAATCCATCATTTTACCCACACACGAGATCTTTCTTGGCACACCACTTCTTCCTCAGGTGATGACCTAACTCAACATCACCCTCGGGCATTAGGGGCACCCAATGGGGTTTTCGAAAAGAATGCAACCACGAAGGATTCATGGTACATATGCATCACTATGCATCACAAATAATCATTTGTCATTGCACCTAATCACATGGATAAAGGTCATAAGTACGCTATGCATCATGTGGTGGCTTTCACCTAGTTCACCACCGTCACTCTTATCATCATGCATTCAGAGGAGGCCGTGCAGGCTCACGCGAACAAGTCGGAGTTGATCGTGGACGAGTTCTACGCCTATGGGAGGAAAGAGGAGGAGCGGGGAAGCATTCAGAGGGCTTGCGCGTGTGAAGCCAGAGATTGGAGCATGCGGGCGGCCGGCACGCGTGCGAAGGCAGCCATAGGAGGGAGAAGGAGGAGGAGGACAGAGCCGGGGCGCGTTGCGGACGTCGAGGCGCATCGACTGGCGTGAGCGGGAAGCTCGAGGTGGTCGGGTGCTGCTGATTGGAGGAGGCTACAGTGCGGGAGCGCATGGTAGCGTGCTCCAGAGCGCCCAAATGGTTGGCATGGCCGTGTCTCACGCACTCTGGGCACGGCCACCGTGTCCATTGGCTCTAGGGGGGAGTAAACAACGCAGGAGAGTCGTTGGATGCTCAGGAAAGCTTCTAGAAGAAGAGGGGGTTGAGATAGAATGGTGAAATCTCCTGTCCAGAATGCACATTGGGGTTTTACCCTTACTCAATCATGGAGCTGAGGCCAGGGAAGAGTTGCTGGAGGTGCAGGGGAGCCTGAGGGAGCTGTGGTAAAAAGTTGGGCTCAAGGAGACTAAGAAAAGGGGTGAAAGTGGTAACTTTGGAAAATCACCAGAAGGTGTTTGATTTGGTTTTGAGCAATCAAATGATCTCCACTGGCCATGATACTTAACAGGATTAGATGGCATACGGAAATAGAGTGTTTCACCAAGTTTGGGCTTATTTGAAGGAACTTGCCAATGTAACTTTGGTGAACCCTAGAAATCAATAGAAATGGTTTCACCATGTTTGAGTTGAGCAAATCATCCCTCCTTGATGCACCACTTGGTGTAGTGTCATCATTTGGGGTTGTGATCATGCTCACAAAGTTTGAAGCCCCAAGTAAAAAGTTGGTAATGTAAAGTTGTTCAAATTTGAATTTGAACAGAAGTGGTTTTGGGGTACTCTGATCAAGTTACCCTTCTCCAAAGCTTGTGCCATTTGGTCTAGATGCATTATTAGACCATTCTAGCATGTGTACCAAGTTTGAGAGCATTTGGACAAGTTTGGCAATGTAAAGTTGCTCAAACTTCAAATATCGACAGAATGGTTTTGAGGGGTTTTGATGATGTTTTCTTGCTTCCCAAGGCATGGGGCTTGGCAAGATCATCACATATGTCATATATGACATGATAGAATTTACTTGGAATTTTTAGAGAATAATTCCTTTGTAAATATTTCAAAAGCTTGAAATATCGAGAAAGGGTTTCTAAGGGATTTGTTCAATATTTTGAACATGACCAAGTGTTGAAACTCTTATATATGGACAATATATTTCCTAGGAGTCTCCCTGAATTTTGGCAAATATTTCTGAAATAGTTAAATAATTTTTCCCTATTAAAGACCATTTCCGGCCTTAAGAAAAAGCCTTTAAATAGAATAGGAAAATAACTTGTAAAATTATATTTTTGTGGTTTATGGGAGTCCTATATCTACTAGGTTTCGAATATACTCTTTGAAATATTTTTCTCACCATAAATCAAGCACTTGCAGAGCAAACCTTAATTCAGGGTTTTTTGGAAAACTAATTTTTGAAAATACTTTTTGGCCAAATTAATTTTGTAAGAAAATACTATACTTATATATACACTTGGTATGATCATTGGGCAGAAATTTGGGGTAAGGAGATGAAATATACAAGAGAGAGTAGTTGACTTTAAAGAGCACTTGAAAATCACAGAGAGAAAAACTTAATTCCAAATAAAAGCCAAATGATGCCAAAAAAAATTGCTGTACCAAATTTTCATGCTTTATTGATGCAAATGACATGTAACAAAATGCAGGGTGTGACAGACCTACCCCCCTTACAAGAATCTCGTCCCCGAGATTCCTAAACTAGGTCTTAAAAGAGATCGGGATACTCGGATCTAAGATAGTCTTCTCGTTCCCAGGTTGCTTCTGCATCCGTGTGGTTGCTCCACTAGACCTTGAAGTACTTGATGGTGCGGCTTCGCGTCCGTCGTTCTGCTTCATCCAGAATGTGAATGGGCTTCTCGCAGTAGGTCAAATCAGGCTGAAGATCAATGGCTTGGCGGTCCACATCCTTTTAGAGATCAGGCTTGTTCGGAACTTGGAGACACTTCCGGAGTTGTGACACGTGGAATATGTTGTGCACATCGGATAGCTCAGGTGGTAGTTCCAACTGGTAAGCCACTTCTCCTCGTCGTGCAGTGATCTCAAAGGGTCCAATGAACCTTGGTGCGAGCTTCCCCTTAACGTGGAAATGCTTGGTTCCCTTTAGAGGAGTTACTCGCAGGTACACGTGGTCTCCAACACGGAAACTCATATCTCGGCGATGAGTGTCAGCATAGCTCTTCTTCCTTGACTTGGCTGCCTTCAAACGTTCTCTGACTAGTTGGACTTGCTCTTCTGCTTCACGGAGAATATCTGGTCCAAAGACTAGTCCTTCTCCAGTCTCTGACCAGTTGAGGGGTGTGCGACACTTGCTTCCGTACAGCACCTCAAATGGTGCCATTTGAAGGCTCGACTAATAACTGTTGTTATAGGAGAACTCGGAAAAAGGGAGGCAATCTTCCCACTTGGCTCCATATGCCAAGACACAGGCTCGGAGCATGTCTTCGAGAATTTGATTTACTCGCTCTGTCTGACCTCCGTTCTGCGGGTGGAAAGCCGTGCTGAAAGACAACTTGGTTCCCAAGGCTTCTTGGAGCTTCTTCCAGAACCTTGAGGTGAACTAGGTTCCTCGATCTGACACAATCTCCTTGGGAACACCATGAAGGCTTACGATTATGTCGATGTAGAGAGCTGCCAGCCGGTTGCCATCATAGGTAGTCTTGACAGGAATGAAATGGGCTACCTTGGTCAAATGGTCGACTATGACCCAGATGGAGTCATGTCCTTTATTCGACCTTGGTAATCAAGTGATGAAGTCCATTCCGACTTTATCCCACTTCCACTCAGGAAGCTTGAGTGGTTGGAGCAATCCAGCGGGTCGCTGATATTCATCCTTGACCCGTTGGCATACATCACACTTTGCAACATAGGTTGCAATCTCCCTTTTCATCCCGTGCCACTAGAATCTTTCCTTCAAGTCTTGATACATCTTGGTTCCTCCGGGGTGGATGGAATACGGAGTGTCGCGGGCTTCTTGCAGGATCAGGTTCTTTAGCTCCATCTTGTTTGGTATGCAGATGCGGCCTTTGTACCAAACTATCCCGTGCTCGTCTTCGGAGAATCACGGGGCCTTGCCTAGCTTCATCTTCTTCTTGATGCCTTCAATGCTTGCATGCCCACCTTGTGCCTTCTTGACTTTGTCCATCAGGGTTGGTTTGACTTCCAGATGGTCTAGGAATCGAGGGTGACCAATTCCAAACTGAATTGTTCCAGCTCTTCAAACAGGGCTGGCTGCCTTCTTTGAATTATGGCGTTTAGGGAGCAAGCCTTTCTTATTAAGGCATCGGCCACCGCGTTAGCCTTCCCGGGGTGATATTGAACACTGTGGTCATAATTTTTTATTAGCTCCAACCATCTTCGTTGCCTCATGTTCAATTCCTTCTGGGTGAAAATGTACTTCAGACTTTTGTGGTCTGTGTATATCTCACACCGTTTCCCTAGAAGGTAATGTCGCCATGTCTTCAAGGCATGAACCACTGCTGCTAACTCAAGATCGTGAGTAGCGTAGTTCTCTTCATGAGGTCGTAGCTGCCTTGAGAGGTAAGCTATGACTCGTCCTTCTTGCATCAGAACGCTTCCCAATCCGGTTCGAGAGGCATCACAATATATCACGAACTCCTTGTGAATATCAGGTGTTGCCAGAACTGGGGCGGTGGTCAATCTCTTCTTGAGATCTTTGAAGCTTTCTTCGCATTTTGGCATCCATTCGAACTTCTTGTCCTTCTTCAGGAGCTGAGTCATTGGCCGGGCAATGTTAGAGAATCCTTCTACGAATTTGCGGTAATAGCCCGCAAGTCCGAGGAAGCTTCTGACCTCCTTGACTGTCGTTGGAGATTGCCATTGGGTCACAGCTTCGATCTTCGCGGGATCAACTGACAATCCTTCTTCGGTCAAGACATGACCTAAGAATCCAACTTTATGCAGCCAAAACTCACACTTGCTGAATTTGGCGTATAGTTGGTGCTCTCGAAGCTTGTCTAGGACCATCCTCGGATGTTGCTCGTGCTCTTCCTCTGTCTTCGAGAAGACAAGAATGTCATCGATGAAGACAACAACAAACTTGTCCAAATATTCCATGAAGACTTTATTCATGAGATACATGAAGTAAGCTGGGGCATTGCTTAATCCAAAGGACATGACCGTGCACTCGTACAGGCCATATCTGGTTACAAATGTCGTCTTCGAAATATCTTGGGGTCTGATCTTCAGCTGGAAGTACCCATATCTGAGGTCGATCTTGGAGAACACCTTGGCTCCGCTGAGTTGATCAAACAGATCTTCAATCTTGGGAAGTGGATACTTGTTCTTGATTGTAACCTCATTGAGGGAACGGTAGTCAATGCATAAGCGGATGGTACCGTCCCTTTTTGCCACAAACAGAACAGGTGATCCCCAAGGGGAGGCACTTGGGTGGATAAATCCCTTCCTCGGCTGCTCTTCCAGTTGCTTTTTCAACTCGGCTAATTCTTCCGTCCCCATTCTATAAGGCTTCTTATAGATGGGTCCTGCCCCGGGCACGAGCTCGATGATGAACTCAATGTCGCGGTCAGGGGGCATTCCCGGTAGCTCATCCGGAAAGACATCGGGATACTCGCATACTACTGGTACTTGCTCCAGTCCAACTTCAGATAGACAGTTGACTTGAGCGGTTTGAGTAGAAGAGGAGTTGGAATCAAACTTAACTTTGACTCATTGGTCATTGGTCACAATGACAGCTCGGTTGGCACAGTCTAACAAGCCTTGGTCCTTGCTGAGCCAATCCATCCCTAAGATCACATCCAAGCCTTGCGATCTTAAGATGATAAGGTCTGCTAGGAAGTCTACACCGTTAATGATAATAGTGACTCCCTTACAGCCTATCTTGGCTCTCATCTCTGCTCCGGGGGTTTGTACCACCATGGGGTTATTCAGGGGTGTAGGGGTCATGCCACTTTTTAATGCAAATCTTTGAGTGACAAATGATTGCGTGGCTCCAGAATCAAACAAGATAGTTGCAGGTGCTGAGTTGACAAGGAACGTACCCAGCACGACATCCGGGTCTTCCTGGGCTTCTTTAGCAGTGATGTGATTCACACGCCCCTTCCCATGGTTAGGCGGGTTGCGAGGAGCTTGGTTCCTTGGTGGCATCCCGCGGCCGTGTCCTAGGTTCTGCACATTGGGGCGTGGGGCATCAGGCTTCTTGTTGGGGCACACCCTTGAGATGTGTCCTGACAAACGACATCCAAAGCAAGTAACTTGGTTTGGATTATTGATCTTGTTGCCACCACTGTTATTGGGGTTGAATGCTGGCCTTGGGTTGGCATACTGCGGAGGCTGATAGTTGGTGCGAGGTGCAGGAGCTCTTGGCTGCTGGTAGGTTGGCTTGACCGGGGCTGGCTGCCACGGGCGAGGTTTCTGGTGGCTGGAACTTCCCTTGCTGACCATCCTGCGCTTGCGGGTGTCTTCCAGAGCACGCCGCTTGTCTTCAAGCATGAGTGCTTTGTTCACCGGGTCAGGGAAGGTTGGGCAGTCACACACGACAAGCGAGTACTGCAGAGTCTGATTGAGGCCTTCCATGAAGCGCTCCGCTTTTCGCAGCATCAGTGCTGACATCTTCAGGGGCATACCTTGACAAAAGACTGAACTTCTGCATGTACTCCTTGACAGTGCCACTTCCTTGCTTCAGGGCTCGAAACTCATGCTTTTTGATAGCCATGATTCTGGAAGGAATATGGGCCATGCGGAATGCTGCCTTGAAGTTGTCCCAAGTGATGTCTTGCCCAGCATGCATGACCTTGAATCCATCCCACCAAGCTCTAGCAGTCCCCCCGAGGCAGTGGGCAGCATAAGCCACCTTCTCGCGATCTTTGGTGCATCCGACTAGTTCCAGTAAGTCCTCAATGGTGCGGACCCAGTCTTCTGCATCCAGGGGTTCAGCAGTCTCGATGAAGGTTGGCGGTGCATGCTTCTTGAACTCTGCCAACGTGGAACGTCCATTGCCACTCCCCGCTGGCTGGCGGTTGTTGGTGACAGCTTGAGCAATCATCTGAAGGGCTGCGGTGTTGGCTTGGCGTTCCTCTTGGAATTCTTGGAGAAGCTGAGCCATGTCCATGTTCGGAGGAGGTGGTGGTGGAGCTTGGTCGTGGGTTTGGTCTTGGCCGACCTCTGATTGGGCGGATGCTCCGGCCTCAGGTTGCTGGGTAGAGGTACCGGTACGAGTTACAACAGGCATCATGTTGGAGTGGTAAAAGGTATCATGATTTGGAAGAGGGAAAGCAATAAAGATGGGTACCTAGTAAGGGGGTGGGTGTGACACTAATCATTTCATGCAAGGGCCGAAAGGGCCAAACACATTCATTAAAATCCAAATGGGTGATGCAGTCGTTTACATATTCCCGAAGGGAAGATACGACGTACATCCAAACACAACAGAAGCAAATACTAGATGGCTTCATATGAACCATACAAGGACTCGACTTCGCATAGGGGTTACACGACCTATCCTACCGTAGAGGTCACGAACTGGCATATCCGAGTTGCGAATAATGCCTAAGCGGCGGAATGCTTGGTCGCATATTCTGGCTCTTCTGGGTCTTCCTCCTTGTCTTCATCTATCTGGGCCCCCTTATCACTTGAGGGTGTGGGGGAGTGGAGGAGTTGGATACGGCGGTGTTTCGTCGGTGGTGCAGGGAAGAGCTTGCGATATTCCCTTGCCGTCATACGGCGTCACTGGGGTGGCTCTTCATCCTTGGAAGATACATCTCCTGAGGGCCTTCCGCCTCGATACGCGATAGCGGACCATCTGGGAGGCGAACCTTCCTTCTTGATCCTATCCGTCTTCTCTTGTGCTCGACGAAGAAGTGCCTTGGTCTTGTGAAGTTCTTCTCGGAGCTTCATCGATTCCGGGGCCAAATCTTGTGCCAAGCTGTCGGCACATAGGCTGAAGTAGGTCTAGAATCGAAGTGGAAGTCCTTCCTTCAGTGGAGGGGCTTGCGCGCTGCTTTCATCTTCACCTTCCTTCCGGTAAGGCAAGAAGCGGGTTGTCATCTTGGCTGCCATCTCCGGAAGAAGCTCGCAGAGACGGGTTAGTGCCTTGAGTGCAGCAACCTCGACAGTGAGGGGTAGTGTTGCCATCTGGGGTCCCTCGAAGAACCAACTTGTGGGAGGATCGTTTGCCTTCACGATCACTTCCACATGATACTCCACCTCAGTGTCGTTAACCCAATGCTCATGGTAGGTGAGGATGGGTGCTTGGTGGAACTGGCACTCCTGGAGGCTATCCTCGAGAAGCAAGGGGAACCCAGTGGTCAGTTGCTCTTCAGGTACAGCGGCCACCTACAAAGGTTGAATAGGAGAGGTTAATAAGCTGATGATATCTCAGGTTTGGTAAGGTTTAGAAAAGAAGAGAGGTTCAGAAGGTTTAGAAAAGAAGAGAGGTTCAGAAGGTTTCTGAAAAGGGTCTCATCTAACTAACACCCATGCTAACTAAGGCTTCCTACAGTCAGGATGGCTCTGATACCAGCTCTGTGGGGACCCCGACTTAAGAGTCGAGATCACCGATTGCACGTGTACAGTGATCCCAGAGATCAATGCTCACTTAACTCATAGAAGCTGAATAACAAGAGTCTTACATCCATACATACCGTCTTACACAAATTATGACCATTATGGCCAAGTCTTACATAGATAAAGCCTCAAGGGCTGAATAGCAAATAAACTCGAATAGCGGAAGTCTTCGTAGATAAGTAGAACCCATGCCATCTGCCTTAACCCTACAGGCATTCTGACTGGGAAAGCGTCCTAGTTCGCATGTTCGTCTCCATAGAATTCTTCTTCATATTCCTGCTCCTCCATGCCTGGCCAATTAAATAACCAGTGGCAAGCCAATGAGTACTTTGAATGTACTCGCAAGAAACCCATGATTTAGTTCAAGGTAACAATGCAAGAGTATAACAATAAGCAACCTAGCTGCAGGCTAGCTAAGTTATTCTACCATCATGAACATGCATCAATGAACTTGGGTAACCTCGAAGACAGGTTACAGATATCAACATGAATAGAGTTCAATACTATATCAATGATTCAAGTCACCACCTTGACTCAACACACACATACTTTCACCGAGATTGTAAAATTCTGGACATAGTTTAGGTAGCACCTCCCAACTGTCCATGACCGTGGACACAACTATTCGAATAGTTTTACACTCTGCAGAGGTTGCGCACTTTACACACAAGATCCGGGAAGCTTTCGTGTCACCCACGATCACGCGGTACCTCAAGTACTCGGGGGAAGCACCCAGTCATTACCTTTCCCTAGACGACACTAACATAGGGTCCACTCGTTGTTGCACGGCCCTCGTGTACAAATGGTAAATCATGGGACTTGCCATTTTTACAATGTCACGCATACACGAAGGGACCAACGGTGTGTTCGGTGCCCTGTGAAAACAGTCATGGTCGCCTATCCAAGCACGACCCCGTCCCGGGAGAGACCTCAAGTCTCCCCCGTCACTAGTAATGTGGGCACCATGCTAGTATTAGCCTAAGTAATCAATAATGCCCACGCTCGAGATCTTTCTTGGCACACCACTTCTTCCTCAAGTGATGACCTAACTCAACATCACCCTCGGGAATTAGGGGCACCCAATGGGGTTTTTGAAAAGAATGCAACCACGAAGGATTCATGGCACATATGCATCACTATGCATCACAACTAATCATTTGTCATTGCATCTAAGCACATGGATAAAGTTCATAAGTAGGCTATGCATCATGTGGTGGATTTCAACTAGTTCACCACCGTCACTCTTATCATCATGCATTCAGAAATAAAAGGGTTCCGAGGAACACAAGGGGTATCATGGTCAAAGGGCTGCTTGCCTGGATTGGCTTGTTCTTCAAGGTCTTCAAATCCTTGCCCTCCTTCTTCTTCAGCAACCTCGTCAAACACGGTATCTAATCGTCACAATAAACAACGGGAAAATAAGACAATAATAAAAACAGAAAAATCAAAGTGCTCAGAAAAATGTCAACTTATTTTTACAAAATACTAGAGGGTAAACTAAGACGGCAAAAATTCTTAGTTTGAGGTTTGGAGTGACGGAATGGGGTGTATGAATTCTTGAACAGAGGTTTTAGTGTTCAAATATAGATTTAAATTTGAACAGAACAGAAAAGGTACATGGATATGGGTGAAAGTGACATCATTAAATAGGTTGGATTTTTACAAGTTTTTAGGAACTGGAATTAATTCATTTGGATCATTATTTAATCCTGTGGAATTATTTATAATCTAACAGAAAAGAAAAAGGAAAAGGGCTGCTGTGCAACTGGGCCAGAACGGCCACAGTGCAGCAGGCCCAAAGGGGAACCAGCCCAGCGCACGGGCGCCTGCGCGCGCGCCAGGTTTCAAACCTGACGGGCACCGCCCGGCGTTAGTGAGAGGAGAGAGAGGTGAGGGGGAGGAGAGGCTGACAGGCGGGGTCCGCCTGTCATCCCTAACCCTCCGGCAGAGGGCCGGCGAGCTCACCGGCGGCGTTTCGGGGCATGGTAGGGCGAGCTAAAGGCAGGGACGGAGTCAGCGTGGAGGCGCCGATCTGATGGGGGTGGAGTTGGTCGCCGGAGTGGCCTGGTTCGCCGGCGACGAGGAGGGACGGCGTAGAGCCGTCGGGTGGAGGTTGCTCCGATCGTTTCCGGCAGCTGTAGAGAGGGAAAAGAGGGGGGAAAGATCAGTGGGGGCCTGCGGTGCTAGATCAAGCGAGAGGAGCTGCGGGGAGGGCCTGTACCTCCGGATCGACGGCGACCCGAGGTGGCGGAGCTCGAGCTCGATCTCGAGCTCGGGCCCGTCTGGAGAGGAGTGGGAGGTGCTGGCGTGTTCTGGGGGTGTGGAGGTGGGATGGATGCTAGGGAAGAGGCTCGGGGCGTGCTTATATAGCCGGGCTCCAGTCCACCGTGGACTCGTGCGCCGGCGAGGTCGTGGGCGAGGCCAAAGGCCGTGCAGGCTCACGCGAACGAGTCGGGGTTGATCGTGGACGAGTTCTACGCCTACGGGAGGAAAGAGGAGGAGCGGGGAAGCATTCAGAGGGCTTGCGCGTGTGAAGCCAGAGATTGGAGCTTGCGGGCGGCCGGCCCGCGTGCGAGGGCAGCCACAGGAGGGAGAAGGAGAAGGGGGACAGGGCCGGGGCGCGTTGCGGATGTCGAGGCGCATCGACTAGCGTGAGGGGGAAGCTCTAGGTGGTCGGGTGCTGCTGATTGGAGGAGGCTACAGTGCAGGACCGCACTGTAGCATGCTCCAGAGCGCCCAAATGGCCGGCATGGCCGTATCTCACACGCTCTGGGTGCGGCCACCGTGTCCAATGGCTCTAGGGGGGTAAACAACGCAGGAGAGTCGTTGGATGCTCAGGAAAGCTTCTAGAAGAAGAGGGGGTTGAGATAGAATGGTGAAATCTCCTATCCAGAATGCACATTGGGGTTTTACCCTTACTCAATCATGGAGCTGAGGCCAGGGAAGAGTTGCTGGAGGTGCAGGGGAGCCTGAGGGAGCTGTGGTAAAAAGTTGGGCTCAAGGAGACTAAGAAAAGGGGTGAAAGTGGTAACTTTGGAAAATGACCAGAAGGTGTTTTATGTGGTTTTGAGCAATCAAATGATCTCCACTAGCCATGATACTTAACAGGATTAGATGGCATATGGAAATAGGGTGTTTCACCAAGTTTGGGCTTATTTGAAGAAAGTTTCCAATGTAACTTTGGTGAACCATAGAAATCAACAGAAATGGTTTCACCATGTTTGAGTTGAGCAAATCATCCCTCCTTGATGCACCACTTGGTGTAGTGTCATCATTTGGGGTTGTGATCATGCTCACAAAGTTTGAAGCCCCAAGTAAAAATTTGGTAATGTAAAGTTGTTCAAAATTTGAATTTGAACAGAAGTGGTTTTGGGGTACTCTGATCAAGTTACCCTTCTCCAAAGCTTGTGCCATTTGGTCTAGATGCATTATTAGACCATTCTAGCATGTGTACCAAGTTTGAGAGCATTTGGACAAGTTTAGCAATGTAAAGTTGCTCAAACTTCAAATATGGACAGAATGGTTTTGAGGGGTTTTGATGATGTTTTCTTGCTTCCCAAGGCATGGGTCTTGGCAAGATCAGCACATATGTCATATATGACATGATAGAATTTCCCTGTAATTTTTAGAGAATAATTCCTTTGTAAATATTTCAAAAGCTTGAAATATCCAGAAAGGGTTTCTGAGGGATTTGTCCAATATTTTGAACATGACCAAGTGTTGAAACTCTTATATATGGACAATATATGTCCTATGAGTCTCCCTGAATTTTGGCAAATATTTTTTAAATAGTTAAATAATTTTTTCCTATTAAAGACCATTTCGGGCCTTAAGAAAAACCCTTTAAATAAAATAGGAAAATAACTTTTAAAATTATATTTTTGTGGTTTATGGGAGTCCTATATCTACTAGGTTTCAAATATATTCTTTGAAATATTTTTCTCACCCTAAATCAAGCACTTGCAGATCAAACCTTAATTCAGGGGTTTTTGGAAAACAAATTTTTGAAAATACTTTTTGGTCAAATTAATTTTGTAAGAAAATACTATACTTATATATACACTTGGTATGATCATTGGGCAGAAATTTGGGGTAAGGAGATGAAATATACAAGAGGGAGTAGTTGACTTTAAAGAGCACTTGAAAATCACAAAGAGAAAAACTTAATTCCAAATAAAAGCCAAATGATGCCAAAAAAATTTGCTGGTCCAAATTTTCATGCTTTATTGATGCAAATGACATGTTACAAAACACAGGGTGTGACAGAAGATTGGAGTGGAAAGAAACTTGGGGAAGGCTAGAGATCAAGATTCATATGATAGGATTGGAATATCTTGGTCTCAACACATGAGTTGGTCATTCTCTCTCAGAAAATGAGTAATGGAAGTGTAGGCTTGTTCTGATGGCTCTCTCCACGAACGAAGAGTGGGTGGAGGGGTATATATAGCCACCACACAAAATCTAACTGTTCGTTCAAAATGTGAATGTTAGGCTTTTCGGTGGGATGATATGATCAACTCGGTGGGACTGATTTCATTAGGGTTAGGGCATAACGAAATCTCGGTGAGAACGATCACATCAACTCGGTGAGATCAATTTCTGTAATAGCCAAACAGAGAGTTGGTTAGGCAAACTCGGTGGGACCGATTCGCTCATTTCGGTGAGACCGAAATGTTACGAAAGGGAAACAGAGAGTTTGCATTGCGAACTCGGTGGGACCGATCGCTCATTTTGGTGAGACCGAAATCTTACGAAGGGAAACAGAGAGTTTGCAATCCCATCTCGGTGAGACCGAGATCCCTATCGGTGAGACCGAACTGATTAGGGTTTCTGGCTATGTCTATGTCAACTGAACTTGGTGGCGCCGGATATATCAAATCAGTGGGGCCGAGTTTGACTTTTGGTTTGGGACATATGTGGATATGAGAAAGTGGTTGAGGACTTTTGGAGCATATCACTAAGCTGTTTGAGCAAGCAATCCATTAAGCAACACCTGATCCCCTTTTAATAGTATTGGCTTTTCCTATGGACTCAATGTGATCTTGGATCACTAAAATGGAAATGTAGAGTCTTGAGCTTGAGCCAATATGTGTCCTTAGCATTTTGAGGGGTCCACATTCCTAGTCCATGCCATGCCAATCATTGAACTTTATGAAATGATCATCTTGAAAGATCATTTGTTCAATGAGCTATATGTTGTTAGAAATTACCAAAACCACCCACGGATAGTTGCACTTTCAATCTCCCCCTTTTTGGTAATTGATGGCAACATATAGATCAAAGCTTCAACAAATGATAATAAGATTGAAATACATTGTCGCTTTGAGAAGTATGTGATAAGTGTCGTGGGAATGATTCCGATAATATTAAGGGATAGGGTAAAGGAGCATGATCTATCGAGATGCATATGGGTGACACGGTGGTTTTAACGAGTTCAGGCCTCTCGCGATGGAGATAACAGCCCTACGTCTCGTGCTCCGAAGAGGCTTTCTTTAATCTGAGTATGTATCCGGAGATTACAATATGTGAGAGAGAGGAGAACGGATCCCCATGCCTGAGCTAAGTCTGAAGACTAGAGAGGGAGAGAGGTAGAAGAAAAGAGCATGTCTAGTCTAGTGGTGGGGGTGGCTTATATAGAGTGCGCCATCCCCTCACCTCCTATGTTACAAAGTGGGGCATTGATGCCATAATGTCAGATGATGCTTCGACTGTCTTGTCGACTGTTGGTCTTCGCATATCCCAGTGAGTCAGTCGACCAAGTGGTCAACTGTCATCCGAGTGGACGGTATGTTGCTTGTCCGAGTGGATAGTACGCTGCTTGTCCGAGTGGATAGTATGTCTGTATGAAACTTATCTGGACCCACCTGATGTGTGGACCCCATGCTTGAATGTATTTTGACACTTTGTGGGCCTACCTATTATGTGTATCCCCAACATTAGCCCTCGAATCGATTGCAATTTTGCAGAACGAGTTTGTGAAAGACACAATTTGGCCCGAGTGATTACGGAAATACTCGAAACATATCGACGTGCTTTCAGACGACCAAGGTTTGAACAAAATCTCAATGGATTCCGGCACTGTGCTTCCCGACTGATCTGGGGTAAGTGCCCGTGAGGAGCAACTAGATGACATTCATTCATCTCTCGAAAGAGTTTAACTGATGATCTGAGTATGGGTGTGTCATTAAATCTGGGCAACGAGATTGACGCATGGACTGCTCTCTCGAAGAGATGCCATTCTTATCTCGGAGGAACGTCAATACGAGTCGGTTCCAGATCCAAACTTATGAGTGTCATGCTTTGAGTCCTAGAAGAAGGCTCAAAACAGGTCCACGGAGGAGCGTTAAACTCATCATATAGGATTAATTTTAGTCGACATGAGCCTTAGAACCTGTTTGCTTGTTGTCCGTCACTCAGAATGGTCAGGCCGTACCGAGTGGAAATTACTCCAGTGGGGGCACTCTGAGTGCACCCACTGGGTGTAGTCCCCGAGACCGTCGTCGACTATGGGCAGTCGGCGGGGGTCTGACAGAACTAAAAATCTTCTTAGTTGGTACTGATCGAACTTGTTCCTCTCCGACTCGGAAGTCGAGTAGTACTTGAGGATCTGGTATTGGTCTTGACCGAGCAAAAATGTTTCTTTTTGGTTTCTCTTCCAGTGGGGGCATGCTGAGTGCACCCACTGGGTGTAGCCCCCGAGCCTCTATCGGATTGGACGAATCTGGCAGAGGGTTTAAGTTTCTGGCGAACCTCCATGCATGCGGCATGGTAAATATATTTTAGTCTGAAATTGAGTCAATCGGATGGATCTTCATGCACTTGGCATGGTAAATAAGATCAATCTGGAGCTGAATCAGTCGGACTGATCTTGATGTAGTGGTGAAAACACGTCCAACTGATGGTGACGCGCGGGGCGACCGAGGGATGAGGACATGTACGACCGAGTGGCGATGCGCGGGGCGGTCGAATGGTGAGGAAGTGTGTAACCGAGTGGCGACGGGCGGGATGGCTGAATGGTGAAGACGTGCTCAACCGAGTGGCGGCGCGTGGGGCGGCTGAGTGGTGAAGACGTGCACAATCGAGTGTTGAGGACGTGTCCCATGGAGTGGCGACGTGTAGAGCGGCCGAGTGGTGAGGACGTGTCCGGTCGAAATGACGACGCGTAGGGCGGTCGAATGGTGAGAACGTGCTCAACCGAGT
>LR738712.1:287688178-287704420 GCA_902687465.1 Secale cereale
ACGCACGGAGCAGCTGAGTGGTTATGAGGTGACCAACCGATAGGCGACGCACGGAGCGGCCGAGTGGTCATGAGGTGACCAACGGATAGGCGACTTACGGAGCGTCCGAGTGGTTATGAGGTGACCAACCGATAGGCGACGCACGGAGCGGCCGCGGAGTGATGATGTGCGCGGGGCGTCCAAATGATGTAGACGCGTCCCGCGGAGTGGCGATGCGCGGGGCGTCCAGGTGATGATGCGCGGGGTGTTCGAGTGAAGTAGACGCGTCCCGCGGAGCGGTCGAGCGGGTAAGTTGATGAAGACGTATCAAGGCATTCGGTGTCTAGCCGAGTGGCGACGCACAGGCAGTCGAGCGGGTAAGTCGATGAAGAAACTGGCCTCAATCATCTCCCGAGTGACTGGGGACTTGTTCCTCCGAGGTCGTCGCCATCAAAGTCACCAGCCCACAGAGGGAAGAGCCACCGCGCGCTCGGGGTGTGGCCGGCCTTCATTGCAACAGGGCCGGAAGGGTGCAGCAACTGCACCGTGTTCGGTAGTCCACACCGGACGGAGGGACAGCTAGCACTGCCGCCTATCGTGTTTCGTGGCTCGGGGGAGTTGGCTGCCGGCCAATTTGTCAGATGCTCAGCCAATGGCCGAGTGTCGACGTCGATGGGGAGTAGCGATGTTGGTTGCCGTGCCGCATCGAGCCCGTGACTCCACCATGGGAGCCGTCGCTAGTCCGCGACTGAGTACTGGTACAAGAGAGACGAACTACCGCGCGTGCGGGGTACGGCCAGCCTCCGCTTTCAGCGCGGGGGTCACCGCAGAGCAGCACTCAGACGGACACGTCTTCGCGGCGCGAAGGATGCCGTTCATCAGCCGACTCGGCGGAGGAACTCCACACTGTCGATTCCGTTTGTGCCTCCGGTCGAGGAGCCGGACCGCCGGTCAGGGCAAAAGGAAGTAAAAGAAGATATTAGGACGCATTGATGGAGTTTCCCACATTGAGGACATGTACGTGCATGCAGGACGGGTTAATTAGCGGTAATTAAGCAAGATGCATTACCGTTCATGCATGTGAAGGAAGTTTCCTTCTTTCACGGGGCATTTATCTTCCTGCCGGTTTATTGCCACATCGTGGGCTTGTCCCCGGTTGCGGATATTGCAGCAGGGTAGCAGACGCCGGCGGGAGGAGGTGGCCCGTCGCCATTCGTGGGAGTCCGACGACGATGTGGTAGATGAGGCCAGAGATGGGGATGGGGCGGACCGCGCCGGTGGCCACGTTCGATAGCTCGACTACCACGTCATAGATGAGGCCGGATACGATGATGAGGCGGACCGCGCCGGTGGTCGTGTTCGCGGGCTCGGCGACTGCGTTGTAGATGAGGCTAGAGACGACGCGGCGGACCGCGCCGGAGGGCGTTTGCGTGAGCTCGCCGACGGCGTCAAAGACGAGGTCGGAGACGACGTGGCGGACCTGTCCGGAGGGCGTTTGCGCGAGCTCGCCGCCGGCGTCGAGGACGAGGCCGGAGACGACGCGCCGGACGTTGCCGGAGGGCGTTCGCGCGAGCTCGTCGACGGCGTTGAAGACGAGACCGGAGACGATGCGACAGACCGTGCCGGTGAGCATTCGTGCGAGCTCGCCGACGGCGTCGAAGACGAGGCCGAAGACGACGCGACGGACCGCGCCGGAGGGCGTCTGCCCAAGCTCGCCGGCAACATCAAAGATGAGGCCGGAGACAACGCGGCGGACCACGCTCGAGGGTGTTTGTGGCGGTTGCCAATGACGATGATCGAGAAGGCAAGAAATATGGGGAACGACTTGTACCTTTTTTCTTCTTTTCTGCTTCATGATCGATCATGCATGGGTGTGTCTGATCTTCCCTTGTTCTTTGCTTTGTACGAATGGCCCGATGGCCGGAACTCCAGCGGCCGATTTCTCCGGCAATGGTCGTCGATCTGGCACCGAATATTGAAGAATAAACCATTTGCATCATGGCTCGATATACGCCATGCCCCATGATTGGCGCCAACTGTCGTGGGAATGATTCCGACAATAATATGGGATAGGGTAAAGGAGCATGAACTATCGAGATGCATATGGGTGACACGGTGGTTTTAACGAGTTCGGGCCTCTCGCGGTGGAGATAATAGCCCTACGTCTCGTGCTCCGGAGAGGCTTCTTTTTATCTGAGTATGTATCCAGAGATTACAATATGTGAGAGAGAGGAGAACGGTTCCCATGCCTGAGCTAGGTCCGGATACTAGAGAGGGAGAGAGGAGAACGGATCCCCATGCCTGTCTAGTCTAGTGGTGGGGGTGGCTTATATAGAGTGCGCCATCCCCTCACCTCCTATGTTACAAAGTGGGGAATTGATGCCATAATGTCAGATGATGCTTCAACTGCCTTGTCGACTGTTGGTCTTCGCATATCCGAGTGAGTCAGTCGACCGAGTGGTCAACTGTCATCCGAGTGGACGGTATGATGCTTGTCCGAGTGGATAGTACGCTGCTTGTCCGAGTGGATAGTATGTATGTATGAAACTTATCTAGACCCACCTGATGTGTGGACCCCATGCTTGAATATATTTTGACCCTTTGTGGGCCTACCTATTATGTGTATCCCCAAGAATAAGCAAGAGCTCCCCCTATATTTGTGCATTATTTAAAATTTGCTTTTGAATGCAAATGCACAATCGATTACGAACATGGGTTACTTTTCCATGTCACATACATCTTGGTGGAGCATTCAAAATGATAGAAAGTAAAATATGCACTCATCACCAAGCAAAGTGAATGATGATATATGAGAGATAGATAATAGCATCATTTAAGCAAGCATTAAAGTATGATATGATCAAACACATGATCATAAAATTATCACACACACATAACCATAGAGTAAATTGTAGCACCCAACAATCAAACGAAGTAGCAAGCAAAAACCAAAGAAAGCAAAAAGAAGCAAAGCTCTCTCTCTCTCTCTCTCTCTCTCTCTCTCTTGAAGCCTATGATCTATACATTTCTCCCCCTTTGGCAACAAGTTACCAAAAAGTTTGAAAATGCATAGTGATATGCATCTCTCTAGGCTTGATCTTTGGGAGTAGGCCTTGAGAGAACTCTAAGGACAAAGGCATATGTAGATGTTGTTGGAGCTAGTGGAGTGGCAACTGGAGGTGGCACTGAAGCCGTTGCTGCTGGTGCTGAAGTAGTTGTTCTAGTGTCAGGTATGGGCACTGTAGCAGAGCTCTGACCTGTAGGCACTCTCTGAAAAGCATCTGTGGTAGCCTGCCCTTTCCTCTCCTCTGCTTCCTCCTAGAGCTGCTCAACTGCAGTATGTATCTCAGTCACCTTCAAGTCTAGATCATAGAATTTTGTTTCAATGATCATATCCAGGCTTGCTTGATTCTGAGTCAAGTTGGCAAAACCTTTCTCAATCCTCAAGGTTGCTTGAATCAGATATGCCATTTGATCTTGTTTAGATTTGAGGGACACTTGAGATGCCTCTTCAACACTTGGCATCTTTGCTTCTTTCTCAGCTCTAGCTTTCTCTCTCTTTTCTTGTGCTTGCACGGATGTGGGATTCTCTTTATCCATAACAACTGTGTTGTCCTCAAAGTCAGGGAACAAGGGAAGATGTTCCTTGTCCAATAAGTATGTGCATGTGCCCATCTTGGAGTTGATGAGCATCTGGATGTGTGGAACATACCCACATGATCTCTTCTTGTTTGCAGCAGTCCTCTTGATTGTTTCAACAATCAAGATCATCACTTTGAATTTACGTGGCACATGAAACAATGGCAGCAAGTTGATTGAATGGCGTATGATCATCTTGTGATCTCCAGATTTGGGCAACAATGTATGCCTCAATATAGTGTTGATTGTAGCTAGAGCAGACAACAAGTAATGAACAGATCCAAACTTGTGTGTTTCCAATGCTTTGTTTGGGATCTGTTTGTATATGTTGGCCATAGAGTTGTGGTATTTCTTCTTCTTGGCATAGAAATCCAAGTCATATTCATGCTCTTCAGGGGCTTTTATCAATTTTGCCAACTCATCAATAGTTGACTGGTATCTTGTACCGTCGGACATCCATACAATTCTACCATATGTATAGAAATGTGTTGTAGAGTAGAATTGCATGATGAGTTCATCATTCCATTTTGTCAGCTTTTGTCCCACAAACTTGTTAACACCACGTGATTTGAAACTTTCATGCACACCTGGAAAATGATCTTTATTCTCATCAATATAATCCCAATCTACCCACTTCGTATCACAGACAGTTTGCTTCTTATCAAGCAAGATGGTCTCATAGAAATCCTGCTGCTCTCTGGTGTGGAACCTATAATCCACAGCTGTCCTCCATGTTCAAACCAGGCTTGGCTGAAGCAGCTGTGCCATATTCCTTCCTAGCAACTTTCTTCTTTGAGCTGACTTCTTCAACTTCAAAATCTTCATCCTTTGAATCTGAAGTTTCCTTCTTTCTCTGCCTAGTTGATGCCTTAGGCAGGTTGCTTGGTGTGCTCCTGCTGCTCTCATAGTAGCTAGAGTTATTGGGACTAGAGCCCTCACTCAATTTTGCGTGGTCCTCTAACATGTTCTGGCTGTCACTTTGATCAGACATGGCTGACACTGAAAGCTGACCTTGTGAATAGATGTACATGAGATGGAGTGGATGAGTATCACAAAGTACAGAGTTTTTGCAAAACAGATGAGTCAAAATCTTAGTTTTGGGTTTCTACATAAAGAATTTCGGAGCTACCGATTTGTTAAACTCGGTGACACCGAAGCAACTTTGGAGTCTAAACTAGTGAAATCGGTCTGACCGAGACATAGTTCGGTGACTCCGAGTTTGCTAGGGTTTCACTGAGAATTGAACTCGATCACACCGATTTTCAAGTTTCGGTCAGACCGAACCTTACATGTGCAATGGCCTAAGCCAAATCGGTGGGACCAATTTCTACAACTCGGTCGGTCCGAGATGAGTGTAGTGGAAACCTAACCCTACAACTTTGAATCAAAACTAATCTAAAGGATGATTTCTCCGGATGGATTGATTTCATACGTGGTAAAGAACATGGCAAAGCAATGTGCTAAGAATCGAAGTAAGGAATTAGCACAAAAGATCGAGCTCATACCCTAACTTGGCGGTAATGTCTCTATGGCGGCAACAGCAGGGCAGAATACCGTTGACGGCAATAGAGACCAGCGGCGGGAGGTCGCTGGCGGCTAGAAGACGATCCGGAGACCCGAGGCGGTAGAGAAGGACACACGCGGGATGGAGGGTTTTGAAGAAATTTTCAAAATCTCACCCATGGGTATATATATCCTGACCCTGTCGGTGTGACCGAGTGGAACAACTTGGTGGCACCGAAATGCAAAACTGCTAGCAGTTACTACAACTCGGTGTGACCGGAAAGTTCTAATCGGTTGCATCGAGATTAAAAATGTAGATCAACTCAGTGAACTCGGTTTGACCGAAGTGGATGAATCGGTCAGACCGAAATGCAAAGAGAGGTTTTGCAAGTTTAAGTCTATGACGAATCGGGGACTCTGAGTGCTCCTCACACAGAGTGGTCCGAATCTGACTTGATCAAACTTTGTGATGTAACATGAATAGAGTTTGAGACGAGAAAAGCATAGATAGCTAGAGGGGGTTCTTAGGCATTCTTGTCCATCCATTTGGCAAAAGAAAAAGAGCCAAACAATCAAAGCAACAAATGGTTGTCCTCGAATGAGAAAAATATGCATTCAACATGCTCACACAATAAGATAGCAAATGAAACATGTGGCAAAGCATGGACAACCATTCTAGCATCTATCAAGAAATTTGCGATGACTAGGTCATCTATATATGAGTATATTGACTTAGGAGTCAAATGAGAACATTTGATCATAGGTCATACTCATCGTTTAAGCACAACTGGGGTTACCACTTTTACATAAAGCATTGTTGTGTTCACACCATTAGAGTTGCTTTAGCTCAATCATTAGAGTAAAGATCCCCCTAGATGTGATATCCCCCCTAATAGGGATGAACTAACCTTGGGTTTTGTCGATGATGACTTCATGTAGATGTTGAAGATGTGGATGCTCAATGTTGATGTAGATCATTTGGAGCAATCCATTGGAGTGAGTTGCACTTTCAATACCTACACGGGTTAGTCCCACAAGGAACAAAAAAAAGATATCCATGGACATAGAGTGAATTGCACACAAGATGATGTCCATGAAAGCATTTGGTTACCTTGTCCCTTGTATTACCAACAAGAGGGTTTATGACTCCTTGGAGTAGTGCAAGATGTGGAAGTTATGTACACTTGTCCTCGCCAAGATGATATGAGTGAAGTATTTTGGAGCAGTCACCCTCAAGAACTCTCTGGTTCTTCTTCGTCGGGATCCATGTCAACTTGATGGGAATCCTTGGAGTTGTTGTCGTACGTGATGAAGTAGAGCTTGATGTAGTCTTGGGAGCCCACTTGACCAAGGCCTTAGGAGCTTCTTCAAATGCATCGATCTCTTCTTGAAGCTTGTCCTTGCCTTTTTGCTTGTGGTCTTGTGGTGGAAGATCATCTTGAGCTTGTGTTACCTTGAAAGAAGTAGGATCATACTTTTCTTGTTGAGGAACAAACTTTGTCTTGGCGTATTGATCTTCTTCCCACTCAACTCCATTGGCATTGAACTTTCGTTCAAAACCAACACCTTGATTCTTCCGGTGCCTTCCTTGATTTCGTACAATTTCCTCAAATTGCTTACTTCTGGCAAGACTCTTGTAAACACCTTTCTCTATAATTCCCTTCAATAAGCTATTTTCTTGCTCAAGTGTAACTTGGCTAACAGAATCATTAGTGGAATCAAGATAACTACTAGAAGCAACAATATTGGATTTAGCGTGATTATTGTTACTACTAGAGAAAGAATCTTTCTTGTTCTTGTTGCTAGATTTTACTTGTGGCATGTAAGTAGACAAGAGTAAACGCAATGTGAGAAGAACTTTTCTTACAAAGATCATCATTGATTGCTTTTAACAACTCATGCTCTTGCTCGAGATTGAGCTTTTCAAAGCGTAGCTTCTCATGAGTCCTCAAAAGTTATTGATGATCCTCTAAGGTAGTTTCATGAGCTAACTCGAGAGTTTTTAATTCTTTAGTTAGATGCTCAATCTTCTCCTTAGCATTGTCATTTGTTTTATCTTGATTAGCATGATTAATAGCAATTTCATCATAGTTTTCATCATGGGTTTCGTCAATATTGCTACCAACAAGTAAATCATCATCTCCTAGCAAGCCATCTTCATCACTATTGAAATCTAGATACACGGGGTGTAACACTATTCGCACACGAACACGTCACTGTGTACCTCCAACGTTGAGGGTGATGCACCACAGCTCACGTCGATGGAGGCCCGTCCGGAAGCACGATACGCAAGCAATCCAGCAGGTACTTTTGTAGACCCGAAATCCCACGCACCCAGGAGGGACCCCGTCTGGATGCACGACGGCTATGGGCTACCCTAGGTTGGCCTGACCACCTCGAGGGCCTCGAGGTTTGCCGCCCTGCAAATGACGAATGAGCGAAGAATGAGAAGAAGAAGAACTAGGGTTAAGGAGAAAATATAAAAGATAAAAACTGGTAGATGAATTGATCGATTGTGTGTTGTTCAATTGGCCGTCACCCCTTAAGTATATAAGAGGCGGCTGGACTTCCCGTGCAAGGAATGCTTGTATTCACGCCCAAAACCCTAGTCAAATTCAGATTGGTTTTGTCCGAACTTTCCAAAACTGTTCGGTTCAAACTGACTGCACCTTGCGGGTATTTTTTGTGGCAGTAAACTATCTCGGGTGGAAATGAGCCCAAAAGAATATTTACTCGCTTCGACGAGGCGAACAATTTTCATTTTGAATGTTTTTCGATTCGAGGCCATCTTAAGGGCCGAATCACGCGCACAAAATGGACTGTCACTCGCGCCACCCATCAGCTGGTGGGGCGCGCCATATGTAGTCTCCTGGCAGGGCTGCATTCGAATGGCTCTAACTTGTGCATACGATCTCGAATTTAGATGATGTTTATATCAAAACCGACCATTTCGATGAGAGGAAGACAATTCGTGTAGAAACGTTTCTCATACGAGGCCATCTTGGGAGTGTAATTAGCCGAATAGTGTTCTGGATAGTAAATCTCAGTACCTCAAACACAACTTCCGCCTTAGAGATGAGACCGGATGGAGATGGCCCAGATATAAAAGTTTATCCTTTAGATGATACGAAACTTTCTCACTTTGAGAACTTTTCCATTTGAGGCCATCTTAATAACCTTTCAAGCTCATCTTCAACTTCTGGTCGATTGACTCTGACAGCCTCCACCCCGGCAAGCTTTCCATCCCGGCAAGCTTTTCACACCGGCAAGGTTTCTACCCGGCAATCTTTTACACCGGCAAGGTTTCACCCTGGCAAGCTTTTCACACCGGCAAGGTTTCTACCCGGCAAGCTTTTACACCGGCAAGGTTTCACCCCGGCAAGGTTTCCACCTCGGCAAGGTTTCACCCCAACAAGGTTTCCACCTCGACAAGGTTTCTACCCCGGCAAGATCAGACGACAAGCTCCCACGCGGTGAGCTTTCTGCGTCGGCAAGCTTTCCACGCCGGCAAAGTCTCTATCCCGGCAAGCTTCATTCAGTCGGCAAAGGCCTTATGACTCGCGTGACACATCAGACATGTGTCTAGTACCTCGCGCCATATCATTGCAATCTGTATCTTGCCAAAATCAGGTGTCAACACGTGCCCCCCTGTTTTTTGGCAAAACTTGGATGCCGAAAAATAATTTGCACATAGCTTGTTCTCAGGATGATGTCAACACTCCATCGGTCATTTTGCCTCTTTTTAGGACGATAAGTATATATCGACCATTGCTTTTTTGAACCTCTTGATGCAAACTTGGGTGAAAACTTCTCAACTTCTATAATAATCCGGTGATAAGGTTACATAGATAAAAAACCATCCTCCGAACCATATTGTTCACCCTTTTAAGAGGATTTCACAAATAATCAAGAATGAACTTCCCTCAATCCTTACTTCGCCTGCATAAAAGTTTCATTAGTGGCCGGAGCTGTGGACTTCGGTTCGGCCTTACCTATGTTGAGAAGACGAAGCATCGGCTATTTAGAGAAATACAATACACCATGATTAACATAGTAGCCAGATGCTTGTTGTGCCAATTGTTTCGAATTGCCATGTCTAAATATATGAACAATTTTAATGCAACCCAAGGTAAATTTTGCATCTAGACATACCCCAAGATAAACTATAAGTGATTCATCAAAACATTGATAACCCTTGGATTTTGTTGCACTGCTCATAATGAATTACCGAAAGTGTCAATATGTATAGCACCTATAGCAAGTAAAAGAGTCAATCTGAATAACAATGCATATTCGGCTTTAATTAATCATGCATAAAAATATTCTAAGCGGCGTGAGGCTTCAAAGAATAGTACCATAAGGAGATATATAAACAAGACCAACACTTTGGACTTTGCTACGAATTGAACCATCAAAACATAATCTCCATAGTACTAGAGAGACAAGGCTAACATCAATACTATGCATGTCATTAATCCAATGTTCAGTAATAACATCAGCTATGATTTGGCCTCTTATAGATCTCAAAGATGCATAAGCCAAATCATATGCAAACAAAGTATAAGTAGCCAATTCTGCAACTATGAATTGGACTATGGAACATATATTTAATGATGTCTCAACTCCATTCAAACATAATATAGACATATATATGAATTTCCATGAGCACATACATTGTCTCGCTCTCCAATCGAACTAAGGACGATGCTAGAATACTACACCGACCATGCATTGACATACTCTTAGGACGATAGATAAATATTGGTCATTACCATGTAAACATCATTCAAAGCACATATAAACGAAATAAACAAATGAAATGACAAATCAAGTATTTTGGCCCTTTGGATCAGCAACAAACTTGTAGCTAATCAAATGTATAGTGACTTGGTAATACCCTTTCATGATGTAAGAAATTATATGGCATCCATGGATTAAAATAAGCCCATTGAGTGTTATCAATCATACCTAATAACGAATTCCATGGCATAGGCGTTAATGGCATAGTTGAAGAATATGGATAATGTGTAGACCGAAGATGCCGAAACCTTCGGCTTGGTCCTTCATAGTTTTCACTCTTTTCCTTCTTCACATTTGCCGCACTTCTTGTAATGGAAGCTTGCACATAATTCTTATTTGAGCTCTTCATTTGGGAACCCATGCCATGTTCCTTTCTTCAAGTTCTTGTGCACTAATTTTTTGTAATTTCTTCTTTTGCCAATATGATAAGCTGAGTGGGCACCCCGGCTGCGATTTTGTTTCAAGCAATGGTAATTCTTGTTTTACCTTGTGCACTCTCAACTTCTTTTCTTCAGATTTGGCACTTTGACTATCAATAATTGGTTGCTTTGTCTCATTGCCTTTAGTAGCCAATGTCGACACTTTAACTGGCTCTTTTTCATTTGAGATCAAATCTTAAGTTGCACTCTTACGACCATCTCTTTTAACACGGTAAACTTGCTTCACCACCTCTTTCCTCTTCCTTGAGTTCTAGATCGATTCCTTATGATTGAAACGGTCTTTAACATATGATTGTTCAAATGTTGATCCTCTTGAATCTTTATAATGTTGGTGAGATGGTCTAAAATAAGATGGAGAATGTGCCCTTGTATCATACATGTCCCATGATGGATATGATTCTATATGAGCATAGGGAGGCATCCACTACACTAGCATTGGCGGACCAAAATAACGATATGAATATGTTGCATTATAATTCTCACTTTGCCAATACTGTCGTCGTTCTAAGTCTGACAGTACGAATAGGGGGTGCATAAGAGGAGGCAAGGCCCTAGCTACGGTGAGATTGTACGCAGGATGTTTATGAGTTCAGGCCCTTCTCGGAGGAAGTAAAAGCCCTACGTCTCGGTGCCCTGAGGCGGTCGACTGAAATGTATATGGGTGTTTGAGTTATAGGGGGTGCGAACCCTTATACTGGAGGAGGGGGGCTTATATAGAGTGTGCCAAGACCCCAGCCATCCCCACATTACAAAGGGTTCAATGTACATAAAGGCAGGGCGTTACTGATAACGCCTGCAGTAAAGAGTGATAAAGGCATTCATTGTTACGGAATGAATGCCAGACCGTTGCTGTCCTAAGAGACCTTTGACCTTCATGGGTCGAGTGTCTTGGAATGGTCGAATGAAGTTGAGTCGTCTGAACGGGGGTGTGTAGTCGAGTGGAACGCCCTCTTGAGCCGTGTCAGTCGACTGACCCTGTTGCCTTCGAGTTGTCTTTTGCGCTTCTGGGGTAGTAACCTTGGGTGGGGTACCTGGGTCAGGCCCGTGATCCTACCCTAGGTCTATAACATCATCAGTAGCCCCCGAATGGATTGAGGCTCGTGTAGAGAAGAGTGTTGAAGTTGGTTTTGGCTCGGGTTCGATGCCTCTGGGGAGATCTTCTTTGAGCTTGTGAACCAGGCTGACTCTTCAACCTCGACTTGGTCGCCTTAATCGATTCGGGAACCATCGAGTGTACTTGTCTGTGTTGACCATTGACTGAACCTTGCGCACGGCCCCGAGCGCCGTTGGGGTGCGCAGTTTTCGGCAGGATCGGCTGCTCTCTAGTCTCCGGATTTTGCGGGATTTCAAAATTTGGGGAAGCGTGCGGGACGGGTCGCGCCGTGGCAATCGGATCGGATATGCCCAGGGCGCCTCGATCTCCGTGCCGCCTTTTTCACCACGTATCGCGTGCGTGCCTGTTGCGGGATTTGACGGGATAGCTCGGGGCCACCAGTCAGCCACTCGACCGCTGGGCTATAAGTGTGCGCCACGGCCGAGGCGAGGGCACTGTGCGCCCATTCTCTGTTTCTTCTTCCTCCGCTCCTCTGTCGTGTCCCTGTTCTCTGCCTTCCTCCCCTCGGCCAGCACCGTCTCGCTCACCATGGGCAAGGAGAAGACCGCAACGCTGGAGCCCTCGAAGAAGGCACGGTGACGGGGAAAGGGAAGCGGTCCAACCGAGGAGTGTAGTCGTCGAGGTCCGGGCTCCCGCCTGGCTGGATCCAGGGGGACTGGATCAGGTCCACGATGACGCTGGAGGACATGGAGGAGTTGGAGGAGGAGGGCCTGATCGCCCGCGACTCTTAGCGGCTACCGGAGGGCGAGCTCGAGCCCCACCCGCGGGAGGGCGAGTGCATTCTCCTCGTGACTCACGTTGACCGAGGTTTTTCCTTGCCCCCGCATCCTTTCTTCCGCGCTTTCTTGGCTTTTTACGGCGCCCAGCTGCACCACTTCACTCCAAACACCATCACCTACTTGGCTGCATGCGTCTCGATGTGCGAGAACTTCCTCGGTTGTCGACCGCACTGGGGTTTGTTCTAGCACATCTTCACTTGCTGTTCCCAATCTATCAAGAAAGTGAATCCGAGTGATGAAAAGACGCATGTCATCCAGATGTGTGGCGGACTAGGTATCCAGCTCAGAGGTAGGAGCGCTTTCCCTGCCATGACCCTCCCTGAGTCGGTTTGGGGTTGGCAGTCGACTTGGTTCTACTGTAGGGACATTTCGACTCCTGGTCAGCCGACTGGGCTTCCTCCATTTTCTTTTGGTCTAGTCAACCAGCCACCAACGCTGCTCGTGAGTCGGACTGAGAGGGTAGAGGTGGACATGCTGGTAGAATGGGCGGTCCAGTTGGTTCATGACGGGGTCACGGGGATGGATCTGCTCAAGGTGTTCCTCATGAGGAGCATCCAGCCCAACCAAGCCCGAGACCATCCGATGTGGTTATACTCCGGCGTTGATGACTCGTCTCGGGTCCACCCAGAGGAAGCTGATGTGAAGACGGTGGCGTAGTGCCTGGAGTGCATCACAGGGAATAAGGACAACCCCCGGGGGGCCGGAAGAGTTCGCCCATTCGACGCAGATCACCAACCTGATAAGGTCTGGCCTCGACTTCCGAGTGAATTTCGTGTTTCCTGTTTGTGGTCGTCTGATGAATCCGACTGATGTTTGATTAATCTTCTTTTCTGCAGATCTATACCGAAATGTTTTCGGTGCCCAATGGTGATCAGGTCCAGGAGGGCAAAGAAGGCGCGGGTGAGGCTTCCGACTGGAAGTCTGGCGAGGTGATTGGAGAGGAGAGCGAGGATTCCAGCAGTGGTGAGGATGTCGAGTTGCCTCCCCGCGGCGAGAAGCACGACCAGAGGTCGTGCGTTCCAGGGTGGGCCCCTCCAGCTCCCAAGGGCAGAAGCGGCTCGCATGACCACCCCGGATCCGACTGAAAAGGCACGGAAGCAGCCTAAGGTCACTTCTATCAAGCCTCGGAAGGCCCTGCCCAAGATCAAGGTGGACGTCCCAATCGCCTCCACGTAAGCGCCGCTCTGCTTCATTTCCTCCCACTCTTCGGAGACCAACTTTGTCTTCGTTGACTCACTTTTATTGAAATCCTCAGTGCTGCTGCTTCTGCAACCTCGATGGATATTGACAACGGTCGTGATGACGAGGAGACCGCTGACGCTGCTACGTCCCGTCCAGGTGCGGGTTGTAGACTGCTCTTTGTTTTTCACTTGTTTGAACTACCGGTCGACTGAACCTCGTGGTTGTCTTTTGAAGAGCCACGCCATGTTATAGAGCTTCCTGATGATGACAACGATGAGGAGGAGGAGCGCGCGGGAGTGACTCGACGAGGCGCAGGAAGGAGGGGTCGGAAGACACCCTCCGGCTCTGAGGCCCAGCAACAGGGGGACATGGCCTAGACCATGGTCTCCTTTGTTGTTCCTGTGTCGATTGTCCGTCCCTCCTCGTCGACTGACCTGGCTGCCGATCGAGCGACTGCTCCGCCATATGTTCTCTTCTCCACCCATCACGTCCCGGAGGACCCCATGAACGCGGCCCAAGAAGCCGTTCGTCAGGCGGGATTGATGATGGAGAGAACGAAGGCGGCGTATGAGGTTAGCATGGCTTCTTACAACGCTAGCTCGGCTCTTCGAACCAATGTCCAGGTCTGTCCTTTCCGACTGGTTTGCTGTGTTGGTGTAGTCTTCGTTTTTAAAATTGTTGCTTTTTTCATAAGATGATGTCACACCCACTGGGTATCTTCTCTTATAGCTTTAGTTCTTGTAGCCCAACTGATTTGACTAGTGGGGGCACGCTTAGTGCACCCACTTGGTGTAGTCCCCGAGGCCATGTTCGACTGAAGTCAGTCGGCCATGGTCTTTAGATTGTGTCTTGTCCATTTTGTTTCGAACCTTTTTTACTCGTGCATGACTGATCTGGCCGAGTGAGAACTAGTGGGGGCACACTCAGTGCACCCACTGGGTGTAGTCCCCGAGACCGTGGTCGACTGCTGGTAGCCCGTCATGGTCTAAGAACAAACCTCTCTCTCTTTTTTTGCTCGGGTTAGTCTAATCTGACCGAGTGAGAACCAGTGGGGGCACGCTCAGTGCACCCATTGGGTGTAGTCCCCGAGACTACTGTTGAGTGTTTGACTCGGCTGTAGTCTTAGAATTCTGATTTGTTATGTTGATGTAGAGATCCTGCGAGTTCGGATCCAAGTTCGCGGAACATGAGAAGAAGCAGGTCCAGCTCAATCTCGACTTGCAGCTGGCCCAGGATCATTTGAAGGAAACCCAAGACGAAGTGGCTGGTAAATAAAGCGAACAACTTGTCGACTGATCTTTAACGAATATGCCATGTGTATCCTTATGTTCATCTATCTAGTAACGTCTCTTGTAGATCAAATGAAGGCAGCCCTGGAGCAGAAGGACCTTGACCTGGCTGCAGCGTAGTAGAGGGCGTAGGAGAAGACCGAACTGGCGGAGCAGAAGCTGGCTTCGGTCGGCACGCTTGAGGCAGAGATCGCCAGGCTGAAGGGCTCTCTCGACGCAGCCAACCAGGAAGTGACTCGACTGAAGGGGGCTAAGGATGCCCTGGATGAGAAGTACGGGGGGCCTCTTCCAGAAGAAGAACGAGTTGGAGCCTTATCTGAGTGATCTCACCAACAAGTGGTATCTTGTGCTTGAAGGTATGCCTCTTTTGCTTGGACTGAATCAAGGTGGTCGACTCATAACTTGCTTGCTAACTTGTCCCCTCTTGCGCAGAGTTCTGCCGTGATTTCGAGGAGGAAAATGGGCGGGTCAAGACTGGTCTGGACCCCGCCAATTCCATTGTCAAGGATGAAGCTGCTATAAACATGTTGAGGTTGGAGTCTCACCTTACCAGCACCACATGCTATCTTGGTCGACTGAAAGCAGTGATGTCTCGGATCGGCACTGCACTATGGAGGGGAGTCGTGCAAGAGAATGACCTCGAGTCCCTGATGACTGGATTCAATGAGATCCCCGATCGAGTGCAGGAGTGGAAGAAGTCATCTGCCCGCTGTGGAGCCGATGTTGCGCTGTCTCTGGTTCGGGTGCACTGCAAGGAGGTGAAGGAGAAGAGGCTGGCCGCGCTCAAGGTTGCGAACACGAAGGAACTCCAGTTACAGTCGTTCATGGAGACTTTCTTGGAGACTGCTGCCCGCATCGCCGATGGGATCGACCTGGATGAGTTCATTACGCCTGCGAGCCCACCTCCTCCCGGGGAGTGAATAAACTTTGATACTTCGATTTAATTTGCCTCGGAATGCCGAGTGATCCTGTAACCGTTAAACTCTCATGGGCTTGATGCCTGAGTACTCCTGCCCGAATCTTGCGGGGCTTTATCTGTACTTGATTCCTTTGGCATTTGCTTGTTTTGCTTCCGACTCTTTCTGATGTTTTGGGTTTTGAGTCGACATCGATTCTTTGGCATGGCTCCGATGGTCGAGCCGCTCGATGGTGACGTTGTACTTGTGGCGAAGCTCAGAGGACAGAGCCTCGTTTTACTTGTGGCGTAGCTCGGAGGGCCGCAGCTAAGCCTCTGAGTGAGAGGGTTTCTCTTCACTCGGAGTGGTTTTTCATAACTTAGGCGATTACGGGGTCACTGCTAAGCCTCCGAGTGAGAGGGTTGCTCTTCACTCGGAGTATTTTTTGTAACTTAGGCGATTACGAGCTGCGTTGTACTTGTGACAGAGCTTGGAGGACAGAGCCACGTTGTACTTGTGGTGTAGCTCGGAGGACCGCAGCTAAGCCCTAGAGTGAGAGGGTTGCTCTTCGCTCGGAGTGGTTTTTTGTAACTTAGGCGATTATGAGCTACGATGTACTTG
>LR738712.1:287704735-287769943 GCA_902687465.1 Secale cereale
CCCTGCTAAGCCCCCGAGTTAGAGGGTTGCTCTTCACTCGGAATGGTTTTTTGTAACTTAGGCGATTACGAGCTACGTTGTACTTGTGGCAGAGCTCGGCGGACAGAGACACGTTGTACTTGTGGCATAGCTCTGAGGACCGCAGCTAAGTCTCCGAGTGAGAGGGTTGCTCTTCACTCGGAGTGGTTTTTTGTAACTTAGGCGATTACGAGCTACGTTGTACTTGTGGCGGAGCTCGGAGGACAGAGCCACATTGTACTTTTGGCGTAGCTCGGAGGACCGCAGCTAAGCCTCCGAGTGAGAGGGTTGCTCTTCACTCGGAGTGGTTTTTGTAACATAGGCGATTACAGGGTCATAGCTAAGCCCCCGAGTAAGAGGGCTGCTCTTCACTCGGAGTAGTTTTTTGTAACTTAGGCGAATCGGGTTCACGGCTAAGCACCCATTGGGGGATTTGAGGATCAACATCTTAGAAACCAACGATCATTAAGGAATTGTTGTGAACTTGTCTTTGAAACAAACTGGAAAATCTTTATTACAACTTGACTGATCGAGTGTTTTAAGTATAGAAGTGGCGGAGCAGGTCCGCGTTCCATGAACGGGGTTCATCTCTCTTCTTGGCGACGTTGTAGAGGTGATATGCTCCGTTGTGCAGCACCTTGGTGATGATGAAGGGGCCTTCCCAAGCTGGGGCGAGTTTGTGCGGTCGCTTCTGACGCACTCGGAGAACCAAGTCTCCCTCCTGGAATGCACAGCTCCAGACATTGCGAGCATGGAACCGGCGCATGTCATGTTGGTAGATGGTCGAGCGGATGAAAGCCATCTCACGCTCTTCCTCCAAGAGGTCAACTGCATCTTGACGGGCTTGCTCTGCTTCAGCCTCGAGGAAGAGTTCCACTCGGGGGCATTGTGCAACAAATCACTCGGTAGTATGGCCTCAGCTCCCTAGACCATGAAGAAGGGGGTATGGTCAGTCGACCGGTTCGGGGTTGTCCTCAGCCCCCATAAGACAGACGGTAGTTCGGTCACCCAAGCTCTGGCGGTAGGCTTGAGGTCACGCATGAGCCGCAGCATCAGGCCTTGGAGGATCAAACCATTCGCTCTTTCTGCTTGTCCATTCGACTTCGGATGGCTACGGAGGCGTAGTCGACCCACGTACCTTGGGAGGAACAGAAAGCTCTGAATTCGTCCGAGTCAAAGTTGGAGCCATTATCCATGATGATGCTGTGAGGGACTCCATATCTGAATATCAGTTCTCTGATGAAGCTGATGGCGGCGCTCGAGCCGAGGTTCTTGATGGGCTTGGTTTCGATCCATTTGGTAAACTTGTCGACTGCCATGAGCAGGTGAGTTAATCCACTTCTGCTAGTTTTGAAGGGGCCGACCATGTCCCACCCCCAAACAGCAAACGACCAAACTAACGGAATGGTCTTCAAGGCAGACGCCGGCTTATGAGACATGTTGGAGTAGAGCTGGCAGCCTTCGCACTTGTCTATGATATCTTTTGCCATCTCGTTAGCTCGGGGCCAATAAAATCCAGCTCGGTACGCCTTAGCCACTATAATCCGAGAGGAAGCGTGGTGGCCACAATTCCCCGAGTGAATTTCATTCAGAATCCGTCAATCTTCTTCCGGGGTGATGCAGCGCTGAGCGACCCTGTGACACTCTCTCTGTAGAGCTGGCCCTGAATGACGGTGAAGGCCTTCGAACGACGGACGATCTTGCGTGCTTCCTCTTCATCCTCTGGGAGTTCTTGTCTGAGCAGGTACGCTATGTATGGCACAGTCCAGTCGGGCGTGATCACCAAAATCTCAATGATTAGGTCGACCACCGCAGGAACTTCGACTTCAGTCGGATCTGACGCGCTGACTGGCTGTGGGGGTTCCTCGGTGAAGGGGTCTTCTTCGACTGAGGGGGTGTGCAGGTGCTCCAAAAATACATTCTTGGGTATAGGCTTCCGAGTGGACCCTATCTTCGCGAGATCGTCAGCAAGCTGATTCTTGACTCTGGGCACGTGATGTAGCTCTAAACCTTCAAACTTCTTTTCAAGCTTTCGTACTGCACTTCAATAATGGTCATTGCCGGGCTTCTGACGTCCCACTCCTTCATCACCTGATTTACTACTAAGTCTGAGTCGCCGTAGACCATCAGGCGACGGACGCCGAGTGAGATGGCCATACGCAACCCGTACAAAAGTGATTCGTATTCAGGTTCGTTGTTCGATGAGTCGAAGTGGATTTGAAGGACGTAACTGAGCTTGTCGCCCCTGGGAGATACCAGGACCACGCGTGCACCGGATCCATTCAACATCTTGGATCCATCAAAGAACATAGTCCAGCGGTCCGACTGGATCTGAGTCGGCACCTCCTGTTCGATCCATTCGGCCACTAATCTGCTATTGCCTGAGACTTGATAGCTTTCTTCGCTTCAAACTTGATATCTAGCGAAAGGAGTTCAATTGCCCATTTTGCCACTCGACCGGTTGCGTCTCGGTTGTTCAGGATTTCTGATAGTGGGGCGTCGCTGACGACTGAGATTGAATGATTCGAGAAGTAATGGGCAACTTTCTTTGCGGTCAAGTAGATCCCATACACAAGCTTCTGGTAATGCGGATATCTTTGCTTGGAGGGAGTCAATACTTCAGAAATGTAGAAGATTGGGCATTGGACTTTGTAGGCATTGCCTTCTTCTTCCCTCTCGACCATGAGTACAGTGCTGACAACTTGTCCGGTGGCTGCGATGTACAGTAAGAGAGGCTCCTTGCTGATCGGGGCAGCAAGGACCGGCTGGGTGGAAAGCAGGGGTTTGAGCTTTTCAAACGCTGCTTCAGCTTCAGAATTCCACTCGAACTTTTCAGATTTCGTCATCAGTTGGTAGAGAGGTAATGCCTTCTCACCGAGACGATAAATGAACCGACTCAATGCGGCCAAGCAACCAGTTAGCTTCTGGACATTGTGTATCCACTCGGGGCACTTCATTCGGAGGATTGCACCAAACCTTTTCTGGGTTGGCGTCGATTCCTCGTTCAGAAACAAGGAAACCGAGTAATTGCCGCCCGGAACTCCGAATGTACACTTCGACGGATTGAGCTTGATATCATAGCTTCTCAAATTTGTGAATGTCTCAGCGAGGTCAGTCAACATGTCGGAATCTTTTCGTGACTTAACCACGATGTCATCCATGTATGCTTCGACGTTCCGCCAGATTTGCTTTAGTAGGCACTTTTGAATCATGTGCATGAAGGTATCGCCGGCGTTCTTGAGACCGAAAGGCATGGTGGCATAACGGAAACACCTGAATGGGGTGATGAAAGCTTTCTTGATTTCATCGGGTCCAAACAGTTGGATCTGATGATACCCGAAATATGCGTCCAGAAAGGACAAACGCTCACATCCCGCAGTCGATTCGACTATCTGATCGGTGCAGGGGAGAGGAAAATGGTCTTTCGGGCAGACCCGATTGATATGCTTGAAACTGATGCACATGCCGAGGGACTTGTCCTTCTTGGGGACCATGTCCACATTGGCGAGCCACTCGGAGTGGTAGATCTCGCGGATGTACTCAGCTGCCAGAAGCCGAGCCACGTCTTTGCTAATTGCCTTTCTCTTCTCTGCAGCGGATCAACGGAGATGTTCCTTTACACGCTTCTCTTTTGGGTCGACTCGCAAATGGTGCTCAGCCAGTCCCCTGGGTACACCTGGCATGTCACATGGTTTCCATGCGAAGATGTCCCAGTTCTCACGGAGGAACTGGATGAGCGTTTCTTCCTATTTGTTGTCAAGTGTACTTAAGATGTGGTTCGGTGCCGCATTGGGGTCGGTGGGGTGAATGTGTATGGGTTTCGTCTCCCCAGCCGACTAGAAAGCAGACTCGGAAGCCGGCTTCTTGGCCTGCAGCAAATCACTCGGATCCACATTCTTCTGGTACTCATCCATATCTACTGCTACCATCTGCTCGTCGGCAATCTTCGAGCCTTTCTGGAAGCCTTCTTCCGCTTTCTGTTGGTTCCCCGTGACGGTTATGACGCCGTTGGGCCCCGGCATCTTCAGCTTGAGGTATACATAACACGGTCGAGCCATGAATCTGGCATAGGCGGGCCTACCCAAAATGGCATGATAGGCGATGTTGAAGTCCACTACTTCAAACGTCAGCTTATCTTTATGGTAATTCTTTGAATTTCCGAAGACTATGTCGAGTGAGATTTGGCCAAGTAAGTCGGCCTTCTTCCCGGGGATGACCCTGTGAAACCTCATGTTACTTTCGCTCAGCTTTGACATTGGAATGCCCATCCCACGGAGGGTTTCAGCATATAGAATGTTCAGGCCACTTCCACCATCCATCAGGACCCTGGTCAAACGTGTGCCCTCGAAAACTGGGTCAACCACCAGCGCATGTCGCCTAGGGGTAGCGATGTGCGCGGGGTGATCGGACTGGTTGAATGTGATGGGGGTCTTGGACCACTTCAGATACGTTGTTGTTGCCGGGGCAACCATGTTGACTTCTTTGTTGATCACTTTCAGTCGACTCTTACTTTCAACGTCAGCAAAAATCATCAAGGTGGGGTTAATCTGGGGGTAACCTCCATCCCCTTCTTTGTCCTCGGTCTCCTCTGATTCCTTTTCCTTCTTAGTCGACTGCTCTTTCTGGAAGCTCTGGATCAGGAGCCGACACTGTTGAGTGGTGTGCTTGGGATAAACCAAGTTCCCCTCTTCATCTTTCTTCGTGTGGATAGGACACGGCTGGTCGAGTACATCATTTCCTGCTTGATCTTTCACTTTCTTGGGGACCCAAGGCCCCTTGAGCTTTCCTTTACCCTTCCCTTGGTTAACAACCACGGCCTCGCCTTATGCGGCTGGCTCGGCCTTGCGCTTAGGTTTCCGATTGGAATTCTGGTCATCTTGACCGACTGGTTTCTTGCCACTGCGGAGTCGATCGGCCTCTTCACCGTTAGCGTACCGACCAGCTATCTCCATCATCTGGGACAGGGACATATCTCCCGTTCGACCGAACTTCAGGTTCAGCTCTCTATATCGTACGTCCTCCTTGAAGGCGCAGACTACTTGGTGCTCGGACACATTCTCCACCGTGTGGTGCAAGGTGGTCCATCTTTGTATGTAATCCCTCAAGGTTTCATTCGGCTTCTGTATGCAATGCTGCAACTCCGCAAGCCCTGCGGGCCGTTTGCAGGTACCTTCGAAGGTCCGAATGAACACGCGGGCCAGCTCTTCCCAACTGTATATGCTCCCTAGGGCCAACTGGTTCAGCCACGCCCGAGCCGAGCCACCCAACATCAGAGGAAGGTGTTTCATGGCGATGTCGTCGTTGCCGCCCCCGATCTGCACAGCCACTCGGTAATCCACGAGTGAGGTGTCTGGCTTTGACTCGCCGGTTAACTTATTCACTCCCGTCGTCAACCTGAAGTTTGGGGGAATCTCGGCAGCCCTGATGGCACAGCTAAAGCACTCGGGGGCGCTCGGCTTCCACTCGGACGATCTCTGCCTTGTTCTTCTCTGAACGCTCTGTTCCTGTCGACCATCCCCTGCACAAGAATAGACCTTGCATCGAAGCCGGCCTCCGGGGATTTGGGGGAATTCTCCGCTCATCTCGCGTAAGCGCCAGCCCTCGTGTCGCCTGGGCGAGTATGATCCGCTTCCCGGAGGAGGCATAGGCACTCGACGGCGGTCGTGGTGACAGGGTCGACGATCATACTGCTCATCATTCCGACCCAGATGCCGGTCTTGACGGGGACCATGGTCCTCACGCCTCAGTGGCAATCTTGGACTGTGAGCTGACCAAATGGTGACCGCTGCCACCGATCTGCTGTCAATCCTGTTGCGCGACTAAGAGACAGTCGCGTTCTGCTATCCGGCTATTCGGAGCAGCGCCCGGATCTGCTGTAGGCCTCTCCCAGCCTCCGACTGAGATAGCTGGATTGAATATGTGATGCGAGCCGCAACTTTGAGGTTCTGGACAGGCGTCCGGAACACCTGAGTCTCGCGCGGGAACAACTACCGCGGCCGTCGACTGGATTCGGGGACCAGTCGGCAGGCCCGTTCGTCGAGTGCACGCTGGATATTCTCCAGGCGTGCGCGCTCACCCATGGTGGCTAGGCGCGTGGCTTCTAGGGCACGAGCCTCTGGAGTGTCTCCCATGATAGGGGTGAAGATTGCGTCCTCATTGCAGCGGCAGAGCTCGTCCCTCTGCTCGGCAGTGAGGGGTTGGGGAATGTACCCGTCGTGGTCGAACGACTGACCGTTGCCGCTACCACCGTCCCTGCCGCGAGGGAATCCCGGCGGACTGCGACGTGAGTCGACCATGAGGATTTCGGCCACGGGATCGCTGCTCCCGCACTTGGAAATCGAATCTGTGGGTTCGATCGACGGATCAACCGGCCCATAGAGGTATTCGTCGGGCTCGATGGCCGCAACTTGAGGGGTGGCCGTCTGGCGGGCCACCGCGTGTTTCACCCACCGCTGGAGCCGCGAGCGACCAGACCGCTTGCGGCGGCGTCTAGTGGGGACGACAGATGATGAAGGAGCCGGCTGGTACCGAGTCGACGGCTGCCGGAGAAGGACGCCGCAGGCGCTGGCACGGAAGTGCGCGGCCCCGCGGACGAGCAACGTCTCGACGTCGAGGGGGCCTCCTGGAGCCAAGCGGAGTCGTCGGCGATGAAGACGAGCGCGCCGAGTTGGAAATCGCAGCCCAATGCCAGACCACCGCCGGAAACCATGATGAAGGAGGTCGGAGAAAAGTTTGCAACCTCGCCAGAAGTCGCTAAGACACCCTGCCCCGCGGTGGGCGCCAACTGTCGTGGTTCTTAGTCTGACAGTACGAGTAGGGGGTACGTAAGAGGAGGCAAGGCCCTAGCTATGGTGAGATTGTACGCAGGATGTTTACGAGTTCATGCCCTTCTCGGAGGAAGTAAAAGCCCTACGTCTCGGTGCCCTGAGGCGGTCGACTGAAATGTATATGGGTGTTTTAGTTACAGGGGGTGCGAACCCTTGTACTGGAGGAGGGTGTGGCTTATATAGAGTGTGCCAGGACCCCAGCCATCCCCACGTTACAAAGGGTTCAATGTACATAAAGGCAGGGTGTTACTGATAACACCTGCAGTAAAGAGTGATAAAAGCATTCATTGTTACGGAATGAATGCCGGACCGTTGCTGTCCTAAGAGACCTTTGACCTTCATGGGTCGAGTGTCTTGGAATGGTCGAATGAAGTTGAGTCCTCTGAACGGGGGTGTATAGTCGAGTGGAACGCCCTCTTGAGCCGTGTCAGTCGACTGTCCCGGTTGCCTTCGAGTTATCTGTTGCGCTTCTCGGGTAGTGACCTTGGGTGGGGTACCTAGGTCAGGCCCGTGATCCTACCCTAGGTCTGTAACATCATCAAATACCGATCCTCATATTTGCGCCTTGGGGTGATCTTGGATTCTTTGCATGATTTGGCCGATAAGAATTCCTCTTTTTACTCTTCTTTTTATATTTTTCTAATAGTTCAGTGAAGGTGATTTTTGAGCTGTTACACTTGTGCTTCTTTCGGCCTTTGTTTTCTTTTGGTTTGCTTTCATCGATCATTGGATTTTCTTTCTGCTCCCCAGTCCTTGGCGTCTCCATTGTAGCTTCGATGGAATTCTCGCCCTCAAGATTATGTTCATTATGCTCTTCAACAACTTCTTTACTTGAAAGCTTGATCCCATCACCTGCTGTTTTTACCTTCTCTTTAAATGAATCAGCTTGAAGCAGCCGATGCAAAAACTTTTTGCCACCGGGACTAATCGGAATAGACTGGTCATCTCTTGGTATTTCAACAAATTTCAGTTGTCCCTTATCAATGGATGATTTGACTATTTGGTGAAACATATTGCAATCCTCAAAATTATGTTTGAACGAATGATGCAACCTACAATACATTCATCCTTGAATCAATGGCTTGACATGGTGATCAAGAATTTTTATGTAATTATTATTCAGCAAAAAATCAAATATTTGATCACACATGCTTGAATTGAAGGTATACTTTTCGTTCTCTAGTCGATCTTGCTGTGAGAACGGCTTTGGAGTTAAGCAAACGAATGGTTCAGATTTGGAATCTCCCCATTCGGCTATGCAATATGTTTTGCACTCTATATCCGATGTCTTTCGATAAGGTATCATAATAGCATTGGTTTTCTCAAAAGAACTTAACCTTAGCTTTAAATTTCTGAAATGAAAATAGTTAGAGCATACATGTCTCAATGGAGACCAAATGCAAGTTGATACGTCTTCAAGGTATCTATAATTTTTTATTGTTCCATGCTATTATATTATCTGTTTTGGATGTTTAATGGGCTTTATTATACACTTTTATATTATTTTTGGGACTAACCTACTAACCCAAGGCCCAGTGCAAATTGCTGTTTTATTTGCCTATTTCAGTGTTTCGCAGAAAAGGAATATCAAACGGAGTCCAGTCAGAATGAAACCTTTGGGAGAGTCGTTTTTGGAACAAATACAACACGGAAGACTAGGGGTACATGCCAGGGAAGAAACGAGGCGCGCCCCCGAACCTCATGGGCCCCTCATGGCTCCCCTGACGTGCCTCTTCCTCCTATATATACATATGTACCCTGAAAAACATCGGAGAGCACCACGAAACCCTAATTCCACCGCCGCAACCTTATGCACCCGTGAGATCCCATCTAGGGGCCTGTTTCATAGCTCCACCGGAACGGGGCATCGATCACGGAGGGCTTCTACATCAACACCATAGCCTCTTCGATGAGTTGTGAGTAGTTTACCATAGACCTTTGGGTCCATAGTTATTAGCTAGATGGCTTCTTCTCTCTCTTTGGATCTCAATACAAAGTTCTCCTCGATCTTCTTGGAGATCTATTCAATGTAATTCTTTTTGTGGTGTGTTTGTCGAGATCCGATGAATTCTGGGTTTATGATCAAGATTATCTATGAACAATATTTGATTCTTCTCTGAAATCTTTTATGCATGATTTAAATATCTTTGCAAGTCTCTTCGAATTATCAGTTTGGTTTGGCCTACTAGATTGATCGTTCTTGCAATGGGAGAAATTCTTAGCTTTGGGTTCAATCTTGCGGTGTCCTTTCCCAGTGACAGCGGGGGCAAGAAGGTACGTATTGTATTGTTTCCATCAAGGATAAAAAGAGGGGGTTTACATCATATTGCATGAGTTTATCCCTCTACATCATGTCATCTTGCTTAAAGTGTTACTCTGTTCTTATGAACTTAATAGTCTAGATGCATGCTGGATAGCGGTCGATGTGTGGAGTAATAGTAGTACATGCAGAATCGTTTTGGTTTACTTGTCACCGACGTGATGCCTATATGAAATGATCATGCGTAGATATTCTCATAACTATGTGCTTTTCTATTAATTGCTCGACAGTAATTTGCTCACCCATCATAGAAATCTGCTATCATGAGAGAAACCACAAGTGAAACCTATGCCCCCCCCGGGTCTATCTTCTATCATATCTATCTTCCATCAACTATTTATCTTTACATTACTTTTACTTTGCAATCTTTACTTTCAATCTGTAACAAAAATACGAAAAATATTATCTTATTATCTTTACCAGATCTCACTTTTGCAAGTGGCATGGAAGGGATTGACAACCCTTTATCGCATTGGTTGCAAGGTTCTTATTTGTTTGTGTAGGTACGAGGGACTCGCGTGTAGTCTCCTAGTGGATTGATACCTTGGTTCTCAAAAACTGAGGGAAATACTTACGCTACTTTGCTGCATCACCCTTTTATCTTTCAGGGAAAAACAACGCAAGCTCAAGAGGTAGCAAGAAGAATTTCTTGCGCCGTTGCCGGGGAGACTTATGCCAAGTCAAGTCAAGCTTTGATCTCCCGTCAACTTGCTAATTTATGGCGCCATTGCCGGGGAGATCTACGCAAAAGTCATATACCAAGTACCCATCACAAACACTTATCCCTTGCATTACATTATTTGCCATTTGCCTCTTGTTTTCCTCTCCCCCACTTCACCTTTGTCGTTTTATTCGCCCTTTTTCCGTTTGCCTCTTTTTGCTTGCCTCTTGTGTGTTCGTCCTTAGTGTGGTTTATTGCTATCATGTCTGAGATGGGGGGATGTCATTGAAAAGGGTAGTAACGCTGAGGGAAACTTTGATGCTTCTGTTTATCCTCATGATGAGACTACCACTTTACATACTAAGAAATTCCAGATTGGTAGTGGTAATATTGTTGGAAAAGGAGTTCTTCAAGACTTCTTTACTTGTGTCGGTGCTTTACCCACTGTGGGTGGATCTATTCTTCATAGAACCAGTAGTCTTGCGGATGACATATCTATGCTTGTTATTGAACTTGAAAGGAAATTTATCCATATGCATCCTTGCATTCAGAGAATTTTCCTAGAATTTTCCAATATTGAGCATTCTTCTATTAACCGAGCAGCTACTATCTTTTTGGCTCACTAGTTCAGATTCAAAATGAAAGAGGCCAAAGAAATTTTTACGCATTATAGGGTAGACGCTGGTCGTCCTCCCATAGAAGCTATCCTATTTAATCAAGAGGACATAATGTGTTTGCAATCACTAGATCATGTTGCTTATAATGAAAACCTTAGAAAAAGGGTTCCTACCGATGTTCTAGTTGATAGAATCTCTGAACTGAATGATGATTTTGCAATTCAAAACAATGGGTTAGGCTTTTCTCTTGAACAAAGGCTCATGGCCTTCTGTCAAAAGAATACTTATAATGATGAATTGATTGTGAAATTCAAGGGGCCAATGGAGGAACCCTATACCTCCCGAGCTTGATCTTGGGGACTTTTGTCCTATTAAATTTAGCCCATTCGATTACTTTTGCTTGCCACAAAGAAAACTTGCTGTTGAACGTAGGGAATATGAGATGAGTTTTTGCGATTTACCTTATCATTACGGCAATACCTAGATCTATTCTTGTATCATGCCTAGCTAGGGGCATTAAACGATAGCGCTTGTTGGGAGGCAACCCAACTTTATTTTCTTTGATTTTGCTTCTGTTTATTAATAAATAATGCATCTAGCTTCTGTTTAGATGTGGTTTTATGTTTTAATTAGTGTTTGTACCAAGTAGAACCTTTGGGAAGACTTGGGTGAAGTCTTTGCTATCATGCTATAAAAAACAGAAACTTTTGCGCTCACGAGATTAGCTACCATTTTTTACATGAGTGTGATTTTTAGATGATTCTTTTTGCAGATGATTAATAGACAAAGTCCTCACGTCCACCAATTTATTTCAATTTTTTGAGAGTTACAGAAGTATTCCAAAGTTACAGATTGCTATAGATTGTTCTGTTTTTGACAGATTTTGTTTTTTGTGTGTTGTTTGCTTATTTTGATGAATCTATGAGTAGTATCGTGGGGTATGAATCATAGATAAGTTGGAATACATTAGGTTTAACACCAATATAAATAAAGAATGAGTTCATTACAGTACCTTAAAGTGGTGGTTTGTTTTCTTATACTAACGGAACTCACGAGATTTTTGCTAAGTTTTGTGTTCTGAAGTTTTCAAGTTTTTGGGTAAGGATTTGATGGACTATGGAACACAGAGTGGCAAGAGCCTAAGCTTGGGGATGCCCAAGTCACCCCAAGGTAAAATTCAATGATAACCAAAAGCCTAAGCTTGGGGATGCCCCGGAAAGGCATCCCCTCTTTCGTCTTCGTCTATCGGTAACTTTACTTGAGACTATATTTTTTATTCACCACATGATATGTGTTTTGCTTGGAGCGTCATGTATGATTCGAGTCTTTGCTTTTTAGTTTAACGCAATCATCCTTGCTATACACACCTTTTGAGAGAGACACACATGAAACGGATTTATTAGAATACTCTATGTGCTTCACTTAAATCTTTTGAGCTAGATAGTTTTGCTCTAGTGCTTCAATTATATCTTTTTAGAGCACGGCGGTGGTTTTATTTTATAGAAATTATTGGTCTCTCATGCTTCACTTATAATATTTTGAGAGTCTCTTAGAACAGCATGGTAATTTTCTTTGGTTATAAATTTATTCCTAATATGATAGGAATCCAAGATAGGTATAATAAAAACTTTCATAACAGTGCATTGAATATTATGAGAAGTTTGATACTTGATGATTGTTTTGAGATATGAGGATGGTGATATTAGAGTCATCCTAGTGGAGTAATTGTGAATTTTAGAAACACTTGTGTTAAAGTTTGTGATTCCCGTAGCATGCACGTATGGTGAACCGTTATGTGATAAAGTTCGAGCATGATTTATTTATTGATTGTCATCCTTTGTGTGGAGGTCGGGATCGCGTGATGGTTAACTCCTACCAACCCTTCCCCTAGGAGCATGCGTTGAATACTTTATTTTGATAACTTTTATATTTTTTCAATAAGTATATGAGTTGTTTATGACTAATGTCGAGTCCATGGATTATACGCACTCTCACCCTTCCTCCATATACCTTCCTCAAAACAGCCACCATACCTACCCATTATGGAATTTCCATAGTCATTCCGAGATATATTGACATGCAACTTTCCGCCATTCCGTTTATTATGACACGCTTCACCATTGTCATATTGCCATGCATGATCATGTAGTTGACATCGTATTTGTGGCTAAGCCACCATGCACAATTTTTCATACATGTCACTCTTGTTCATTGCACATCCCGGTACACCGCCGGAGGCATTCACATAGAGTCATATTTTGTTCTAGCTTCGACTTGTAATCTTTCAGTTTTAAGTAAATAAAAGTGTGATGATCTTCATTACTAGAACATTGTCCCAGTGAGGAAAGGATGATGGAGACTATGATTGCCCCACAAGTCGGAATGAGACTCCAGACGGAAAAAGAAAAAAAAGGGGGGGAAAGAAAATAAAAGAGTCCATAAAATGAGAAAAGGCCCAAAATAAAAAAAGGAGAGAAAAAGAGAGAAGGGGCAATGCTACTATCCTTTTTCCACACTTGTGCTTCAAAGTAGCACCATCATCCTCATGATAGAGAGTCTCTTGTTATGTCGCTTTCATATACTAGTGGGAATTTTCATTATAGAACTTGGCTTGTATATTCCAATGATGGGATTCCTCAAAATGCATGAGGTCTTCGTGAGCAAGCAAATTGGATGTACACCCACTTAGTTTCCTTTGTTGAGCTTTCATACACTTATAGCTCTAGTGCATCTGTTGCATAGCAATCCCTACTCACTCACATTGATATCTATTGATGGGCATCTCCATAGCCCCTTGATACGCCTAGCTGATGTGAGACTATCTTCCTTATTGTCTTCTCCAAAACCACCACTCCATTCCACCTATAGTGCTATATCCATGGCTCACGCTCATGTATTGCGTGAAAGTTGAAAAGTTTGAAAAAACTAAAGTGTGAAACACTTGCTTGGCTGAAACCGGGGTTGTGCATGATTTAAATATTGTTTGTGATGAAGATAGAGCATAGCCAGACTATATGATTTTGTAGGGATAACCTTCTTTCGCCATGTTATTTTGAGAAGACATAATTACTTTGTTAGTATGCTTAAAGTATTATTATTCTATGTCAATATTAAACTTTTGTCTTGAATCTTTTGGATCTGGACATTCATGCCACAATAAAGAAAATTACATTGAGAATTATGTTGGGTAGCATTCCACATCAAAAATTCTGTTTTTATCATTTACCTACTCGAGGACGAGTAGGAATTAAGCTTGCGGATGCTTGATACGTCTCCAACGTATCTATAATTTTTTATTATTACATGCTATTATATTATCTATTTTGGATGTTTAATGGAATTTATTATACACTTTTATATTATTTCTGGGACTATCCTACTAACCCAAGGCCTAGTGCAAATTGTTGTTTTTTTGCCAATTTCAGTGTTTCGCAGATACGGAATATCAAACGGAGTCCAAACAGAATGAAACCTTCAGGAGAGTCATTTTTGGAACAACTACAACACAGAAGACTTGGAGTACATGCTAGGGAAGAAACGAGGCGCCACGAGGGCAGGGGGCGCGCCCAGGGGGGTAGGCGCGCCCCCACCCTCGTGGGCCCCTCGTGGCTCCCCTGGCGTGCCTCTTCCTCCTATATATACCTACGTATCCTGAAAACATCGGAGAGCACCACAAAACCCTAATTCCACTACCTCAACCTTCTGTACCCGTGAGATCCCATCTTGGGGCATGTTCCGGAGCTCAACCGGAGGGTGGCATCGATCACGGAGGGCTTACAACTACACCATAGCCTCTCTGATGAGTTCTGAGTAGTTTACCATAGACCTTCGGGTCCATAGTTATTAGCTAGATGGCTTCTCCTCTCTCTTTGGATCTCAATACAAAGTTCTTCGTGATCTTCTTGGAGATCTATTCGATGTAATTCTTTTTCCAGTGTGTTTGTCGAGATCCAATGAATTGTGGGTTTATGATCAAGATTGTCTATGAACAGTATTTGATTCTTCCCTAAAATCTTTTATGCATGATTTAAATATCTTTACAGGTCTCTTCGAATTATCAGTTTGGTTTGGCCTACTAGATTGATCATTCTTGCAATGGGAGAAGTGCTTAGCTTTCGGTTCAATCTTGTGGTGTCCTTTCCCAATGACAGCAGGGGCAGCAAGGCACGTATTCTATTGTTGCCATCGAGGATAAAAAGATGGGGTTTACATCATGTTGCATGAGTTTATCCCTCTACATCATGTCATCTTGCTTAAAGCGTTACTATGTTCTTATGAACTTAATACTCTAGATGCATGCTGGATAGCGGTCGATGTGTGGAGTAATAGTAGTAGATGCAGAATCGTTTCGGTCTACTTGTCACGGATGTGATGCCTATATACAATGATCATGCCTAGGTATTCTCATAACTATGCGCTTTTCTAGCAATTGCTCGACTGTAATTTGTTCACCCACTGTAGAAATCTGCTATCATGAGAGAAGCCACTAGTGAAACCTAAGGACCCCGGGTCTATCTTCTATCATATCAATCTTCCATCAACTATTTATCTTTACTTTACTTTTACTTTGCAATCTTTACTTTCAATCTATAACAAAAATACCAAAAATATTATCTTATTATCTTTCTCAGAACTCACTTTTGCAAGTGGCCGAGAAGGGATTAACAACCCCTTTATCACGTTGGTTCCAAGGTTCTTATTTGTTTGTGTAGGTACGAGGGACTCGCGTGTAGTCTCATACTGGATTGATACCTTGGTTCTCAAAAACTGAAGGAAATACTTGCACTACTTTGTTGCATCACCCTTTCCTCATCAAGGGAAAAACAATGCAAGATCAAGAGGTAGCACAAGCCAAGTAATAAATAAGCAAAGCTACCCAATTAGATATGAACTTTAGATAAAGCTATAGGGAAATCCCTGGTTGCAACAATAGTCACTACTGGTCTTTATAAATGGCACAATGGACCGATATGCTCAATAACAACTTTATTGCTAACAAGTAAATTACCCTTCTTCATTGGACTTTCCAAATTACTTATGAGGATTTTTCTAATAGATGCATCAACTATGAAGTTGCGACCAAATCTGAAAATAGGAAAATTATTTGCTAAGCATACCTCTTCAAATATGTTGGGAGAGCATGATGGTGGTGTGACTTGAACGATATCTCGCTCCATCTTTGGATGGCTCCCCAATGCCTTATCCTCATATTTTTTCTTGATTCCGTGAATCATTAGTTTGAAGATATTTGTCAGGCGAACTTTGTTCGGCTACTTGCTCTCGTTCTTGAGGCTTGTCAAATTCTATGGCACGGAACTCATAGGGCAGGAAGTAGGTTCCATTACTTTAGAAAAATCAAGCACCGTTGTTTTCCAATGCTTACCATGCCCTTTCTGAGTAATGCTTGCCTCGTTGTATTTGATGGATTGAAAATATATACTACTTGATTTGGCTTCTTCAACTGTAGCACTTTTAGTTTCTGAAATATATTCTACCAATTGGCAATGCTTCTTTTATTTCAGCCAATTCTTTTTTTGTTTGTTTATGGCGGCGAGCAGCAAAATTGGCTTTAAGCTTTTTCTGAATTTCAGCCCAGTCTGGATATGATTGCCCCCCAATGCTTTTAGATTCTTTCGGCAATGACACATGGGTGTTGCCGAAACTCTGCAATTGTGTAGGGGGTGTATAATATGATGTAGTACTAGGTGTCAGCGTTCTGGGAACGGGGTAACCAGACTTGCCTGCCTGCGGCCCATGGCATGGCTCATCAGGTGGCCTGGTGCGGCCCAGCATCTTCAGCAACTACTCAAGACCCTCGCGAGGGGCCAAGCCTCACGATGCGGACAATGCAAGAAATCCCCTGGGGTGGCCTCACTAGGCCGGCTCATGAGGGTTGGAGATATCGAGGCGAGGGGCACCTCGGGAGGTCCTCGTGACGTGAGCAGTGACGACCAAGGCCAGGAGGGCGCCAGCGGGTGTAGAGTGTTAGTTCCCTCTTTGGTGCTAAAGGAGTAGGTGCAGGCGAAGAGTCCCGAGGCGTCAGGCAAAGGTTTCCATATTTGTGCAACAAGACCAAGACCAGCAGGATGGCGGAAAGGAGGTCGTCGCGGAGCCCACGGCAGCGTCACCACCAGAGCCTTTGGCAGGCGAAGACCACCTTTTGTCAGGATAGCTTGTACTAGCTTTCCCACTTCAAATTTGGCCGTTGTGGGATCCCTTCCCGCTCAATATTTGGGAAGAGGACCCGGTCCACTATAAATAGGACTATCCACCACCATTGGTATCATCTCATCTCGAGCTGATCAGATAGAAGGCCACACACCACAAGCTCACCCGAGCGTAAGAACCCCTCTCCATGGAAGGCAGTTCATCCATGTACTAGTTCTTCATTAGCCTACAAGGCAATCCACCACACCACACTGGATTAGGGTATTACACCACAACGGTGGCCCGAACCAGTATATACATTGTGTCCCTTGTTCTTCGAATCTGACGAGCTAGGCCTAGGGATCAGTAAGTAGACGAGCTAGGACGGAAGGAGAGATCTTCGTGCGCACCCTAGAGTTCGAACCTTAAGGGTTTTGCCGGAACCCGAGATCCGACATTTGGCGCGCCAGGTAGGGGTGTGCCAAAACTTCCCTTCCGTCGATCCGCGCTCCGTCATCCCAGCGGTTCCATGGCCGACGCTCGCAGAGCCCGTGCTGAGCGGTGGGCTGCCCTTGCTGCCCGCGTCGCTCAGGCTGCTCCTGCCGGCGGACCACCCCACCGTTCTCCATCGCCTGCCACCAACGCCGCCACCGGCCTAGCATGGCATGAATAGCAGGCATCATCTCTTCACCCCTCTGTGTGGCGAGATGGACGCACTGCTACCCCGTCACTAACTCCAGCGGTCTCTTTTTCCCATGCTCGTCGAGGACCCGCGGACGCGCATGCTATGTTGCTCATGGCACGTGAGCTCCTGCGCTACCGTCCCGTCAACGACTTCTACGAAGAATGGCTTGACCGCATCGCCGAGCTTGTAAGCGCCGCCGGGGGCTCTCCCGCGCCTTCCCTCTCCCTGCCTCGTCTGCCTCCCCATGCGGACGACGAGGCCCATGAAGCTCCACTGCTACCCCTGCGTCAAGGTGTCGTCCAACAACCGAGGCACGTGGCCCCGCGACGTGACCGCACATGTGTGGCGCCAGTGCATGAAGAAGGAAGCTACCAAGAGATCCAGCGGCCCCGCGGGGGACCGCCAGCACTCCCTCCACCGCTGCGCCGAGACCGCGTGCCCCCCGTCGCGGTGGCGCGCAAGGACCAAGATCAAGTTCCACCTCCCCAACAAGCTCCGGTGTCGACAGCATGTTGCAAGGCCCTCATCCCCGAGCTGCGCAACGTCAACTAGCTTGGGAAGTTGTAATGCCCAGGATGGAACTATATCTCCTACGTGTCGAGGCACGACTTAAAGATATAAGCCCATTCTGGAATGATCGCAAGTTTGGTACCTTTGCACATCTCATGTAAAAATAGGGATGAAAGCTGAAAAGATAGCTGGCTTACACTCGCCACGTCACACAAATCATTACATGTTCAAACATCATTCAAATAAACATCACAGCCCATCTAAGGGTAAAGATCCAAATGAAAGATACCAAACATAACTTAGAACCACAGGTCTGAATCGAATCCTAGTAGAAGCTCTACTGATCAACCGGATAGTTCACATAGTAACGGCTACGCTCCTCGTCGTACTCCCAGTCTAGCTTAGTGCCATCGCCTTTGTAGCTCACCATTGTACCTGCATCTGGTGTGGTGAAGTAACTGTGAGCCACAGAGGACTCAGCAATCCCGTTCCCGGGTAACACGACTATCCAAGCCTTGGGTGTGGAGCAAGGCTGAAGAAAGAACAAGAGTTTGCAGCAGCACTAGCACTAGCTTACTTAAAAGAGAGCGAGAAGAGAAAGTGCCTTGGACGATAAGATGATCACGAAGTGATCCTAACTAATCAAGTCAAACATAACCCCACCGTGTTCATCTCCCGAATCCCTTTCGGAAAATGACCGTCACGGTACTCACGCTGGTAGTGTATTGGAACATGGTGTTAAGTTTTCTACAACCGGATATTAACAAATTCCCATCTGCCACATAACCGCGGGCACGGCTTTCGAAAGTTCATAACCCTACAGGGGTGTTCCAACTTGGCCCATGACAAGCCCACGATCCGCGGAGTCGCAACTCCAAGGTGGGAAGGCCCCAGTATTCTCGGAATCCCGTGCCCAAGATACTTCGACTAAGGTAAGGCTAATCCAACAAATCCTCCCGGCGTGCCGACACCCTGACAGTAGCCGCGCGTATCTAGTCTGAGGCCACGACCGGATGGGACAAGCTACGGGTTTTTACCAGACCTTGAGTTTCCTCGAGGTGGCCCCGCAGGTTGCCCAGTTCGGACCAACACTCATGTGGAGCACTGGCCCGGGGTTGTTGATTAAGAAGAGGGTTAATTACTCCCTATGCAAGTATTTAGTTATTAGGCAAATAGTACCAATGTTGGGACTTGCTGGAAAAGACTTAGCACTTAGCGGTTTATCGAGGGGGTCCCATAACCCCAACCGTGTGAGGAACGCATAATCAAGGAACATAACACCGGTTTATACGGTTCCTAGGGCGGCATGAGTGGAACAAAACACCAAGCAAAAGGCTTAGCCTTCCACCCATTACCAACATATAAATGATTTCATTAAGAGTTAATATAGTGTGATATCCCAACAAGCTTCAACAAGAGGCAAGAATCTTGAATCTTCTCCTGCAACTAACAATGCTATAAGAGGGGCTGAGCGAAGCGTACTTAGCCAATCAAAGGTTTGCATAGGTAGGGTGGTTAGACAGGTTCATGGTTACAATAGGAGGCTGACAGGAAAACATGGGCATCGAGGCAAAACTATAGAACGAGACTTCTAGCAACAGGCAAAGATAGTAATGTTATCGGGGTTCGGTCATCTTGCCTGAAGAGTTGTTGATGGGATCGTAAGAGAGATCCTCGTTCTCAACCTCGGTAGTAACCTCGTACTCGTACTCGGTCTCAGCTTCCGGCTCTACTCAACACATACACACAAGGCACGAAATCAACAAGATGAAATGCACAAAACTACTGGATGCATGGCTGATGCACTATGGAAGCACTGCAGATGCATTTAGGAAGCACAAAAAGTCTACATAGGAAGCACAGTGTTACAGCACAAGGAGCATGGCAATATGCATCAAGCAAGAATACTTCAAAACATGATAACATGAGGATATTATGAATCTACATGCAAAATCACACAAGTTACATATAGAACTTGCTCAAAACGGAGCAACGGGCTAAAAGATACACCCGAAACAATAAACATGCACAAGCTGAAAAATAACAGCCACATAGCAACTTCGGGGCAAGAGATAAATAGTCTACAGCACTCAAACATCATGGTAAGGAGCATGGACATAAACTAGACATATCCTACAGCAAACAAATCCATTGGAGCATCTCCAAAGGAGCCATGGATCAATAGCAACAAGCTATGACATTTTGAACTTTACAACAAAATCCTCACAACAGTAATTTGTTGCAACTTGGGAGCAAAAGTTAAATATGATACAGCCATCCAAATAAGCATGTGAGAACATGAATGGATAGCCAACAACTTATACAACAAGGAAACATCAAGAGTCACCCCAAAACTATCATGGATTTGCCTAGAACAACAAGCAAACATGGCATCTGGAAATTACAGATTCCAGACTTGGTGAAATTTCACCAAGTGTTAAAACAGTAGTAACATCATGGCATCTTTGTGAGCAAGTTTAAGTCACCTCAAAGCATACCATGGCAAGTGGTAATCACCACAACAAAGTACACATGATGGTGAATCCAAAACATCTAAGCATGCATCAAGGGGACAAACACATCAATAGCAACGAGCTCCTCAACTATGCATCTCGTAACAAGTTTAACAACATATCAGTCACTAGCACTTTTGCAAAGGAGATAAACATGGCAAGATGAAATCTATCATGCAATATAAGGCAACCAACATGTAGAGAATTTCATGATGAACATGTGGACATCTCATTTGCTTCATTTGGATAAACATGCACCAAGATATCACATTGCAAACATGGCATGAAAACAACTACTAACAGCAGTTTATAACAAGTAGCACTCTTCCCATGAAGATTAAGACATCTAGATGACCTCGAAGATGCATGGCACAATGGAACAAAACATAGTACATGTCTCCACGATCATTTTGACATATCATTTGCTCAAATCGGACAACCACACAAAAAGTTATCCACAATATAAAACAGCATCAGAAACTAAACTACCAGGGACTTAGTGAAAAAACGGAGACTACCTCCAGATCTGGTCAAACGGGCCCGGGGCGGGTCAACGGCCGGGTCAACGCGGCTGGCGGACCGGATCGCTAACGGGCCGCGGAGCGGATCGGGCCGGCCCGGGCTTCGGATCTGGCCCACCGGATCGGATCGGATCGGCTCCTCCCGATCCTTCGATCGCAGGTGGTGGCGGCGGCTGGAGGCCTGGGGCCCGGCGGCGGCTGCGCGGCACGATGGAGGCGGCGAGGGGCGAGGGGACCCCGGCGGCGAGCCTGGCCGAAGGGGCGGTGAGGGGCCGGCGGGCCCTTGGGGCGGCGCTCCTCCGGCGAGGGAAGGAACGGCCGGGCGCGGCGGCCTAAGCCCCGGCGGCGAGGTGGCGCGGGAGACCGGCGGGCTAGAGGCGGCGAGGAGGAGCGGCCGGCGGCGGCGGAGCCCTTGGCCGGAGGCAGAGAAGATGGCGGCGGTGACCGGAGGTAGAAGACGACCTCGCGGGCCCGCGCGTCGGAGTGGAAGCACCGGCGCGACACTACGGAAGCACGGACGCGGCTGTCGGAAGCACGGCGGCGACGCGGTCGGAAGCACGCCGTGTCAACGGTGGAAGCACCGCACTTCAACGGTGGAAGCACCGGCGGCGAACTGTGGAAGCATTAGGGTTTCTGGGCGCAAAAATTGGGGGAGGTGGACGTTTATATAGGCACAAGGAGCTAGGGTTGTCCAAATGAGGTGAGGTTTTCAGCCACGCGATCACAATTGGATGGCCTAGATGAAGGGAGGGGTTTGGGTTGGTTTGGTGGGCTGTTGGAGGGGTGTCTTGGGCCTCAAACAGGGGGTACTTTCAGCCCACGAGAATAACTGTTGGAGCATCAAACGAACTCCAAACGCGACGAGATTTGACAGGCGGGTTACACACAACAAAACAACATCGCACGACAAGTCTCACGCCAAACTAGAAACGTTACACGGCCAAACACAAAAGTAGGCCTCGGGGATGCCACAGACACGTGAGAGAGCTCCGGAACTCCAAACGGACAATGGAAAGGAACGAGTGGGACCGGATGCAAACGACAACACAAATGCAATGCAATGCACATGACAACATGATATGGATGAATGCCACACACGCACACAACAAAACGATGAAAACCCGAAGACAAAGAACCCAGAATGGAATTGATGAAGCCAGAAATATATATATTGCCCAAAAGGGAAAGTATTACATCCGGGGCATTACAAACTCTCCTCTACTACAAAAAGATCTCGTCCCGAGATCTAGGACTGGAAGAAGGAAGGGTACTCGGAACGAAGGTGATCTTCTCGTTCCCACGTAGCTTCTCGGTCGGTATGGTGTGACCACTTGACTTTCAAGAATTTGATGGACTTGTTGCGGGTCTTGCGCTCGGTTTCTTCGAGAATAGCAACTGGGTGCTCTCAGTAAGACAAGTCTTGTTGAAGATCAATCTCCTCAAATGGAATGGTGCGTTCAGGTGTCTTGAAGCACTTGCGGAGTTGAGACACATGAAACACATCATGAACATTGGCGAAGTTGGAAGGGAGCTCAAGTTGATAGGCTAGATCGCCTCTTTTTCCAAGGATCTTGAAAGGCCCGACGTATATAGGAGCAAGCTTTCCTTTGATACCGAATCTTTGGGTGCCTTTCATCGGAGAAACACGGAGATAGACATGATCCCCAATGTTGAAAGCGAAATCACGATGCTTGCCGTCATAGTAGCTCTTCTTACGCGACTGAGCGGCCTTGAGATTCTCACGTATGACTTTGCACATTTCTTCGGCTTCTGAGATCAAGTCATTGCCAAGAAGTTGACGTTTGCCAGTCTCGGACCAGTTGAGAGGGGTACGACACTTTCTGCCATAGAGGATTTCAAACGGAGCTTTGCCGGCACTTGGTTGGAAGCTGTTCTTGTAAGAGAACTCGGCAAATGGAAGGCAATCTTCCCATTTCATGCCAAAAGATATGACACAGACTCTGAGCATGTCTTCTAGAATCTGATTCACTCTCTCGACTTGACCACTAGTCTGAGGGTGAAATGCAGTGCTGAAACGAATCGTAGTGCCCATGGCAGACTGAAAGGAGTCCCAGAACTTGGAAGTGAACAAACTTCCACGGTCTGAGGAGATAACTTGAGGAATGCCATGTAAGGACACAATTCTAGAAGTGTACAATTCTGTCAGTTGAGCTGCATTGATGGATTCTTTGACTAGAAGGAAGTGAGCGACTTTGGTAAGCTTGTCAATCACCACAAAGATAGAATCATTCCCTCTCTTGGACTTAGGAAAGCCAGTGACGAAATCCATTTCAATGTGGTCGAATTTCCACTCGGGAATAGGAAGAGGTTGGAGAAGACCGGCTGGACGTTGATGCTCTGCCTTCACTCTTCTGCAGACATCACATTCATTCACGAATTGGGCAATCTCCCTTTTCATGCGAGTCCACCAGTAAGATTGCTTGAGGTCTTGGTACATCTTGGAACTACGAGGATGAATGGAAAGGATGGAATCATGTGCTTCTTCCATTATGAGCTTCCTGAGATCACCTTTGGGAACCACAAGTCTGTCCTCAAAGAACAAGGTATCTCTCTCATCAACGCGATAGCACTTGTATTTGGGAGTACCCTTTGCAATACCATGTTTCACTTTCTGCACCATAGCATCACTGAGTTGGGCCTCACGGATCTGATCTTCCAAGGTAGGAGGAACTTGAAGATTTGCAAGAAAACCTTGCAGAACAACTTGGAGGTTGAGCTTCCTGAATGCTTCACAAAGCTCAGGCTGGAACGGCTTGATAAGAAGGCTGTTGCAATATGCCTTTCTGCTCAAAGAATCTGCAATCACATTTGCCTTGCCAGGTGTGTATTCGATGCTGGGATCATACTCTTGGATCATCTCGACCCAACGAGTCTGGCGGAGGTTCAGATTCGGCTGTGTGAAGATGTACTTCAAGCTATTGTGATCGGTGAAGATGTCGACTTTTCTGCCCAATAGAAGGTGTCTCCACGTAATCAAAGCATGTACCACAGCTACTAGTTCGAGATCATGTGTGGGGTAGTTCTTCTCACTTGGCTTCAGCTGACGAGAAGTGTATGCCACAATTCTCTTGTCCTGCATAAGCACACCACCAAGTCCTTGAAGAGAAGCATCACAGAATACTTCGTAGGGCTTGGACTCATCTGGAGGAGTAAGTACTGGAGCAGAGACGAGCTTTTCTTTGAGAGTTTTGAATGCCACTTCACAATCTGGAGACCAGTAGTACTTGACATTCTTCTGCAGCAAGTTGGAAAGAGGCTTGGCAATCTTGGAGAAGTTCTCAACGAACCTTCTGCAATAGCTAGCAAGACCAAGGAAGCTTCGGAGTTGCTTGACATTCTGAGGAGGTTCCCAGTTGACAATTGCTTCAACTTTCTCGGGGTTTACCACAATACCGTCAGCAGAGATGATATGGCCCAGATACAAGACCTTATCGAGCCAAAATTCGCACTTGGAGAACTTGGCATAGAACTTATGTTCACGGAGTCTGTCGAGAACCAGACGGAGGTGCTTTTCGTGATCCTCTTCATTCTTGGAGAATACCAAAATGTCATCCAGATACACAAGCACAAACTCGCCGATGTAGGGGTTGAAAATGTAGTGCATCATTCTCGATAAGGTAGGTGGAGCATTAGCGAGACCAAAGGACATGACTGTATACTCATATGAACCGTAGCTCGTTCTGAAGGCAGTCTTGGGGATATCTTCTTCTCGAATGCGAATTTGGTGATAGCCCATTCGGAGATCGAGCTTTGAGAACACTTTAGCTCCTTTGAGCTGCTCGAACAACTCGTTGATGTTGGGGAGCGGATACTTGTTCTTTATTGTCTTCTTGTTCAATGGCCGGTAATCGACGCAAAGGCGCTCCGTGCCATCCTTCTTCTTGACAAATAAGACACCATAGCCCCAAGGAGACGTACTAGGCCTGATCAGACCCATACGCTCCTGTTCATCAAGCTGTTTCTTCAACTCCTTCAACTCTTTAGGAGAGAGCTTGTACGGACGCCGGCATGCTGGCTCAGTACTAGGCTCGAGTTCAATGACGAATTCCACTTGACGGTGTGGAGGCATGCCTGGAAGTTCTTCAGGAAAGACGTCTTCGTATTCGTTAACCACCGGAATTTGAGATATGGCATTCATTTCACCCTTGTCATTGAGAGAGAAAAGCCTGATTGTGTTATCCCTGGAGGCAAAGATAATCACATCTTCATTGGAATGAGTAATCTTAACTTCCTTATTTGCACAATCAATGTGAGCATCATGCTGAGAAAGCCAATCCATCCCGAGGATGAAGTCGATGTCGGAATTGCCTAGAATAACCGGATTAGCCAGAAAGTGATAATCACCCATGCGAATAGATACATTCGGAGCCACCATACTAGAACTCAATCTCTTGCCAGGAGATATAACACTCAAAGTTCTTGGTAAAGCTTCAGAGTGAACATTATTCTTGGATGCAAATGGATATGACATGAAGGAACATGAAGCACCCGAATCAAACAAAACTTTTGCAGGGATAGAGTTAACTGAGAGGTTACCCAAAATAACATCAGAAGAATTCACCGCTTGCGCTGCATTCATCAGATTCACCCTTGCTACCTTTGGATTATGCTTGACAATAACTGTGCTGACAGGTGGAGGAGGCGGAAGGCGCCTTGGGTTGGGGCACTTGTTAGCATAATGACCCTTCTGAGTGCACTTGTTGTAGACCACTTCTGAGAGAGGACGGTAATGAGGAGCACTTGACTTGGAACCTTGAGACTGATGCTTTGACTGGTTGCTTGGGTTGGGTGGGTGGGAGAAACCACGGCCACCAGCATTCTTGTTGTTGTTGTAGGGAGCTCGAATCACTGGAGGAGGTGGAAGCCAAAACTTCTATTGCTTCGCGACCACTTGAGAAGATGAGGAGGAGTGAACAGCATCTCAGATCCTCTTTTTGGAAGCTTCCATCTTGAGCTGGGTTGCCTCTTGTTTAAGCGCCATGTTATAGAATTTGTCAAACTCATCAGGCTCGAACAAGGTGAGAGCAAGTTGAAGTTCATCCTTCAGACCACCACAGAACTAATAGATCTTGCTCTTGGCATCTGGGATGTCTTGCTTAGCATAGCGGGCAAGGTTTTGGAACTTGATATTATACTGGTAGACAGTCATAGAGCCTTGCTTCAGGTTGCGGAATTGCTCACGCATACCTTCGATGACACTTGTTGGAATGTGGTGAGAGCAAAAGTCCTTGCAGAAGTCATCCCAAGAGATCACACGCCCTTCTTTGGAGTCTTTGTACTGCTGCCACCAATCAGCTGCTTGGTCCTTGAGTTGGAAGGCTACAAACTTCACATAGTCCTCAGGCCTGACGTTACTGCACTCAAAATGCTTCTTGATATCAGTTATCCAATCTTCAGCATCGAGAGGGTCGACACAGTAGCTGAAAGCCTTTGGTTGATTGGCCAAGAACTGGTTGAGCGTAGCATGGTGCTGTTGGTTGAAGAGATTGCCTTGGTTCCCTGGAGCACCCTGATTTGCTTGATTTCCTTGCATCTGCTGCATCATCTGCATAAGCATTTGGGTGTTCTGGTTTGTAGTTTGCATAATCGCTCTCCAGGCCTCAGACGGAGGAGGAGGGGAAGGAGGACGATCTGGAACCTCTTCACCCTCTGGGTTAGCGTTGGGAACCCGTTTCGGAGCCATCCTGAAAGAGATGACCACCAATCAGCAATTGATTGAAAGAAGATATAAGCTGAAACAACGGATAGAAATGCAACATAGTCTTCACAAGAATCATTCGAACAAGAGGAACGAATGAAATTCTCAGTTTAATGATAACAACAATCTTCATGAGAAGCCACTGGGAGACAAAAGGTAAATAAGAAAAAACAACAAGGTACAGATGGAACAAACACAAGATAGGAGCTTCGTTCGACATCTTTGTGCTGAAAGCTTATGGAACATGTTACGAAAGGGTTTTGCAATCCCCGGATCAGCATAGCCAAGGACCCTTTAAGATACAACTCCTGATCGGAACATCGGCCATAAAACCACTTCACTCAATGTAGAACCCCGAACTCCGTAACCTGCATTCGTTGGAAGAATGCCTACGATCTACTGGATGAACCCACCTATTAATTTCCGAAAGTTTCCAGTTATGCAATCAGGTGTTGGGGATACAGGGGAAGCATCGCGCACCCAACTCCAATCCTACATCCAGATGTATCCATCCTTCAACACATAACCAGTTGTTCTCGGAAACCGTCTAACTCGGACCTTCGAAACGCATCTACTATACAAGCTATGGCAATACTCCCGAACTACCTCCCCAGTACTGGGTGATGTCGGGGTTATCTTGCCACTAACCGCATAGGAGAGTTTTCGATGTCGGCCGTCTTAAGTATTCTAGAACTGCCACGATATGCTCGTGACGACAATACCCTGAAGCTCAACTCCCCGGGACACTGCCACAACCCCTAATGTCAGGAGGCATCGAGAACAATATTCCCGTCACAAAGACATCGAAACAATCCAAACAATACTCGCGAGATTCCTAAAAAAATTGGTGCAATTTCTGAAAGTAGAAGAGGCAAGAGTAGTCGTCAGGAGTCCTCACCAGAGTGAAAAGAGATGAGGAGCAAAGAAATCCTACTCTCCGATATAAATATAGGACTCAAAACATTTTAAGTGTGTGCCTAGACTCAACCGTCAACGATTCGATCAAACAGTGGGGGCTTCTAGGTCGGAGAAGGCTCTGAATACCAACTTGTAATCATTCCAGAATGGGCTTATATCTTTAAGTCGTGCCTCGATACGTAGGAGATATAGTTCCATCCTGGGCATTACAGAAGTTCAAGCCCAACCTTCCTCCACGCTACGACGGCACCCCCGACCCTACGGAGTTCCTGCAGCTCTACGAGCCGAGCATCAAAGTGTCCGGCGGCAATGAGAAGATCATGGCGAACTGGTTCCCCATGGCCCCCAAGGATGGCGCGTGCTTGTGGCTCTTGAACCTGCCCATGGGGTCGATCTCCACATGGAGCGAGATGCGCGAGAGGTTCATCGCCAACTTCCAGGGCACCCGAGACCGCCCCCTGGCCGCGGGTGACCTACGGCGCATAAAGCAACAACCAGGAGAAATCCTACAGAAGTTCATCCAATGCTTCAATAGTGTCTGCGTCAAGACCCCCAAGCTCACGGATGAGGCCATCATTTCGGCGTTCTCAGATGCCATTCGCGACTTCAAGATGAAGGAGGAGCTCACCATCCACGAAGATTAGTGCACGTCCCTGGAGTTGTTCAACCTTCCGACCAAGTCCGCCAGAGCTGAGGAGGGGCGCCTCTCCCTCGTTGGGCTCCACGCTACTCAACCCGAAGACAAGAAGGCAAAGAGCAAGGACGTGAAGCGCAAGGGAGCAGCAGTGCTCGCGGCTGAACCAGAGATGAAGCGCGGCCGCGACTACCCAGAACCACCCAAGGTCGGCCGGGCAATTTGCGCCTTCCACAACATGCACAGCCACAACACTCACGACTTTTAAGAGCTTAGGGCCCTCCGCGAAGGACGCGTAATACAACGCCCCGAGCGCGGCAACCGTGACTATGGCCGCGGGGGAAGTCGGACCGAGGGACGCTAGGACGACCGCGGCCCCTGCCAGGAGTGGCGTGATCAACCTTGGGAGGACCGTTGGCGCGGCCAGCCCCACGAGGACGCTTGGAGGGACCATCCTCGGGAGGACCGTCCTCAGGGCAGGGCCGTACTTCCACCTCTGACACCGCCAAGGATAAACGATGACTCGGATGAGTGGGTTGGGGGCTTCCAGGAGCCACGGGCCATCGCCTGCATCTTAGGTGGAGCACAGGCCCCAGCTTCTCAGCGCCTCTTCAAGCAGTTCGCCTGTGAAGTAAACGCGGCTCTCCCCAAGCTCAAGGCTACTCGCCCACTCAGGTGGTCCAGGTGCCCCATCGCCTTCAGTTCAGCAGACCAACTCAAGTGTGCGGCTACGGCTGGCGCCCTCCCGATGCTTTGTTTGCCCGTTATCAGCAATGTCCAAGTTACCAAGACCCTCATCGATGGTGGCACGGGGTCAATGTCCTGTCCATCGAGACATTCGACAGCCTCCAAGTACCCTATGATCAGCTGCTGCCTACCAAGCCCTTCTCCGGAGTGACAGACAGCCCCACCACCCCCGTAGGGCAGGTCTGCCTACCTGTCACCTTTGGCAAGCGTGACAACTACCACACTAAGCTCATCAACTTCGATGTCACCCACATCCATCTCCCTTACAACGCCAACCTCGACAACCCAGGCCTGGCCAAGTTTATGGCGGTGACTCACCACGACTACTACGTCCTCAAGATGCCGGGAAGCGGCGGCGTCATTACCATTGCCTGTGAGGAGAAGGACGCGGTGTGCTCACTCGAGCGTGCTTACCCGGCGGCAGCAGTCAAGGATGCAGACAGCGACAGCATCATCTACCCACCTAAGGTCGTCCCCTAGAAGAAGAAGCAATTGCTCGCCCTCGAGCCTCATGGGGATGCAGCGCCAGGCGGCAGCACCTCGGGACCTACACCAAGGGAGGGGCTACCTCCCTCTCTCGCATAGGAAGGCATGCCCGGCGCCCCCCTCAGGCTGGGCTCGGGGGCTCTCCTATGGAGGGCCTCTGACTTAGCCAATGTCACGAGGGAGGCGCTCGGGCACCATGTGGAGGAGTGCTTCGCTGTACACTTCCCTCCGGAGGCCTTGAGGCGTGAGGCACCAAGCGCTCAGGAGTTCATCGGCCAAAGGTGACAGGTAGGCGGACCTGCCAAGGGCAATGCGGGGCGAACGTCGCCCTACAAGTGCCAAGGGAAATGCGGGGCGAACGCCGCCCGGCTCCTCTGAGTACAGCTGTCGGCCCAGGCTCAGGAGACGGGTTGCGTGTCTGTGTCACCGTCCCCGCACTCAACAGGATCGCATCTCAGGAGCTCTACTGGCCTTCCCAGGTGGGTCGGTGCCAGCGTCCCCCTCACAGCTACGTGTGCATGCCCTTCGGCCTGCCGAACCAAGCGAACCTGCACCAGCGCCACATGCGAGAAGTCCTGGCGACTTGTGAGGCCAGGCATAAGGAGATCTAGGCGGAGCTGGACTCGGCCCTCCGCGAGATTTGGGGAACCCCAGAGCCTCACAAGGCGACAAAGTCAGGCGGAGCATAAGGAGCAGCACCTGCGTCGAGCATCCTCAGCTACACCAACACTACTTCAGGAATGGTGCCAGGTGACATTTTACGGTTTTTGTTCAACTAGGAGAGCCCCTCGGGTTGCATCATTCCCAGGTCGCACGGGCCTGTCCCTGCAACGTCTATCCTTCTTGCATCTCAACTCGCCTTGTTGGGCGCGCCCCTCGGGCTACATCATCCCCAGGCTGCACAGGTCCGTCCTTGTGGCATGTATCTCCCTTGCAGTTTACCTAAGCTAGCGTTGCCACCTCTATAGCTGCATTTGGATCACTCATCTATTTGACTGTCACCCCTTTGGGTCTCCTTCACTACCTAATGGACTTCCGCTCATCTCGCAATGGGGGCTGCATACGTTAGCATGGCGCTTCTGCTCGGGTCCGTCCCTGCAACACTGACAAACCCAAGGGACCGAGCTCTGACCCGCGGCCCATTCCGCAAGCGTCACCTCACCAGGCCATCGGTGCCTTCGTCTTCCTGCGGAATTATCGGAAGCCGAGCGCAGGCGCGACCCTAAGTCATTCTTCTATAGGCTAACCCACCGGGGTCTCAGGAGCATGGCGGCAGGCAGTCCTGCCGGTCTCCCCTCCTCACGTAATTCGCTTGTGTGTTAAAGGGGGGTCCCTGAGCATCGCGTCTCAGGGGCCCTTACCGACTCTCCAGCCCTCACCCCTTGGCCTTGACCACAGCATCACGACCTGGTATACCAATGGTGGCTGAGCATCGCTAGAGGGTCGGGACCCGAGGACGCAGAGCATCAATAAGGATGGGAGAAGGGGAGGCCGGCTCAGAGAGCTCGGGCCAGTTCGTACGTCAAGGGGGACCCTTGGCCATCGCGACCCAAGGGCCTAACTGGTCCCGTAGCCCCTCACTCCCTGGTCTTGTCCTGGTTTCCGGTCAAGGCCAGCGGCGGCTGAGGTACGCGTAGGGCCGGGCCCTGCCGACGTAGAACATCAAGGCCCGAGTCCAACATTCCTTCCCTCAGGTACATTCCTACGCCAGGGGGGACCCTTGGGCATCATGACCCAAGGGCCTAATGGTTCCGTAGCCCCTCACTCCCTGGTCTTGTCCTGGTTTCCGGTCAAGGCCAGCGGCGGCTGAGGTATGCACAGGGCCGGGCCCTGCCGACGCAGAACTCTGCGACCATCGGGGAGGAAATCGCGAAATCTCAGCCTCGCGATATCAGGAAACAAACCAGGCGCGCCGTTTGGAGAATCACCTCACGATCATCAAGATAAGTTGTTAATTCCTTGGTGCACCATCCTTACTCACAGAACGGGATTTGGTAGCTGCGCGTCAGCAACGTCGCCTCGCTTTTTTAACCTCTGGGAGACGCTTGCACGCCAAGGGGGACCTCTTGAGCATCGCGCCTCAGGAGCTCTTACCGGACCTCAGGCCGCTCATCTCTTGGCCTTGACCACGGCATCGTGACCTGGCATACCAGTGACGGACGCAGCTTGCCTTGGGACTGGGGCATGTCGACGTAGGGCACAATGCAACCGAAAGGGTAAAAAGGGGCGATATTGCTGAAACGGGGCTCGCGAATAAGGTGTACTAGTAAGACAGCAAGATAAGAGCAAAGGCGTTACAAGTTCTTTAGATACCCCCGTGGGGTCGGCTTTGAATCCTCACAGGGAGCGCACAAAAGGACTTCAGGGGATCCTAACTAGGGCCGCCATCGTCGATGCCATCATCAACAGTGGGCCATGGTGGCCCACCTCCGAGCCTGGGCATATCACCACCAGTGACGTGCTCGCGAGCCCGACGCGTTTCGGGCGCGCCGCGAGCTCGAGGACGCGTAGCTGTCGTCGCTCATCTCCGGACACTCGTCAGACTCAGGAAAGCTGCTGGACCTCCGGAGGCCATCGCTGCTGCTAGACGAGCTAGTAGCAGGATCAACAGCTGGTGAGGCGCAAGCCGCAGCGTCACCCCGGCGGTCCCCTCCAGGGCAACACTCCAGGTGGCATCCTTCCTCATCGAACACCTTGAAGCACAACATGGAGGCGCTGTCGTACTCGAAGTGGATGGCGAGGGTGCCTTCCGAGCCACAGGCACGGGCGACCTCGCCCCATCCGTGAGTCATGAAGACCTTGCCCGGGGAGATGACCTCAACCTCCGCCCTCATCGCCGGGGCCAGGCACTCGGCGTGTCGCAACCACAGCCCGAGCGGCCACCTCGGTGGCACCTCCGCGGTGAAGAATGGCGGGAAGCATATCCAAGATCTAGGAGGCATCACCGCCCACACCTCGAACTCATGCGAGGAGCCTCTGGCATGTGCTCGCGGGACGGCAGCATGCACCACTACAGCATGGTTAGCGCGTCCATGGTGCGGGCGGCGCTGGGCGCAAACTTCCCCTCTGTGGCCCGGTGACCTGGCGTAAAGGGTCAGCGGGTAGCCAGGAGGAGGCCGCTCGTGCCAAGGCCTCGTCACTTCCGGTCTCATGGCGCCGCCATGAGGATGGAGTGGTCTTTTCTTTGGAGGGAGTACCCCTGGCTCCTCGCGAGGAGTCTTCCCCTTCTCAGGGGCGGAAAATTGCCGGATCGGCGCCATGAGCAGCTCGGCCAAGTAAAGGGCAAGGAAGAAGAAGAAGCGAGTGGAACGAATGAAGAGGATGGGCAGTGAGGACCCCCCACTCACCACCTTATTTATAGTCAGGGGAAGGCCAACCGCCGGCCTCCATAATCGTGGGTAATGATGATCCGCTATGCATGCAGGGACTTGTCAAGTCGCGCAGTCATCGAGGCTGCGTGGGAAGTGGAGACATCCAAGTCCCATCAATCGCCACACGTCATTCAAGGCTGCAGGCTTTTGGGGCCCGCAGCGCTTTGCACTTGACCCTTGGCTTCGCCACGAATCCTAGCCCGAGAGCACCTTGGGCCCGGGGGCTACTGTCAGCGTTCTAGGAATGGGGGTACCCAGACTTGCCTGCCTGCGGCCCAGGGCGTGGCTCATCAGGTGGCCCAGTGCGGCCCAGCATCTTCAGCAACCACTCAAGGTCCTCGCATGGGGCCAACCCTCGCGAGGCAGACGATGCAAGACATCCCCTGGGGTAGCCTCACTAGGCCAGCTCATGAGGGTCGGAGATATCGAGGCGAGGGGCACCTCGCGAGGTCCTCGTTACATGAGAAGTGATGACCAACGCCAGGTGGGCGCCAGCAGGAGCAGAGTGTCAGTTTCCTCTTTGGTGCTAAAGGAGTAGGTGTAGGCAAAGAGTCCCGAGGCATCGGGCAAAGGTTTCCATATCGCTGCAACAAGACCAAGACCAGCAGGAGGGAAGAAAGGAGGTCATCGCGGAGTTCACGGCGGTGTCACCACTAGAGCCTTTGGCAAGCAAAGACCACCTTTTGTTAGGATAGCTTGTACTGGCTATCCCTCTTCAAATTTGGCCGTTGTGGGATCCCTTCCCGCTCAATATTTGGGAAGAGGACCCGGGCCGCTATAAATAGGACTAGCCACCACCATTGTATCATCTCATCTTGAGCTGACCAGATAGAAGGCCACACACCACAAGCTCACCCGAGCGCAAGAACCCCTCACCTCAGGAGGCAATTCATCCGTGTACTAGGTCTCCATCAGCCTACAAGGCAATCCACCACACCACACTGGATTAGGGTATTACACCACAACGGTGGCCCAAACTAGTATAAACTATGTGTCCCTTGTTCTTTGGATCTGAGGAGCTAGGCCTAGGGATCAGTAAGTAGACGAGCTAGGACGGAAGGAGAGAACTTCGTGCGCACCCCAGAGTTCGAACCTTAAGGGTTTTGCCGGAACCCAAGATCCGACACTAGGTGAAGGCATATGCATTATTGTAAAACCATACTTTTGCTCGCCAATTTTATCAATTGGCAAACATTCATCTTCTTGCAAAACTCTAGCTTCTAATGTATTATAATCAGGAACTAGCCCCTTATCATGTTCTTCGAGGCAAAGAGCACTAATCTTGTTATGTCGGGCTATATCCCTTTTTAACGTAGCCACTTCCCATTCTATAAGGGATTCCTCCGCATTATTTATAGATTCTTTTGGCAATGAGGTGTTGCCGAAATTATGCAATGGCGTAGAGTACGCATTATATGCTACTGTATTAGATGATGGCATGTGCAATCATGTAAAAATTTCACTTATTCGGCTAGATCACGAAGGTGCGGGGCCGAATTATGAACATCTACATCTGCGTACGGTGCTGAAAAATCATTAACATGAGGTGTTGCATATGATGGTTGAGAGTAACATGCCAAATATCTAGTAGTAGCATGGCCAATTCTCACATCAATCGTCAAGGTTGGATGCACATATTGCAAATTAGTTGCCGATGAATAAAAGGGTCAAACACTTTCTTGTATGTTATTGGAAATTTTAACATGGGGTGTTCGAAATTGATTAACCGAACTCACCATGTTGTTCATCGGCAGAACAATATGTGGGGTTGTCGATGCATCAGAGTTGGGATACATATGGAGCATGTTACTAGTACCATAAGAAGTTGAAGCATGTAAATTACTTTGAATCGGCTCTTGCACGTAGTTAGATGCTTGATTGAAAAAACTAGGGCTAGCCGATAGAGTATACTCATTGAACGATCTAGTAACACCATATGAATCATTTGCATCCACAGTAGGGAATTGGGTACTCATATTACCTTCGTAGATTGCTAACCCTAGATGACAATCTCTTCGTAGCAAGAACGGGTCGGAAACCGTTCGAAGCTTCGTCCCTATTGGAGTCGCCAAAACATGTGTTCGCACACGAACACGTCACCATGTACCTCCAACGCCGAGGGTGATGCACCACAGCTCACGTCGAAGGAGACCCGTCCGGAAGCGCAGTACGCAAGCAATCCGGTAGGCACTTTTGTAGACCCGAAACCCCACGCGTCTAGGAGGGACCCCGTCCAGACGCATGGTCGCTATGGGCTTCCCTAGGTCGGCCTGACCGCCCCTAGGGCCTCGAGGTTCATCGCCCTGCAAATGAAGAATGAGCGAAGAATGAGAAGAAGAAGAACTAGGGTTAAGGAGAAAAGATAAAAGATAAAAAGTGGTAGATGAATTGATCGATCATGTGTTGTTCAATAGGCCATCACCCCTCGGGTATATAAGAGGTGGCTGGACTTCCTGTGCAAGGAAAAGGCTTGGATTCACGCCCAAAACACTAGTCAGGAGTGTCCGTGTCCGCACGCTGGCCAGCTCACGTCACAGGCACACCTTGCCAAAACCCTCTCACCCCAGGGCTTTGGCTTCCCTGATCTTCGCGAGGCGCCCTCGAATGAGCTCGTGATTGGCGCAACCCCCTAAAGTCCGTACCTCCCGGGTACCGCGACGCGGTGCATTAATCCATGATTAGCTCACACCTAAAAGCTCAAACAAGGAGGAACAGGGTACCTGACAGATTCCCTAACAAATTCTGCAGCTTTATGATGCCTCCCAAGGCCAGCAGCGCCTGAGTCAATAGCAAGAAGGCCTCCCCGGATACCAGAGGGCGCATCCTCACGAGGCAAGAGGCCACCCCCAAGTGTGTCAAGCTATGTTATCCCTCTACACTCACGAGGAGCATGAATATCATAACATAGCACAAGAACAATAAACATAGCATAGCTGCATAAGCGTCACAGTTCATTACACGCCCCAGTGGGGCCATCTACCTTTTTTCAAGTATAGGAAGAAAGCAAAGTCTAAACAAAAGCGGGTTGCATAGCCGTAGCAGCAAGCGAGACCCGGCTCCAAGGGCCTCCCAGACTCATCTCAGTCTGAGCCCTCCTCGCGATTCACCGCCGCGTGGCGATGGGACAACCCGGTGCCATCCTCGAAGCGAGCCTGGTGGCGAGGTGGTTGGTCGTAGCCGCCACTACTGGTGCTCTCGCTGGGAGAGGAGCCGCCACCACAGGACAAGCCACGGCCGTCTCCAAGGGCAAGTCCGCCCTCAGCCTCATCATGACTGTCGCCAAGGCCGAGCCCATCGTCGCTGCCGCTGTCTTCGGGGTAGCACCCTGCGCGACGACCATACACCCCAAATACCCACACGAAGAGGGTTGCTGCGCCATTGTACTTGAAGTGGAGGGTGCATCGCCTGCCCAAGCCGTGTGCGTGGGCGAATGTCTGCCAACTGCGGGCCAGGGCCGCGTTGCCCGCAGAAGAGGTCTCTACAATAACCCAAGATGCTTTGCTGCAGCAGCCATCGGCCTGCAGTCACAGGCCATCGAGACCCTCGGCCCGCAGCTCGTGGGCAAAGAAGTGCGGCAGTTGGAGTCAGGCGCGGGCCGGATTTTCAGGCCACACGATGAACTCTAGGAGCGCCTCCGACAAATGGAAGCCTGGTCGAGGAGGCCGGGCGACCACGGCGCGCCTTCCTGCGGCAAATGGGCTGCCGCGGCGAGGGCAGCCCCTGCCACGAGAAGAGGTGCCGTCGTGACCACCCTGGACGGCGCCAACCCCAGTAGGAGTGTGCCCGTGACCCTGGAGCACCGCCGCAGGGGTAGCGACATGCTTGCGGGGGCGGCCCTGCCCCCTCTTAAGCGGAGCAAGTAGGATTCTTCCTGGCGAGCTTTCCCTTTCTCCGCAGCGGAGGACCTCTTGGGTGGCGCCATGGAAGTTGCGAAAAAGGGGCGAAGAAGGGAGGAATAAGAAGAGGTAGGCGGCAAGGAGAAGGAGATGGGCAACGGGGGCTTCATCCCCTACCCATTTATAGCCTGGAGGAGGCCAACCGCCAGCCTCCACGATCTTACGTAATGATGGTTTTACTGAGAATGCGGCAGGGTCTCGTCAAATCGGGCAGTTGCTGAGGCAGCGTGCGGAAGTGGAGACGCCAGCATCCAATCAAGTCGCCACACGTCGACCAAGGCCGCACGCGGTTGGGGCCCACGGTGCTTCGCCCTTGCCCCTTTGGCTTCGCCTCGAAGCCAAGTCTGACCGCGCCTTGGGCCCGGGGGCTACTTTCGGCGTCCTGGGAACAGGGGTACACAGACATGCCTGCCTGCGGCCCGTGACGTGGCTCAATCAGCGGCTTGGTACGGCCCAACTTCAGTTAACCACAAATCAAGACCCTCGAGTGGGGCCAAGCCTCGCGAGGCGGACGACAGAAAGAGCTCCCTGGGGATAGTCTCACCAGCTTGGCTCTCGAGGAGCAGAGAAATCTATGCAAGGTTGCTACTTCTCGAGCTTGTGTTGTATTCCCTCGAAGAGGAAAGGGTGATGCATCACGGTAGCGTAAGTATTTCCCTCAATTTTTGAGAACCAAGGTATCAATCCAGTAGGAGACCACGCGCGAGTCCCTCGCACCTACACAAACAAATAAGAACTTCGTAGCCAGCGCGATAAGGGGTTGCCAATCCCTTTACAGTCACTTACAAAAGTGAGATCTGATAGATAGGATAGTTTGATATTTTTGGTATTTTTGGATATAAGAACAGAAAGTAAAAGCGAAAAAGTAAAGTAGATTGTAGATTGATAGGTTGAGAATAGACCCGGGGGCCATATGTTTCTCTAGTGGCTTCGCTCATGATAGCATAATTCTACGGTGGGTGAACAAATTACTGTCGAGCAATTGATAGAAAAGTGAATACTTATGAGACTATCTAGGCATGATCATTATATATAGGCATCATGTCCGAAACAAGTAGACCGAAACGATTCTGCATCTACTACTATTACTCCATACATCGACCGCTATCCAGCATGCATCTAGAGTATTAAGTTCATAAGAACAGAGTAACGCCTTAAGCAAGATAACATGATGTAGAGGGATAAAATCAAACAATATGATATAAATCCCATCTTTTTATCCTCGATGGCAACAATACAATACGTGCCTTGCTGCCCCTACTGTCACTTGGAAAGGACACCGCAAGATTGAACCCAAAGCCAAGCACTTCTCCCATTGCAAGAACTATAGATCTAGTAGGCCAAACCAAACTAATAATTCGAAGAGACTTGCAAAGATATTATAATCATACATAAAGAGTTCAGAAAAGAACCAAATATTTCTCATAGATAATCTTGATCATAAACCCACAATTCATCGGATCTCGACAAACACACCGCAAAAAGAGATTACATCGAATAGATATCCTCGAAGACCGAGGAGAACTTGGTATTGAGATCCAAAGAGAGAGAAGAAGCCATCTAGATACTAGCTATGGACCCGAAGGTCTGTGGTAAACTACTCACAACTCATGGTGAAGCGATGATGATGATGTAGAAGCACTCTGTGGTAGATCCCCCTCCGACGGAGCTCCGGAACAGGCCGCAAAATGGGATATCACGGGAACAGAAGGTTGCGGCGGTGGAACTAGGGTTTTTTCTTTTGTTCTGATGGTTTCGGGGTACGTAGGTATATATAGGAGGAAGGAGGGCACCGGGGGCCAGACGTGGGGCCCACGAGGTAGGGGTTGCGCCCTATAGGGGGGTGCGCCCCCCACCCTCGTAGGCTCCATGTGTGCCCTACTCCGTGGTTCTCAAGTCTCCCGTGCGTAATTTGCTCCAAAAATATCTCTCCCGAAGTTTCATTCCATTTGGACTCCGTTTGATATTCCTTTTCTGTAAAACCCTGAAATAGGCAAAAAAACAGCAATCTGGACTGGGCCTTTGGGTTAATAGATTAGTCCCAAAAATAAAATAAAAGTGTATAACAAAGCCCATTAAACATCCAAAACATCATAAATAATAGCATGGAACAATCAAAAATTATAGATACGTAGGAGACGTAACAAGCATCCCCAAGCTTAATTCCTGCTCGTCCTCGAGTAGGTAAATGATAAAAACAGAATTTTTGATGTGGAATGCTAACTAACAAAGTTTTCAATGTAATTCTCTTCATTGTGGCATGAATGTTCGGATCTGAAAGATTCAAGACAAACTTAATTCAGGGAGCTGGCATGCTTCTCGTCGCCCCATCCAGGGAGCATTTGAAGTACGTTGTCCAAATACATTTTGCTCAGGAAGAAGCAACCAACAATACAGCTGAGTGTGAAGGGCTCCTTGCGAGGCTGAGGATTGCAGTGGAATTGGGAATTAAGAAACTCATCATTAGAGGAGATTCACAGCTTGTGGTGAGACAAGTCAACAAGGATTACCAAAGTCCATTGATGGAGGCATACATCGAAGAAGTGAGGAGATTGGAGGAGCACTTTGACGGATTGCAAACAGAGCACATACCCCATGCGGAAAACATCATAGCTGATCATCTGTCAAAGTGTGATGCACAGAAACTTCCTGTGGAACCAGGAACTTTTGTTCTCCATCTCACTCAGCCCTAAATATCCCCAGCAACAATGGACCAGAAAAGGAGAAAGTTGGACACCGGTAAGCCTCTCCCGATAGAGCCGTCCGCTCCCAGCAGAGACCCTGCCGGAAACAACTCCTCGCAGCCTGCCCCCTCCAGCCGGGTCCTTGGACCCCGTGAACGAGGCATGTGCTCCCGCAACATAGGAGATGTCGCTAGTCCTCGTTGCCGAGCCCCGGGCTCCAACTTGGGCAAGGCACATTTTCCACATCCTCCAAACCGGATAGCTTCCCGGCGACCAAGATGAAGCAGAAAGAGTAGCCCCAAATGCCAATATGTATCAGTTTGTCGATGACACTCTGTACAGAAGGAGGCCCAACGGTGTAAAATTGAAGTGTGTTTGCCGGGAAGAAGGAAAGGAACTGTTGTCTGAAATACACAAAGGCATGTGTGGCTCCCGCATTCGATCAAGGGCATTAGTTGGGAAAGCATTCCGACAAGAATTCTATTAGCACACAGCCCTCCAAGATTCGGTCGAGCTCGTCATGAAATGTGTAGCCTGCCAGTTCCATTCCAAGAAAACCCACCTACCTGCCCAAGCTCTTCAATCAATCCATCTATCATGGCCATTTTTAGTCTGGGGGCTCGATATCCTCGGCCCCTTCCCCCGAGAAATCGGGTACTTTGAACTCTTGTTCATTGCTATCGACAAGTTTACAAAGTGGCCGAAAGTGACTATCGTGAGAAAGGTGACTGCTCAGTCAGCTATCAAGTTCTTGAAAGATCTGGTGTGTCGTTTTGGAGTTCCGACAAGGATCATTACCGACAATGACACCCAGTTCATGAGCCGCGCCTTCATGCAATATGTTCAAGCCCTCGGATGCAAGATCTCGTTTTCCTCAATGGAACACCCCCGGAGCAATGGACAGGTGAGAGGGCGAACGCTGAAGTGTTGCGTGGACTCAAGATAAGAACTTTTGATACGCTGCAGAAGCATAGCAGGCGGTGGGTCGAGGAGCTGTCAGTAGTTCTTTGGTCCCTTAGAACGACACCAAACCGAGCTACAAGGCATACTCCTTTCTCCCTAGTCTATGGGGCAGAAGCATTTATCCCTACGGAACTCATTTACGGGTCGCCTCGAGTGCTTGCCTACGTTGAAGTAGCGCAAACTCAGCACTGGTGTGATGATGTTGTGCTACTTGGGGAGATCGTCTCCGGGCTGCTACGCATGTTGCATGCTATCAACAAGCCCTGCGTCGCTATCATGGCCGCAGGGTTCATGCTCGGTGTTTTAAGGAAGGTGACCTTGTCCTTAGGCGCATTCAGTCCACCAAGGGTACACATAAGTTATCACCGAAGTGGGAAGGCCCTTACCGGGTAGTACGAGTTACCAGACCTGGCGCAGTCCGTCTAGAGACCGGAGATAGCATTTAATTGCAAAACTCATGGAATATTGAGCGTCTCCGTAAGTTCTACCCATAAGGTGCGGTTGTCCGGGCCTGCCCGGCAGCCACCCATTTGTACAGGCCTTGCCTCAGCTGCATGTAACCCCTTGTACAAAGTCGGGGCGATGAGCCCGTGCAAGAGAAAAATAAAGAAGCACTCTACGGGGCCTCCGACCAAGATTGCATGCATGCATGAGCATTCCAAGATCACTGCATAAGCATTTCATGAGCATTTGCATATGCATATAGATAGGATTGCATCCTGCATTCATTCTCATCTGCATGAAGATGCAGGTTCCTGCCGTGAACTTGGCTTCGAGAAGGAGTTGAGAAGATTGCCCAGAACTGCGATCCCCGGCAAGCCAAACAGATAAGTTCTACCTCCTATTTGCTAGTGTTCTGTAAGCTATAACTTGTGAATAAGAAAACCTCACCACACTGTTGAGGCTTGGGTGCTCCCATCCCAGGCTTGAACGTCGCTTCAGAGGGGATGGTTGTAGTGGCCCTTGGTGAAAAGAAGTTGGAAGGGGGCTGTCCCATTTGTCTATTCCCCAGCAGATGTGATTCTCTGGCAGAAAAAAAGGGCGCTGGTAGGATAGCCTGCCGGGAAAACTCATTTATTTACATTAAAGAGGCATCTCACCTCTGCATGGACATACACATACACGGGTTCCCGGCAAGGTTAATCTTTTTCATTAACATGTTGATACAAGTACAAGCATTACAGAACACGAACATGGACTCGAGGGTTACATTATTTGAATTAAACTTTGGCCAGTGCTTGCAGATTTAAGATTGAAAAAAGATAAGTGCGTCGTAATCCTTTTCTCTGTCCCTCCTTCCCCAGGTACTGCAGCAGGAGGGGAAGGGGACAAAAGGGAGCACCTAGGCAAAGGTGGCGGTGAGGGGATCGGCAACAGTGATTCCCTGATCACCGCCACCAAGTCTAGCAGAACACGGCAGGGTGGACGAAGCCGTAAGCCACGAGGAAGCTTATCGGGGATCCTAGCGGAAGACCGCTGGAAGAGGAAAAAGAGTGCCAAGGAGGAAGGGAAGAGTTGGAGTCGAGACGGCGAGCCACTGGTGCGGGTACAAAGGCGTTAGTGTCGTCGTATCCCGACTCAAGGGCCTGCCTCTCGCTCCCTCCATCCTCCTTCATCTTCCCGCCATCACCGCGGCGGGGAGATGTGCCGAAAGCTGAGCACCCACTACGTCCTGCGGGTGGCATGCACTGAGGAGCTACAAGGAGCAACGGGTGAAACCTGGCGCCTCCCTCGGAGAAGTGAGAAACGGTAGCGGTGTCCCTCGGAGCACCTCCGGAACGCTGCTACCCATCTCGATGGGCAGGAAGAAGCTCCCTTCATCTGCAACAGCTCCGGCTCCGCTAGAAGGAGCAGTGCTGGGGACGCCAACATCCCCGAGCGCTGCACCCCGAGATAGCACCTGCAACCCTGGGGATTTCAGCTACGAGAAGATAAGCTCCGGCAGCCCATAACCGAGACCGGCGCCCATCCTAAGGCGACCAGTTCGGGCAAAGGGGGCGGGTACCTCACCATATAGGTATCGTTCGCCGCCTCCCGTGCCCTGGGCACACTAGCTGTTGCATCGTGCTACATCTCGGACCAGGTTCATTCCCCGAGTGCTAGCACCAGCATGTGGCAACATTATCCCCAACCAAGAGCCCGGGGGCTGGCCCCAGGCTCTTCTCTTTGACATAACCAGCAGAAGCAGAAGACAGAGGAGGAAGAATGCGGGGATGGGTGACTCCGCCCTCCTCCGACCCTCCTTTTATAGGCAGGCCAAGGAGGAGAGCCTCTCCCCCAACGAGCGACCGCCGTCCTCCTCTGGTGATTCAAGACAACTGGGCCCTCGCCTTGATGCTCTCCCACGCCACGTGCCTCCGTTACCTACCCCGCGTGATGCATGCTTCATACGTGGATAAGGATAAGGGCGTGGTGGGAAGAATGAATTGGTAGTTTCTACCCCGTGAGTTAAAGTCATACACGGGCATTACTGGAGCGGCCCCAGCACTATTGGTTTTACACTACACGCGGGGAAACCGAAAACTGGACCATAATCAAGACTAGTGAAAAAGCAAAAAGAAGACCTCAAGAAACCATCCTCTTCGGCAACCCTGCCTGTGCACTTGTTAGGCCCTACCCCGACGACGCTCGGCAGCGCGTTCGGGGCAGGCCCAGGGGCTTCTATCGGTGCAACAAACCATGGGTCTGTTTCCCTGATTGTGCACAGGCACGGGAACAAGATTGAAGCACCAACCCAACTCAGAGTACAAGAGACCAAGAAGATCAAGGGACCAACGAGAAGATCGGAGGGACCAAGACAAAGCTAGAGCAGCAAGATATCGCCAAGAGAAAGGCCTCCCCTTCCGGACAGGTGAGCCCGGCAAGGAGCAAGGCCACCCCCAAAAGAAGACAACCAAGGCACCCCGGCAGAGCCTGCCAGGACTGGTGGAGGCTAAACCACCTCACCAGCCACTCCTCCACAACTCACGTCATTGATCAGTGTGGTGTCAAGCCGCAAAGTGACTAAGCGGTAGCCATTCGCCACATGGAAGCCTCTCCCTACATGAAAAACCCACAGATGACACCCGTCTTGAATGGTGTCAAGTGAGCAGGCGCGGAGGTGGCAAGATAGCCCGGCAAGCATTACCAGGCAACCAGTGATGTGACATTGAGTAGTGCATTTAATGTGCCCTGTCATCCCGCAGAGTTAGGTATGATAGCACTGTTGCTATCTTATTAGTGCATAAAGACTACTTTGCCATTGTGGTGACCCCTTAATCTATAGAATGAGGCCCATGGCAATCGTAGACGGGGTTAGAAGGTTAGAAGATTGGACACGCGTAGTCGCTGCTGCCCTGAGGCAATCCTTGCCGGGCAAGTGTAGTACGCTCCACCACCTCATTTCCACCATCAATCTACCAAAGCAGGAATAGGGTCTTACGCCACCATGGCGGCCCGAACCTGGGTAAAATTGTCCGCGTGATCTCTGTCGTGCTGCCCCATGCTCGTGTAGTCTTTGTGCAACGCGACGTCCCCCTGCCGGACCAGCAAGGGGCGTCCTGGTCCCATAGGTGTCCGTGGTTTCCCGCGACACACAAGGACCTTCGTGGCCTTCTTGAAGCATCCCCCACTAGTCAAAACAAAGCATCGTGCTGACGAGCACCGCCTTGTTGTGATAAAGATACATGGGCAGCCCCCACTACTAGAAAAAGAGCTATAGCTAATATGGACATTAATGGCGCGCCATGTATGTGGTGCGCCACTGCTATATAGCAATGGCGCACCAAATATAGGTGCTCCATTAATGACATATTACTAATGGCGCACCTGGTTTGCGGTGCGCCATTACTAGTTATGAAAAAAAATCGAAAAAAAATGTTAGTAGTGGCGCATCAGGGTATAGGGCGGCATTACTAGTTTAACTAGTAATGGCGCACCGCACCCATGGTGCGCCACTACTAACATTACCTTTTTGGTTTTTTTAACTAGTAATGGCGCACCACACACCAGGCGCGCCATTACTATGTCAAACTTAGTAATGGCGCACCTACACAAAGTGCGCCATTACTAACTTAGACTGAGGTTTGACCAAGTCATACACATAGTAATGGCGCACTTTGTAAAGGTGCGCCATTATTATGTCCAAATTTCACGAAATGCACCCCCCCTGGACCGCCTTTTCAGTTTTAAAAAAATAAAAGAAAATGATGGGAATGTCAAAAAATAAAAGAAAATAAGTTTCCCGTGTGATATGTGGTCTAGTTATTGTGAAAATTTACAAATATGCATTTCAACTTTATTTTCAAAATATCTCTGGAATTTAGTAAAACGGGCATAACTTTTGTGTATGAACTCGGATTAAAAAGTTTTTATATAAAAAATCATCTACTCGTAAAGTTACATCCGAATTCAACAGGGGCGCATCCTCGTAGAACATTTTTAGAATCCCCAAAAACCTAACAGAATAAAAGATACGGGACTTTTAAGATCTAGAGGGGGGAAATTGAAAAAAAAATTAAACTTAGTAATGGTGCACCATTTGCTAGGTGCGCCACTAGTAACAGAAAAGAAAATTTGGTTTCGAATATTTTTTTGAAAAAAATGGTCAAAATATGATACGTAATATGACCGGAAAGTTAGAAATATTTTTTCAAAATTTCATCACACTCATGAACATGAAGAAAGTCCTAGACATCAACAAGGTTTAATAGGATTGATATGATAGATATATCAACAAGTGTCTGTTAAGTGAGCTGGTGCTGGGGTTGGTTAGAACTCAGAAGTTAAGCATGCTCAGGCTGGAGTAGTGTGAGGATGGGTGACCTTCCGGGAAGTTTGACCACGGAGTGCGATTTGACTTGAGATTAAGCATATTGACCCAAGATTAAGCCATAGATTAAGAAAAAACGAAGAAAAAAATTGAAAAAAAAAATTGGAGAAAAATTTGAAATATTTGAAAAAAATATTGAAAACAAATTTGAAAAAATAGTAATGGCACACTTCTATGTGGTGCGCCATTACTAAGTCAGATAGTAATGGCACACCAGTTGACATAGTAATGGCGCACTACCAGGTGCGCCACTATTGTCTGGTATACTAATGGCACACCAGGTGCGTCATTAGTAGTTGTTACTAGCGGCGTGATGATAGTGGTGCACCTGTAGTGCGCCATTAATGGCCAAAACAGGTGCGCCACTAACAGGCCTTTCCTAGTAGTCCCCGTCTCAAGAGGCTCACCTGCTTTTTTCTTCACGAACAAGATGTGATGCACCCAGCTCAACACCTCCGGAGGCGGGATGCTTTTATTCAATTGCATTGAGTCCTCTGGGCTAGTGAAAGCCCACGTCGAGCGGGTGTGACGTTCAAGGGGGCAATGCGCCGGCAGAGGTACTCTCTCACAACCATGATTACTTTTACCCCGGGCGCCCTCAGGTTGGCTAACATCTTCCACACCCTTGCCAGTCGTTTGTTGGTGAGCCTTTTGTGCTCCCATCCGGAGCTCCTCACTACTAGTGATGCCGGTATCAGCAGCAGGGGGATGAACTGAGCTGCGTCGACGTACACCCACTGGTGCCTGAAGCCCTCTTCCTCGTGGGCGAGCTCCATGTTGATGCCGTCACCGGCCGTGTCCTTTGCGATGCAGGGCGAAATGCAACCGGACTGCTAGTTCTCCGCGGTCGACCGCGTGCCAAAGAAATGATAGAGCAGCGACACCAAAGGAGGCACGCTCGCAACACCTCACACAAGAAGGTGAAGGTGGAAAGAAGGAGGACAGAGGTTGGGTCGGGGTGCAGCGCATGGACCTGGAAGTGGGAGAGGATGGCATTGAAGAAGTCAGAGAATGGTGGGAGGAATCCGGCAAAGAGCGAATGGATAGGGACAACAATGGAGGTGACATCAATCTCAGTGATCGGGCGTGAGGAAATCCAAATTCGGGTGGCCCCCTATTCATTGGAGGTGGCGGTGGTCATCAAGAGGACCTTAGTGCGCCCCTCGGTGTTGATAATTGTGGGCCAGCCTAGGGCAGGCTTCGACGCAGCTTCTCCAGCCGCCTCCCTTGCTGCCCCCCCCCCCCTCTTCTTGCAAGGAGGGCCCATGGTGACACGGCTGGGGAGAAGGCGACGGAGTCCGTAGGAAGGAGGACGAGAAGAAGCCATCTAGATACTAGCTATGGACCCGAAGGTTTGTGGTAAACTACTCACAACTCATGGTGAGGCGATGATGATGATGTAGAAGCACTCTGTGGTAGATCCCCCTCCGACGGAACTCCGGAACAGGCCGCAAGATGGGATATCATGGGAACAGAAGGTTGCGGTGGTGGAACTAGGGTTTTTTCTTTTGTTCTGATGGTTTCGGGGTACGTAGGTATATATAGGAGGAAGGAGGGCACCGGGGGCCAGACGTGGGGCCCACGAGGTAGGGGTCGCGCCCTATAGGGGGGTGCGCCCCCCACCCTCGTGGGCTCCATGTGTGCCCTACTCCGTGGTTCTCAAGTCTCCCGTGCGTATTTTGCTCCAAAAATATCTCTCCCGAAGTTTCATTCCATTTGGACTCCGTTTGATATTCCTTTTCTGTAAAACCCTGAAATAGGCAAAAAAACAGCAATCTGGACTGGGCCTTTGGGTTAATAGATTAGTCCCAAAAATAAAATAAAAGTGTATAACAAAGCCCATTAAACATCCAAAACATCATAAATAATAGCATGGAACAATCAAAAATTATAGATACGTAGGAGACGTATCAAGCATCCCCAAGCTTAATTCCTGCTCGTCCTCGAGTAGGTAAATGATAAAAACAGAATTTTTGATGTGGAATGCTAACCAACAAAGTTTTCAATGTAATTCCCTTAATTGTGGCATGAATGTTCGGATCTGAAAGATTCAAGACAAACTTAATTCAGGGAGCTAGCATGCTTCTCGTCGCCCCCTCCGGGGATCATTTGAAGTACGTTGTCCAAATACATTTTGCCCAGGAAGAAGCAACCAACAATACGGCTAAGTGTGAAGGGCTCCTTGCCGGGCTGAGGATTGCAGTGGAATTGGGAATTAAGAAACTCATCATTAGAGAAGATTCACAGCTTGTGGTGAGAAAAGTCAGCAAGGATTACCAAAGTCCATTGATGGAGGCATACATCGAAGAAGTGAGGAGATTGGAGGAGCACTTTGACGGATTGCAAACAGAGCACATACACCGTGCGAAAAACATCATAGCTGATCATCTGTCAAAGTGTGATGCACAGAAACTTCCTGTGGAACCAGGAACTTTTGTTCTCCATCTCACTCAGCCCTAAATATCCCCAGCAACAATGGACCAGAAAAGAAGAAAGTTGGACACCGGTAAGCCTCTCACGATAGAGCCGTCCGCTCCCGGCAGAGACCCTGCCGAAAACAACTCCTCGCAGCCTGCCCCCTCCAGCCGGGTCATGGACCCCGTGAACGAGGCATGTGCTCCCGCAACATAGGAGGTGTCGCTAGTCCTCGTTGCCGAGCCCCGGGCTCCAACTTGGGCAAGGCACATTGTCCACTTCCTCCAAACCGAATAGCTTCCCGGCGACCAAGATGAAGCAGAAAGAGTAGCCCCAAAGGCCAATATGTATCAGTTTGTCGATGACACTCTGTATAGAAGGAGGCCCAACGGTGTGAAATTGAAGTGTGTTTGTCGGGAAGAAGGAAAGGAACTGTTGTCTGAAATACACAAAGGCATGTGTGGCTCCCGCATTCGATCAAGGGCATTAGTTGGGAAAGCATTCCGACAAGAATTCTATTAGCACACAGCCCTCCAAGATTCGGTCGAGCTCGTCATGAAATGTGTAGCCTGCCAGTTCCATTCCAAGAAAACCCACCTACCTGCCCAAGCTCTTCAATCAATCCGTCTATCATGGCCATTTTTAGTCTGGGGGCTCGATATCCTCGGCCCCTTCCCCCGAGAAATCGGGTACTTTGAACTCTTGTTCGTTGCTATCGACAAGTTTACAAAGTGGCCGAAAGTGACTGTTGTGAGAAAGGTGACTGCTTAGTCAGCTATCAAGTTCTTGAAAGATCTGGTGTGTCGTTTTGGAGTTCCGACAAGGATCATTACCGACAATGACACCCAGTTCATGAGTCGCGCCTTCATGCAATATGTTCATGCCCTCGGATGCAAGATCTCATTTTCCTCAATGGAACACCCCCGGAGCAATGGACAGGTGAGAGGGTGAATGCTGAAGTGTTGCGTGGACTCAAGATAAGAACTTTTGATACGCTGCAGAAGCATAGCAGGCGGTGGGTCGAGGAGCTATCAGTAGTTCTTTGGTCCCTTAGAACGACACCAAACCGACCTACAAGGCATACTCCCTTCTCCCTGGTCTATGGGGCAGAAGCATTTATCCCCACGGAACTCATTTACGGGTCGCCTCGAGTTCTTGCCTACGATGAAGTAGCGCAAACTCAGCACTGGTGTGACGATGTTGTGCTACTTGGGGAGATCGTCTCCGGGCTGCTACGCATGTTGCATGCTATCAACAAGCCCTGCGTCGCTATCATGGCCGCAGGGTTCATGCTCGGTGTTTTAAGGAAGGTGACCTTGTCCTTAGGCGCATTCAGTCCACCAAGGGTACACATAAGTTATCACCGAAGTGGGAAGGCCCTTACCGGGTAGTACGAGTTATCAGACCTGGCGCAGTCCGTCTAGAGACCGGAGATAGCATTTAATTGCAAAACTCATGGAATATTGAGCGCCTCCGTAAGTTCTACCCATAAGGTGCGGTTGTCGGGGCCTACCCGGCAGCCACCCATTTGTACAGGCCTTGCCTCAGCTGCATGTAACCCCTTGTACAAAGCCGGGGCGATGAGCCCGTGCAAGAGAAAAATAAAGAAGCACTCTACGGGGCCTCCGACCAAGATTGCATGCATGCATGAGCATTCCAAGATCACTGCATAAGCATTTCATGAGCATTTGCATATGCATATAGATAGGATTGCATCCTGCATTCATTCTCATCTGCATGAAGATGCAGGTTCCTGCCGTGAACTTGGCTTCGAGAAGGAGTTGAGAAGATTGCCCAGAACTGCGATCCTCGGCAAGCCAAACAGATAAGTTCTACCTCCTATTCGCTAGTGTTCTGTAAGCTATAACTTGTGAATAAGAAAACCTCACCACTCTCTTGAGGCTTGGGTGCTCCCAAACCAGGCTTGAACGTCGCTTCAGAGGGGATGGTTGTAGTGGCCCTTGGTGAAAAGAAGTTGGAAGGGGGCTGTCCCATTTGTCTATTCCCCAGCAGATGTGATTCTCTGGCAGAAAAAAAGGGCGCCGGTAGGATAGCCTGCCGGGAAAACTCATTTATTTACATTAAAGAGGCATCTCACCTCTGCATGGACATACACATACACGGGTTCCCGGCAAGGTTCATCTTTTTCATTAACATGTTGATACAAGTACAAGCATTACAGAACACGAACATGGACTCGAGGGTTACATTATTTGAATTAAACTTTGGCCAGTGCCTGCAGATTTAAGATTGAAAAAAGATAAGTGCGCCGTAATCCTTTTCTTTGTCCCTCCTTCCCCAGGTACTGCAGCAGGAGGGGAAGGGGACAAAAGGGAGCACCTAGGCAAAGGTGGCGGTGAGGGGATCGGCAACAGTGATTCCCTGATCACCGCCACCAAGTCTAGCAGAACACGGCAGGGTGGACGAAGCCGTAAGCCACGAGGAAGCTTATCGGAGATCCTAGCGGAAGACCGCTGGAAGAGGAAAAAGAGTGCCAAGGAGGAAGGGAAGAGTTGGAGTCGAGACGGCGAGCCACTGGTGCGGGTACAAAGGCGTTAGTGTCGTCGTATCCCAACTCAAGGGCCTGCCTCTCGCTCCCTCCATCCTCCTTCATCTTCCCGCCATCACCGCGGCGGGGAGATGCGCCGAAAGCTGAGCACCCACTACGTCCTGCGGGTGGCGTGCACAGAGGAGCTACAAGGAGAAACGGGTGAAACCTGGCGCCTCCCTCGGAGAAGTGAGAAAGGTAGAGGTGTCGCTCGGAGCACCTCCGGAACGCTGCTACCCATCTCGATGGGCAGGAAGAAGCTCCCTTCATCTGCAACAGCTCCGGCTCCGCTAGAAGGAGCAGTGCTGGGGACGCCAACATCCCCGAGCGCTGCACCCCGAGATAGCACCTGCAACCCTGGGGATTTCAGCTACGAGAAGATAAGCTCCGGCAGCCCATAACCGAGACCGGCGCCCATCCTAAGGCGACCAGTTCGGGCAAAGGGGGCGGGTACCTCACCATATAGGTATCGTTCGCCGCCTCCCGTGCCCTGGGCCCACTAGCTGTTGCATCGTGCTACATCTTGGACCAGGTTCATTCCCCGAGTGCTAGCACCAGCGTGTGGCAACATTATCCCCAACCAAGAGCCCGGGGGCTGGCCCCAGGCTCTTCTCTTTGACATAACCAGTAGAAGCAGAAGACAGAGAAGGAAGAATGCGGGGATGGGTGACTCCGCCCTCCTCCGACCCTCCTTTTATAGGCAGGCCAAGGAGGAGAGACTCTCCCCCAACGAGCGACCGCCGTCCTCCTCTGCTGATTCAAGACAACTGGGCCCTCGCCTTGATGCTCTCCCACGCCACGTGCCTCCGTTACCTACCCCGCGTGATGCAAGCTTCATACGTGGATAAGGATAAGGGCGTGGTGGGAAGAATGAATTGGTAGTTTCTACCCTGTGAGTTAAAGTCATACACGGGCATTACTGGAGCGGCCCCACCACTATTGGTTTTACACTACACGCGGGGAAACCGAAAACTGGACCATAATCAAGACTAGTGAAAAAGCAAAAAGAAGACCTCAAGAAACCATCCTCTTCGGCAACCCTGCCTATGCACTTGTTAGGCCCTACCCCGACGACGCTCGGCAGCGTGTTCGGGGCAGGCCCAGGGGCTTCTGTCGGTGCAACAAACCATGGGTCTGTTTCCCTGATTGTGCACAGGCACGGGAACAAGATTGAAGCACCAGCCCAACTCAGAGTACAAGAGACCAAGAAGATCAAGGGACCAACGAGAAGATCGGAGGGACCAAGACAAAGCTAGAGCAGCAAGATATCGCCAAGAGAAAGGCCTCCCCTTCCGGACAGGTGAGCCCGGCAAGGAGCAAGGCCACCCCCAGAAGAAGACGACCAAGGCACCCTGGCAGAGCCTGCCAGGACTGGTGGAGGCTAAACCACCTCACCAGCCACTCCTCCACAACTCACGTCGTTGATCAGTGCGGTGTCAAGCCGCAAAGTGACTAAGTGGTAGCCATTCGCCACATGGAAGCCTCTCCCTACATGAAAAACCCACAGATGACACCCGTCTTGAAAGGTGTCAAGTGAGCAGGCGCGGAGGTGGCAAGATAGCCCGGCAAGCATTGCCAGGCAACCAGTGATGTGACATTGAGTAGTGCATTTAATGTGCCCTGTCATCCCGCAGAGTTAGGTATGATAGCACTGTTGCTATCTTATTAGTGCATAAAGACTACTTTGCCATTGTGGTGACCCCTTAATCTATAGAATGAGGCCCATGGCAATCGTAGACGGGGTTAGAAGGTTAGAAGATTGGACACGCGTAGTCGCTGCTGCCCTGAGGCAATCCTTGTCGGGCAAGTGTAGTACGCTCCACCACCTCATTTCCACCATCAATCTACCAAAGCAGGAGTAGGGTCTTACGCCACCATGGCGGCCCGAACCTGGGTAAAATTGTCCGCGTGATCTCTGTCGTGCTGCCCCATGCTCGTCTAGTCTTTGTGCAACGCAACGTCCCCCTGCCGGACCAGCAAGGGGCGTCCTGGTCCCATAGGTGTCCGTGGTTTCCCGCGACACACAAGGACCTTCGTGGCCTTCTTGAAGCATCCCCCACTAGTCAAAACAAAGCATCGTGCTGACGAGCACCGCCTTGTTGTGATAAAGATACATGGGCAGCCCCCACTACTAGAAAAAGAGCTATAGCTAATATGGACATTAATGGCGCGCCATGTATGTGGTGCGCCACTGCTATATAGCAATGGCGCACCAAATATAGGTGCTCCATTAATGACATATTACTAATGGCGCACCTGGTTTGCGGTGCGCCATTACTAGTTATGAAAAAAAATCGAAAAAAAATGTTAGTAGTGGCGCATCAGGGTATAGGGCGGCATTACTAGTTTAACTAGTAATGGCGCACCGCACCCATGGTGCGCCACTACTAACATTACCTTTTTCGTTTTTTTAACTAGTAATGGCGCACCACACACCAGGCGCGCCATTACTATGTCAAACTTAGTAATGGCGCACCTACACAAAGTGCGCCATTACTAACTTAGACTGAGGTTTGACCAAGTCATACACATAGTAATGGCGCACTTTGTAAAGGTGCGCCATTATTATGTCCAAATTTCACGAAATGCACCCCCCTGGACCGCCTTTTCAGTTTTAAAAAAATAAAAGAAAATGATGGAAATGTCAAAAAATAAAAGAAAATAAGTTTCCCGTGTGATATGTGGTCTAGTTATTGTGAAACTTTACAAATATGCATTTCAACTTTATTTTCAAAATATCTCTGGAATTTAGTAAAACGGGCATAACTTTTGTGTATGAACTCGGATTAAAAAGTTTTTATATAAAAAATCATCTACTCGTAAAGTTACATCCGAATTCAACAGGGGCGCATCCTCGTAGAACATTTTTAGAATCCCCAAAAACCTAACAGAATAAAAGATACGGGACTTTTAAGATCTAGAGGGGGGAAATTGAAAAAAAAAATCAAACTTAGTAATGGTGCACCATTTGCTAGGTGCGCCACTAGTAACAGAAAAGAAAATTTGGTTTCGAATATTTTTTTGAAAAAAATGGTCAAAATATGATACGTAATATGACCGGAAAGTTTGAAATATTTTTTCAAAATTTCATCACACTCATGAACATGAAGAAAGTCCTAGACATCAACAAGGTTTAATAGGATTGATATGATAGATATATCAACAAGTGTCTGTTAAGTGAGCTGGTGCTGGGGTTGGTTAGAACTCAGAAGTTAAGCATGCTCAGGCTGGAGTAGTGTGAGGATGGGTGACCTTCCGGGAAGTTTGACCACGGACTGTGATTTGACTTGAGATTAAGCATATTGACCCGAGATTAAGCCATAGATTAAGAAAAAACGAAGAAAAAAATTGAAAAAAAATTGGAGAAAAATTTGAAATATTTGAAAAAAATATTGAAAACAAATTTGAAAAAATAGTAATGGCGCACTTCTATGTGGTGCGCCATTACTAAGTCAGATAGTAATGGCACACCAGTTGACATAGTAATGGCGCACTACCAGGTGCGCCACTATTGTCTGGTATACTAATGGCACACCAGGTGCGTCATTAGTAGTTGTTACTAGCGGCGTGATGATAGTGGTGCACCTGTAGTGCGCCATTAATGGACAAAACAGGTGCGCCACTAACATGCCTTTCCTAGTAGTCCCCGTCTCAAGAGGCTCACCTGCTTTTTTCTTCACGGACAAGATGTGATGCACCCAGCTCAACACCTCCGGAGGCAGGATGCTTTTATTCAATTGCATTGAGTCCTCTGGGCCAGTGAAAGCCCACGTCGAGCGGGTGTGACGTTCAAGGGGGCAATGCGCCGAGAGAGGTACTCTCTCACAACCATGATTACTTTTACCCCGGGCGCCCTCAGGTTGGCTAACATCTTCCACACCCTTGCCAGTCGTTTGTTGGTGAGCCTTTTGTGCTCCCATCCGGAGCACCTCACTACTAGTGATGCTGGTATCAGGAGCAGGGGGATGAACTGAGCTGCGTCGACGTACACCCATTGGTGCCTGAAGCCCTCTTCCTCGTGGGCGAGCTCCATGTTGATGTCGTCACCGACCGTGTCCTTTGCGATGCAGGGCGAAATGCAACCGGACTGCTAGTTCTCCGCGGTCGACCGCGTGCCATAGAAATGATAGAGCAGCGACACCAAAGGAGGCACGCCCGCAACACCTCGCACAAGAAGGTGAAGGTGGAAAGAAGGAGGACAGAGGTTGGGTCGGGGTGCAGCGCATGGACCTGGAAGTGGGAGAGGATGGCATTGAAGAAGTCAGAGAATGGTGGGAGGAATCCGGCAAAGAGCGATTGGATAGGGACAACAATGGAGGTGACATCAATCTCGGTGATCGGGCGTGAGGAAATCCAAATTCGGGTGGCCCCCTATTCATTGGAGGTGGCGGCGGTCATCAGGAGGACCTTAGTGCGCCCCTCGGTGTTGATAATTGTGGGCCAGCCTAGGGCAGGCTTCGACGCAGCTTCTCCAGCCGCCTCCCTTGCTGCTCCCCCCCTCTTCTTGCAAGGAGGGCCCATGGTGACACGGCTGGGGAGAAGGCGACGGAGTTCGTAGGAAGGAGGACGAGAAGTGGGAAACAAGGAAGGCGCAAGTAGGGAAGGCAATGATGGCCTCGCACCACGAGTGGGTGGGCTTTTTGTCAGCCTGGGCGGTTGCCGAGGCGTCGTGGGAGAAGTGGGGCGTCCCCCCCCCTACTCGTCATGCGCCACACGTCGTGCCTGACCTATGGGCGGTTAGGGCCCGCGTCGTTTAGCTGCCCCCTCGTCAGGTGGATATGTGCGCACCGTGGGCCCAAGGATTACTGTCGGACATGTGGAACTAGGGGTACCCAGGCCTGTCTGCTTTCGGCCCAGGGCATGGCGCATATCTGAGGCCTAACAGGTGACCCATCAGCAGGCATCACTGGCGAGTGCCTTCACCAGGACCAACCCTCGTGAGGTTGTCCCCTCTTAGGAGATGGGTGTCGTCAGTAGGATGAGTGGCTCCATCAAGAGCCTCGCGAGGCGGCCTCCCGAGGAGCCCTCCCGAGGTGCTCAAGGAGCTCGTCGCCAGCCCTCGGCTGCGCGGTCCTGATTCCCATCATGTGGGTAATGCACGCGTCGACAGATGGCACCAGAGGTCGTGCCAGTCGGCGCGGATGAGGAGCATTGCTTCTTTTGTGCTAAGGGAGGAAGTCCAGCTTGTTGGTTTCCAAGGAAATCCCCAAGGGTTTCCCGATCAGTGAAAGAAGAGCAGGAAGGTAGGTGCGCAAGGAGGAGTTCATCACTGAGCCCACCGACGCGTCATGGACGAAACCTTTGCACGCAAAGACTACTTTTGTCAGGATAGACTGTGCCCCTTAAAAATTGTCGTTGTGTGGCAACCCTTGATGCTTGCTAGAACTACGTCGATATTTCCCCCAAAGAGGAAGGGGTGATGCAGCAAAGCAACGGTAGGTATTTCCCTCAGTGTGAGACCAAGGTTAACAAACCAGTAGGAGAACCGTGCAACACTACGTGAACGTAGGGTGTATGTAGCCTAACAATGAGAGTACTAAGCCTGACAGTGAGAGTAGGGGGTACGTAGGAGGAGGTGTCAGAACCGGTTTTCCAGGATATAAATTTCCCAGTCAATGGTCCTTGTGCTCACCAGCCCCAAGATTACTGCTAGCTGATGAGGCACCAACTTGATACAGAAATTCCAAGCAAAGTACATAACAAGTAGTACAAGACCATTCTAGCCTGTGAGTACAACACAAAGTTTTTAGTGGCTGATGGCGGAAGCGGTTTGTGGATCGTCAGTGGCCATGGGACTCCATTTCCCACAGGAACAGCTGACCAGGATAACTCCTATCTCCGTGAGGCTGCTATCACCATTTATGTAGGTTCCGGGGCTGTCATCGCAACGCTCCTGTCCATGCAAGAAATCTGGCCAAGACAATAGCCAGGGACAAGCCAGTAAGTACTTTGAATGTACTCGCAAACATTATGAACACTGGTATAATATAACAAATGATAATCATGCTCCGAAAAATTCTATGATCACAATGTGAGTCACGAAATAAAAAATCTATGATGCAAGCAGGTTGTTCATATAAAACATGAATATGCAATCAGAGAGTAGAAATAGTATGCACCGATCGGGTGTCTGAAGCGACGCCTCGAAAGGACTATGATATAAAGCATGCTTCAGTCGGGCGTCTGAGCGACACCACATAAAGGGCTTATAAAGTAAATGAATAACAAGCATACCATAGTCGGGCGTCTGTGCGACACCACATAAAGGGCTTATAAGGATAAATAAATAACAGCATGCCACAGCCGGGCGTCTCAGCGACACCACATAAAGGGCTTATAAAAAAAGTAAGTAACAAGCATGCCACAGTCGGGCGTCTGTGCGACACCACATAAAGGGCTTATAAAGAAAATAATAACAAACATGCCACAGTCGGGCGTCTGAGCGACACCACATAAAGGGCTTATAAAGGCAGTAATTAACAAATGTGCCACAGTTGGGCGTCTGAGCGACACCACATAAAGGGCTTATATAAGAATAATAATCGTGAATATTCAGGAGGTAGAACCGTCCCAAGGATACTCAATAACTCAAATACTATAAATTGTTAGTCCATAATAATAATAATCATCATCATAAGTCGCAAGTCATGATCCATGTTCTGTTTTAGCAGTTTCTCCTCCGAAGACCGACACTAAGACCGACACTTGACCCATCCCAGACTGTAGTCCTTACCCATGGACACAGCTATTCGAATAGATATAATCTCTGCAGAGGGTGTACTCTTTACCCACGAGTAACGGATTCCTTTAGTCCATCGTGACTAATTCCGTCTACGGCCTTTTAATTGAAAACACACCTGACCGCACACACTAGCCTAACTTACCGGTGTCTGGAATCACCCATGACACCAGTTAAGCGAAACTCTAAGTGGGAAGGCTACAACCTCGACTAGCATGGGATCACAAAATATATAACGCGCGCAAACTATGGAAGCTACCCTTCGGCTCCAACCGAAAACATCCATGCCCCCGGACCAGGTGGCATGCCTACCGAATGCAGCCGGTATCTTCCACCATGGCCTCTCTGTACGGTGTGTGCTAGAAAGGGGTTGACAACTTACTGAACCGTACCCTACCTATGGCAGGGACAAGTGGTAGTACGAAACAAGTATGGGGGTTACTGGAACAGGACTCGATCTATGGCCGACTCAGGAGGTTTTAGTATTCCCAGCATGATTAGCATAACAAATATATTTCAACCAACAGATAGAATCACCACCCATCATACCTCACCATGCCATACCGGACACAACCGTCTCGACAAGGAACTAGGGACAAGCTCGTGTCTACACAAGACAGAGGCTTTCCCGGATTCCTTCTGGTAGGCGTGAAAGACATACGAGGGTTATTACTATCACAAACATATCAAATTCCAACAGCGTGGAATCATCAATATGCACTCATGAGTACGACCATATCATCACATAAAATAATGAAAACTCCGTGTCAAGGTGGTGTTATTACCGTATCAAACAACACACAACGATATTATGCCAGGGTTCAGAATGCTTGCCTTCAAGAGTATGCAAGTAGGGGTGCACTTTTTGAAAGTTGCCTTCTTCTTCAAAATCCTATTTTACGAAAATTTGAATTAACACATAGTTTCAAAACAGTACAAAAAAGTTGTTTGGAAAATTTTCAAATAAATATGAAAATAAACTAGACAAAATTTGGGAAACAACAGAAAAAGAACCAAATCAATTGGACTTATATTTAAAAAGTTACAACTAGTCAAAGCTTAGTCCAAATCTGTTTTTAATAAAAAACAGAAAAAGAAAACGGTTGGGGGAGTAATACGCTTTCGAGGCAGAGAAGACGTACTTCTGGGTTTACGTATTCACTTAAACCAGCGCGCGCCGTCGCTGGGTCACTGACAGTGGGTCCATCGGGCCCACTTGTCAGGTTTGACCAGTCGCTCGCGCCTTCATACTCCTCTGGCCGAGCAAAGGCGGAGCTCCGACGATTGTCGTCGACAAGCTGCGGCTCCCCACAAAATTCCGAGGGCAGGGATGGATCTGCCAGTCCAGGGCGGTCCTCTCGGTGGTCGACAGGCTGGCGGGGACGAAGGGAGTCGCCGGCGGCGAGCTCTGCGGCGGACGGCGGCTTCGAGAGGATTGGGGACTCGTGCTATGATGGCTCCCGATCGGGTTTGAGGGGTGGGGTAGCTCCGCAAGGTCGAGGGGAAGAGGATGGTGGCACTGGATGGACTGGGGAGGCTCTGCTTGCGACGAACGGGGCCGGAGCGTGGCAGCGGCCGAACTGCCTGGAGACGGGGGAAACGGCCTCCCTCCACTGATTGCTGGCTGTGGGAGCACTAGGGGGATGGTATGAGCTCGCCTGAGGGTCTGGACGAGCTCAGGGCTCCTTATATAGGCGGTCGAGCTCGGTTCCAACGGCGGCAGTGGTAAGGAACGGTGAACCGCTGTTCTGTAGCCAGGGGCGCGTGGCGATGGCTAGCGGGGTCTGGCAGGGCGAGGGGATAAGCTCGAGTTGTTCAGGGGCGAGCTGGCGCGCGGCTGCGGCTCGGGCGGCGATGTCCATGGCAGGAGCCTGTTGTGGACGCCGGCGTGCCGCCAAGGGGGCTCTGACGGCGGTGCTGTAGGGCGTCAGGGTGGCTTGGAGTGTTCTGGCATGTGGAGGGGAACAAGGCATGGCCCTGCGGGTGAGCGAAGGCCAGGGGCAAGACGCGGCGGCTCGGTGTGCGCGCGTGCAAAACGTGCGCTCTGGGCGCGCCCAGAACACGCACGCCAGGTGCTCGACGCTATGCCAACGCGTTCTAGGCCTCTCTGATGCCTCTGCAACTAAACAAAATTAGGCTAAGAATCATGAGCGAGCTAATAGACACGCTGGTAAGGTTATTAGAGCAACTTCCTAATGCAAGTCTAAAAGCATGCCAAAACTGGCCATGCTCCTAACCTGCTTGATGAAATGCCAGGGGTATCTAGGCATCTCTTCTGCTAGCCAAAGTCTCCAGTTTGGGGTCTCCTTAGGTGCAAGTGATGATGGCAAGGTTATTTGGGCAAAACCAGGAACTTGTTAGTGCCAGTTTCTGAAAAATCAAATCTGGACAGAAAATAAAGGGCATTATTGCATGGACCAAAAATGCTCCAATGGGTCCAATCTCCTGGACTTAAGGGTTTGGTAGAGTGGTCTATAAGCAGGAAAAAGTATCATGGGTAAAAGGGCAAGTTAAAATATGGTTGCAGTGCAACCACAAACTGGTCCAGATTTGAAAACTAGAGGTAGGGCTCAAAATCTCCAAATGACTAAAAGCTATTTTTGCATAAAAGTGATGTGGGAACATCACATGGCATCCCCAAATAGTGGTGGAATTTTTAAATAAATTTATCAAAGGGTTATAATGCAAAAGAGGCTCCAAAACTTATGAAAAAACATTTTAAAAGAAATAAAGCTCAGGAAAATAATTATTGAAATAATTCCACTGATAGAAGAAATGTTTCTTGAGAGGGTATACAAGTCCAACAACATTTTTGAAAAGTTTTCTATTTGGAGGGAAAACTCCACAATTCAGAAGAAAAGAGTGGTTCTGAATCAAAAGAAAATCTAGAGAATAAAATTTTAATTTACCATGGAATTTTTTTAATTAATAAAACATGGTTAAATTTTTGGGGTGTTACAACACTAACCCCCTTAAGAAAAATCTCATCCTTGAGATTTGCTAAAGGCTGTTATGAAAAGAATTACTCCTACTATCACAAAGTAATATCACAAAAATAACCATCCTACTCATGCAATAAAATGTGGCTACAGTGAGTGGGCAATATGTGGTGTCAAACTACAGTGTGGAATACTGTTGCTGCGTGGAAAAATCTATGGCTGGGGAAAAACGAGATACTTCTACTTTTGGTTACAGTGAATTTAGAATAAAATTTCTAAATTCTAAAATACGCTTGTCGCACCCGAAAACACAGTGCTCTCTCTGGCTGACAGGTGGACCCGGGGCCAACTGTCAGTCTCTTCTTCTACCTCTGGCTCTCTCTTCTTCCTCTCTCTCGCGCGCTTTCCCATGCTTTCTCCACCGACGACGTCTAGCACGTAGAGCATCTAGGTTGTACTGCGGTAGTGCGCGGCGTGCTAGCCGCCGGTGCAGCGTGCACTCACCTCGTGGGCCAGTGCGCTATCGGCACTGCTCGCGGATTCGCCTCCAAACACCGGCGATCGAGCGACGAGCGACGCTGGTGGACTTCGCCCACCGTAAACCGATCTCGAGCTATAAAATGACCGAGGTGCTCCTTTCTTCTTCCTCACACCTGGCCTCACTTCTCCTTCTCCTTCCTTCTCCTCCATTTCTATTTGCAGGAGCTCGGGATGAGGCTCTAATGGCAGAGGTGATGCCGGACTCGTGCATGATCCTGGTGTGCGGAGGGTTGGCGGCATTGCTGGGGTTCTCCGCGCTCTTGTGCGCGATGATCCTCGATGATCGTCGTGATGCTGCTGCTCGAGTGCTGGCTCTTCGCGGCGGTGGCGATCATGAGGATTAGGTGCTGGTGCCGGGTGCTAACTGTTGTCAGTGTGCTGTAGGCAACTTGCACCCGAATAATTACCCACAAATCTCTCCGTCAGAGACTGTGGTGTGTTAGGGAGGTAATCAGTTAGATGCAACATGCGCACATGGATTTGCAATTAGTGTACGTGGTCGAGTGGTTGGGGTAGTGAGCCTGTTGTCGTGGTGCTGCGTGAATAAAAATCTATGTCGTGCAGAGATATATGCTGCAACAACTCAAGGACAAATCTCACTTCAGGATTTACCGAGAGCGAATTTAGTTAATCAGAAATTAACAGCAGTAAAAACTAATCCCATTAATTGAAACCAAATATTTAATTCATCGCACAAATTTAGGATTCCACGCATAAATTGCAACTCATAAATAAATGTTGGGACAATAAACATAGCAGTGATGTCTACAATGAAAACGGTAAATAGACAGGGTCCTGGGAAAACGTCTCTGGTACTGGGGTACACTCTTCTTCTATCGGAGGAAGCGGATTGACTAGTCGATGAATGCATCTCTCCTATCCGGGCCTCAGTGGTCTGCCAATAGCAATCTGAGGATTTAAATCAGCAAGGCTCTGGAGATAACCCATTACCCGCTGGGTCAAACGCTCTTGAGCGATGACATACTGGGCAAGGTTGGCCAGTACTGGGTCTCTCTCAATTCGTCCACCATGAAAAGATGCTACTTCTCCGGGTGCTGCACGGCTCGGGAAGTAATAATACCCTTGTTCGCTGGCATAGGGCACCGCGAATCGAAGGCGAGCAAGCGCTTCATACGCAGCAGCTTCTACGGCCATTTGCGGAGTCGGCATAGATTTCCCCACGAAGGAGACTTCCGTTGGGTCTTGGTTTGGGTTTGCGGGAGGCATATGCACCACTTCCCAATATTTCGAGGTGGATGGGGTGATCCTCGATTTGAGCAACTCGTACTGGGGTGGATGGATGGAACTCATGGTACTGCAGGTAAAGTCCCACAATATTTTAACAAAACTACCTGGGGTGGCATCTGGAGTTCTCAGATAAATACTAGGGCTCGGCATGGCAAAGGAATGGTTGTGAGAGTTATGCACAAGGTGAGGGATGCTTTGGCAAGGTCACGAGGTGGCCTTTTATATAGCAACTGGGCTGGGTTATTAAATCACGGTGAGGGGCAACTAGTTTGTCGGTTCTGCTCTATGGGGTTGGGGTCAAAGCCACACATACGCATATCTCGCAAAAGTGGCGTATTACTGTGGGTGTCGTCGGGGGTGGTTTTTGGAAGCTACGCCCGGAATTAAAAATGCAATCGTACACCAACATACTTATGCATGGCTACTTATTAAAAAAAATAGGGGCGCACAAGCAGACCGCATTTAATTATGGCAATACAAGATCACACAACGACAGGGCGTGGACATACTAAGACTCGGCGCTACTCGAGTGATTTTGTCTACCTCGTTTATACCTAAGCGGGCGTGGCTTGTGGATGTCGAGGCTTCTCTAAGGGCTTCACCGTCGGGGTTAGCTGGAGGGGGTTGAGGGACTGCAGGGTCGGGGTAGCAATGATGACCATCACGGGGGTTGTTGGCCACAATCCCGTTGGAGCGTGTTCCCAAAAGGCGACGAATCACTTCTGGGGACACCAAATAATTTTGGTCGATGGCTGAGGCAGACCTCAAGGACTCGATCGGTTGTCCGAACAGCGCGACTGGGTTGTCGGCGTCGGGCTCATCTTCTCCTCTTGCCTGGGCTCGGCGAACCAGTTCTCCACGAGTTGCGATCAGATCAAGAGTGATTTGATCGAACAGTTCCTCTAGTGCACTTACATAGCGCACCAGATGCAACAATGCAGGATACGTCTCGTGATCTCCGTTGGCAACCTGGGGTGGCCTACCATACCTATCACAGTTGGGGTAGTAGTATAACGAGCGACAGTTAACTCTAGGCGACAAGTGCCGGAGTTGAACTATAGCCTCCCGAGCAGCTAGTTGGATGGCTTGTGGCTCAAAGGAAGTTGTCCTTCTGGTGAACCTGTAGGGGCGTTCTGGCGATAGACCCCTACCATAGACGTGCACAGTGGCCCAGAATTGATGGCTCTCACCGCCCATGGGCCCTTGGTACACAACATATTCTGGGGGCTCTTCTAATGCAAAGGCACGGCGGGTGAGGTTTGCTAGCACGGTCACAAAACCTCCAAGGTTGGTTGCTGTGGTTTCATTGTGAACAATGGGTCCAGGCATCTTGGCTTGGTTTGGGGTAGAGGGTGTGTTGCGCTGGGTTGAGGCTAGCGTACCCTTTTTATAGAAAAGGGGACTGAGTCTTCCTTCGCACGCTTGCGGAAGAGACTATTTAGGTGTCAGTCACTGACGCGTGATTGACAAGCTAGGCTGATAGGTTGGGCACCGACTGCCAAAAGGTGTCAGGTCACTGCGTGGCTATCTTATACAAGAAGCTTGGCCGGGGTTAGGTTAAGGTCTGGTGGGTTGATTAACCTAGATTTTTTGACATGGCTAAGATAGGATTAGCCAATGGTCAGCCTGGCTCTGATACCAAGGTTGTTAGGACCGGTTTTCCAGGATATAAATTTCCCAGTCAATGGTCCTTGTGCTCACCAGCCCCAGGATTACTGTTACCTGATGAGGCACCAACTTGATACAGAAATTCCAAGCAAAGTACATAACAAGTAGTACAAGACCATTCTAGCCTGTGAGTACAACACAAGGTTTTTAGTGGTTGATGGCGGAAGCGGTTTGTGGATCGTCAGTGGCCATGGGACTCTATTTCCCACAGGAACAGCTGACCAGGATAACTTCTATCTCCGCGAGGCTGCTATCACCATTTATGTAGGTTCCGGGGCTGTCATCGCAACGCTCCTGTCCATGCAAGAAATCTGGCCAAGACAATAGCCAGGGACAAGCCAGTGAGTACTCTGAATGTACTCGCAAACATTAGGAAGACTGGTATAATATAACAAATGATAATCATGCTCCGAAAAATTCTATGATCACAACGTCAGTCACGAAATAAAAAAATCCAAGATGCAAGCAGGTTGTTCATATAAAACATTAATATGCAATCAGAGAGTAGAAATAGTATGCACCGATCGGGTGTCTGAAGCGACGCCTCGAAAGGACAATGATATAAAGCATGCCTCAGTCGGGCGTCTGAGCGACACCACATAAAGGGCTTATAAAGTAAATGAATAACAAGCATACTACATTCGGGCATCTGTGCGACACCACATAAAGGGCTTATAAGGATAAATAAATAACAGCATGCCACAGTCGGGCGTCTCAGCGACGCCACATAAAGGGCTTATAAAGAAAGTAAGTAACAAGCATGCCACAGTCGCGCGTCTGTGCGACACCACATAAAGGGCTTATAAATAAAAAATAACAAACATGCCACAGTCAGGCGTCTGAGCGACACCACATAAAGAGCTTATAAAGGAAGTAATTAACAAATGTGCCACAGTCGGGCATCTGAGCGACACCACATAAAGGGCTTATATAAGAATAATCACCGTGAATATCCAGGAGGTAGAACCGTCCCAGGGATACTCAATAACTCAAATACTATAAATAGTTTGTCCATAATAATAATAATAATAATAATAATAATAATAATAATAATAATAATAATAATAATAATAATAATAGTAGTAATAATAATAATCATAAGACACAAGTCATGATCCATGTTCTGTTTTAGCAGTTTCTCCTCCAAAGACAGACACTAAGACCGACACTTGACCTATCCCAGACTGTAGTCCTTACCCATGCGCACGGCTATTCGAATAGATATAATCTCTGCAGAGAGTGTACTCTTTACCCACGAGTAATGGATTCCTTTAGTCCCTTGGGACTTATTCCGTCTACGGCCTTTTAATTGAAAACGCACCTGACCGCACACACCAGCCTAACATACCGGTGTCTGGAATCACCCATGACACCCATTAAGCGAAACTCTAAGTGGGGAGGCTACAACCTCGACTAGAATGGGATCACAAAATTTATAACGCGCGCAAACTAGGGAAGCTACCCCTTCGGCTCCAACCGAAAACACCCATGCCCCGGACCAGGTGGCATGCCTACCGGATGCAGCCGGTATCTTCCACCATGGCCTCTCTGTACGGTGTGTGCTAGAAAGGGGTTGACAACTTACTGAACCGTACCCTACCTATGGCAGTGACAAGTGGTAGTACGAAACAAGTATGGGGGTTACTGTTGGGGAACGTAGCAGAATTCAAAAAAATTCTACGCTTTCACCAAGATCCAACTAAGGAGACATCTAGCAACGAGAAAGTAAGAGTGCATCTACATACCGTTATGTAGATCGCGTTTGGAAGCTTTCGAAGAAGCGTGGATGAAGTAGTCGTACTCTTCGCGTTCTTCGTCACCGATGATCTAGCGCCGAACGGACGGCACCTCCGCGTTCAACACACGTCCGGTGCAGCAACGTCACCTCCTTCTTGATCCAGCAAGGGGGGAGGAGAAGTCGTCAGAGATCCAGCAGCACAACGGCGTGGTGGTGGATGCAGTGGAGATCGCAGCAGGGCTTCGCCGGGCGCCCTGCGTTGGGAGTATGGAGGTGTGACGGGAGGGGGAGAGGCGCCAGGGCTTGGGTGCGGCTGCCCTCTCCCC
>LR738712.1:287770015-287800260 GCA_902687465.1 Secale cereale
CCCCCCCCCACATATATATAGGGGGCCAGGGGGTGCGCCAGGGCCCTGCAAATCCAATCTGCAGGGGGGGCGGCGGCCAGGGGGGTGTCCTTGCCCCCCAAGGCAAGTGGGGCGCCCCCTCCCCCCTAGGGTTTCAACCCTAGGCGCATGGGGAGGTGGGCCCCTAGTGGTGCGCCAGCCCATTAGGGCTGGACACTTCCCCATGCGGCCTAGGGGCCCCACCGGGATGGGTGGCCCCACCCGGTGGACCCCCGGGGCCCCTCCGGTGGTCCCGGGACGCTCCCGGTGACCCCCGGAGATCACCCGATGGCCGAAACCTGACTTCCTGTATATCAATCTTTACCTCCGGACCATTCCGGAACTCCTCGTGACGTCCGACATCTCATCTGAGACTTCGAACAACTTTCGGGTTTCCACGTGCATGTTTCTCTACGACCCTAGCGTTACCGAACCTTAAGTGTGTAGACCCTACGGGTTCGGGAGACACGTAGACATGACCGAGACCACTCTCTGGTCAATAACCAACAGCGGGATCTGGATACCCATGTTGGTTCCCACGTGTTCCTCGATGATCTTCATCGGATGAACCACCGTGTCAAGGATTCACTCAATCCCGTATGTTATTCCCTTTGTCCATTGGTACGGTACTTGCCTGAGATTCGATCGTCCGTATTCCCGATACCTTGTTCAATCTCGTCATGGCAAGTCTCTTTACTCGATCCGTAGTCCATCATCCCGTGACTAACTACTTAGTCACATTGAGCTCATTATGATGATGTCTTACCGAGTGGGCCCAGAGGTACCTCTCCGTCATATGGAGTGACAACATCCCAGTCTCGGTTCGTACCAACTCAACAGACACTTTCGGAGATACCCGATGCGTACCTTTATAGCCACCCAGTTACGTTGTGACGTTTGGCACACCCAAAGTATTCCTACGGCATCCGGGGGTTGTACAACCTCATGGTCTAAGGAATAAATACTTGACACTGAAAAGCTTATGCATTACGAACTATACGATCTCGTGCTATGCTCAGGATTGGGTCTTGTCCATCACATCATTCTCCTAATGATGTGATCCCGTTATCACTGACATCATATGTCCATGATCAGGAAACCGTGATCATCTGTTGATCAACGAGCTGGTAACTAGAGGCTTACCAGGGATTCATTTTGGTCTATGTATTCACACATGTATCGCTGTTTCCATACAATACAATTCAAGCATGAATAACAGACGATTATCATGAACGAGGAAATATAATAATAACACTTTTATTATTGCCTCTAGGGCATATTTCCAATAGTCTCCCACTTGCACTAGAGTCAATAATCTAGTTACATTGTGATGAATCGAACACCCATAGAGTTCTGGTGTTGATCATGTTTTGCCCGTGAAAGAGGTTTAGTCAACGGGTCTGCTACATTCAGATCCGTATGCACTTTACAAATATCTATATCTCCATCCTGAACATAATTCCAGATGGAGTTGAAACGGCGCTTGATGTGCTTGGTCTTCTTGTGAAACCTGGGCTCCTTGGTAATGGCAATAGCACCAGTGTTGTCACAGAAGAGAGTCATCGGGCTTGACGCGCTTGGAATGACTCCTAGGTCGGTGATGAACTCCTTCATCCAGACTCCTTCCTGCGCTGCTTCGGAAGCAGCTATGTACTCCGCTTCACATGTAGATGCTGCCACGACGCTTTGCTTGCAACTGCACCAGCTGACTGCCCCTCCGTTCAAAATATACACGTATTTGGTTTGAGACTTAGAGTCATCCAGATCTGTGTCGAAGCTAGCATCGACGTAACCCTTTACGACGAGCTCTTCGTCACCTCCATAAACGAGAAACATATCCTTAGTCCTTTTCAGGTACTTTAGGATGTTCTTGACCGCTGTCCAGTGTTCCGTACCGGGATCACTTTGGTACCTCCCTACCAAACTTATAGCAAGGTTCATATCAGGTCTGGTACACATCATGGCATACATGATAGAACCTATGGCCGAGGCATAGGGAATGACACTCATCTTTTCTCTATCTTCTGCCGTGGTCGGCGACTGAGCCTTGCTCAATCTCATACCTTGCAAAACAGGCAAGAATCCTTTCTTTGACTGATCCATATTGAACTTCTTCAATATTTTGTCAAGGTATGTACTTTGTGAAAGACCAATGAGGCGTCTTGATCTATCTCTATAGATTTTGATGCCTAATATGTAAGCAGCTTCTCCAAGGTCCTTCATTGAAAAACTTTTATTCAAGTAGGCCTTTACATTTTCCAAGAATTCTATATCATTTCCCATCAGCAATATGTCATCCACATATAATATGAGAAATGCCACAGAGCTCCCACTCACTTTCTTGTAAATACAGGCTTCTCCATAAGTCTGTATAAAGCCAAACGCTTTGATCACCTCATCAAAGCAAATATTCCAACTCCGAGATGCTTGCACCAGCCCGTAAATCGAGCGCTGGAGCTTGCATACCTTGTTAGCGTTCTCTGGATCGACAAAACCTTCCGGTTGCATCATATACAACTCTTCCTTGAGGAAGCCATTAAGGAATGCTGTTTTGATGTCCATTTGCCATATCTCATAATCATAGAATGCGGCAATAGCTAACATGATTCTGACTGACTTCAGCATCGCTACGGGAGAGAAAGTCTCGTCGTAGTCAATCCCTTGAACTTGTCGATAACCCTTAGCGACAAGCCGAGCCTTATAGATGGTCACATTACCATCTGCGTCTGTCTTCTTCTTAAATATCCTTTTGTTTTCTATCGCGTGCCTATCATCAGGCAAGTCCACCAAAGTCCATACTTTGTTTTCATACATGGATTCTATCTCAGATTTCATGGCTCCAAGCCATTTATTGGAATCCGGGCCCGCCATCGCTTCTTCATAGTTCGAAGGTTCACCGTTGTCTAACAACATGATTTCCAGGACAGGGTTGACGTACCACTCTGGTGCGGAACGTGCCCTAGTGGACCTTCGAAGTTCAGTAGTAACTTGATCTGTTTCTTCATGATCATTATCATCAACTTCCTCCCTTGACGGTGCAGGCACCTCAGGAACAGTTTCCTGCACTGCGCTACTTTCCGGTCCAGGAGGGGTGACTGTCACCTCATCAAGTTCTACTTTCCTCCCACTCACTTCTTTCGAGAGAAACTCTTTCTCCAGAAAGCATCCATTCTTGGCAACAAAGACTTTGCCTTCGGATCTGTGGTAGAAGGTGTACCCAGTCGTTTCCTTTGGGTATCCTATGAAGACGCATTTTTCCGATTTGGGTTCGAGCTTTTCAGGTTGAAGTTTCTTGACATAAGCATCGCAACCCCAAACTTTTAGAAACGACAGCTTCGGTTTCTTGCCAAACCAAAGTTCATATGGAGTCATCTCAACGGATTTCGACGGAGCCCTATTTAAAGTGAATGCGGCAGTCTCTAAAGCATAACCCCAAAAAGATAGCGGTAAATCGGTGAGGGACATCATAGATCGCACCATGTCCAACAGAGTACGATTTCGACGTTCGGACACACCGTTACGTTGAGGTGTTCCGGGCGGTGTCAATTGTGAAACAATTCCACAGTTCCTAAGGTGTGTGCCAAATTCATGACTTAAATATTCACCCCCACGATCTGATCGTAAGAACTTTATTTTTCTGTCACATTGATTCTCAACCTCATTCTAAAATTCCTTGAACTTTTCAAAGGTCTCAGACTTGTGTTTCATCAAATAGATATACCCATATCTACTCAAGTCATCCATGAGGGTGAGAACATAACGATAGCCTCCGCGAGCCTCAACACTCATTGGACCGCACACATCGGTATGTATGATTTCCAATAAGTTGGTTGCTCGCTCCATTGTTCCGGAGAACGGAGTCTTGGTCATCTTGCCCAAGAGGCATGGTTCGCACGTGTCAAATGATTCATAATCAAGAGACTCTAGAAGTCCATCTGAATGGAGCTTCTTCATACGTTTGACACCAATATGACCAAGGCGGCAATGCCACAAGTATGTGGGACTATCATTATCAACTTTACATCTTTTGGCATCTACACTATGAATATGTGTATCATCACGTTCGAGATTCATCAAAAATAAACCATTGACCAGCGGGGCATGACCATAAAACATATCTCTCAAATAAATAGAACAACCATTATTCTCCGATTTGAAAGAGTAGCCATCTCGCATAAGACGAGATCCAGAAACAATGTTCATGCTCAAAGCTGGTACTAAATAACAATTATTAAGGTTTAAAACTAATCCCGAGGGTAGATGTAGAGGCAGCGTGCCGACGGCGATCACATCGACCTTGGAACCATTCCCGACGCGCATCGTCACCTCATCCTTCGCCAGTCTCCGCTTATTCCGTAGCTCCTGTTTTGAGTTACAAATGTGAGCAACTGCACCGGTATCGAATACCCAGGAGCTACTACGAGTGCTGGTAAGGTACACATCAACAACATGTATATCATATATACCTTTGACGTTGCCGGCCTTCTTGTCTGCTAAATATTTGGGGCAGTTCCGCTTCCAGTGACCCGTTCCCTTGCAATAAAAGCACTCTGTCTCAGGCTTGGGTCCATACTTTGGCTTCTTCCCGGCAACAGGCTTGCCGGGCGCGGCAACTCCCTTGCCGTCCTTCTTGAAGTTCTTCTTACCCTTGCCTTTCTTGAACTTAGTGGTTTTATTGACCATCAACACTTGATGTTCTTTCTTGATGTCTACCTCCGCTGATTTCAGCATCGAATACACCTCGGGAATGGATTTCTCCATCCCCTGCATATTGAAGTTCAACACGAAGCTCTTGAAGCTTGGTGGGAGCGACTGGAGGATTCTGTCAACGACCGCTTCATCTGGGAGATTCATTCCCACCTGAGACAAGCGGTTGTGCAATCCAGAAATCTTGAGGATGTGCTCACTGACAGAACTATTCTCCTCCATCTTACAGCTGTAGAATGCGTCGGAGACATCATATCTCGACTCGGGCATGAGCTTGGAAAACCATTTTCAGCTCTTCGAACATCTCATATGCTCCGTGGTGCTCAAAACGTTTTTGGAGCCCCGACTCTAAGCTGTAAAGCATGCCGCACTGAACTAGGGAGTAATCATCACTACGCGGAAGCCAGACGTTCAAAACGTCTTGGGCCGCATCGGGAGCAGGTGCATCACCTAGCGGTGCTTCAAGGACATATGATCTCTTGGCAGCTATGAGGATAATCCTCAGGTTACGGACCCAATCCGTATAGTTGCTACCATCGTCTTTCAACTTGGTTTTCTCTAGGAACGCGTTGAAGTTGAGGGAAACTGGAGCGTGGGCCATTTGATCTACAAGAGATATTGTAAAGAATTTAGACTAAGTTCATAATAATTAAGTTCATCTTAATCAAATTTTAATGAACTCCCACTCAAAATGACATCTCTCTAGTCATCTAAGTGATACACGATCCGAATCGACTAGCCCGTGTCCGATCATCACGTGAGACGGACTAGTCATCAACGGTGAACATCTTCATGTTGATCGTATCTTCTATACGACTCGTGTTCGACCTTTCGGTCTTCCGTGTTCCAAGGCCATGTCTGTACATGCTAGGCTCGTCAAGTGAACCCTAAGTGTATCGCGTGTGTAAATCTGGCTTACACCCGTTGTATGCGAACGTTAGAACCTATCACACCCGATCATCACGTGGTGCTTCGGAGCAACGAACTTTAGCAACGGTGCACAGTTAGGGGAAACACAATACTTGAAATTTTAGTGAGAGATCATCTTATTTACTACCGTCGTTCTAAGTAAACAAGATGCATCAACATGATAAACATCACATGCAATCAATTAAAGTGACATGATATGGCCAATATCATCTTGCTCCTTGGATCTCCATCTTTGGGGCACCATGATCATCTTGTCACCGGCTCGACACCATGATCTTCATCATCATGATCTTCATCATCGTGTCTTGAAGAAGTCGTCACGCCAACTATTACTTCTACTACTATGGCTAACGTTTAGCAATGAAGTAAAGTAATTACATGGCATTATTTAGTGACACGCAGGTCATACAATAATTAAGACAACTCCTATGGCTCCTGCCGGTTGTCAAGTTCATCGACATGCAAGTCGTGATTCCCTATTACAAAAACATGATCAATCTCATACATCACATATATCATTCATCACATCTTCGTTTTGGCCATACCACGTCACATAGCACATGCTGTAAAAACAAGTTAGACGTCCTCTAATTGTTGTTGCAAATTTTTACGTGGCTCTATAGGATTTCTAGCAAGAACGTTTCTTACCTACGCCAAAACCACAACGTGATTTGTCAACTTCTATTTACCCTTCATAAGGACCCTTTTCATCGAATCCGATTCGACTAAAGTAGGAGAGACAGACACCCGCCAGCCACCTTATGCATCTAGTGCATGTCTGTCGGTGGAACCAGTCTCACGTAAGCGTACGTCTAAAGTCGGTCCGGGCCGCTTCATCCCACAATACCGCCGAATCAAGATTGACTAGTAACGGTAAGAAAGTTGAACAAACTCAAACGCCCACAACTGCTTTGTGTTCTACTCGTGCAAGATGCTACGCATAAAACCTAGCTCAGATGCCACTGTTGGGGAACGTAGCAGAATTCAAAAAATTTCTACGCTTTCACCAAGATCCAACTAAGGAGACATCTAGCAACGAGCAAGTAAGAGTGCATCTACATACCGTTATGTAGATCGCGTGCGGAAGCTTTCGAAGAAGCGTGGATGAAGTAGTCGTACTCTTCGCGTTCTTCGTCACCGATGATCTAGCGCCGAACGGACGGCACCTCCGCGTTCAACACACTTCCGGTGCAGCAACGTCACCTCCTTCTTGATCTAGCAAGGGGGGAGGAGAAGTCGTCAGAGATCCAGCAGCACAACGGCGTGGTGGTGGATGCAGTGGAGATCGCAGCAGGGCTTCGCCGGGCGCCCTGCGTTGGGAGTATGGAGGTGTGACGGGAGGGGGAGAGGCGCCAGGGCTTGGGTGCGGCTGCCCTCTCCCCCCCCCCACATATATATAGGGGGCCAGGGGGTGCGCCAGGGCCCTGCAGATCCAGTCTGCAGGGGGGGGCGGCGGCCAGGGGGGTGTCCTTGCCCCCCAAGGCAAGTGGGGCGTCCCCTCCCCCCTAGGGTTTCAACCCTAGGCGCATGGGGAGGTGGGCCCCTAGTGGTGCGCCAGCCCATTAGGGCTGGACACTTCCCCTTGCGGCCTATGGGCCCCACCGGGATGGGTGGCCCCACCCGGTGGACCCCCGGGGCCCCTCCGATGGTCCCGGGACGCTCCCGGTGACCGCCGGAGATCACCCGATGGCCGAAACCTGACTTCCTATATATCAATCTTAACCTCCGGACCATTCCGAAACTCCTCGTGACGTCCGGGATCTCATCCGGGACTCCGAACAACTTTCGGGTTTCCACGTGCATGTATCTCTACGACCCTAGCATTACCGAACCTTAAGTGTGTAGACCCTACGGGTTCGGGAGACACGTAGACATGACCGAGACCACTCTCCGGTCAATAACCAACAGCGGGATCTGGATACCCATGTTGGTTCCCACGTGTTCCTCAATGATCTTCATCGGATGAACCACCGTGTCAACGATTCACTCAATCTCGTATGTTATTCCCTTTGTCCATCGGTACGGTACTTCCCTGAGATTCGATCGTCCGTATTCCCGATACCTTGTTCAATCTCGTCATGGCAAGTCTCTTTACTCGATCCGTAGTCCATCATCCCGTGACTAACTACTTAGTCACATTGAGCTCATTATGATGATGTCTTACCGAGTGGGCCCAGAGGTACCTCTCCGTCATATGGAGTGACAACATCCCAGTCTCGGTTCGTACCAACTCAACAGACACTTTCGGAGATACCCGATGCGTACCTTTGTAGCCACCCAGTTACGTTGTGACGTTTAGCACACCCAAAGTATTCCTACGGCATCCAGGGGTTGTACAACCTCATGGTCTAAGGAATAAATACTTGACACTGAAAAGCTTATGCATTACGAACTATACGATCTCGTGCTATGCTCAGGATTGGGTCTTGTCCATCACATCATTCTCCTAATGATGTGATCCCGTTATCACTGACATCATATGTCCATGATCAGGAAACCGTGATCATCTGTTGATCAACGAGCTGGTAACTAGAGGCTTACCAGGGAATCATTTTGGTCTATGTATTCACACATGTATCGCTGTTTCCATACAATACAATTCAAGCATAAATAACAGACGATTATCATGAACAAGGAAATATAATAATAATACTTGTATTATTGCCTCTAGGGCATATTTCCAACAGTTACTGGAACAAGACTCGATCTACGGCCGACTCAGGAGGTTTAAGTATTCCCTGCATGATTAGCATAAAAACTATATTTCAACCAACAGACAGAATCACTACCCATCATACCTCACCATGCCATACTGGACACAACCGTCTCGACGAGGAACTAGGGACAAGCTCGTGTCTACACAAGACAGAGGCTTTCCCGGATTCCTTCCGGTACGCGTGAAAGGCATACAAGGGTGTTTACTATCACAAACATATCAAATTCCAACAGCGCGGAATCATCAATATGCACTCATGAGTACGACCATATCATCACATAAAATAATGAAAACTCTGTGTCAAGGTGGTGTTATAACCGTATCAAACAACACACAACGATATTATGCCAGGGTTCAGAATGCTTTCCTTCAAGAGTATGCAAGTAGGGGTGCACTTTTTGAAAGTTGCCTTCTTCTTTAAAATCCTATTTTACGAAAATTTGAATTAACACATAGTTTCAAAACAGTTCAAAAAGGTTGTTTGGAAAATTTTCAAATAAATATGAAAATAAACTAGACAAAATTTGAGAAACAATAGAAAAAGAATCAAATCAATTGGACTTATATTTAAAAAGTTACAGCTAGTCAAAGCTTAGTCCAAATCTATTTTTAATAAAAAACAGAAAAAGAAAACGGTTCGGGGAGTAATACGCTTTCGAGGTAGAGAAGACGTACTTCTGGGTTTACGTATTCACTTAAACCAGCGCGGGTCGTCCCTGGGTCACTGATAGTGGGTCCATCGGGCCCACTGGTAAGGTTTGACCAGTCGCCCGCGCCTTCTTTCTCCTCTAGCCGAGCATAGGCGGGGCTCCAGCGATTGTCGTCGACGAGCGGCGGCTCCCCACGGCATTCCGAGGGCAGGGATGGATCCGCCAGTCCAGGGCGGTCCTCCCGGTGGTCGACAGGCTGGCGGGGACAAAGGGAGTCACCGGCGGCGAGCTACGCGGCGGACGGCGGCTTCGGGAGGATTGGGGACTCGTGCTATGATGGCTCCCGATCAGGTTTGAGGGGTGGGGTGGCTCTGCAAAGTCGAGGGGAAGAGGATGGTGGCACTGGATGGACAGGGGAGGCTCTGCTTGCGGCGAACGGGACCAGTGCGTGGCGGCGGCCGAACTGGCCGGAGACGGGGGAGACGGCCTCCCTCCGCCGATAGCTGGCTGTGGGAGCACTAGGGGGATGGTATGAGGTCGCCTGAGGGTCTGGACGAGCTCGGGGATCCTTATATAGGCGGTCGAGGTCGGTTCCGACGATGGCAGTGGATTGGAACGGCGAACCGCCATTCTGTAGCCAGGGGGCGTGTGGTGATGGCTGGTGGGGTCTGGCAGGGCAAGGGGATAAGCTCGAGCTGTTCAGGGGCGAGCTGGCGCGCGGCTGTGGCTCGGGTGGCGCCGTCCATGGCAGGAGGGTGCTGTGGACGCCGGCGTGCCGCCAAGGGGGCTCTGACGGCGGCGCTATAGGGCGTCAGGGTTGCTTGGAGGGTTTTGGCGTGTGGACGGGAACGAGGCGTCGCCCTGCGGGTGAGCGAAGGCCAGGGGCAAGAAGCGGCGGCTCGGTGCGCGCGCTTGCAAAACGTGCGCTCTGGGTGCACCCAAAGGACGCACGCTAGGTGCTCGACGCTATGCCAACGTGTTCTAGGCCTATGTGATGCCTCTGCAACTAAACAGAATTAGGCTAGTAATCATGAGAGAGCTAATAGACACGCTGCTAAGGTTATTAGAGCAACTTCCTAATGCAAGTCTAAAAGCATGCCAAAACTGGCCATGCTCCTGACCTGCTTGATGAAATGCCAGGGGTATCTAGGCATCTCTTCTGCTGGCCAAAGTCTCCAGTTTCGGGTCTCCTTAGGTGCAAGTGATGATGGCAAGGTTATTTGGGCAAAACCAGGAACTTGTTAGTGCAAGTTTTTGAGAAAATCAAATCTGGACAGAAAATAAAGGGCATTATTGCATGGACCAAAAATGCTCCAATGGGTCCAATCTCCTGGACTTAAGGGTTTGGTAGAGTGGTCTATAAGCAAGAAAAAGAATCATGGGTAAAATGGCAAGTTAAAATATGGTTGCAGTGCAAACCACAAACTGATCCAGATTTGAAAACTTGAGGTAGGGCTCAAAATCTCCGAATGACTAAAAGCTATTTTGCATAAAAGTGATGTGGGAACATCCCATGGTATCCCCAAATTTTGGTGGAATTTTTAAATAAATTTATCAAAGGGTTATAGTGCAAAAGAGGCTCCAAAACTTATGAAAAATCATTTTAAAAGAAATTAAGCTGAGGAAAATAATTATAGAAATAATTCCACTAATAGAAGAAATGTTTCTTGAGAGGGTATACAAGTCCAAGGACATTTTTGAAAAGTTTTCTATTTGGAGGGAAAACTCCACAATTCAGAAGAAAAGAGTGGTTCTGAATCAAAAGAAAATCCAAAGAATAAAAATTAAATTTACCATGGCAAAATTTTAATTAATAAAACATGGTTAAATTTTTGGGGTGTTACAGGAGGCAAGGTCCTAGCTATGGCGAGGTTGTACACATGAGTTTTACGAGTTCAGGCCCCTCTCGGAGGAGGTAAAAGCCCTACGTCTCGGTGCCCGGAGGTTGTCGACTGGAATATGGGTGTGTGTGTGTATGCTACAGGGGGTGCGAACCCTTGTACCGGAGGAGGGGGTGGCTTATATAGAGTGTGTCAGGACCCGAGCCGTCCCACGTTATACAGAGTTCAATGTACATAAACATAGGACGTTATTGATAATGCATGTAATAAAGAGGTATAAATGACCTTCAAGACTACAGAGTGAATGCCCGACCGTTGCCATCTGATGTGGCCTTTGATCTCCTATGTTCGAGTGGTTCTTTGTTCGGTCGAGTGACTTCACACTGGTCGAATGGAATTTGGGTATCCGAGTGAGACACATGGTCGAGTGGATTGCACTCTTCGGTGTGGGGACCCCGACTCATAAGTCGTGATCACCGAATGCATGTGTACAGTGATCCCAGAGATCAATGCTCACTGAACACACAGAAGCTGAATAACAAGAGTCTTACATCCTTACATACCGTGTTACACAAGTAGGACCATAATGGTCAAGTCCTGAGTATATCATCGCAGCGGAAATCTTCAAAGACAACTGGGACCCATGCCATCTGCCTTAACCCTACAGGCATTCTGACTGGGAAGCGTCCTAGCTCGCATGCTCGTCACCAAGAAATCTTCATCATAACCTGTTCTCTCCTGCCTGGCCAATAAAATAACCAGTGGCAAGCCAATGAGTACATTGAATGTACTCGCAAGCAACCCAAGTGTGATAACAGAATAATTATGCAAGGCTCTACTGCTAAGTTGGCAGTTTGCGGAAAGCTAGTTTTATTTATATGAAAATATAATCAACATATAACACGGATATGCATGTGTCTGTAACAAGTATCAGGAGGTCACAAACATCATATCGAGAAAGAGTTGCAATCAACTCATGTTCGAGCTCATTGTAACTTCCTCAGGTATCACATCATCAATATCACTGAACCGTGTTGTTTCCTCACACACGCACACCAGGTTTCGCAAACATTTGGACGTAGCCCAAGAGCGGTTACCCAACTGTCCATGACCGTGGACACGGCTATTTGAATAGTTTTACACTCTGCAGAGGTTGCACACTTTACCCACTAGATCCGGGGAACTTCCGTGTCATCCACGACCCGCGGTACCTCAAGTACCCGGGGTAAGCACCCGATCACTATCTTTCCCTAGACGACACTAACATAGAGTCCACTCGATTGGTAGCAGCCCCGTGCCAAACATTTCACATCTCAAGGTTTGTGGAGACTCGCTCCGAATTCATCACATATCACAAGCACGGGGTACCAACGGTGTGTCCGGTGCCCTGTAAAGACAGTCATGGCCGCCTATCCAAGCGCGACCCCGTCCCAAGAGTGACCTCATGTCACTCCCGTCACTAGTAATGCGGGCACCATGCTAGTATCAACCTAGGTAATCAATAATGCCCTTTCCCATATAAGGGTAGAGTGGTTGCGCATGTAAGGTTGGAATAACGGTCGCAACTTAAACCAATCCGTTTTCAAAACAACACACACACACTTGCCTCGGTACACCACTTCGTCATCAAGTGGTCACCCATCTCACCATCTCCCTCGGGCATAAGTGGCACCCGACGGGGTTTTTGAAAAGTCTTTTGAAATTATCCTGCTTTCGTCACAATGCATATACCCGTCCCATTTGCATAGCCACTACTATAGCAACCTAGCTACTCCCACCCACATAACCCTCATAGGAAGGTAGGGTCATGTTTGATGCAAGTTTCAACAGTGAAGTAACAGGGGTAGCAACCAAAGTGGTTCCCACCTCAACATGATTCCGATGCATTGAAAATAATAAGGTGCTATGAGACATGCATAAAAAGGTCTCTTGAACATGGTCAAAGGGCTGCTTGCCTTATTCTTCTGAGTCTTCAAACCTTCTGGTCCATCTCCGAGTACTTCGTTTATTTCGTCAACTAACGATGGAAACAATCATAATAAGCAACACAACAAGGCAAAAATAAAAGTGCTCTAAAAATAGGAGTTGGACTTTTCTAGGATACTTCTGGTCATATTAGAAATGACCAAGGTGGTTTCATAGGTATTGGATCAATGGGTGATTTGGAACATTCCAATATGATGGAACCAAAGGGTTTATGGATTTGGAAGAAGTATACAGAAATATTTCCTTGAATGATGAGCAAAGGTACCCATCCTCAAGTCATGATTTTAGAAGCATTTAGGAGTTGGTTTCACTGGATTTGGATTTGAAATGAATTTCCTAGGATTTTGCAAAGCTGATAAATATGAAGAAATGGCTCAATATTTGGTGGGGTACAGAAACTATTATTAAAAATGTTCCAAAACTAAGTTTGGACATGACAAGCATTTAGGAACTTGAATCACTGCATTTGGATCAAGATTGAGCTCTCTGTGATTTTCTAAAGTTCATCACAGAAATGAAATAAAGGCATTTGATAAATATTTGTGTAGGGAAAGTTTCTGGAATAATGTGCATGTTGCACCATGTGATAGAGCATGATTTATGGAGCCATAGGAAATTTGAATCATGCAATTTGGAGTTCATTTGAATATTTGGGAGATATTTGAAGTTTACTGGAAACAGAAAATAAAAGGAAAAAGGGGGTTATACCCTTGCGCGCAGGGCGAAGAGTAGCTGCGCAGCAACTGGGCCGGCCCATCAGCTCGGCCGCGTGCACAGGAGCCTGGCCACGTCGAAGACGCCCGCCAGGAAGGGCGCTTCCGCGCGGGGGAAGCGGGCTGCGCTGTTGCCGCCTCCACTTAGACGGGTGGGCCTGGCTTCCAGGTCGCTAACGCGTGGGACCCGGCGCTCCGGCCATCTTCAACCTCCCGCCGCGCGTTCTCGCCGTGGGGTGAGCTGCTCCCACCGGCGATTGTCGGGGCCACAGCGCGTCTCCGGCGACGCTCCTCCCACCGGCGTGCTCAGGAGGGCACGCCGCACCCATCCATGTATCGCACGCATGCCGGGGAGGGCCGAAGCGGTGACGGCTTAGAAGTCCGCGGAGGCGGCCGTCGGCGGTCTTGGCACAGCGAGGAAGAAGCGGGGGAAGGAGTAACTGGAGTCTGGGATGAGTTGGTGGTGGCGAGGAGAGGGTGTGGAGGTGATCAGAGGGAAGAAAGAAGGGGCGAGGCCCACGGATTTAAACGGCGGCCGGCGGCTCTGCTCCGGCCAGGGTGATGGCTGGAGGGCACGGGAGGAAGAATGGGACGTCCTGGGAGTGCACGGGGGGGCTAGGAGAAGCGACATGAGACGAAGGGGAGGACCCGGGCTGCCTTAAATAGGAAAGGGTGTGGTGCACAGCGGGCCGTGCGCCGGCGAGGCCGTAGCCGTCCCTGTAGGCCACGGGGGGCTTGCCTTCGAGTCGGGGGTCCTGCTGGGCGTGGTCTACGACCAGGGAAAGAGAGAGGGAGAGAGGAACGAGCACGAGGGATGCTAGGGGCACGGGCGGCGACTGGTGGACACGGGCGGCGCTCGGGCACGCGTGACACAGGTCGCCGGAGAGAGAAGGAGGAGGGGGCCGACCATCTAGCGTGTCCCGGACGCCGAGGCGGCCTCGGGGGACACGAGGGGGGAGGCCCTATGTGGTCGGGGCCGGTGATTGGGGGCGGCTGCAGTGCTCCAGAGCACTGTAGCACGCTCCAGAGCGGGCTTTTGGCTGCCATTGGCGTGGCCTGGCGCCCAGGGCGTGTCCAACTGTGTCCAGAGGGTATAGGAAGTAGTAAAGAAGTGGCATGTGGCTTTGGATGCTCCAGGGAACCACTGGGATGAGGAGAGAGGTGAAAGATAGGGTGAAAGCTACTGCCAGAATAGTGAATTTGGGGTTTTACCCCCCCTCCAATAATTGAGCTGAGGCCATAGAGAGTTACTGGGGGTAGAGGATGATCAGGGGAAGTTGTGGTAAGAATATGAGGTAAAGGGAAATAGTAAAAGAGGTTCAAACACTGGTTTTGGCAATTTGACAGAAGGTGTTTGATCATGTTTTGGGGAGGCAAATGACCTCCACTTGACATGGGACTTAACAGGATCAAATGTCACATATAATTAGGCCCCTACACCAAATTTGAGCTCATTTGGGCAAAGTGGCCAATGTAACTTTGGTGAACCCTAGAAATCAACAGAAATGGTTTCACCATGTTTGAGTTAAGAAAATCATCTCCCCTTGATGCACCACTTGGTGTAGCATCATCATTTGTGGTATTGATCATGCCCACAAAGTTTGAGGCTCCAGATAAAAAGTTGACAATGTAAAGTTGTTCAAATTTGCATTTGAACAGAAAGGGTTTTGGGGTGATCTGATCAAGTTGCTCTATTCCAAATATTGTGCCATTTGGTCTAGATGCCTTATTAGGCCATTCCAGCATGTGCACCAAGTTTGAGAGCATTTGGACAAGTTTGGAAATGTAAAGTTGCTCAAACTTCAAATATGGACAGAATGGTTTTGAGGGGATTAGAGGATGTTTCCTTGATCTTCAAGGCATGAGGCTTTGCAAGATCATCAAATATGTCATATATGACATGATAGAATTTCCCTGGAATTTTTGGAGAATATTTCCTGTGTAAATATTTCAAAAGCTTGAAATATCCAGAAAGGGTTTTGGAAGGATTTGTCCAAAATTTTGAACATGACCATGTGCTGAAACTCTTATATATGGACAATATATGTCCTATGAGTCCCCCTGAATTTTGGCAAATATTTTTGAAATGATTAAATAATTTTTCCCTATTAAAGACCATTTCTGGCCTTAAGAAAAAGCTTTTAAATAAAATATAAAAATAACTTTTAAAATTATACTTTTTTGGTTTCTGGGAGTCCTATACCTAATAGGATTCAAATATACTTTTTGAAAGATTTTTCACACCCTAAATAAGGTACTTGCAGTGCAAACCTCAATTCAGGGGTTTTTGGAAAACTAATTTTAGAAAATACCATTTGGCCAAAATATTTTTATAAGAAAATTCTATACTGGTCTATACACATGGCATGATCATTGGGAAAAGGTTTTGGGTCAAGGAGATGAAGTATAAGAGTTGGAGGATTTATTTGATTTTTAGAGCACTAGCAAACAGCAAACAAAGGTCAAATCAAGCAAAGTCAAAAACACTCAAAAGTTTTTGCAAATCCACATTTTTAACATGAAAATTAGCTTAAGCAATGTGATGTGAAAATCAGGGTGTGACAGACCTACCCCCCTTACAAGAATCTCGTCCCGGAGATTCCCAGACTAGGCGTGGAAAGAAAGGCGGAGTCTTGGATACGGGGTAGTCTTCACTTCTCCTTGTTGGTTCTGCTTCCGAGCGGTGCTCCTTGGAATCCTGAAGTGCTTGATGGTATGGCTTCTTGCTTGATGCCATCCTTGATGGAGGTTGCTGAGGGGTCTCTTGCATAGGTTAGGTTGGGTTAGCTGCCAAAGGCTCGGTGATCGATGTCCTTGCGGGCATCGGGCTAGCTAGGAGGTAAGAAGTACTTCCAGAGTGGGGGCTCGTGGAAGATTTGGTGCATGGAGGGTATCTCAGGTGGTAGATCTAGCTGGGGAGCCGTCTACTACATGACTTGCAGCGATCTCAAAGGGTCCAATGAACATTGGTGCGAGCTTCCCCTTGACGTGGAAACGCTTGGTTCCCTTCAGAGGAGTTACCCGCAGGTACACGTGGTCCCCGACATGGAAACTTATGTCCCGACGGTGAGTGTCAGCATAGCTCTTTTGCCTTGACTTGGCTGCCTCCAAACGTTCTCTGACTAGTTGGACTTGCTCTTCCGCTGCGCGGAGAATATCCGGTCCAAAGACTAGCCCTTCTCCAGTCTCTGACCAGTTGAGGGGTGTGCGACATCTCCGTCCGTATAACACCTCAAATGGTGCCATCAGAAGGCTCGACTGGTAACTGCTGTTATAGGAGAACTCAGCAAAAAGGGAGACAATCCTCCCACTTGGCTCCATATGTCAAGACACAGGCTCGGAGTCATGACTTCGAGAATCTGATTGACTCGTTCAGTCTGACCTCCGGTCTGTGGGTGGAAAGTCGTGCTGAAAGATATCTTGGTTCCCAAGGCTTCTCGGAATTTCTTCCAGAACCTTGAGGTGAACTGGGTTCCTCGATCTGACACAATCTCCTTGGGAAAGCCATAAAGACTTACGATTCGGTCGATGTAGAGAGCTGCCAGCCGGTTGCCATCATAAGTGGTCTTGACAGGAATGAAATGGACCACCTTGGTCAAATGATCGACTATGACCCAGATAGAGTCATGTCCTCTATTCGACTTTGGTAATCCAGTGATGAAGTCCATTCCGACTTTATCCCACTTCCACTCAGGAACTTTGAGTGGTTGGAGCAATCCGGTGGGTTGCTGAGGTTCAGCCTTGACCCTTTGGCACACATCACACATTGCAACATAGGTTGCAATCTCTCTTTTCATCTCGTGCCACCAGAATCATGCCTTCAAGTCTTGATACAACTTGGTGTGAGCGTTCCTTCGACACGGAAAAGCTCGGCTCCTTTGAGAGGAGTGGTTTGCAGATACGCCCGGTCTTCAACGCGGAAGTTTTCTTCTTGATGACAGTGGTCGGTGTAGATCTTCCTTCTTGACAGGGTGGTCTTCAAACGTCTTCTATCCAGCTGTCCGTCGCTTCTTCGTCTTCGGGCAGACAAGTAGGCCATCAAATAATGATGTTACCCAACTTGTCCACTTACTCCATGAGGTCTAAGGGGTACGCAAGGTAAGTTGGGGTATTGGTGGTGGTCTCGGTTGAGTATTAGCAGAGGCCTTCATGTCTTAGAGCGAAGGCCCGTGGTCAGAATCTGACCAGGTTGTGGCTCGGTGGGGCTTAAGGGTTTCAAGGATTCTAGTGAGTCAGTGAACTTATATCATCTTATCCTTAAGCACAGTTTCTGAGATGCCAATAGCTCTATCTAGTACTCCGATCGAAAAAGCATCTTCTCGCATAGACCAACTTCAATCACCACTCATGCCATGCATATCCTCATGACTCTCAAGAGTCGGTCTAACAAAATTATACTTGTCTAAGATCCCCAAATCCATATGTATGTCTACCTCTAAAATCCAAAGGTAGATCATACATGTTGCTGAGCTTAACTTAAACTCCACAATCCAAGCACTCAACCTATTCTTGCAAGGCTCAAGATAATGCATCACCAATCTAAGGAAACACGTCATATGCCACTCCAAGATTTGTTTCCTTCCTATAGATCACCTCCAATAGCCTGGTAATTTCCATCAATCACCACATGATCCAACAATTATACAAATCCGATGTCTACGGTGTTCCACAAGATCTCAAGTCTCTATAATACCCAAATACTTGGAAGGACTATGCATCACGATAGTAAGTCCACCAAATTCTCATCATCCGGGTCAAGTAAACTCCAAGATCACGACTATATAGATCCCTAAATCAACTCCAACAAATAATCCAATCTCCTAGGTTATTGTCCACCGAGAAGCATGGTATCATGATCAAGATCATAGGTCTAAATCCAATTTACTCCGAATCATGCAGACATATTCAGCATTATACCAACCAGAATCACCTACATAAATCCAAATCTCATGTCCAACGGGCACTCCTACATACTTCCCCAAAGTCATGATCCTACCAACATGAAAACCTCACAATCCATCAAGGTCTCGGATAGTTCCTCGAAGTCACTGATACAAACCACCAAGTCATCTGTCCAATATCCTCGAACTGGTCTATCCATGGCATCGTCAGACCTCGTGCTATATTAGGATGAAAAATGTGCTCACTCATCGTGTCCACTAGTTCCTTTACGAACCCAGTGTTGTGCATGGTTACAAAGGCTTAACAGGTTCTCTCGCTTTACCATGGGTGAGGCACATGGTTAAGGATTCGTGCTGGAGTGTCTCGGGAAGTCTCAAAGGGTCTAGGAAGAGGGTTTACTGGTCTGGAGGGTTAAACATAACTCTACGGAGTTGCAATATATCGTGGAGGTTGTAGCAGAAGTCTTCGATGCCAGATGGTTGCCAAGGTAGAATCCTTGGTGCATCTTGTCTTGCGGGTCTTCGATTGGGGAGAGAGAGAATAGAGGGAAGAGGCAGCGTAGAGGAGGGAAATGCCTAAAGGGGGTTCTATAGTGCAGGTGCAACAAATAGGTGCAAAAAGGCCAGAACAAAAGAAACAAGGCAAGGAAGGTGATATAGCCATGCACTTGTTGCCTGGGGCAAAAGTGCGACTTATATCAAAACACAAATGAATAAAAGCAAACAACACACAATCATGGTTCTATTCGAACCATCATATGGACTCGACTGCGCATAGGGGGTACACGACTCATCCTACCCTAGGGGTTCTCGGACTCAGTGCCGTGACTTGTGCCTCGTGCAGTCTTCTGAGCTTCCTCGGATGTTGCTATGTCCCTTGTAGTTGCTTGATGAACGATCCGGGTTGAGCCAGAAGAATCTTCAACATCTTCTCGCCTGATGAGGTGATGGGGTGAAGGTGCCTCCTTGTAGCTGGCGTTGACTTGGTCTTCTCTTGTCTCTTTAATCATGACGATCCCTTGTGCCTCCTGGGACGTCGAGGGTACCAGGTAGGCAATCCATATGTAATAACAAGGCATAATAGAGGTCCAACATGTCGGTTTCGTTGATGAAAACATCGACACCAAGAGCGGGGGACAAAGAGAACCGTTTTCCTGCTCACTATAGTGAGGCGGACCAAATGGCAAGGTTCTCGTCCACCGGTGGTTGTCGATACAACAACGGTAGTGACATGATTACTCTATTAGCGATGCATATCATGATTTTGCATAACCTATAGCCTGGTCATCATAGGCCAATGTTGCATCGTCTTGGGGGTTCTGGTCAAGGGTGTCCCCCATCTTCTGGGTCTTCATGTCCTCACTCATCGAGGGTGTAGTTTCTGTTGGTATCATCTTGTCGTGGTGTCACCAATCTTGCGTGCAAAAGTGGTCGGTGAGTGTTTGGCAAGGTGAACTCCACGAGGATTACAGAAAATCCAGTGGTCTGGGGCATAGGGGTTCTAGCGACCAGGGTTTTGAAGGGGAAGAGATCAAGTATAGCCTAGTTTTCGAAAAAAACTGAGAAGGGAAGAGAAGTATAGATAGTTTTGAAAACAAGGAATAGTTTTGAAAATAGTTTTACCCTAACTAACGACCATGCTAACTAAGGCTTCCTACAGTCAGGATGGCTCTGATACCAGCTCTGTGGGGACCCCGACTCATAAGTCGTGATCACCGAATGCACGTGTACAGTGATCCCAGAGATCAATGCTCACTGAACACACAGAAGCTGAATAACAAGAGTCTTACATCCTTACATACCGTGTTACACAAGTAGGACCATAATGGTCAAGTCTTGAGTATATCATCGCAGCGGAAATCTTCAAAGACAACTGGGACCCATGCCATCTGCCTTAACCCTACAGGCATTCTAACTGGGAAGCGTCCTAGCTCGCATGCTCGTCACCAAGAAATCTTCATCATAACCTGTTCTCTCCTGCCTGGCCAATAAAATAACCAGTGGCAAGCCAATGAGTACATTGAATGTACTCGCAAGCAACCCAAGTGTAATAACAGAATATTTATGCAAGGCTCTACTGCTAAGTTGGCAGTTTGCGGAAAGCTAGTTTTTTTATATGCAAATATGATCAACATATAACATGGATATGCATGTGTCTGTAACAAGTATCAGGAAGTCACAGACATCATATCGAGAAAGAGTTGTAATCAACTCATGTTCGAGCTCATTGTAACTTCCTTAGGTATCACATCATCAATATCACTGAACCGTGTTGTTTCCTCACACACGCACACCAGGTTTCGCAAACATTTGGACGTAGCCCAAGAGCGGTTACCCAACTATCCATGACCGTGGACACGGCTATTCGAATAGTTTTACACTCTGCAGAGGTTGCACACTTTACCCACTAGATCCGGGGAACTTCCGTGTCATCCACGACCCGCGGTACCTCAAGTACCCGGGGTAAGCACCCGATCACTATCTTTCCCTAGAAGACACTAACATAGAGTCCACTCGATTGGTAGCAGCCCCGTGCCAAACATTTCACATCTCAAGGTTTGTGGAGACTCGCTCCGAATTCATCACATATCACAAGCACGGGGTACCAACGGTGTGTCCGGTGCCCTGTAAAGACAGTCATGGCCGCCTATCCAAGCGCGACCCCGTCCCAAGAGTGACCTCATGTCACTCCCGTCACTAGTAATGCGGGCACCATGCTAGTATCGACCTAGGTAATCAATAATGCCCTTTCCCATATAAGGGTAGAGTGGTTGCGCATGTAAGGTTGGAATAACGGTCGCAACTTAAACCAATCCGTTTTCAAAACAACACACACACACTTGCCTTGGTACACCACTTCGTCATCAAGTGGTCACCCATCTCACCATCTCCCTCGGGCATAAGTGGCACCTGACGGGGTTTTCGAAAAGTCTCTTGAAAGTATCCTGCTTTCGTCACCATGCATATACCCGTCCCATTTGCATAGCCACTACTATAGCAACCTAGCTACTCACACCCACATAACCCTCATAGGAAGGTAGGGTCATGTTTGATGCAAGTTTCAACAGTGAAGTAACAGGGGTAGCAACCAAAGTGGTTCCCACCTCAACATGATTCCGATGCATTGAAAATAATAAGGTGCTATGAGACATGCATAAAAAGGTCTCTTGAACATGGTCAAAGGGCTGCTTGCCTTATTCTTCTGAGTCTTCAAACCTTCTGGTCCATCTCCGAGTACTTCGTTTATTTCGTCAACTAACGATGGAAACAATCATAATAAGCAACACAACAAGGCAAAAATAAAAGTGCTCTAAAAATAGGAGTTGGACTTTTCTAGGATACTTCTGGTCATATTAGAAATGACCAAGGTGGTTTCATAGGTATTGGATCAATGGGTGATTTGGAACATTCCAATATGATGGAACCAAAGGGTTTATGGATTTGGAAGAAGTATACAGAAATATTTCCTTGAATGATGAGCAAAGGTACCCATCCTCAAGTCATGATTTTAGAAGCATTTAGGAGTTGGTTTCACTGGATTTGGATTTGAAATGGATTTCCTAGGATTTTGCAAAGCTGATAAATATGAAGAAATGGCTCAATATTTGGTGGGGTACAGAAACTATTATTAAAAATGTTCCAAAACTAAGTTTGGACATGACAAGCATCTAGGAACTTGAATCACTGCATTTGGATCAAGATTGAGCTCTCTGTGATTTTCTAAAGTTCATCACAGAAATGAAATAAAGGCATTTGATAAATATTTGTGTAGGGAAAGTTTCTGGAATAATGTGCATGTTGCACCATGTGATAGAGCATGATTTATGGAGCCATAGGAAATTTGAATCATGCAATTTGGAGTTCATTTGAATATTTGGGAGATATTTGAAGTTTACTGGAAACATGAAATAAAAGGAAAAAGGGGGTTATACCCTTGCGCGCAGGGCGAAGAGTAGCTGCACAGCAACTGGGCCGGCCCATCAGCTCGGCCGCGTGCACAGGAGCCTGGCCACGTCGAAGACGCCCGCCAGGAAGGGCGCTTCCGCGCGGGGGAAGCGGGCTGCGCTGTTGCCGCCTCCACTTAGACGGGTGGGCCTGGCTTCCAGGTCGCTGACGCGTGGGACCCGGCGCTCCGGCCATCTTCAACCTCCCGCCGCGCGTTCTCGTCGTGGGGTGAGTTGCTCCCGCCGGCGATTGCCGGGGCCACAGCGCGTCTCCGGCGACGCTCCTCCCACCGGCGTGCTCAGGAGGGCACGCGGCACCCATCCATGTATCGCACGCATGCCGGGGAGGGCCGAAGCGGCGACGGCTTAGAAGTCCGTGGAGGCGGCCGTCGGCGGTCTTGGCACAGCGAGGAAGAAGCGGGGGAAGGAGTAACTGGAGTCTGGGATGAGTTGGTGGTGGCGAGGAGAGGGTGTGGAGGTGATCAGAGGGAAGAAAGAAGGGGCGAGGCCCACGGATTTAAACGGCGGCCGGCGGCTCTGCTCCGGCCAGGGTGATGGCTGGAGGGCACGGGAGGAAGAATGGGACGTCCTGGGAGTGCACGGGGGGGCTAGGAGAAGCGAAATGAGACGAAGGGGAGGACCCGGGCTGCCTTAAATAGGAAAGGGTGTGGTGCACAGCGGGCCGTGCGCCGGCGAGGCCGTAGCCGTCCCTGTAGGCCACGGGGGGCTTGCCTTCGAGTCGGGGGTCCTGCTGGGCGTGGTCTACGACCAGGGAAAGAGAGAGGGATAGAGGAACGAGCACGAGGGATGCTAGGGGCACGGGCGGCGACTGGTGGACACGGGCGGCGCTCGGGCACGCGTGACACAGGTCGCCGGAGAGAGAAGGAGGAGGGGGCCGACCATCTAGCGTGTCCCGGACGCCGAGGCGGCCTCGGGGGACACGAGGGGGGAGGCCCTAGGTGGTCGGGGCCGGTGATTGGGGGCGGCTGCAGTGCTCCAGAGCACTGTAGCGCGCTCCAGAGCGGGCTTTTGGCTGCCATTGGCGTGGCCTGGCGCCCAGGGCGTGTCCAACTGTGTCCAGAGGGTATAGGAAGTAGTAAAGAAGTGGCCTGTGGCTTTGGATGCTCCAGGGAACCACTGGGATGAGGAGAGAGGTGAAAGAGAGGGTGAAAGCTACTGCCAGAATAGTGAATTTGGGGTTTTACCCCCCTCCAATAATTGAGCTGAGGCCATAGAGAGTTACTGGGGGTAGAGGATGATCAGGGGAAGCTGTGGTAAGAATATGAGGTAAAGGGAAATAGTAAAAGAGGTTCAAACACTGGTTTTGGCAATTTGACAGAAGGTGTTTGATCATGTTTTGGGGAGGAAAATGACCTCCACTTGACATGGGACTTAACAGGATCAAATGTCACATATAATTAGGCCCCTACACCAAATTTGAGCTCATTTGGGCAAAGTGGCCAATGTAACTTTGGTGAACCCTAGAAATCAACAGAAATGGTTTCACCATGTTTGAGTTAAGCAAATCATCTCCCCTTGATGCACCACTTGGTGTAGCATCATCATTTGGGGTATTGATCATGCCCACAAAGTTTGAGGCTCCAGATAAAAAGTTGATAATGTAAAGTTGTTCAAATTTGCATTTGAACAGAAAGGGTTTTGGGGTGATCTGATCAAGTTGCTCTATTCCAAATCTTGTGCCATTTGGTCTAGATGCCTTATTAGGCCATTCCAGCATGTGCACCAAGTTTGAGAGCATTTGGACAAGTTTGGAAATGTAAAGTTGCTCAAACTTCAAATATGGACAGAATGGTTTTGAGGGGATTAGAGGATGTGTCCTTGATCTTCAAGGCATGAGGCTTTGCAAGATCATCGAATATGTCATATATGACATGATAGAATTTCCCTGGAATTTTTGGAGAATATTTCCTTTGTAAATATTTCAAAAGCTTGAAATATCCGGAAAGGGTTTTGGAAGGATTTGTCCAAAATTTTGAACATGACCATGTGCTGAAACTCTTATATATGGCCAATATATGTCCTATGAGTCCCCCTGAATTTTGGCAAATATTTTTGAAATGATTAAATAATTTTTCCCTATTAAAGACCATTTCTGGCCTTAAGAAAAAGCTTTTAAATAAAATATAAAAATAACTTTTAAAATTATACTTTTTTGGTTTCTGGGAGTCCTATACCTAATAGGATTCAAATATACTTTTTGAAAGATTTTTCACACCCTAAATAAGGTACTTGCAGTGCAAACCTCAATTCAGGGTTTTTTGGAAAACTAATTTTAGAAAATACCATTTGGCCAAAATATTTTTATAAGAAAATTCTATACTGGTCTATACACATGGCATGATCATTGGGAAAAGGTTTTGGGTCAAGGAGATGAAGTATAAGAGTTGGAGGATTTATTTGATTTTTAGAGCACTAGCAAATAGCAGACAAAGGTCAAATCAAGCAAAGTCAAAAACACTCAAAAGTTTTTGCAAATCCACATTTTTAACATGAAAATTAGCTTAAGCAATGTGATATGAAAATCAGGGTGTGACATTCGGTTACTTCAGTCGGTATTCTTTGTCATCCTTGGAATGTCTTTGATTCTAGGCTAGTGAACTTGGGTAGGGTGTCTAGGTCAGGCCTAGGACCCTATCCTAGGTCAATTGTATCGTCACTAGTCCCCGAATGGATTGAGGTCCGAGTGAAAAAGAGAGTTGAAGTTGATTCCGACCCGACTCTTATGCTCCGGAGGCAGTTTCCTTGAACCTGGGAATCAAGCCGACCCTTCAACCTTATTTCAGTCGTCGTGATCAATTCGGAAATCTTTGAGTGAACTATTCAAGTAATCTTTGAGTGCTGGTGAGGTGCAAGATCTTCGGCGCGATCGGTTGTTCTGCGGTTCCTAGATTTTGCGGGATTCGAATTTTTGGGGAAGCGCGGGACGGAGCGCGCCATAGTAAACGGACTAGATAGACTGTGGCGCCTCGATTCTCACGCCGCCTTTTTTGCGACATACTGGGTGCATGACTGTTGTGGCATTTGACAGGATTGCTCGAGCCCACAAGTCAGCCACTCGACAGCAAGTCCATAAAAGGGCGTCGGGGCCGATGCATAGGTATTGTTTGCTTTGTTCTTCTTCCTCCTCCTATCCTTCTCCACCGCACCCCTACATCTCTCTATGATGTTGTTCCGCCCGTGCTTAGCCCGCCACCATGGGAAGAGACAACACGGCGGCCCTGGAGCACGCGAAGAAGGCACCGGCGACGGGGAAGGGCAAGAAGACGAGCCGGGGGTCGACGTCGAGATCTGGACTGCCGCCAGGTTGGATCCAGGGGGACTGGATTCGATCTACAATGGGGCAAGAGGACATGGAGGAGCTAGTTGATTGGGGCCTGATTGCGCTCGAGTCCTGGAGGCTGTCGGGGAAAGAGACCGAGCCACAGCCGCAGGAGGGCGAGTGTGTCTTCCTTGTGACCCATGTCGACTGAGGTTTCTCCTTGCCTCTGCATCCTTTTTTCCGGGGTTTTTTGAACTTCTATGGTGCCCAACTTCACCACTTCTCTCCCAACTCTATCACATATCTCGCCGCCTTCATCTCTGTGTGTGAGAATTTCTTGGGTTGTCGCCGCACTGGGGCTTGTTCAAGCCTATTTTTACTTGTCGCTCCCAAGCCATCAAGAAGGTGAATCGGACTGATGAGAAGACACACGTGATCTTGATGTGCGGCGGTTTAGGGACACAGACGAGGGGTAGCAGCAATTTTCCCACTATGACCCTTCCTGAGTCGGTCAGGGGGTGGCAGTCGACCTAGTGCTACTACAAAGATATTCCGACCTCGGGTCAGTCGACCGGCCTTCCTCCCTTCACCATAGATCGAGTCAGTCAGCCTCCTTCATTGATCGTGACCCCAGCCGAGAGAGTAGAGGTGGATAAGTTGGTCGAGCGAGTAGTCCAGCTAGTACGTGATGGTGTAACTGGCATCGATCTGCTGGAGGTATTTCTTAGTCAGCGGATTCAGCCTCTCCAAGCCCGTGATCACCCGATGTGGATGTACTGGGGTACCAATGACACTGCTCGGGTCCACCCGGAAGAGGTAACCGAGAAGATGGTGGAACCATGGTCGTGGAGCATCACTGGGAAAAGGTCAACCCCAGGGGGACCAGGAGAGTTCGTCCATTCGATGCTGCCCACGAGCCGGACAAGGTTCGACTTTTGTTTCTGAGTGACTTTTCCTGATTTGTAGCTATCTTTGAATCCAATTGACGTTTGTTCAACCCTGTGCCTTGCAGATTTATACTGAGATGTACTCGGTGCCCAATGGAGAGCAAGTCCAGGAGGGAGTGGAGGGCGGCGGTGATGTCACCGACTAGAGACCTGATGATGAAAGCGAGGAAGAAAGCGAGGACTCAAGCATTGGTGAGGAGGTCGAATCACCACCTCGCATCGAGAGGCATTCCAAGCTGACACATGATCTAGAAGGTGTGTGCGGCAAGGCGGCTCTGTCCAACACGCAGGTACAGAAACACACTCGGACGACTTCACCTGATCCGACTGAGAAGGCCCCTAAGCAGCTTAAGGTTGCGCCTTTAAAGCCTCGGACGGCCCTGCCTAAGATCAAGGTGGACACCCCCATTGCTTCCACGTGAGTGTTATACTTTTCTGCTCTTCCCTTGTTCGAGGAATCCTATGCATCCTGTCGATTCGTCTGTCTGTTTGACCGACTGAGTTCTGAAACTTCTAGTGCTGCTGCTTCTGGGACCTCTATGGAGATTGACAAGGGCCACAACGATGAGGAGATTGTAGACGCGGCCACTTCCAGCGCAGGTATAGCTCTACGGCCAAGTCTCCACTTTGTTGATCGCTCTGTCAGCCGACTGAGCGTTATTTTGGTCGATTGCTTTTTAACACCACCCAACGTCATCGAGCTGCCGGATGATGATGATGAGTATGTAGAAGTGCCTCGGAGGAGCACAGGAAGGAGGGGCAGGAAGGTGCATGCTGCTTCAGATGCTCAGCAACAGGGTGACACAGTTTGGGCTGCCGTTTCTTTTGCCGTTCCTGTGTCGACTGATCGTCCTTCGACGTCGCCTACCTAAGCCCATACCTCGTCCGTGCAGCTCCAAGCTTCAGATCATCTGGCTGCTCCGACTGCTCCATCGACTTTGCTCTTCGCTACCCACCATGTCCCAGAGGACCCAGTGAGTGCGGCTAAGGAGGCTATACGCCAAGAAGGTCTGATGATGGAACAAACGAAGGCGTCGCATGAGGCTACTATGGCTGCTTACAATGCCAATTCAGATCTTCGGAACAATGTCCATGTGAGTTCTTTCCCGACTGAATTCCCTTCCGACTGATCGTTGTTCTGCTAGGATATTCTACCTGAAAACCTCTGCTTTGTTCGTAAGATGATGTCCGTGGATGGGTGTTTGAAACCTTCACTGAACGTCTATCCTGAGACTGCCTTTGTTCCATTCACCCAGTGCGTGTTCTAGCTTCTGCTATATAGTTCTCATATTTCAATCGAGCAGGTCGTGTCAATTGAACTAGTGGGGGCACGTAGAGTACACCCACTGGGTGTAGTCCCCGAGACCATGGTCGACTGTGGGCTGTTGGCCGTGGTCTAAGAATGAATGATGTTGTTGTTTCTTGTATTCCTTCCACTTGTACTGGACGGATCATGTCGAGTGGGAACCGGTGGGGGCACGCCAAGTGCACCCACTGGGTATAGTCCCCGAGACCGTGGTCGACTGCGAGCAGTCGGCCGTGGTCTAAGAAGAAATGATGTTTTTACTCCTTCCACTCGTACTGGATGGATCGTGTCGAGTGGGAACCAGTGGGGGCACGCCAAGTGCACCCACTGGGTGTAGTCCCCAAGGCTACTGGTGAATGTTTGATTTGGCAGTAGTCTTAGAACTCTTTTGGTGTAATAATTCAATCTTTGCACTTTATCAATTGGAAGCAACTGTCTTTACCCTTGTCGACTGACTTGTCCTTCTTGTTGACTGCAGAAATCTTGTGAGTTTGGAGCTCAATTTACTGAACTTGAGAAGAAGTAGATCCAACTCAATCTAGATCTGGAGCTGGCCAGGGAGAACTTGCAGAAAGCCAAGGATGGAGCATCTGGTATGAAAGGTACATAGCCTGTCGACTGTATTTGAATGAATGTGCACAACGAAAAACCGACAACTTCAAGCTCATGTGACGAACGTTATCTCTTATTGATCAAATAAAGCAAGCCTTGGAGCAGAAGGATCTCGACTTGGCAGAGGCGCTGCAGAAGGTGCAGGAGAAGACTGAACTTACTGACCACAAGCTGGCTTCAGCCGGCAAGTTGGAAGAAGAAAACGCTAATCTGAAGACTGCCCTCGACGAGGCCAACAAAGAAGTGACGCGGCTGAAGAAGGATAAGCTGGCTCTGGATGACAAAGTTGGAGATCTCACCTAGAAGAGGGACGAACTGGAGACTTATCTGGGAGGACTCGCCAAAAAGATGTTCCTCATGCTTGAAGGTATTTTTGTTTGTCCAACTGATTCGTAACTATCGACTTGCCATCCAACTGTTGACTCACTATATCTCTATATCTGCAAAATTTTGTCAAAACTTCGAGGAAGAGACTGGACGGGTTGAGAAGGGTCTGGATCCCGTCAATTCTCTTGTCAAGGATGAGGTTGCGATGAATGTGTTGCGGCTGGAATCTCGCCTTGCCAGCGTCACGGGCTATCTTGCCCGATTGAAGGCGGCGGTGTCGTGGATCAACACGCTGCCCTGGCGGGGAATGGTGCTCGAAAATGACCTCGAGTCTCTGATGACTCGGCTTAATGAGATCCCTGGTCAAGCGCAGGAATGGAAGGATTCGTCTCTAGTCTCTGCGACCCCGTGCTGACGTGGCTCTGTCTCTGGTCCGTGTCCATTGCAAGGAGGCCAAGGAAGAGAAGCTGGCAGCTCTCAAGGTCGCCAACACCAAGAAGCTTCAATTCCAGTCATTCATGGAGACTTTTATCGACGCTGCCACCCACATTGCTAACGGAATTAACCTGGAAGAATTTTTTGAGCCTGCAAGCCCTCCTCCTGTGGAGTGAAAAACTTTATGCCTTGATTCAATTTGCCTCAGTATGCCGAGTTATTTTGTAACTGTTAAACTCTTTTCGACCTGATGCCCGAGTACTTCTGCCCGAACCTTGCGGGATTTACCTGAACTTGGTTTCTCTTGGAATATGATTGCTTTGCTTTGACCACTTTCAGACCTTTTGATTCCAAGTGAGCCTTGGTACTTCACTTGGAACAGACATTGTACTTGTGGCACAGCTCGGAGTGCAAAGGTACGTTGTACTTGTGGCGCAGCTCCGAGTGCAAAGGTATGTTGTACTTGTGGCGCAGATCGGAGTGGAAAGGTACGTTGTACTTATGGCGCAGCTTGGAGTGCACCCAAAAATTGTACTTATGGCGCAGCTCGGAGTGCAACCAAGTCCCCGAGTGAGAAGGTTGCTCTTCACTCAGAGTGTTTTTGAATACATAGGCGAGACCGGGGTCGCAGCTAGGCCCTCGAGTGAGAGGGTTGCTCTTCACTCAGAGTGTTTTTTAAAACTTAGGCAAGTACTGGGTCACAGCTAAGCCCCTGAGTGAGAGGATCGCTCTTCACTTGGAGTGTTTTTAAAACTTAGGCGAGTACAGGGTCGCAGCTAAGCCCCCGAGTGAGAGGATCGCTCTTCACTCGGAGTGTTTTGAAAACTTAGGTGGGTACGGGGTTGCAGCTAAGCCCCCGAGTGAGAGGATCGCTCTTCACTCGGAGTGTTTTTTGGAAACTTAGGTGAGTACGGGGTCGCAGCTATGCCCCT
>LR738712.1:287800379-287929373 GCA_902687465.1 Secale cereale
GAGTACGGGGTCGCAGCTAAACCCCCGAGTGAGAGGATTGCTCTTCACTCAGAGTGTTTTTGAAACTTAGGCGAGTATGAGGTCACAGCTAAGCCCCCAAGTGCGAGGATCGCTCTTCACTCAGAGTGTTTTTGAAACTTAGGCGAGTACGGGGTCGCAGCTAAGCCCCTGTGTGAGAGGATCGCTCTTCACTCGGAGTGTTTTTGAAACTTAGGCGAGTACGGGGTCGCAGCTAAGCCCCCGAGTGAGAGGATCGCTCTTCACTCGAAGTGTTTTTTTGGAACTTAGGCGAATCAGATTCATGGCTAATCCACCCACTAGGGGATTTGAACACATGTGTTCTCGAAACAACAATCATTGAGATACTGCCAAAAACTTGTCTCTGATAAGCAAACTGAAGGATTCTTATTACAACTCGTCCATTCGAGTATTTTAAGCATAGAAACGGCTGAGCATATCTGCATTCCATGAGTGTGGCTCATCTATTTTCTTGGCCATGTTGAAGAGGTGATACGCCCTGTTGTGGAGCACTTTGGTGATTACGAAGGGGCCTTCCCAGGCCGGAGCGAGCTTGTGAGGTCGTTTCTGATGTACTTGGAGTACAAGATCTCCTTCCTGGAATGCTCGACCTTGGACATTACAAGCATGGATCGACACAGGTCTTGTTGATAGATGGTCGACCAGATCAGAGCCATCTCGCGCTCTTCCTCCAGGAGATCAACGGCATCTTGGCGTGCCTGTTCTGTTCAGCTTCTGAGAAGAGTTCCACACGGGGAGCGTTGAGCAGCAAATCACTCGGAAGTATAGCCTCAGTGCCATACACCATAAAGAAAGGAGTCCGGTCAGTCGACCGGTTTGGAGTTGTTCTCGGTCCCCACAAAACAGATGGCAACTCAGTCACCCAAGCTCCAGCAGCGTGCTTGAGATCGTGAATCATTCGTGGCTTAAGTCCTTGAAGGATCAAGCCATTCGCCCTTTGTCGGTGTATTTGGATCGACACCTATGGGATCACAAGAATCCCTACTACGGTTGCGGGGCGCGAGGTTGAGAGAAGAGCGGGTCTAACGATCGGGACACGGTTCCTTTACCCAGGTTCGGGCCGCAAAGATGCGTAAAACCCTACTCCTGCTTTGGTGGATTATATGTTGGTGTTCTTCAGCTAACGAGGAGCTCCAAAAGAGTCGTGAGGGGTTCCGAAAAGATGAATCCTCCTCCTGGTCGCCTCGGGCCTCCTTTTATAGGTTAAAGGGGTTGCCACAATGGCACACGGGAGGTGGAAAGGGTACAGTGATGCCAGGTTATCCCTCGCATTACAGGACAAGGTGCATTTAATGCGCCCTGCTTAGGTGTCCTTGCTTTATCGGGGACGAGGGGAGACGCCCGTCTTGTCCGTCGTCGCTCCTCCTCGTGTCGACACGCGCCCTGGCCAGCGGTGCTTGAGGTGCCATGTAGGCATACAGGCAGCTGAGGTGGCGCAACGGCGGGCCTCCACGAAGACCTGTGGGTTGCCACGCAGGAGCTTGTCCAGCTGGTTGGGTCGGCAGCTGCCTGGGTCGGTGGAGACCCAGTTGGCGCGGGCCTGATGATGGCCCCATGGGTGTCCTCGGCAAGGACCTTGCCGGGGCCCCGACAAGGGTCTTGCCGCGGCGCCTGCTGTCATCCCCGGTAAGGTGCTTGCCGGGGGCCTTGTGGATCCCCTTGGCTGGGATCCCGCCAAGGGTCGTCGTCTTCTTACCTTGTATCTGATCTTGAAGGTCTTCACAAAGATCTGCAAGCCACCACAGGGGATATCTCCCGAATCCTCCCCCCATGGGGGTGGCGGACTCAAGGGTGATTCGCTCCGTAGGCGGGGGGCGAGCTGCCGTGGCAAGGGTCTTGCCGGGGCTGCCAGAGCCGACCCCGGCAAGGATCTTGCCGGGGAAAACCGCTTCGTCCCCTTGCTCTTCGTGGTCTTGTTCTTGGCGTCGCTCCAGTCTCCATCTAGCTTCAGTCTTGCCCCGGCTTGCCTCCCTTGCCGTGCTTGGTGTGATGGCACCGTGGGTCGGACTGCCCGTGCACAGTCATAGGGGTACAAAACGTGTACCCCTCTTTTTGTACACTTGCACCCTTTCTGTCTTCCCATTCGACTACGGATGCGCAAAGGATGGCGTAATCAACTCGAGTGCCCTGGGGGGCACAGAATGCCCTGAACTCATCGGAATCAAAGTTGGAGTCATTATATATGATAATACTATTTGGGACTCCGTATGTGAATATTAGCTCTCTGATGAAACTGACGGCAGTGTTTGAACCAACATTTTTAATAGGCATGGCTTTGATCCATTTGGTGAACTTGTCGACTGCCAGAAGCAAATCAGTGAAACCGCTTCTGCCAGTCTTGAAGGGTCCAACCATGTCTAACCCCCAAACAGCAAACAGTCAGACCACTGGAATAGTCTTCAAGGTAGACGTGGACTTGTGGGACATGTTTCAATAGAACTGACAACCTTCGCGCTTGTCGACTATTTCTTTCGCCATCTCATTTGCTCGCGGCCAGAAGAATCCAGCTTAGTATGCTTGGCAACAATGGTACGAGAGGACGCATGATGACCACACGTCCCCGAGTGGATCTCATTCAAAAGCATTCGACCTTCCTCCAGGGAAATGCAACGCCGGGCAACTCCCGTGAAACCTTCTCTGTAAAGCTGCCCTCGTATCACGGTGAAGGCTTTGGATGGATGGACAATTTGGCGAGCCTCATCTTCGTCCTCTGGGAGTTCCTTCCGGAGAAAGTACGTGATATACGGCAATATCCAGTCGGGGGTGATCACGAAAACCTCCATGATCAATTCGACTACGGCTGGGACTTCGATCTCAATCGGATTGGTTGAATTTATCGGTTGTGGAGGCTCTTCCGTGAAGGGGTATTCCTTGACTGACGGGGTGCAGAGATGCTCCAAGATAAATTACTGGGGATAGGTTTCCAAGTGGAACCTATCTTCGCCAGATCATCAGCAAGTTGATTCTTGGTTCTGGGTACGTGGTGGAGCTCCAACCCTTCAAACTTCTTCTTTAACTTTCTCACTGTGTTGCAATAACTGGTCATTGCTGGGCTCCTGACATCCCACTCCTTCATCACTTGATTGACCACTAAGTCTGAGTTGCCATATACCATTAGGCAACGGACGCCAAGTGAGATGGCCGTACGCAACCAATACAAAAGTGCATCATATTCAGCTTCCTTGTTTGAAGAATCAAAGTGAATTTGCAGGACATAGCTAAGCTTGTCGCCTCTAGGGGACACCAAAATCACACCTGCACCAGATCCACTCAGCATCTTGGATCCATCAAAAAACATAGTCCAATGATCCGGCTGAACTTGAGTCGGTTGCTCTTGTTCAATCCACTCGGCAACAAAATTTGCTATTGCCTGGGACTTGATTGCTTTTTTTCTTCAAAATTGATATCTAACGGAAGGAGTTAAATCGCCCATTTAGCCACTCGACCAGTTGTGTCCCGGTTGTTCAGAATTTCAGATAACGGAGCATCGCTCACGGCTGAAATTGAGTGATCTAAGAAGTAATGTGCAACTTTCTTGGCGGTCAAGTAGATTCCATGCAAAAGCTTCTGATAATGTGGATATCTCTGCTTGGATGGAGTCAAGACTTCAGAAATATAGTAGACTGGGCGTTGAACTTTGTAGGCCGTGCCTTCTTCTTCTCGCTCGACCGTGAGCACTGTGTTGACAACTTGTCCAGTGGCTGCGATACATAATAACAGAGGCTCTTTGCTGACTGGGGCAGCAAGCACCGGCTGGGTGGACAGCAGGGCTTTGAGCTCCTCAAACGCTGCTTCAGCTTCAGGATTGCACTCGAACTTGTCATCCTTCTTCATCAGCCGGTAAAGAGGTAATGCCTTTTCACCGAGGCATGAGATGAATCGACTCAATATAGCCAAGCAACCAGTAAGCTTCTGAACGTCGTGCACACGCACATGGCGTTTCATTCGAAGGATTGTGCTGACCTTTTCTGGGTTTGCGTCGATTCCCGTTCGGAAATGAGAAAACCGAGTAACATTCCACCTGGAAATCCGAATGTGCACTTCGACGGGTTGAGCTTGATATCATAACTTCTCAAGTTTGCAAATGTTTCAGCGAGGTTAGCCAGTAGGTCAGAACCTTTACGTCACTTGACCATGATGTCATCCATGTATGCTTCCACATTCCGACTGATCTGTTTCAGCACACACTTCTGAATCATGTGCATGAATGTTGCGCCAGCATTCTTGAGGCCAAAAGGCATGGTAACATAACAAAAACACCCGAATGGGGTGATGAAGGTTGTTTTTATTTCGTCATGCCCATACAGTCGGATCTGATGGTACCCAGAATATGCGTCCAGAAAGGACAAACACTCACACCCTCCAGTCGAGTCGACAATTTGATCGGTACGGGGGAGAGGAAAATGATCTTTCGGGCTATCCTGATTGATATGTTTGAAATCGATGCACATGCGGAGTGACTTTTCCTTCTTGGGGACCATGACAACATTGGCGAGCCACTCAGAGTGGTATATCTCGCGGATGAACTCAGCTGCCAGGAGCCGAGCCACCTCCTCACCAATCGCTTTTCTCTTATCCGTGGTGGACCGACGGAGATGCTCTTTGACAGGTTTTGCTTTAGGGTCGACTCACAAACAGTGCTCAGCCAGTCCCCTGGGTACACCCAGCATGTCGGATGGTTTCCATGCAAAGATGTCCCAGTTCTCACGGAGGAACTGGATGAGCGCTTCTTCCTATTTGTTGTCCAGTGTTGTTGAGATGTGAGTCGGAGCAGCGTTGGAATTAGTCGGGTGAATATGCACGGGCTTCGTCTCTCCGGCTGACTGAAGTGCAGACTTGGAAGCAGGCTTCTTGGCTTGCATAAAATCATTCGAATCTGCGTTTTTCTGATACTCTTCCATCTCCACTGCTGCCATCTGCTCATCAACAATTTTGGAGCCCTTCTGGAAGCACTCTTCTACTTTCTGCCTATCTCCAGTGACTGTGATCACGCCCTTAGGACCTGGCATCTTTAGCTCAAGGTAAACATAACATGGTCGAGCCATGAAACGAGCATACGCAGGCCTGCCTAGAATAGCATGGTAAGCACTGTGGAAATCCACCACGTCAAACGTCAACTTTTCCTGGCGATGATTGTTCAATCACCAAAAACCACATCAAGAGTGATTTGACCAAGTGAGTCGGCTTTCTTCCCAGGGATGACACCGTGGAACCGCATGTTGCTCTCACTCAGCTTGGACATTGGAATGCCCATCCCTTAGAGGGTCTCAGCATACAAGATATTCAAACCACTGCTGCCATCCGTCAAAACTTTGGTCAGTCGAGTGCCTTCGACAACTGGGTCGACCACAAACGCTTGCCGCCCAGGGGTAGCAATGCGCACCGGATGGTCGGACTGGTCGAATGTAATGGGAGTCTTTGAGCATTTCAAGAACGTCGTTGTTGCCGGAGCTACCATGTTCACTTCTCAGTTGATGACTTTCAGTCGACTCTTGCTCTCGATGTCAGCAAAAATCATCAAAGTGGAATTGATATTGGGATAACCACCATCCTCCTCTTTGTCTTCATCCTTATCAGATTCCTTCTCTTTCTCATTGGGCTGACCCTGTCGGAAGCTCTAAATCAGGAGTCGACACTGTCAAGTAGTATGCTTGGGGTAAATGAAATTCCCCTCTTCATCCTTCTTGGTGTGTATATGACACGGTAAATCAAGCACATCATTTCCCGCTTGATCCTTCACTTTCTTGGGGATCCACGGACCTTTAGGTTTTCCTTTGTCCTTCCCCTGGTTCATGACTGCAGCCTCACTAGGAGCCGTAGGTTCGGCTTTGCGCTTCAGCTTCCGATTGGGATTTCCATCATCCTGGGCGACTGGTTTGTTTTTGCCACTGCGGAGTCGGTCCGCCTCCTCGCCGTTAGCGTACCGACTGACTATTTCCATCATCCGAGCCAGAGACGTGTCTCTTGTCCGAAAGAATTTCAGGTTAAGCTCTCTGTACCGCACACCCTCTTTAAAGGTGCAGACTGCCTGATGCTCTGACACATTTTCCATTGTATGATGAAGAGTGGTCCATCTCTAGATGTAATCTCTCAAAGTTTCATTCGGCTGTTGGACGCAATGTTGCAATTCTGGCAATCCGGCCGGTCGTTTGCAAGGGCCTTCAAAGGTCCTGACAAACACTCAGGTCAATTCTTCCCAGCTGAATATGCTACCAGGAGCCAACTGATTCAACCAAGCTCTGGCTGAACCTTCTAGCATCAGAGGGAGTTAATTCATGGTTACATCATTGTTGCCGCCACCAATCTGCACAGCCACATGGTAATCCTCTAGCCAAGTGTCTGGCTTCGACTCACCAGTGAACTTGCTCACCCCTGGTGCCAACCTGAAGTTGCGAGGGATCTCAGCGGCCCTGATGGCTCTGCTGAAACATTTGGGCCCAGAAACATGCACTCTGCCTCCACTCGGATGGTCTCTGTTCTGTCCTTCTCTATGTGCCCGGTTTCTGTCGACCAGACCTTGCACAAGAATTGATCTTGCATGAAATTCAGGTTATCTGGGATCTACTGGGACCCTTCGCTCGTCACCATGCGGGCGCCTACCATCGTACTGTCGGGGTAAATACGATCCGCTCCCCAGAGGTGGTGTGAGCACTCGACGGCGGTCATCTCGGCCAAGTCGACGGTCATACTGATCATAGTTCCGACCCAGATGTTGCTCTTGGCGGTGCCCATGACCTTCACGCCGCGGGGGTGATCTTGGGCTGTGAGCCAACCAGACTGTGTCCGCTACCACACACCTGCTGTGAATTCTGTTGCACGGCTGGGAAACAGCTAGATTTTGTTCACCTGCCGCTCGAAGCAACGCTCGAATCTGCTACAAACCTCTTCCAGCTTCCGATTGGGACGGCTGAAACGACTCTGCAATACGGGCCGCAGCTATAAGGTTTTGAATCAGAGTGCGGTATACTTGGGGCTCGGGGGGGAACAACTATCGTTGTCGTCGACTGGATTCGAGAATCAGTCGGCGGGCATGTTCGTCGAGTGAACGCTGAAGGTTCTCCAAACGAGCAGGCTCGGCCATGTTGGCTAGGCGTGCGGCTTCCAGGGCCCGAGACTCGGAAGTCTCTCCCAAGATGGGGGTCTAAAGTGCTTCGATGTTGCGGCGATGCAGCTCTTCCCTTTGCTCCACAGTGAGGGCCTGAGGTACATACACATCATGATCATACGACTGACCATTGTCGTTGCCGCCGCCATCACAGCGAGGGTACCCAGGCAGACTGCGACGAGAGCCGACCAGGAGGACCTCCGCCGCGGGGTCACTGCTCCCGCACTCGGAAAGTGTATCTATGGAACCAGTCGACAGATCGACCAGCCCGTAGTGGTACTCGTCAGGCTCGATTGCCGCGACTTGGGGGTGGCCGACTGGCGAGCCACCGCGTGCTTCACCCACCGCTGGAGCCGTGATCAACCAGACCACTTGCGACAGCGTGTAGCGGGGAGAGTGGATGACGAGGGAGACAACCAATACTGGGTCGACGGCTGCCGGAGAAGGACACCACAAGCACTCGCGCAAAAGTGCGCCGCCCCTCGGACGGGAAGTGCCTCGACATCGAGGGGGGCCTCTTGAAGCCAGGCGGAGTCATCGGCGATGAAGACGAGCGCACCGAGTCAGATCTTGTGGGCCAGAGCCACACCACTACCGGCAACCATGTTGATGAAGATCGGAAAAACTTGCAACCTCACCGGAAGTCACTAAGACACCTGCCCCACGGTGGGCGCCAACTGTCGTGGTACTAAGCCTGATAGTGAGAGTAGGTGGTACGTAGGAGGAGGCAAGGTCCTAGCTACGGCGAGATTGTACACGCGAGTTTTACGAGTTCAGGCCCCTCTCGGAGGAGGTAAAAGCCCTACGTCTTGGCTCCCGGAGGCTGTCGACTGGAATATGGGTGTGTGTATGTTACAGGGGTGAGAACCCTTGTACCGGAGGAGGGGTGGCTTATATAGAGTGCGCCAGGACCCCAGCCGTCCCACGTTACAGAGGGTTCAATGTACATAAAGATAGGACGTTACTGATAACGCATATAATAAAGAGGTATAAATGACCTTTAAGACAATGGAGTGAATGCCCGACCATTGCCATCTGGGGTGGCCTTTGATCTCCTAAGCTCCGAGTGGTTCTTTGTTCGGTCAAGTGACTTCACACTGGTCGAATGGAATTGGGGTATCCGAGTGAGACACATGGGTGAGTGGATTGCACTCTTCGGTTACTTCAGTCGGTATTATTTGTCATACTTGGAATGTCTTTGATTCTAGGGTAGTGATCTTGGGTAGGGTGTCTAGGTCAGGCCTATGACCCTATCCTAGGTCTATGGTATCGTCAGGTTACTATCGGGCCCGTGGGACTGGGGGTACCCAGGCCTGTCTACTTTCGGCCCAGGGCATGGCGCATATTTGAGGCCCAACAGGTGACCCATCAGCAGGCAACACTGGCGAGTGCCTTCGCCAAGACCAACCCTCGTGAGGTCGTCCCCTCTTAGGAGATGGGTGTCGTCAGTACGCTGAGTGGCTCCATCAAGAGCCTCGCGAGGCGGCCTCCCGAGGAGCCCTCTCGAGGTGCTCAAGGAGCTCGTATCCAGCCCTTGGCCACGCGGTCCTGATTCCCATCACATGGGTGCTAAGCGTGTCGACAGATGGCACCAGAGGTCGTGCCAACCGGTGCGGATGAGGAGCATTGCTTCTTTTGTGCTAAGGGAGCAAGTCTAGCTTGTTGGTTCCCAAGGCAATCCCTAAGGGTTTCCCGGTCAGCGAAAGAAGAGCAGGCCGGTAGACCCGCAAGGAGGAGTTCAGCACTGAGCCCACCGACGCGTCATGGACAGAACCTTTGCAGGCGAAGACTACTTTTGTCAGGATAGACTGCGCCCTTGTGCCCCTTAAAAATTGTCGTTGTGTGGCAACCCTTGATGCTTGCTAGAACTACGTCGATATTTCCCCAAAGAGGAAGTGATGATGCAGCACAGCAACGGTAGGTATTTCCCTCAGTGTGAGACCAAGGTTATCAAACCAGTAGGAGAACCACGCAACACTACGTGAACGGCACCTGCACACAAATAACAAATACTCGCAAGCCGATGTATTAAAGAGATTGTCAATCCCTTTCGGGTAGCGGTGCCAAAAATTGGCAAACGGACGTGAGGAAGTTGTAATAAGTTGATATATCGAACGCCAAATAAAATAAAGTGTAGCAAGGTATTTTTGGTTCAATAGATTAGAAAATAAAAGCAAATAAAATAGATCACAAAGGCAAATATATTAAAGAAGAGACCCGGGGCCCGTAGGTTTCACTAGTGGCTTCTCTCGAGAAAAATAGAAAACGGCGGTAAACAAATTATTGTTGGGCAACTGTGAGAACTTCAAATAATCATGACGATATCTAGGCAATGATCATTATATAGGCATCATGTCCAAGATTAGTAGACCGACTCCTCCCTGCGTCTACTACTATTACTCCACACATAGACCGCTATCCAGCATGCATCTAGTGTATTAAGTTCATGGAAAACAATGTAATGCAATAAGAACAATGACATGATGTAGACAAGATCTATTTATGGAAACATATACCCCATCTTGTTATCCTTAATGGAAACGATACATACGTGTCGGTTCCCCTTCTGTCACTGGGATCAAGCACCGTAAGATCGAACCCATTACAAAGCACCTCTTCCCATTGCAAGATAAATAGATCAAGTTGGCCAAACAAAACCCAAATATCAGAGAAGAAATACGAGGCTATAAGAAATCATGCATATAAGAGATCAAAGAAGACTCAAATAACTTTCATGGATATAAAAAGATAGATCTGATCATAAACTCAAAGTTCATCGGATCCCAACAAACACAGCGCAAAAAGAGTTACATCATATGGATCTCCAAGAGACCATTGTATTGATAATCAAAAGAGAGAGAGAGAGAGAGAGAGAGAGAGAGGAAGCCATCAAGCTGCTAAATACGGGCTTGTAGGTCTACAAAGAACTACTCACGCATCATCGGAGAGGCACCAATGCACTTGATGAACCCCTCCGTGATAGTGTCTAGATTGGATTTGGTGGTTCTAGAACTTGAAGTGGCTAGAATTGATTTTCGTTGACTTCCATAGGTTTCTGGAATATTGGGGTATTTATAGAGTGAAGAGGTGGTGCGTTAGCCCACCGAGATGGGCACAACCCACCTGCGCGCGCCTGGGGGTCCAGGCGAGCCCTGGTGGGTTGTGCCCCCCTTGGGGCACCCCCCAGGTACTTCTCTGGCCCAACAGGTGTCTTCTGGTCCAAACATATCCACAAAAAGTTTCGCTGCATTTGGACTTCGTTTGATATTAATTTCCTGCGATGTAAAAAACAAGCAGAAAACAGCAACTGGCACTTGGCAGTATGTCAATAGGTTAGTACCAAAAAATGATTGAAAATGATTATAAGATGATTGTAAAACATCCTAGAATGATAATATAACAGCATGGAACAATCAAAAATTATAGATACATTGGAGACGTATCAGCATCCCCAAGCATAATTCCTGCTCGTTCTCGAGTAGGTAAATGATAAAAATAGAACTTTTGATGTGGAATGTTGCCTCTCATGTTTATCTCATATTCTTTCTTTTATAACATGGACAATTGGACTATTTATGTGGTTCGAAGCAATATTCTAGTTTTGACATGAGGTCTTCAATATTCAAGCATATCAACAAACAACAATGTCCTTCAAAATATCGATACTAAAGCAAGCTATCCCTAGCCCAACATGCTTAATCATTGATCCATTCATGCCACACTGTCAAATGTCAATTTCATCCAATGCTCAAGTATGATAATAGTGTTTCGTAGTTGGTGCTTTGTAAGAGAAGATGGAGACTCAAATAATAATAAAAATTGCATAAAGTAAAAGATAGGCCCTTCCCAGAGGGAAGTAGGGATTTGTAGAGTTGCTAGAGCTCAAAGCTTAAATTGAGAGTGTCGTGGGAAACCGCGGCCACCAATGGGACTAGGAGGCCCCTTGCTGGTTTGGCAGGGGGGATGTCGCGTTGCAGAAAGAGCAGACTAGTGTGGGGCAGCATGGCAGAGATCACGCGGGCAGTTTTACCCTCGTTCGGGACGCCATTGTGGCGTAAGACCCTAATCCTGCTTTGGTGGATTGATGGTGGAAATGAGGTGGTGGAGTGTAGTACACTTGCCCGGCAAGGGTTGCCATAGGGCGGTAGCGACAACATGCGTATGGGGGTGTGAGTTCTGCAATCTTCTAACCCTGTCTACGGTTGCCATGGGCCTCCTTTTATAGATCAAGGGGTTACCGCAAGGGCAAAGTAGTCATTATGCACTGATAAGATAGCAACACTACTATCATACCTAACTCTGCGAGCTGACAGGGCGCATTAAATGCACCGCTCAACGTCACATCACTGGTTCCCCGGCAAGGCTTGCCACGCTATCTTGACAGCTCCGTGCCTGCTTGCTTGACACGTTGCAGGACGGGTGTCATCTGTGGGTTTTTCCTGTAGGGAGAGGCCGCCATGTGGCGAATGGCTGCCACTTAGTCACTCTGCGGCTTGACACCGCACTGATCGACAACGTGACTTGTGGTGGAGCGGTTGGTGAGGTGGTTTAGCCTCCGCGAGTCCCGACAGGCTTTGCCGGGACGCCTTGGCTGTCTTCTTTTGGGGGTGGCCTTGCCCCTTGCCGGGCTCGCCTACCCGGCAAGGGAGGCCATTCTCTTGGCGATATATTGCTTCTCTGGCTTGATCTTGGTTCCACTAATCTGCGTGTTGGTCCTTCGAATCTCTTGGTTTCTCGTATTCTGACTCGGGCTGGTTCTTCAATCTTGTTCCCGCGCCTGTGCACAGTCAGGGCAATGGACCCAGGGTTTGATGCACCGACAGAGAGGAAAATTTATTTTGGGTGGCATGCTTTTCTCACCAACAAGTACGACTTAAAGTTCCCGACACTTTCCATGCTAGATGTATCATTGGCGGTTCCCAAACATAAAATAAAGTTTATTCCTTTTTCCACCAAACTTTCACAAGCCAGGGCTAACCATATCAACTGGTGCCCTCCATACCAACACTTTACAAGGAATTTATTATTTGACAACATAAAGTAATTTTTTCTTTTCATTTCGGGACTGGGAATCCTTATTACTGCCATACTGCCATGCAATGACAAGTGAATAAACATTCATCTTGAGAATAACACATCCACCATGAAAAATATTAGCCACCCCTCGCCGCTTCGCGAGTGGTACGAGCACTCAAAAGAGAAATTTATTTTGAAAAATAGAGTTGGCACATAAAAATTTGCTTGGAACGGCTTGGAAATACCGCATATAGGTAGGTATGGTGGACTCATTTAGCATAACTTGAGCTTTAGGATTTGGATGCACAAGTAGTATTTGTACTTAGTACAAAGTGGAGGCTAGCAAGAGATTGAGAAGCGACCAAACAAGGAACGAAAACCATAATAAGAGAACCTTAAACATAACCAACACCAAATAATGCAACACAAGTAGGATATAATTTCATTGCATGACTATTGACTTTCGTGCTTGCATAGAGAATCATGAACCTTAACATCAATATTATTACTAAGACATAATTACTCATCAACATAATTCACATATCACTATCATTATATCTCAAAACTATTAAAAAGAGTCAAGTTTATTTTGTGCAATGATCTTCATGAAAGTTTTTATTATATCCTTCTTGGATATCTATCATTTTGGAACTAAGTTCATATGTTGCTTTTGATAAGCTCAAACAAATATAAGTGAAGATCATGAGCATCATATGCCTTTCTCTCAAATTAATCTAAGTGAAGCAAGAGAGAATTTCTTAAAAAAATTACTAACTCTCAAAAAAATCTAAGTGAAGCAAGAGAGCATTTATTAAAAAAATAACAAAGCACGTCATGCTCAAAAAGATATAAGTGAGGCACTAGAGCAATTCCATAGCTCATAAAGATTTAAGTGAAGCATAGAGAGCAATTCTAACGAGTCATGGCATAATTTTGGCTCTCTAAAATGGGTGTGACCATTAAGGATATTTATTGAAAATTAAAGAGAAAAACAAGTGAAGACTCATATCATACAAGATGCTCCAAGCAAAACTCATAATATCTCACAAATAAAAATCTAGCTTCGAGTAAAATACCGATGCTCGTTAGAAGAAAGAGGGAATGCCACTCGGGCATCCCAAGCTTAGTTGCTTGCTTCTATTTGGATAATAGCTTGGGATGCCATGGGCATCCCCAAGATAAGGCTCTTCTTACTCCTTATTTCTTCATCCATCGTAACATCACCCAAAACTTGAAAACTTCAATCACACAAAACTCAACAAAACTTTGTGAGATCCGTTAGTATAACAAAACCAATCTTTACTCCTAGTACTGTAGATAACAAATTCTTATTTTGTAATTGTATTATATCTACTGTATTCTAACTTTTCTATGGCAAAAACTCATGAAAGGAAACCGTAGAATCAACCAAACAAGCACATAACACAATAAAACAGAATCTGTCAAAAACAGAACAGTCTGTAAAGATGCGAATTTTGACCATACTTCTGTAACTCTAAAAATTCTAAACAATAGCATGACCTAGAAAATTTGTATATTGATGGCCCTAATAAAATTCAAGAGTTTATCACGTTCCGCTAATCGTCAGTAATTCTAACTATGGACGCAGAAGTTTTTGTATTTTTCAACGCGATCACATCAATTATCAACCAAATCATCCCAAAGGCTTTGCTTGGCACGAACATTTATTTAAACCATAGAAACACATCTAAACATATTATTGGGAATTTTATTGAAAACAGCAAGAAAATCAAAAAGCAAAAATATAAAAGTTGGGTTGCCTCCCAACGAGCGTTATCGTTTTACGCCCTTAGCTAGGCATAATTCAAAGATCTCAAGTTTTGTCATCCTTGTTAGATGATCCATATGTTGCCCTCATTATAGATTCATAATGCAATTTGATCTTTGTTCTAAGGAAGTGTTCCATGCCCTTTCTCAAGGAAAATTGGAATTTAATGTTCCCTTCTTTCATATCAATCACTTCACCAATAGTGCGTAAAAACGGTCTACCAAGTATAATGGGGCAGGACGGATTGCAATCAATGTCAAGAACAATAAAGTATATGGGTACATAGTTCCTATTTGCAAGAATAATAACATCATTGAACCTCCCCAAATGCTTTTTAATACTGGAATCCGCCAAATGCAAATTAGGAGAACAATCTTCAATGTTGGTAAGACCAAGAACATCACAAAGAGACTTCGGAATTGCGGAAACACTACCACCCAAATCACATAAAGCATTGCACTCATAATTTTTTATTTTGATTTTTATAGTAGGTACCCATTAATCATTCAACTTTCTAGGAATTGACACTTCTAATTCCAACTTATCTTCTAAAGCTTTCATCACAGCATCAACAATGTGTTCAGTAAAATCTTTATTTTGTTCGTAGGCATGGGGTGAATTTATCATGGATTGCAACAAAGAAATGCAATCAATCAAAGAGCAATTATCATAATTAAAGTCTTCATAATCCAAGAGAGTGGGCACATCACTAGTTAAAGTTTTGATCTCTTCAAACCTGCTTTTATCAATTTTCTCCACAATATTTTCACCCTCTGAATTATCGGGGCACCTTCTAGATAAAGTTGACTCTTATTCAGTCCCTTTATCATCAAATTGATATTTACTAAACAAGGAATCAATAGAATAAACACCAATCATTTAAGATATTCATCATTTTTATGAAAGCAATCACTAGAAAACACTTTTTCTAAAATATCTCTTTTAGCTCTAAGCATAGCGGTTATTTTCTTACTTTCATCCATAGAAACATAAAGAGCTTTAATTGATTCCTTTACCTTAGGCACAAAAATGTTAAACTTGAGATTTTCCCCATCATGAGAAATTCTATCGATACTTCTAGACATATCATCAATCTTACTCAATTTTTCTTCTCTAGAAGCATTGAAAACCTTTTGGGCATTGATAAATTCTTTAATATTGTTTGCTAGATCGGAGGCATTTCCATTATTATTATAAGAAGAATTACCATAATTATTTGAGGAATTTCCCGGAAAAGGCTTAGGATTAAAATTTCCTCTATAAGAATTGTTGTTGAAATTATTTCTAGAGATAAAATTCACATCCATAGCATCACTATTTTGCACAATCAAAGTAGAAAAAGGCATATCATTAAGATCAATAGGAGCACTCTTACTAGCAACCATTGTCACGATGGCATCAACTTTTTCATTCAAAGAATCAATCTCAACCGAATTAACTATTTTACTAGTGGGCACCCTTTCGGGATGACATTGCAAATAGTTCGCCATAATATTATCAAGCAATTTAGTGGCTTCACCCAAAGTAATTTCCATAAAAGTACCAGCCACGGCGGGGTCCAAAAGATTTTGAGAAAAAAAAAATCAACCCCGCATAAAAAAATTGTATGATCATCCAAAGATTTAACCCATGAGTTGGGCAATTCCTTAGCATCAATTTCATCCTTTCCCAAGATTTTGCAACATGCTCATTTTCAAGTTGCTTGAAATTCATGATCTGGGTTCTAAGAGAAATGATTTTTGCGGGTGGAAAATACTTAGTAATAAAAGCATCTTTGCACTTATCCCAAGAATCGATACTATTTCGAGGCAAAGATGAAAACCAAGTTTTAGCGCGGTCGTGCAAAGAGAACGGAAATAATTTCAACTTCACAATATCATTGTCCACATATTTTTTCTTTTGCATATCATATAACTCCACGAAGGTGTTAAGATGGGATGCGGCATCCTCATTAGGAGTACTGGAAAATTGATCTTTCATGACAAGATTCAGCAAAGCAGCATTAATATCACAAAATTATGCACTAGTGGCTGGAGGAGCAATCGGAGTGCTAATAAAAATCATTGTTGTTTGTATTAGAAAAATCACACAACTTAGAGTTCTCTTGTGTCATTTTAAGCAATTGTGCACAAGAACACAAGTAGGCGATAGATCCGACCGGAAAACGGCAAACCGAAAAGAGGGTTAATAAAACGGCAAATTTTTGTGAAGTGGGGGAGATGAAAACAAGAGGCAAATGGCAAATAATGTAAATTGCGAGGAGATGAGATTTGTGATTAGGAACCTGGTAGATGTTGATGATGTCTCCCCGGCAACGGCGCCAGAAATTCCTTTTGATTCTTGCTAGAACTACGTCGATATTTCCCCAAAGAGGAAGGGCTGATGCAGCACAACAACGGTAGGTATTTCCCTCAATGTAAGACCAAGGTTATTGAACCAGTAGGAGAACCACACAACACTACATGAACGGCACCTGCACACAAATAATAAATACTCGCAACCCGACGTATTCAAGGGGTTGTCAATACCTTTCGGGTAGCAGTGCCAAAAATTGCCAAACGGACGTGAGAAAGTTGTAATAAGCTGATGGATCGAACACCAAATAAAATAAAGTGCAGCAAGGTATTTTTGTATTTTTGTTTTAATAGATCTGAAAATAAAAAGCTAATAAAATAGATCGCAAAGGCAAATATATTAAATAAGAGACCCGCGGGCCGTAGGTTTCACTAGTGGCTTCTCTCGAGAAAAATAGCAAAACGGTGGGTAAACGAATTACTGTTGGGCAATTGATAGAACTTCAAATAATTATGACGATATCTAGGCAATGATCATTATATAGGCATCACGTCCAAGATTAGTAGACCGACTCCTGCCTGCATCTACTACTATTACTCCACACATCGACCGCTATCCAGCATGCATCTAGTGTATTAAGTTCATGGAATAATGGAGTAATGCAATAAGAACAATGACATGATGTAGACAAGGTCTATTTATGTAAAAATAGACCCCATCTTATAATCCTTAATGGCAATGGTACATACCTGTCGGTTCCTTTTCTGTCACTAGGATCAAGCACCATAAGATCAAACCCATTACAAAGCACCTCTTCCCATTGCAAGATAAATAGATCAAGTTGGCCAGACAAAACCCAAATATCAGAGAAGAAATACAAGGCTATAAGCAATCATGCATATAAGATATCAAAAAAGACTCAAATAACTTTCATGGATATAAAAAGATAGATCTGATCATAAACTCAAAGTTCATCGGATCCCAACAAACACATCAAAAAAGAGTTACATCATATGGATATCCAAGAGACCATTGTATTGATAATAAAAAGACATAGAGGAAGCCATCTAGCTACTAACTACGGGCTCGTAGGTCTACAAAGAACTACTCACGCATCATCGGAGAGGCACCAATGGACTTGATGAACCCCTCCATTATGGTGTCTAGATTGGATCTGGTGGTTCTGGAACTTGCGGTGGCTGCAATTGATTTTCGTCGACTCCCCTAGGGTTTTTGGAATATTGAGTATTTATAGAGGGAAGAGGCGGTGTGGGAGGCTACCGAGGTGGGCACAACCCACCTGGGCGCACCGGGGGGGCAGGCGTGCCCTGGTGGGTTGTGCCCCCTCGGGGCAACCCCAGGTGCTTCTCCGACCCAACAGGTGTCTTCTAGTCCACAAAAAGTTTCACTGCATTTGGACTCCGTTTGATATTGATTTCCTGCGATGTAAAAACCAAGCAGAAAACAGCAACTGGCACTTGGCACTATGTCAATAGGTTAGTACCAAAACTGATATAAAATGATTGTGAAACATCCAAGAATGATAATGTAACAGTAGGGAACAATCAAAATTATAGATACGTTGGAGATGTATCAACCCTTCCCGCCAACGTTTTCGGGGGCAGATGACCAAGGCGTGTATAGAAGGAGGGCAAGGTGCCGCTGTAGAGGAGGTCAGTCATTCTCGACTCCAACCCTTGTACTCTAGTTCTCTAGCCAGGGCAATCCAACCACAAAGCAGGAGTACGGTCTCACACTGCAAGGTGGCCCAAACCTGGGTAACTCTCGTGTCGCCGGCCAGCTCGCGCTCGCACGCTCTTGTGGTAGCTCCATCGCGGTGAGTAGCGAAGGAGAACAGGGCATAGAACCAGCACATCCCAGTGTTCCAACCTTTGGGGCCCCGGAGCCCCGATTCTGACACCACCATTAAAAGCAAAAGGCGGGCACACAATGTTAGGCATCTGACCATACTTGGTTATGAAAAAAACTGATGAAAGAATACAAATCATCTCACCATGAATTTTTTCACGACATTGGTTTTTGTTAAGCGGTGCACAAATGGCTTCACACGAAGGATACACTCGATAGAAACATCCAGTGATATTCATGGTCTCATCTTGAGTAAGCTACCTTATTCTATCAGAGAAAATTATAGAACTTAATGGACCATCGTCATCACTTCCTCATCATCATCATCATCTTCCTCATCCTTGTCATCCAGGTTGTCCTCGTCTTCAACGCTATCCTTGCCATCTTGGTTGTCTCCATCATCCTGCTGATCATGGCTATTGTCATGATCCTGGTTGTCATCGTCATTGTCATTGTTGTAGAAATACATTGTCCTTAACCTGTTGACATCTCCTATCAAGGAAAAGGATATGTACTCTCCTTCGAAGAGATTGTTCTACGAAATGTATTGTTTCCATTCAGCGCCATATATGATGGTTCTATCCTTTCGTTTATGCACATCCATTAAGAATGTGCGGCCCATATCATCCTCGAAGTACATAGCATTACCACATATCTTGTTAAAGTCAACCCTTATGTTGCATGGGATACACTTATATGCAGTAGTTAATCATTAACAACAAAGTCAGTACAATAATTGTATGTATGGTTAGAAAAGTATATTAATTCAAGCATAAGACTGCTACCACTAATTTTTTAAATCCTTTTCTCAAGAAGAATCTGAAATCTACTACAGTATCTAGACTGTCCATACATGAACATTTGCAGATATGGCAGATCTTACGACTCATGATGCCTAATAATCATTGTGAAGCACTTACCAATTGTAAATTGTTGACATGAGTACTAGCTTATGAAAATAAGTTTGAGAAGTGGAACTGGCTAAGAAATTAAATAATATTGGTATAGAAAACGAAATTTGGCGTGAACTTTTCTTACAAAGTTGACATATGGAGTGACACAAATTTTGCAAAGCGGAAATGAATCAACGTGTCGCAAAAACATTGTCACTCTCTTTCAAATCCGTGTGAATAACATGAAGCCCATGCACTTTTTGTATGTATAAAAATTCAAACACCATTGCCACTTTTCATATTTTGCAATAAACATTTCACACATGTGCGAATAACATTTCACACATGTACGAATAACATGTCAATGAATAAACATTTCACACATGTACGAATAGCAAATTAAACTATATTTTTATAGTAAATGAAATTTGGCATGAACTTTGCTTAAAAAGTTGACATATGGAGTGACAGAAATTTTGCAAAATGGAAATGAATCAATGTTTCACACAAAAATTGTCACTCTTTTTCAAATCCCTCTAAATAACATGAAGCCCATGTAGTTGTCATACGTACAAAAATTAGAACACCGTTGCCACTTGTCATATTTCGCAATGTTCATGCTAAACCCATGCACTTGTCATATGTAAGAAAATTAAACAATATTGTTATAAGAAATGAAATTCTACATGAACTTTCTTTAAAAAGCTGACATATGGAGTGACGGAAATTTTGCAAAACGGAAATGAATCAATGTTTCGCATTAACTTTGTCACTCTTTTTGAAATCCATGTGAATAACATGAAGCCCATGCACTTGTCATAAGTACAAAAATTCAAACATCATTACCACTTGTCATACTTCACAATGTTCATGCTGAACCCTGTGAATATCATCTACAACTACTACTATTGGTGAAGTTGAAACCATGAAATATAATTAAATCTACAAATTAATAAGATGCAAACAATTCTAAACCATAGATCATAATTTAGTTACGGAGAGTATACCATTGGCGGCTTTTCCCGGTCGATAAGGAGGATGGTGGCAATGGTTGAGGCGCATGATGTGTCGGCGATTAGTCGAGGCAGAGGACGGGGCCGGGGCTGTGCGCTGTGGAGGCGGGCGATGCGACGGCGAGCAGATCTGGCCTCGTTTGTGTAGAATGATTTGGCGGCTGGTCGAAGGCATGGCGGCGGTGGTCGAGGCATAGGATGCCGAGGGGGGAGTCACAGAACTGACAGAAAATTAGACGATGGAAGACAAAAGGGTGCATCGACGGTTGGTTCGGGTCGGGGACAAGCGCCCGCCAGGTACAACAGTGGCGGGGGAGGACAAGCGCCCGCCACTATATTTTTGTTCAAAATTTTAGTTTTTTTGGAGCCGCCTGCCTAAATTTAGCTGTGGTGAGTGCCAGTACTGGCTCGCCAGTATGTACTTAATAAGCAGTGGTGGGCTTTATCTTCCTCCCGTCACCAAACTCTTGTTCAAAATTTTAATTTTTTGGCATGGCTTGCCTAATGTACTTGTGGCGAGCGGCGGGACTGGCCTGGCACTTTTTACCTAATAATCAATGGTGGGCCTCAACTTACGCCCACCACTACTATATTCGTCCCGCGTGAATATTTGGAAGAGCCTACCTGCAACGGGTGTCCCCTATGCAAGAACGAAAGTCAATAGTCATGCAATGAAATTACATCCTACTTGTGTTGCATTATTTGGTGTTAGTTATGTTTAATGTTCTCTTATGATGGTTTTCGTTCCTTGGTTCGTCGCTTCTTAATCCCTTGCTAGCCTCCACCTTGTACTTAGTAGAAATACTACTTGTGTATCCAAATCCTGAAACCCAAGTTATGCCAAATGAGTCCACCATACCTACCTATATGCAGTATTTCCTTGCCGTTCTAAGCAAATCTGTATGTGTCAACTCTAATTTCAAAATAAACTTCTCTTTTGTGTGCCCGTACCTCTCATGAAGCGGCAAGGGGTGGCTAATATTTTTCATGCTAGATGTGTTATTCTCAAGATGAGTGTTTAATCACTTGTCATTGCACAAGAGTATGGCGGTAATAGGGATTACCAGTGCTGAATTGAAAAAAGGAAATTTACTTTATGTTGTCAAATAATAAATTCCTTGGAAAGTGTTGGTATGGAGGGCAACTGTGGATACGGCTAGCCATGGCTTGTGAAAGTTTGGTAGAAAAAGGAATAAACTTTATTTATGTTTGGGAACCGCCTATCATATATCTAGCATGGAAAGTGTTGGGAACTCTAAGTCGTTCTGGCCACCAAAAATAATTTTATCTCTCAATTTAAGCTTTGAGCTCTGGCACCTCTACAAATCCCTACTTCCCTTTGCGAAGGGCCTATCTTTTACTTTATGCAAAAAAATTTATTTTGAGTCTCCATCTCCCTACTTCCCTTTGCGATGGGCCTATCTTTTACTTTATGCAAAAAAAAATTGAGTCTCCATCTTCTCTTATAAAGCACCAACTACGGAACACTATTATCACACTTGAGCATTGGATGTAGCTAATATTTGGATGTGTTGCATGAATGGATCAATGATTGAGCATGGTGGGCTAGGGATAACTTGCTTTAGTATTGATATTTTGAAAGACATGGTTGTTTGTTGATATGCTTGAGTATTAAAGTCCTCATGTCAAAACTAGACTATTGCTTTGAACCATACAAAAGTCCAAATGATCATGATATAAAGAAAATAATATGTGATGAACATGATAGGCAACATTCCACATCAAAAATCTGTTTTTATCATTTACCTCAATGTTGAGGATATCGCTTATCGTTATCGTCTCAGACAGCTATGGATTAGAGATTAATCGGAAATCAGCGGATTAATCAATTTTATCGGTCGACTATTGATCAGCCATTTTTTGCAAATATCAGGTTCCCAACACTACAATATGCTATATTCAACACCAAAACAATATTCGACAGAAGTGTTACCTTGATTCCTATCCTTCGAATCCTCGTATAATGAGGAACAAAATAGGACAATTGTACATATTGCGTAACAAGGTCCACAAAACACAAATAAACATAGTTTTTGCAAACATACTGCTATGAATAGGCCCGATTTACCAGTAGGTTCCTGATAAATCGCCTATCATAGCGATAAATCGGCCCAAACGATAATTAGTGAAGATAAGGCATAATCTTATCGGTCACCCCAAGAGTAGCGATAAATCCCGGAATCGGAAGGTTTCTTGAACAGTGCTTTACCTACTCGAGGACGAGCAGGAATATTATCATTCTTGGATGTTTTACAGTCATTTTATATCATTTTTTGGACTAACCTATTGACCAAGTGCCAAGTGCCCGTTGATGTTTCCTGCTTGTTTTTTACATCACGGAAAATCTATATTAAGCGGAGTCCAAATGCAGCGAAACTTTTTGTGGATTTTTTTACGAGAAGACATCCAATGGGCCAGGGAAGCACCTAGGGTTCATCGAGGGGGGCACAATCCCCCAGGGCGCGTCTGGGCCCCCAGGCATGCCCATGTGGGTTGTGCCCACCTCGGTCGCCTCCCGCACCGCCTCTTCGCTCTATAAACAACTCCGTACTCCAGAAACCCTAGGGGAGTCGACGAAATTTTATTCCAACCGCCGCAAGTTCCAGAACCACGAGATCCAATCTAGAGCCCTTTTCCGGCACTCCGCCGGAGGGGAACACGATCACGGAGGGGTTCATCATCCTCATTGGTGCCTCTCCGATGAAGCTTGAGTAGTTTAACTCGAACCTACGGGTCCCTAGGTAGTAGCTAGATGGATTCTTCTCTCCGTGTATCTCAAGACAATGGTCTCTTGGAGATCTATTTGATGTAATGACTTTTTGTAATGTGTTTGTTGCAATCCGATGAATTGTGAGTTTTTGATCATATTTGTCTTGATTTAATATCCATTCTTGATTATTATAGCCTCATACTTCTTCTCTGATATTTGGGTTTTGTTTGGCCAACTTGATCTATTTATCTTGCAATGGGAAGAGGTACTTTCTAATGGGTTCGATCTTGCGGTGTACTTTCCCAGTTACAGAAGGGGCAGCAAGGCACGCATGTATCGTTGCTATTAAGGATAAAAAGATGGGGTCTATTCCTACATGAATAGATCTTGTCTACATCATGTCATCGTTCTTATTGCATTACTCTGTTTTCCCATGAACTTAACACACTAGATGCATGCTGGATAGCGGTCGATGTGTGGACTAATAGTAGTAGATGCAGGCAGGAGTCGGTCTACTAATCTTGGACGTGATGCCTATATACATGATCATTGTCTTGGATATCTTTATAATTATATGCTTGTCTATCAATTGCCCAACAGTAATTTGTCTACCCACCGCATGTTATTTTCTCGAGAGAAGCCACTAGTGAAATCTACGATCCCCGGGTATATTTTACAATCATATACTTTTAGATCTATATTGCCATTTGCCTTTTTATTTATTTGCAAATTTTATCTTCAGATCTATACTATCAAAAATGCAAAAATACCTTGTTAATTTTTATTTGCTTTTATTTGCATCTTTCAATCTACTGCAATTTTGTCCTATCCTTACGTCACTTTTTGGCATCGTTACCCGGAAGGGATTGACAACCCCTTTAACGCATTAGGTTGCTAGTATTTGTTCTTTGTGTGTAGGTACCATTTACATATTGTTGCTTGGTTCTCCTACTATTCCATAACCTTGGTCTCATCACTGAGGGAAATACGTTACTGTTGTTGTGCTGCATCCTCCCATATCCCTTGGGGAAATACCGACGCATCTCAAGCGACATCAATGATGCGGGAAGAGGACCAAAGCCACTATAAATAGAGACTAGCATCTACCATAGAGGGGGATCGATCCATCGAGTCCTCCTTCCTCTTGGGAGCCCTCCTGAGGCCATCCCTCCACTGTAGCCAGTTCATATTCTGCCCATCATGAGGCCAATCCACCAAAAAGCGGGAGTAGGGTTTTACACCGCAAGGTGGCCTGAACTTGGGTAAACCGCCATGTTCATCTTCTTCCTCTCTCACGTGAATCGAGTCTTGTTAGGTTACGTTCCAGCGGGTTGTGGGAGAGGATCTTCGCACACACTCCAGTGTTCGAACCTTCTTGGGTCTGCGAAGCCCTAAATCCGACAACGGCTACAAGATTTGATCCTTGCAAGTAAGGAATTCAAGGGGATTGACAACCCTCTTCCCCGTGTTGGGTTCTAGTATTTACTTTTGTGTGTGCAGGTGCTATTCACGAGGCTATGCGTGATTCTCCAACTAGATTTACACCTTTTTCTCACTAAGGGAAACACTTATCTCTACTGTGTTACATCTCCTCTCCTCTTCGGGGAAAATCCCAATGCAGCTCACAAGTAGCAGCAATAACATCATCAAAACTTACCAAGTACCTTCCCACAAACTGTCATCTACTAGCTCTACGTTTTTATTTGCATTTTTATTTGTCTTTGCCTCTCGTTTTCATCTCGTCTTCTCATAAAAACAAAAACAAAAAAATATTTGCTTCGCTCGTTTGCTTGCTTGTCGCCATGTCGCGTGATAATTATTTTGATAGTTCTTATCATAAAAGGTTGGCTGAGATTGAGAAAACCACTAAGGACTTCATGTTTACTACGTTTGAGCATAATAAATTCTTTACCAAAGAGCTTAGAGAACACTCTACCTTATTAGATGCTATTAATAAACAACTTGATGATGTCAATCGAGAGGTTGCTAACCTTCAATCACAGTTAGCTCCTACTGAAAATTTGCTAGGGAAGATTTCGGATAAACAAACTACACTAGTTAATAAGATGGCCGCTAACCTGAGTCTTTCACTAGTGATTGAAGATATTAAAATGATCGGTATCTCACCTATTGCAAATTTGTTCAGTACTATACAACATGATGAAAAAGGATAGGAGATGAGTCAACTTTAGCTAGAAGGTGTCCCAATTTCTTGGAGGATGATAATCTTGATGATAAAAATGATAAAGGTGGGTTTGGAGATGTCATGACTTTAACTAGTGATCCACACATTGCTTTGGATTACAAGGACTTTAATTATGATAGTTGTTCTTTAATTGAGTGTATTTCATTATTGCAATCCATGATAAATTCACCTAATACTCATGAACAAAATAAAGCTTTTACTAAACATATTGTAGAAGCTATGATGAAAGCTTATGAAGAAAAGCTAGAGTTAGAAATTTTTATACCTAGTAAGTTGCGTGATGAATGGGAACCTACTATGAAAGTAAAAAATTAAAGATTATGAATGTAATGCTTTATTGGATTTGGGTGCTAGCGTTTCTACTATACAAACATCTTTATGTCATGTGCTAGGCCTCGATGAGATGGATGAATGTTCCATTAATTTGCACTCAGAGGATTCCACTATTAAGATACCATTGGGTAGAATAAATGATGTGCTTATTCTTGCTAATGGCAATTATGTGCCCATGGATTTCATTATACTTGATATTGAATGCAATCTGTCTTGTCCTATAATACTTGGCAGGCCTTTCCTACCACTACTAGGGAAGGGCTTATAGGCGAACCCAATTTAGTGGTGGGCAGGACAAGTCACCCGCCACAGCTAACTTTCCAAAATAGTTGTGGTGGGTGCCTAGACATACCCATCTCTCTCATGCTTGCAATAGATTTTGCTACTATATTTGATTGCTCCTATTCTGCTGCATAGCCTGCTTTGGTAGCTTACCAACTTATCCTATGTGTTTAGTATAGGTTGGTTTGTAATCCACCCGTGACACCCACCTTGTCCCTATTGCCCCTGCTGGATTACCAGGTGACTCGATCAATGTGATCGACGTCTAGGGCCCGAGACATCACCTCACCCCCTTTAGTTGTACGACTCTGCAGAGCTACTATCGAGTGTTGAGGGTGATAGCTTGCAATGCACTCCTGATGATAACTCTATAGTGTAGCTTCGGTCGTGGTCATCGAGGGTGATTCCTCCTTCACCACTTCCGATACGACTCTGTCGTGCAGCCCAACATGAGTGAACCATCGAGGGTGATTCCTCCTTAGTTCACCTTGATGGTTACATCGAGAAGGAGTCGTTCGAGGGTGATTCCTTAGGTTCCCCTTGATGTTTGAACCATCGAGTAGGAATCCATCGCGGGTGATTCCTCGGATTCCCCTTGGTGTTATGGACACATGGTCACTTGAATTTACCCCAGAACCATGATGAAGTTGGGTTGGCCCGGAGGGTTATCCGCAAGAGAATTGTGATGACTGATGTGGAGTCGGGTTGACCTGGTGGGTACCCGTGAGATTCTACGTGGCAGGCTGGGCATTCTGGGCCATTTCCGTAAGTCCACGAGACACGACGACGGGGTCACATGATCATGAGTCTCTGCTCATTACCGCACGCTCCCAAGAGACTAATAGTTTGGATATGTGATCCGAGTAGGCCTCTAGCCTTTTCACATTGATTTGTGTCTTACTCCCTCTGTCCTTTGAAGAGTGTACTTCCAAATTTGTTGGAAAGTCAAACATTTTTATGTTTGACCATATTTATACAATAATACATCAGCATTTATGCCATCAAATTAGTACCATTAGATTCATAATAAAATATGTTTTCATCATATACCTATTTGGTTTCACAAACATTGATATATTTTCGCACAAGCTCGGTCAAACTTTAAGATAGTTTGAACCTCCAACAAAATTGGAAGTACACTCTTTAAACAACAAAGGGAGTATGTATCAGTCGAAGATCTTCGGACGTCAGTGACTGAGCGACATGCGGGCGGGTGGTCTACGTAAGCAGCTGCTTTGTTATAGAGGTTGCCAGAACTGATCCCGGCCATCCACGTAATATGCAGGAGTGCCAAGGGCGATGGTCCAAACACCCTTGCACGCTTAGGATGTAGACTGGCGTGCTGGCCTCTCTACTGAGCCTAGGTAGGGCTGCGATGTGTCGATCGGCCGAGGCCGATCATGACCTGATGGTGTGTCCGGTCTGAGTTAATCGAGTGTGTTGGGTAAGTTGGTGCACCCCTGTAGGGAAGTTATCTATTCGAATAGCCGTGTCCACGGTAACGGACACTAGGAGTTGTATCCCGATTGATACAACAAGAACTGGATGTTGAGGCATGAAACGGATGTGTGGCTCCGGGATTGCTTTCTCGCAGGGAGTCGAGAAGGGATCTCTGGGTGTTGATGCACCAACATAATTATTACTTCCGTTATGCTACTCTACTCTCTCCTGTTGCTGCAAGATGGTGGCTTCAAGAAGATGCTAGTCTTTGATATGCTAGACCTTCCCCTCTGTTCTGGCATTATGCAATACAGTCCACAGATACAACCCTTCCATTTTATACCAATGCCTACTTAGTATAGATCTGATGCTTGCGAGTACTTCAGATGAGTACTCACGGTTGCTTTGCTACCCCTTCCCCCCCCCCTTCTTTCTTCTTTCCGGTTGTTGAGATTAGATGCTGCATCCCAGGAGCCAGATGCCACCACCAACGACTACTGCTACCTCGATGGACCCTACTAGTACGTGCAGACCGCCGATGACTAGGAGTAGTTAGGAGGCACCCAGGCAGGAGGCCTTGGCTTTTCGATCGTTGTTGCTTTTGTGCTAGCCTTCTTAAGGAAAACTTGTTTACCTTATGTCTGTACTCAGATTTGCTGCTTCCATTGACTCATTTGTATTCGAGCTGATGTAATCGAGCCCTCGAGGCCCCTGGCTTGTAATATAAAGCTTGTATGACTTTAATTTGTGTCTAGAGTTGTGTTGTATGACTTTAACCTCGTACACATTTGCGTGTATGTTTAGTGTTGGTCAAATCGGGGGCGTCACAGGTTGGTATTAGAGCCGATTGCATGTAGGTAGCCCCCTGTCCAACTCCTTGGCCAAAGTTGAGTATAATCTTTAGAAATTTCTACTAACATTGTTGTGTGGCTTATGGGCCCACATCACAATTGGGTAGTATTAGGATCTTCTATTCCTCATCTTTACTCTGGTATTCTGATCTCTCTGCCATTCATGTTAAAGATTTTACTAACTCTAACAATAGGTTCTCATAACTAGTCCCTCCCGGAGAGCCCTTCTTCCTAGATGATTATCTGCTTCATCAGGAAATTCCGAAGATACTATTCGACATTTTCCCGAAACCGTTCTGCCCTCCGCCTTTGCAATTCCCTACCGCCGATATATCCATGTGGATAACGACTTACACTTGTCGTTTATACAATCATTCCAGTTGATCTTGTTACTACAAGATGCCCCAAAATACTCTCTGTTGTAATCCTTTGAGCTTATGGCCTTGCAGTTCATTACCGCATGAAAGCCCTTACGGGTAAATTTATCACACTTACCAGGGATCCGTTCATCCCCAGTTGTTCATGTGTTTCGCAAAAAATCGTCAGAATACTATTCGATCTTCTGAAAATCCTCAACGACCTATTGCTCCTGAATTTATTGCCTTCCTACATTATGGTTAATTCCATATTTCTAGTAATCTCTGTTGACATCATTTGTCACTATCATTTTGAGTCCCTTGATTCAATATATTGCAAGTGCTCACAATCCTTAGTCAGATCCTAGAATTCATCCTTCCGGCTCAGACGTCAGTCTAGATATGAGTTGGTTCTCGCCAATCAAATTGTCGTCGCTTCTGCCCCTAAGTCTATTCAACTTATCCATCCTTCATCAGAGCGACTACTTCAGATCCTTCATTTTGGAAAGAGTAAAATTCATCAGCGGTACTTCAACTTACATCATGCGGTCACTTTGTTCATTGTACACAGAAACTCGAGCAATACGGTCACTGTGTACGGTGTAACATGAAAGTATGGTCACTGTGCACCGTAGACCGCTCATACACCACCAATTGACCACCTATTGACCTTCTGGCTCCTAGTCCGCGTGCTAGGTGTCGCGTGGAGAAACGAACCGATAGCATATTTGTAAACCCACCCCCACGTTGCGGGAAAGATACACGAAGCCCTCCCACATCTCTCCACCTCTCCACCTCCCATGTCTCTCCACCTCCCTTGTCGAGGCGATCAAACCAGTGGAGAAGGTGACGAAGGCGATTGATGGTGTGGTGCTGGCAGGTGCCATGTTCTGGCACCGTGGTAGGAGCAGCGATCGCGGAGTAGTTTCTCCTCGCAGTGGTGAAGAGGAGGCGCTGCAGCCATGTCTCATGTTCGTCGCCCCGATGGAGCCCCTGCTCCCGTTTACCGTATGCTCAGATTTCGGCAGTAAATCTTCTTCTTTCTCTTCCATTTGAGTATGATTGGACTGACATTGTTTTCGTGTACGATATGTGGTAATATTTGTCGCCTCTATGAAGATTTAGGTTTAGGGTTTTTCGAACCGAATTGGAGGTTCTGATAGGGTTTTAGGTTCTTGTCGAACGGTTCAAATTTTCATCGGTTCCGCATGAATTGTTGTTTTTAAGGCACTGCAATATGATTGTGAAACCGTATGTGCACCTTTGTTGGAATAGGCTTAGATTTGGAGCTATGGATTTTGGAGAAAATTGGGGGTTTCTGGTACTTTGTACTGTTATGTCCAAAAAGGTCATTTTTGGTCAATTTTAACAGAATGAATTATGCTTTGTTGCTGCAGGAGCAAGAAGTGGGAAGTTCTCAGTGCAGTTTCATCATGGTGGTTTTTTCATGGGTGAAGGAAGCAACAGGGTTTATGTTGATGGACATCAAGTTTGGTATGACGATTCAAATAAGCCCACCTAGTCTCCAATAATGGTGGAACATTTAGTAGAAGAGATAGGATGCGAGATGGCAGGCAGGCTGAAGGCATATTATCAAGTCCCAATACTTGACATTAATAGGAATTCTTTGAGAATTATTAGTTCTGAGGAAGATACTGATCAAATAATGAAATTTCTGTCAATTGGGAATCATTTTTTGAGTATTTATCTGGCTTGTGATGACAGCTTGATTACTAAGAAGGTTGTTGATGATGTGGTCCAAATTTCCAAGGGCTCAACTTCCACCAGTGTTTAGCCCTTCAAAAGATGGTATTAGTACTGATCCTCATAGTAGCAAGCCTGGAAATTATAAGAAGATTGCCTTATACCAATTCAGGTTGTTAATCCAGATAATGTGCTAGACATGGAAGAAGATGGCAATCCATCCATGTTTGTAAGAAGGCATTGCACATTTCGTGAAGGAGCAAATGATAATGCAGAGCAACAAGAAGATGTAGGGCAACATGAAGATGCAGAGCATGTAGGGCAAGAAGGAGAAGCAGAACCACATGAAGATGTAGAGCATGTAGAGCAACAAAGAGAAGCAGAGCAACATGAAGTAGATCAAGATGCAGAAGCACGTCATTTAGGAGTACCAGAGAAAAGAAGATGTTTTGAAGGCAATGTAGGAACAGATAGTGACTCAGATGACAATGACTTTGATCCTGATGACATGGTAGATAGTGACTTTGATATCAGTGATAAAGATGATGACCTTTATGCTGACAATGTGAATGAGGATGAACCAGTTCAGATCAAGGATAAGATGAAGCAGAAAATAGCAGCTATTGCAAAAGATAAAGGAGTTGTAGGGCGAGGAAAGGGAGAAATATGTCAGATTATCAATATTGGAATACAAACCAAATTTAGAGCTTTTAGAAAGGAGGATTTGACTTGTCCAAATTTTCATGTTAGACAAGTGTTTTAAAATGTTGATTTGCTTAGGAAAGCAATTAAGGAATATAGCTACAAGAACAGAGTTGATGTAAAGTTACCAGCGAATGACAGGAAGAGAGTCAAAGCAGTCTGTGATGATGAATGTAGCTGGTATTTGTGGGAATCTTATGACAGCAGGACCAAATGTTTCATGGTGAAGAAATATGTTGAAGAACATAGTTGCTGTAAAAAATGGAAAATCAAGTCTTTCATAGCACCTTTCTAGCCATGCAGTGCCTTGAGAGTTTCATGGATGATTAGGATATGAATCTGAGAAACTTCTCAAGGGTTGTTCAAAAGGAAAGGCACATGACACCAACTAGGTCCAAGCTTCAGAGGGCAAGGAGGCTGGATATGAAAATATTTCATGGAGATGAAGAAGGGCAGTACAAGCTATTGTGGGATTATGGAAATGAGATAAGGAGAAGTAATCCTAGTAGCTCATTTTTCCTTGGACTTGACAATGAAGCTAGGTTCAACAAAGACTAAATGTGCCTTTATGCATGCAAGAGAGGTTACCTTCAAGGTTGCAGGCCTATGATCTTCATAGATGGCTGCCATATTAAAACTAGATAGAGGGGTCGGTTACTGGTTGCAGTAGGAATAGATCCAAATAATTGCATATTCCTTATAGCAATAGGTGTTGTGGAAGTGGAGGACAAGCCTAACTGGATTTGGTTTCTTGACAGGCTGAAGAGGGATCTTTGTATTATCAACACATGCCCATGGACAGTAATGTCTGACAAGTAGAAGGTAAATGAAACCACATTGTGTACTGGTCTACCTAAATTTGTTTATTTGAGTACATTGTTTAACACTTTGTGTATTGGTCTATCTTATTTTTTATGGCCTGATAAATGCAGTCACTGAAGTATTCCCTGACTCAGAACATAGGTTCTATGTTAGGCACATGTGGAAGAATTTCCAACAGCTTTACAAAGGTGATGCTTTGAAGAACCAATTGTGGAAGATAGCTAGGAGCACAACAGTTATTAAGTATGAGCAGTACATGGTTGAGATGAAGGTGCTGAATGAGGGTGCATACAACTGGTTGAAGGAGTTAGAACCAAACACTTGGGTGAGGGCTTCCCAAAGTTACATACCTAAGTGTGACATTCTGCTCAACAATTTGTGTGAGGTGTTCAACAAGTAAGTTCCAATGCTTTCACCATTACTTGTTGACCTACGATACAATGCATTCCTCTAACTCTTGTTAAGATGCAATGCTTGCGCAGATTTATTTTAGAGGCAAGAGAATTGCCAATTCTTTCAATGTTCGAGACTATCAAGCAACAGTGGACTGCAAGGCACTACATTAAGCATTGTGAGGGTGAGAAGATGCAAGGAGTAATGTGCCCTAATTAAGATTAAGAAGCTTGTTGAGAAGCTGAAAGAGTTGGCAAACACATACTATGTGTATGAGACAGGAGTGTTTCATGGGGGATAGAGGAACATATTACATAGTAGACTGGCACACGAAGTCGTGCAACTATATGAGATGGCAAAAAAGTGGAGTGACTTGCATACATGTTATAACATGATGTAGGAATGAGAGAGTAGATCCACTAACCTTAGTGGATAAATGCTATTCAGTGTCCATGTTCAAGAAGGCTTATAGCAACATCATCTACACTTGCAAGGACATCACTGAGTGGGACAAGATGTATGGGCCTAAAATTAAGCCACCATACTACAAGAAGCATGTCGGAAGGCCATGCACAAGCAGAAGGAAGGGACCAGAAGAGATAATTTGTGTCAATGGAGGCAGGAAGATGTCAAGGCATGGTGTCATCATGCACTGTAGTTACTATGGTGAGCCTGACCACAACATCAAGGGATGCAAATATATGAAAGCTAGTGTCAGGACCCCGATCCTAAGTCACACCGATCTAGCTGTAACACGTCATATCACTTTGCGGCCTCACGCACGGTAACCCCACGGGTGCCACCTTACCTGGCCCGGGACCGTTTGCGCATTTTGGCACACGTATATGACAGTGTCGCTAGCATCTATATGACAGAGAACCCGGGACGACATGGCTAGTTATAAACCAAAAGTGGCACTAAATTACAGAGACAGGCATCCATGACCCAGCAACGAACGTGTCGGTCATCAACGTATGAACCCAAGTCGTAGCAAGCTACATGGACTTAAAGGAACAACGCGTGACATTTCCCCTAAGGGACAGACACAGGAAAGAAGAAGGACACATGCCGGCCAGCCTACGTGTTCCGAGCAGTAGCAAGCTACCAAGGCTCATTGGAATCACTAGGAGGCATTTCCCTGTAATATAGGCTACCAAAGGAAAACAACTAGGTGTCGGATCCCACACATACCAAGCATTTCAATCATACACGCAATATGCTCAATATGTGCAAATACAACATTGCATCACAACAGAACTCTAAGACTCAAAGTACTTTATTTAAAAGGCTCCAAGAGCCATACACAACATAGTCATACAGATAGGGGTCACATGACCCAACACTCAAGTCATACAGTCATACAAGCACAAGCGAAAGCTACATGTCTGAGTACAGACAACTTAGAAAATAAAACAGGCTTGGTGTAGCCTGACTATCTACAAGGCCCTCCACAAGCTCCAGATCACCGTCTGGGTGTCAAGCTACTCGTCGACGTCAACGTCTATGTAGAACCCATCAGCAGGGGCAGGGTTCTCCTCTGCAACAGTTATTAAGCAAACATGAGTACAAAGGTACTCAGCAAGTCTTACCACAGAACCTATCATACATGCAACATTATCAAAGGGGGATAGTGGAGTTTATAGCAGAATGCCAGCTTTGACCTTGGCTAACCTATACTACAACTCTCAACAGATTGCAAGATGTTATTACGAACACGAGTCCTCTACTCACCACATCAATACACTACCGAGGATCCTCTTCCGTCATCCTACGGAAGGGCCATCCACGGCACTCACGCTTATCTTGAGCCTTTTAGTAGTATCCATCAACTTGTCTATGAACTGTAAGAGTAACCAAGTAGTTCGTACCGCGAACAACGGCTATTCGAATAGATTGATAACCCTGCAGGGGTGTACTTCTTCACACATGTTTTCACCACTTAGCGTCTACACACGACATGTGCTCGGCAGACTTCAAGCGAAAGCCGACGTGGGTGTAGACCACGACCTAACCAACCACTCAAGTCTCTCGTCCAGGTTTATCGCCTATTTGGGTTCCATCCGTGGGGAGATCCGGCCGGGGTGTCGCTCACGGCCCCAAACGATGTGTACAGGGTTCCCGAGTCACCAAACGGGCAACCGGTACACCGTGCCACGTACCTGTCGCATCACAGCCCACCCCGAGGGTCAGCGCTGTGCACGACCTCCAGTAAACTATAAACACCAGAAACTAGTTGCAACTCCTGGACAGAGTACAAGGGCAGTCAATAAGTCGAGCGGGGTCATATTTCAGGGCCCAATGTGTGGTAGTAACTGTAACTTGAATCACACACACAGATCTCGGGTCCTATGGACGATTCCAATGAAACAACCCACCATGTACTCCTACATGGCCTTTCATCGATACCTTTACCAAGCGTATTCCACACTTCCCTCTCTTTATCGGTAAGATCATTTCACTCTGATCCATCACCCAGATGAACCAGACCAGACACAACTCTAAGCATAGCAGGAAACATAAATAAATAGCATGGTGGATCACACATCACATGGCTCAATCAACTCCTACACATGCTAGTGGGTTTCAACTATTTACTGTGGCAATGACAGGTCATGCAAGGGAATAGGGTTCAACTACCGCAGCAAGTAGCAGTTCACGCGCTGTTGCCTTAATGCAGTAAAAGAGAGCAGGAGCGAGAAGATTGGGTTTGTATCGGAATGATCAATGATTGCTTGCCTGACAAGGTAGTTGTCGGGTACTGCTCTTCAACTGGATACGCAGCAGTATCCTCGGGAGCAGGACCTAACACAAGGAATACCGACGATACAATCATTAACAAACAAATGCAACAATATGATGCATGTTTATGACATGGCAAGATGCATGTGTGTTGGCTAATGCAACTAAAACCAGAAGGGTTTGAACCTATTTGAATCAAGGATTCAATTGAAGTTCAAACTATTATTTAAATAAGTGCATTATCATGTTTTTGATATATACAGCAAGTTAACTTGTTCAAACATGCATGAAACCAGTGCCATTAGAAAGATTGGATTTTTTTGATCATTTTTCATATATAAATCTTTTCCATCTGAGCTATGGTTGATTTTATATGATTTTTAGAAGTTTTGGGTATTTTCTGGAATTTCCTGAATTATTTTAAATCTAAAAATCCCAGAAAAACCTTTACTGCGTCAGCATGACATCATGCTGACGTCAGCCAGTCAACAGGGCTAGTCCAGGTCAAACCTGACCAGTGGGTCCCTCATGTCAGTGTCACAGCTAATTAACTGAGTTAATTAGAGTTAAACTAAAACTAATTAGCTGTCAGTGGGGCCAGGGCCCACGTGTCAGTGACTAAACTAATTAACTAATTAATTTAAATTAACACCTAAACTAGGTTTGACCTGCGGGCAGGGCCCACATGTCATTGACCCAGGGGGTCAAACCCGTTGTCAAAACAGGTCCAACTCGCCGGCGTTTAGCCGCCGGCGAGGCCAAATGCGGCGGCGTGCTTCGGAAAATGCCTACGGTGCACGGTTCGAGCTGCGGTTGGGTGCGTTGGATAGCCCTTGCTGTTGCGCATCGGATGCAGGTGGTCGCCGGACCTGGGGTGGCCGGAGACGACGGCAACGAGCTCGACGGCGGCGACCGGCGTCGGGAGTGTGTGGAGAAACGGCTGCAGGGGCCTAGGCGATGCGTGCGTAGCACCGTTCGCATCTACGTGCTGCGGTGAGTATGTTGGACGGGTGCCAGTGACCAAATGGTCATCGGAGCATCACCGGCGGCGAGCACGGCGGCGGTGCGTGCGGGCGAGCTTCGTGCAGTGCGTTGCAGGGCAAAAGGGAGCCAACGGAGAGGGGGAGGAGGTAGCTAGGCTCACAGGGGTTGCGGCAAGCACCGGAGCGAGCTCGGGGGTGGTCGGAGCTGAGCAGAACGGCGAGGGGGATCTCCGCGGCCGGAGTTGGGGAAGAAGAGGTCGGGGGCGTCTCCAGGGCGGGCGAGCACTCGGGGCTCGGCCTGTTCGAAGCAGTCGAGGATGGCGGAGACGAAGGACACCAAGGCGGAGCTCAGGGACGACGGTGGACGCGGCTTCTACGACGGTGCGATCACGGCGGCGTCGGCCATGGCGCGGGGAGAGCGGAGGAGAGGAGCTGGGGGAGGTGGAGGTGTCTGGGGGGTCGAGGAGGACGTGGAGGTTCGAACCATCCCTCCAGGACGGCGAGGGGGTGAAGCAAGGCGGCGGGCAGCTGCGTGGCGCGCGGCGCGGTCGCCGTCGAGCACCTGCCTGCCTGCCTGGCCGAGCCAAGCAGCTCGCTGGAGCGGCAGCTGGGCTGGGCCGGCAGGTGGGCCAGGTGGCGCCAGGTAAGTTCTCTCTCTCCCTTTTTTTCTATTTTCTTTTCTGTTTCATTTCTTTTGCAACTTTGTTCATTTAATAAAAATGCGTAAACATTTTTATAACTCATAACACTTGTCATGCCTGCTGTATATAATATGAACAGTAGGAAACATTATAGTTTATGATTATTTGAGCATTTAAAATATTTTGTAGCATTTAAATGCCCAAATTCAAATACCATATGATTTAATCCAAAGCCCTAGATTGTCCTAGAAAAATGTGCACCATTTTTGGCAGAGGTTTAAGACCAAGGCAGAAATGATGAACATTTTGGAGGGCATTTTGGGTACATTGGAAAATATTTTAGCAAACCCTAGTTGTTAGGGGAGGGGTGCTGGGGTTTCTGTTAATCCCATTTCAAGTTTCTTTGAAAGTAAACATGATGCACACTCTAGTCAGGTCCTAATGCAAGTGCTAGCTAGGGATGTGACAACTCACCCCCACTTAAAAGAATCGCGTCCCGAGATTCGGGTTCCTCCGGAAAGAGGGTGGGGTACTCAAGTCGAAGACGATCCTCCCTTTCCCAAGTAGCTTCACTCTCGGAATGATGTGACCATTGAACCTTGAGAAACTTGATATTGTGGCGTCGAGTGGTGTGCTCGGTTTGATCAAGAATACGAACGGGGTATTCTCGATATGTGAGATTGTCTTGGAGATCAAGCGTTTCGTGGTCCACTCCGCGGATAGGATCTGAGAAGCAACGCCTGAGTTGAGAAACGTGGAAAACATCATGAACTCTGGAGAGGTGCGGAGGTAGTTCCAATTGGTAGGCAACTTCTCCTCGTTTGGCAAGAATGCGAAAAGGACCGATGTAACGAGGGGCCAATTTGCCTTTGATACCGAAGCGATGGGTTCCCTTAAGAGGAGTAACCCGAAGGTAAGCCTTATCGCCGACTTCAAAAGTCACAGCCTTATGATGACTATCATATTGGCTCTTTTGGCAAGACTGGGCAGTTTTCAATCTCTCACGAACGATGCGAACTTGTTCCTCTGCTTCCTGGATCATATCCGTGCCAAAGAATTGTCTTTCCCCGGTCTCTGACCAGTTAAGAGGTGTTCGACACCTTCGTCCATATAGAACTTCGAAGGGAGCTTTACCCAAGCTGGCTTGATAACTATTGTTATAAGCGAATTCGGCAAATGGAAGGCACTTTTCCCATTCCATACCGAAAGAAATGACAGAGGCTCGAAGCATGTCTTCCAGAATTTGATTGACTCGTTCCACTTGACCACTTGATTGCGGATGGAAGGCAGTACTGAAAGAGAGATGAGTTCCCATAGCATTCTGGAAACTTTCCCAAAATCGTGAAGTGAAAAGACTTCCACGGTCCGAGTTAATCTCCAACGGTACACCATGAAGTGATACTATTCGAGAGATATATAAGTCTGCTAGCTGGCTAGCGGTAATACTCTCCCGAACAGGCAGGAAATGAGCTACTTTAGAGAGGCGGTCGATAACGACGAAGATAGCATTATTCCCTTTCCTGGACCTGGGAAAACCGGTAATGAAGTCCATACCGACTTTATCCCATTTCCATTCAGGAATAGCTAGAGGTTGAAGGGTGCCAGCAGGCCGTTGATGCTCTGCTTTGACTCTACGACAAACGTCGCAGTTAGCAATGAACTGAGCGATTTCTCTCTTCATCCTAGTCCACCAGAATCTTTGACGTAGGTCTTGATACATTTTGGTACTACCGGGATGAATCGTGAGAGGAGATTCATGAGCCTCCTTAAGGATTAATTGCCGTAGATGGTGGTTCTTGGGAACCACTACACGGTTCTCAAAGAAAACAACACCTCGATCATCCATGGAGAAACTTTTAGCGAGTCCGCTAGCAATGTTCTCTTGGAGTCGTGATACACCTTTATCATGCTTCTGGGCAGCTATGATTTGATCCATAAGGGTAGGTTTCGCCACCAAGGTGGAAAGGAATCCTCGAGGAACAATGTGAAGGTTAAGCTTACGAAATTCCTCGTGGAGAAGTGGTTGACTTTGTTGTAACATTAAATTGTTACAATATGACATACGACTTAGTGCATCAGCCATGACATTGGCCTTTCCAGGAGTGTAAGTGATTCCTAAGTCGTAGTCGGTGAGCAACTCAACCCAACGTCTTTGCCTGAGATTTAGATCCGGTTGGGTGAAGATATACTTCAAACTTTGGTGATCAGTGAAGATTTCACAGCGATTACCAAGAAGGTAATGTCGCCATGTTTTGAGTGCATGGACTACAGCTGCAAGCTCTAAATCATGAGTAGGATAGTTATCCTCATGTGGGCGCAACTGTCGGGATGCGTATGCAATCACTTGACGATCTTGCATGAGAATGCAACCTAGTCCTTGTCGCGAGGCGTCGCAATAGATTATAAAATCCTTGGAAAAGTCTGGTGGTACCAGTACAGGTGCAGATGTCAGGCGTCTTTTCAGTTCCTGAAAACTGGACTCGCACTGTGGGGTCCACTCAAACTTTTTATCTTTCTTGAGGAGTTCGGTTAGAGGTTTAGCAACCTTGGAGAAATTCTCGACGAAACGTCGGCAATAGCTCGCTAAGCCAAGAAAACTCCTAACTTGCTTGACCGATTCAGGGGGAGTCCAATCAAGGACGGCTTGAACTCGCTCGGGATTGACAGCAATACCCTTGCCAGAGATCACATGACCTTGATAGGTTACTTCTGGCAACCAAAATTCACATTTAGAGAATTTGGCATAAAGGCGGTGCTCTCGAAGCTTCGTCAATACCAGCCTTAAATGCTCGGCATGATCTTCCTTGTTCTTGGAGAAAATGAGTATATCATCGAGGTATACCACGACGAATTTATCCAAATACTCCATGAATATAGAATTCATTAACCGAGAAAAGGTAGCTGGGGCATTGGTTAATCCGAAGGACATGACGGTGTACTCATATTGGCCATAACGAGTAACGAAAGCCGTTTTAGGAATGTCCCCGTTCTTGATTTTGATTTGATGGTAGCCCAACCTCAAATCCATCTTAGAGAAGACTGAGGATCCCGCGAGCTGATCATACAGGTCGTTGATCCTGGGAAGCGGATACTTATTCTTTATGGTGACCAGATTGACAGGTCGGTAATCTACAACCATCCGCTCCGTTCCATCCTTCTTCTTGACGAAGAGGACGGGGCAAGCCCAAGGGGAAGAACTAGGACGGATGAAACCTTTCTGCAAGGACTCATCGAGTTGTTTCTTTAGCTCAGCTAATTCTAGTGGTGCCATCTTATAAGGTCTCCTAGAGATTGGGACAGTTCCAGGAATAAGATCTATCACAAACTCGACATCTCTGTCAGGTGGAACTCCTGGCAGTTCTTCTGGAAAAACATCCGGAAAGTCACAGACTACCGGGATATCTTCGAGTTCTGGTAGAGGGCTGGCATTAAGAGAGTAGAGCTGACGTTCAGCCATTCGAGTCAAGACATTGACTATCTTGCCGGATGGATGTGTAAGTTGAACGGTCCTAGTAAAGCAATCAATCTTGGCATAATGAGTTGTCATCCAATCCATACCCAAGATGATGTTTATGTCCGAGGACTTGAGAGCGATTAAAGATGCAAGGAAAACAAGTCTATCGACAAGGATTTCATTTCCATGGCTTACCCTAGAGGTTTGCCACTTTGAACCAGGAGTTTGAATAACCATGGAAGTAGGCATGTCACAAAAAGTCATGTTGTGCAATCGAGCATAGCTCTCAGATATGAACGAATGGGATGCTCCAGTATCGAAAAGAACAGATGCCGGATGGCAGTTTACGAGAAGCGTACCAAGGACGACGTTAGGATCCTCATAAGCTTCTTCGGCAGAAACATAGTTGACATGACCACGTGCAGTGGGGATTGGCTTGACATAGTTCACCTTGCCAGTTGGCTTGCCACGGCCAACGGGTTTTCCTGGCTGATTCTGGGGACAATCACGCATGTAGTGTCCCGGTTCTCCACACTTGAAACATGTCATAGTGGTGGTGCGTGGAGCAAAGTTGGAGGGTGGACCTCCATAGGTCTTAGCAGGTGCAAACTGTTGAGTTGGGCGAGGCGCCTCATAGGATGGCCTCGGTGTATACTTGGGTGGTAGAGCAGTGTTAGGAACCCACACACGGCGCTTGTGAGAGCCAGAGCCGGATGAGGAACCAAAGTCTCGAGTATGCTTGCGGGTGGCCTCGAAGTCGGTCTGGCCTGTCTCAGCACTGATAGCCTTGTTAACCAACTTCTGGAAGGAGGTGCACTCGTGCAGACGTAGATCTCGACGAAGTTCAGGGCTGAGTCCCTTGCGGAACCTCGCCTGTTTCTTGGCATCGGTGGATACTTCCTCAGGTGCATAGCGTGCCAGATTACCAAACTCACGACTATAGCCATCCACAGTTAAACGGCCCTGGGTGAAATTGCAGAATTCCTCCCGCTTACGATCCATGAGACCTTCCGGAATGTGATGTTCACGGAATGCCTCACTGAACTCAACCCAGGTAGTGACTTGGCCAGCAGGACGCATAGCTTCAAAGTTTTCCCACCAAAGACTGGCAGGGCCCTCAAGATGATAGGTGGCGTAGATAACCTTGTCAGCTTCAGCCACACGGGCAGAGTGTAGCTTGTGGGTAATACTACGTAGCCAGTCATCAGCATCCAGAGGTTCAGTGGAGTGATGGAACTTTGGTGGACACATCTTGATAAAATCATGGATTGACACCACGTCATTCCTCTGACGGAACCCAGTGTTCTGCTCTATGCGTTCCAGCAGACGGTTGGTCTCTCTCTTGTTCCGTTCTGCTTCAAGCATAACTTCCGCCAAAGAGGGTGGCTGGGGCAGATTTCCATCTCTAGCCCCACTAGCCTCACCCTGCTCCTGAGCAGCAGGAGTGTTGCGAGTGTTGACCATCCTAGGAAAACAAAACAACGGTTTAGACAAGGATGGCAAAAATTTGACATAGAAGTGCAGAATGTAATGGATGACACAGAATGCAGAGATGTTCATCCGTACGACATGGTAATATAGGAACTGCTATATATACACCAGTGGTCATACACACCATACAAAGTTTAGTACAAGCCAAGGCTAAAGTACAACTGCGGTGAAAGACGATACATCCCATCAGAGGCATTCCAAGCTCCTATACATTATTTAACTACACCTCCGGAACTCAGTACACACTAAGTCATATTCCACAAGACGCGCAGGACTGTGGAAATACAACCACTACAATACTACTACTACCACGGACTAGCTCAGACATTCGCGTAGTAATCCTCGTAAAGATTACCACCGTAGCCTGGAAGTGGTACAGACGGATCTTGGAACTCGCGAGCACTCGAAGGTTGTGGACCATAGGGGCATGGGTGTGGTCTCGGTCCCGATGCTGGTGGTAACCGACGCCCACGTGGAGGTGTAATACCCCCAACCTCACGCCAATCCATGCGATCAGGCAGACGAGTCCGCACAGGATACATATCCCGCATGTCCAGATATCCGGCGTGCACAGCAGGTGCAAGCCGTGTCAAAGTAGTCCAGTGAGCGGCTCGGGTGTTATACAGCTCCATTCGGAGGGCACGGACCTCACGGTCCCTATCCTCCAACATCTGAACAGTAGTCTGAAGCAGTGGATCTTCATGAGCAGCATCAGTATACAGACCAGTGTAGTAGCCTTCCTCTCCGGGGAGTGAAGCTGGCATGTAACAGAACTCAGTGTTCAGCAACAGTGCATGCCTAGCACGGAGAATGGTCATCATCGAATAAGCGGCATCCTGCACTGCCATCTCGATGGTAATCCCGAGTCCATAAGACCAATGGATGGGATCATTAGCTCCGGGATATGAGGGGTATATCCGGACTGTGCAGAAATACTGACTTTGATTGAAATCCCGATACTGTTCCTCCACGGTGTATTCAGGATACCAGCGATAACCGGTCTCAGTCATCACACGGACTAGCATGGCCGTGTGACCGGGCACATTAATGCACCGAGTCAAACGAACCACTTGGTGAGGGATGCGGCCAGACATCTGAAACACGAAATAATGCAAAGGCATCAGTGTTTCTGGAAGAAATCGGGCAGCATAACAACTGTAAATGCTCAAACAAAGATTTGAGACATCATACAAATGATAGCATAGCCACTCAACAATTCCATATCAAGGTTCCGGTTCAACAATCATCATACTAAAAGGATAGAAACTGAACTGAGGCTTGAAACCAACAATCCTAAGAGTCTACGGATTAGTAACACGTGAACCTAGTAAGGATAAGAGGCCTAGTCCTAAATCCCCGTAGAAAGAATAGACTGACTCAGATCAGAAGGGCATAATGTAAAGGAGTAAAAAGAGCCTTACGTTCCCTTGCACAATCAATTCCCCTACATATAACTAAGAATTTTTCTAGACTCAACATCGACCAGTTTGGCTTGAGAAACCTACAGGCAGTCCAGCTCTGATGCCAACGCTGTCAGGACCCCGATCCTAAGTCACACCGATCTAGCTGTAACACGTCATATCACTATGCGGCCTCACGCACGGTAACCCCACGGGTGCCACCTTACCTGGCCCGGGACCGTTTGCGCATTTTGGCACACGTATATGACAGTGTCGCTAGCATCCATATGACAGAGAACCCGGGCCGACATGGCTAGTTATAAACCAAAAGTGGCACTAAATTACAGAGACAGGCATCCATGACCCAGCAACGAACGTGTCGGTCATCAACGTATGAACCCAAGTCGTAGCAAGCTACATGGACTTAAAGGAACAACGCGTGACATTTCCCCTAAGGGACAGACACAGGAACGAAGAAGGACACATGCAGGCCAGCCTACGTGTTCCGAGCAGTAGCAAGCTACCAAGGCTCATTGGAATCACTAGGAGGCATTTCCCTGTAAGATAGGCTACCAAAGGAAAACAACTAGGTGTCGGATCCCACACATACCAAGCATTTCAATCATACACGCAATATGCTCAATATGTGCAAATACAACATTGCATCACAACAGAACTCTAAGACTCAAAGTACTTTATTTAAAAGGCTCCAAGAGCCATACACAACATAGTCATACAGATAGGGGTCACATGACCCAACACTCAAGTCATACAGTCATACAAGCACAAGCGGAAGCTACATGTCTGAGTACAGACAACTTAGAAAATAAAACAGGCTTGGTGTAGCCTGACTATCTACAAGGCCCTCCACAAGCTCTAGATCACCGTCTGGGTGTCAAGCTACTCGTCGACGTCAACGTCTATGTAGAACCCATCAGCAGGGGCAGGGTTCTCCTCTGCAACAGTTATTAAGAAAACATGAGTACAAAGGTACTCAGCAAGTCTTACCACAGAACCTATCATACATGCAACATTATCAAAGGGGGATAGTGGAGTTTATAGCAGAATGCCAGCTTTGACCTTGGCTAACCTATACTACAACTCTCAACAGATTGCAAGATGTTATTACGAACACGAGTCCTCTACTCACCACATCAATACACTACCGAGGATCCTCTTCCGTCATCCTACGGAAGGGCCATCCACGGCACTCACGCTTATCATGAGGCTTTTAGTAGTATCCATCAACTTGTCTATGAACTGTAAGAGTAACCAAGTAGTTCGTACCGCGAACAACAGCTATTCGAATAGATTGATAACCCTGCAGGGGTGTACTTCTTCACACATGTTTTCACCACTTAGCGTCTGCACACGACATGTGCTCGGCAGACTTCAAGCGAAAGCCGACGTGGGTGTAGACCACGACCTAACCAACCACTCAAGTCTCTCGTCCAGGTTTATCGCCTATTTGGGTTCCATCCGTGGGGAGATCCGGCCGGGGTGTCGCTCACGGCCCCAAACGATGTGTACAGGGTTCCCGAGTCACCAAACGGGCAACCGGTACACCGTGCCACGTACCTGTCGCATCACAGCCCACCCCGAGGGTCAGCGCTGTGCACGACCTCCAGTAAACTATAAACACCAGAAACTAGTTGCAACTCCTGGACAGAGTACAAGGGTAGTCAATAAGTCGAGCGGGGTCATATTTCAGGGCCCAATGTGTGGTAGTAACTGTAACTTGAATCACACACACAGATCTTGGGTCCTATGGACGATTCCAATTAAACAACCCACCATGTACTCCTACATGGCCTTTCATCGATACCTTTACCAAGCGTATTCCACACTTCCCTCTCTTTATCGGTAAGATCATTTCACTCTGATCCATCACCCAGATGAACCAGACCAGACACAACTCTAAGCATAGCAGGCAACATAAATAAATAGCATGGTGGATCACACATCACATGGCTCAATCAACTCCTACACATGCTAGTGGGTTTCAACTATTTACTGTGGCAATGACAGGTCATGCAAGGGAATAGGGTTCAACTACCGCAGCAAGTAGCAGTTCACGCGCTGTTGCCTTAATGCAGTAAAAGAGAGCAGGAGCGAGAAGATTGGGTTTGTATCGGAATGATCAATGATTGCTTGCCTGACAAGGTAGTTGTCGGGTACTGCTCTTCAACTGGATACGCAGCAGTATCCTCGGGAGCAGGACCTAACACATGGAATACCGACGATACAATCATTAACAAACAAATGCAACAATATGATGCATGTTTATGACATGGCAAGATGCATGTGTGTTGGCTAATGCAACTAAAACCAGAAGGGTTTGAACCTATTTGAATCAAGGATTCAATTGAAGTTCAAACTATTATTTAAATAAGTGCATTATCATGTTTTTGATATATACAGCAAGTTAACTTGTTCAAACATGCATGAAACCAGTGCCATTAGAAAGATTGGATTTTTCTGATCATTTTTCATATATAAATCTTTTCCATCTGAGCTATGGTTGATTTTATATGATTTTTAGAAGTTTTGGGTATTTTCCGGAATTTCCTGAATTATTTTAAATCTAAAAATCCCAGAAAAACCTTTACTGCGTCAGCATGACATCATGCTGACGTCAGCCAGTCAATAGGGCCAGTCCAGGTCAAACCTGACCAGTGGGTCCCTCATGTCAGTGTCACAGCTAATTAACTGAGTTAATTAGAGTTAAACTAAAACTAATTAGCTATCAGTGGGGCCAGGGCCCACGTGTCAGTGACTAAACTAATTAACTAATTAATTTAAATTAACACCTAAACTAGGTTTGACCTGCGGGCAGGGCCCACATGTCATTGACCTAGGGGGTCAAACCCGTTGTCAAAACAGGTCCAACTCGCCGGCGTTTAGCCGCCGGCGAGGCCAAACGCGGCGGCGTGCTTCGGAAAATGCCTACGGTGCACGGTTCGAGCTGCGGTTGGGTGCGTTGGATAGCCCTTGCTGTTGCGCATCGGATGGAGGTGGTCGCCGGACCTGGGGTGGCCGGAGACGACGACAACGAGCTCGACGGCGGCGACCGGCGTCGGGCGTGTGTGGAGAAACGGCTGCAGGGGCCTAGGCGATGCGTGCGTAGCACCGTTCGCATCTACGTGCTGCGGTGAGTATGTTGGACGGGTGCCAGTGACCAAATGGTCACCGGAGCATCACCGGCGGCGAGCACGGCGGCGGTGCGTGCGGGCGAGCTTCGTGCAGTGCGTTGCAGGGCAAAAGGGAGCCAACGGAGAGGGGGAGGAGGTAGCTAGGCTCACAGGGGTTGCGGCAAGCACCGGAGCGAGCTCGGGGGTGGTCGGAGCTGAGCAGAACGGCGAGGGGGATCTCCGCGGCCGGAGTTGGGGAAGAAGAGGTCGGGGGCGTCTCCAGGGCGGGCGAGCGCTCGGGGCTCGGCCTGTTCGAAGCAGTCGAGGACGGCGGAGACGAAGGACACCAAGGCGGAGCTCAGGGACGACGGTGGACGCGGCTTCTACGACGGTGCGATCACGGCGGCGTCGGCCATGGCGCGGGGAGAGCGGAGGAGAGGAGCTGGGGGGGAGGTGGAGGTGTCTGGGGGGTCGAGGAGGACGTGGAGGTTCGAACCATCCCTCCAGGACGGCGAGGGGGTGAAGCAAGGCGGCGGGCAGCTGCGTGGCGCGCGGCGCGGTCGCCGTCGAGCACCTGCCTGCCTGCCTGGCCGAGCCAAGCAGCTCGCTGGAGCGGCAGCTGGGCTGGGCCGGCAGGTGGGCCGGGTGGCGCCAGGTAAGTTCTCTCTCTCCCTTTTTTTCTATTTTCTTTTCTGTTTCATTTCTTTTGCAACTTTGTTCATTTAATAAAAATGCCTAAACATTTTTATAACTCATAACACTTGTCATGCCTACTATATATAATATGAACAGTAGGAAACATTATAGTTTATGATTATTTGAGCATTTAAAATATTTTGTAGCATTTAAATGCCCAAATTCAAATACCATATGATTTAATCCAAAGCCCTAGATTGTCCTAGAAAAATGTGCACCATTTTTGGCAGAGGTTTAAGACCAAGGCAGAAATGATGAACATTTTGGAGGGCATTTTGGGTACATTGGAAAATATTTTAGCAAACCCTAGTTGTTAGGGGAGGGGTGCTGGGGTTTCTGTTAATCCCATTTCAAGTTTCTTTGAAAGTAAACATGATGCACACTCTAGTCAGGTCCTAATGCAAGTGCTAGCTAGGGATGTGACAACTCACCCCCACTTAAAAGAATCGCGTCCCGAGATTCGGGTTCCTCCGGAAAGAGGGTGGGGTACTCAAGTCGAAGACGATCCTCCCTTTCCCAAGTAGCTTCACTCTCGGAATGATGTGACCATTGAACCTTGAGAAACTTGATATTGTGGCGTCGAGTGGTGCGCTCGGTTTGATCAAGAATACGAACGGGGTATTCTCGATATGTGAGATTGTCTTGGAGATCAAGCGTTTCGTGGTCCACTCCGCGGATAGGATCTGAGAAGCAACGCCTGAGTTGAGAAACGTGGAAAACATCATGAACTCTGGAGAGGTGCGGAGGTAGTTCCAATTGGTAGGCAACTTCTCCTCGTTTGGCAAGAATGCGAAAAGGACCGATGTAACGAGGGGCCAATTTGCCTTCTAATGATAAAGACGAATTGATCCCACAAAGAATTGTTACGGGTTATAGAATGGTAATTGATTTCCGCAAATTAAATAAAGCTACTAGAAAGGATCATTACCCTTTACCTTCTATTGATCCAATGCTAGAAAGATTATCCAAACATACACATCTTTGCTTTCTAGACGGTTACTCTGGTTTCTCTCAAATACCTGTGTCAAAAGAGGATTAGGAAAAGACCACTTTTAACTGGCCTTTCGGTACCTTTGCTTATAGATGTATGCCTTTTGGTTTATGTAATGCACATGCTACCTCTCAAAGATGTATGACTGCTATATTCTCTGACTTTTTTGAAAAGATTGTTGAGGTTTTCATGGATGATTTCTCTGTGTATGGAACTTCTTTTGATGATTTCTTAAGCAACCTTGATCGAGTTTTGTAGAGATGTGAAGAAACTAATCTTGTCTTGAATTGGGAGAAGTGCCACTTTATGGTTAATGAAGGTATTGTCTTGGGGCATAAAATTTCTAAAAGAGGTATTGAAGTTGATAAAGCTAAAGTTGATGCTATTGAAAAGATGATGTGTCCTAAGGACATTAAAGGTATAAGAAGTTTCCTTGGTCATGCCGGTTTTTATAGGAGGTTCATTGAAGACTTTTCAAAAAATTCTAGGCCTCTGACTAATTTCTGACAAAAAGATGTTCCTTTTGTCTTTGATGATGATTGTGTAGAAGCATTTGAAATACTTAAGAAAGCCTTGATTTATGCACTTATTGTCCAGCCACCTGATTGGAATTTACCCTTTGAAATTATGTGTGATGCTAGTGATTACGATGTAGGTGTTGTTCTAGGACAAAGAGTTGATAAGAAATTAAATGTTATCCAATAAACTAGTAAAACTCTAGACAGTGCCTAGAGAAATTATGATACTAATGAAAAAGAGTTTTTAGTAGTTATATTTGCTTGTGATAAGTTCAGACCTTATATTGTTGATTCTAAAGTAACTGTTCACACTGATCATGCTGCTATTAAATATCTTATGGAAAAGAAATATGCTAAACCTAGACTTATTAGATGGGTTCTCTTGCTACAAGAATTTGATTTGCATATCATTGATAGAAAGGGAGCTGAGAACCCCGTCGCAGACAATAGGTTAGAGAATGTTGACCCACTACCTATTAATGATAGCTTTCCTGATGAACAATTGGTTGTCATAAATGCTTCTCGTACTGCTCCATGGTATGCTGACTATGCTAATTACATTGTTGCTAAATTTATACCACCTAGTTTCACATACCAGCAAAAGAAAAAGTTTTTCTATGATATAAGACATCACTTTTGGGATGACCCACACCTTTATAAAGAAGGGGTAGATAGTGTTATTAGACATTGTGTACCTGAGCATGAACAGGAACAAATCCTACGCAAGTGTCACTCCAAGGCATATGGAGGACACCACACTGGAGATAGAACTGCACATAAGGTATTGCAATCCGGTTTTTATTGGCCTGCTCTTTTCAAAGATGCCCGTAAGTTTGTCTTGTCTTGCGATGAATGCCAAAGAATTGGTAATATTAGTAGACGTCAAGAAATGCCTATGAACTATTCACTTGTTATTGAACCATTTGATGTTTGGGGCTTTGATTATATGGGATCGTTTCCTTCCACTAACAGGTATACACATATTTTAGTTGTTGTTGATTACGTTACTAAGTGGGTAGAAGTTATTCCAACTAGTAGTGTTGATCATAACACCTCTATTAAGATGCTTAAAGAAGTTATTTTTCTGAGGTTTGGAATCCCTATATACTTAATGACTGATGGTGGTTCACATTTTATTCGTGGTGCTTTTCGCAAAATGCTTGCTAAATATGATGTTAATCATAGAATTGCATCTCCATACCACCCACAGTCTAGTGGTCAAGTAGAACTAAGTAATAGAGAAATTAAATTAATTTTGCAAAAGACTGTTAATAGATCTAGAAAGAATTGGTCCAAGAAACTTTATGATGCATTATGGGCCTATAGAACTGCATATAAAAATCCTATGGGTATGTCTCCGTATAAAATGGTTTATGGAAAAGCATGTCACTTACCTCTTGAACTAGAACATAAGGCATATTGGGCCATTAAAGAGCTCAATTATGATTTCAAACTTGACGGTGGGAAGAGACTATTTGACATTAGCTCACTTGATGAGTGGAGAACCCAGGCCTATGAGAATGCCAAACTGTTTAAAGAAAAAGTTAAAAGATGGCATGACAAAAGGATACAAAGCGTGAGTTTAATATAGGTGATTATGTTTTGCTATACAACTCTCGCTTAAGATTTTTTGCAGGAAAACTTCTCTCTGAATGGGAAGGTCCTTACGTTATCGAGGAGGTCTATTATTTCGGTGCCATAAAAATCAACAACTTCGAAGGCACAAATCCGAAGGTGGTGAACGGTTAAAGAATCAAACATTATATCTCAAGTAATCCCGTAAATGTTGAAACCAATGTTATTGACACCGTAACCCCTGAGGAGTACATAAGGGACACTTTCCAGAACGTTTCAGACTCCCAAAAGGAATAGGTATGTGGTACGGTAAGTAAACTGACTCCAAAATAGCTCTAATAGCAAATTTTCTCCGTTTTCGAATATTTAAAAAATAGGAAAATAAAAAGTAGTCCAAAAGGGACACGAGGCATCCACGAGGGTGGAGGGCGCGCCCTACCCCCCTGGGCGCTCCCCCTGCCTCGTGGGCACCTCGTGTGCCCTCCGGACTCCGTTTTCTTGCATGCTACTTCTTTTGGTCGGTAAAAATTCGTTATATAATCTCCCGGAGGTTTTGACCACCGTACCATGACGAAATCCTCTGTTCTTGTTTTGAGTTGTCTTCTGCCAGATTTTCTCAAGGTCAGGCATTATATCGTCCCCCTCCTCCAACAACGTGGACGACAATGCTTGGCTAATGAAGATAGAGATGAAGCGAGAAGAAATCGGGAAAATCAAGGGAGGTGTCAAGATCAAGGAAGCCACAGAGGAGCAATTCCCGGCAGTAGAAGAAGAAGACTTCTTTCAACCCCACTACAATCATCTCACCCCTACTGAAATTGAAGCTTTCAAGACTATTGAGCTAGCTCGCATACAAAATAAGTATCTCACACGTGAAAATATTTTGTTGCAAGAGCATATCACCGCACTCAAGGGCGTTATCCGCAAGTTAGAGGATCTCCTACGCTCGATGTGCGACACCCCGTCATCAACAACTCCATCATCACCACCTCCAAAGAAAGAGACATAAACACATGGGTATGGACACTCCCCTTGGTAACTGCCAAGCTTGGGGGAGGTGCCCCGGTATCGTATCACCATCACACTTCTATCTTTACTGTTTTTCTTAGTTCGATCCTTTTGGTTTATCTTGATCTAGTAGAATAAAGTTTAGTATGATCTAGCTTTTAGTTTTGTGTTGATCCTTATCTATGTAATCAAGTCCATGAGCTATATATAATAAAGATTAGTCTTGAATCGAGGGCTTGGTTATTTTGCTATGATCTAGAAAGAATAAAAAGAAATAAAGAGATCATATTAAGCTTATGTAGAGTAATGACTTCACATATAAAGAGTATGATGAATAAAAGTTGTTGAGAGTTGACAAACATAGTTTTGGTCATTGTTGCAATTAATAGGAAGTAATAAAGAAAGAGAGGTTCTCACATATAAATATACTATCTTGGACATCTTTTATGATTGTGAGAACTCATTAAAATATGACATGCTAAAAGGTTAATGTTGGAGAAGGAAGACAACGTAATGGGTTATGTTTTCTTATATCCGAAATAAATTATATTGCCATGGATCATCCAACATGTTGAGCTTGTCTTTCCCCCTCATGCTAGCCAAATTCCTTGCACCAAGTAGAGATACTGCTTGTGCTTCCAAATATCCTTAAACCCAGTTTTGCCATGAGAGTCCACCATATCTACCTATGTATTGAGTAAGATCCTTCAAGTAAGTTGTCATTGTTGCAAGCAATAAAAATTGCTCTCTAAATATGTATGATCTATTAGTGTGGAGAAAATAAGCTTTATACGAGCTTGTCATATGGAAGAAATAAAAGCGATGGATTGCATAGTAAAGGTCCCTATCACAAGTGGCAATATAAAATGACGTTCTTTTGCATTAAGATTTTGTGCATCCAACCATAAAAGCACATGACAACCTCTGCTTCCCTCTGCGAAGGGTCTATCTTTTATTTTTTGTCTTATACCTTATACAAGAGTCATGGTGATCTTCACCCTTCCTTTTTACACTTTATCCTTTGGCAAACACTATATATATATATATATATATATATATATATATATATATATATATATATATATATATATATATATATATATATATATATATATATATATATATATATATATATATGATTTCTCTTTTGTACTCCTGGGAGTATGTACTCCGATCCTCAATATACCTCATATACGCATTAATTATACCTCTTTATTATTCTTAATATACTTCATTAAATATTCTAAGATACCTCAATATGAGTTTTGTTGAAAAAATATCATCTGCGATGTACTTTTTCTAATATACCTTTTTCACGTACAAACACATCAATATATATATATATATAAACATTTAAAATATGTAGACTCGCATGAATTTTTTCATGAAAATCATTTTGGGGTATCTAATAATTACTAATGAAGTATATTAAAAATAATAAAGAGGTATAAAAGATTCATCTATATGGTATATGAGGAGCGGGAGTACGTACTCCCAGGAGTACACAACCATTTTCCTATATATATATATATATATATATATATATATATATATATATATATATATATATATATATATATATATATATATATATATATATATATATATATATATATATATATATATATATATATATATATATATATATATATATATATATATATATCCAACTGGATGTGAGTTTGCATAAAGCATTATTGTTGACGTTACCCTTGAGGTAAAAGGTTGGGAGGCAAAACTATAAGCCCCTATCTTTCTTTGTGTCCGATTAAAACTTCATACCCATAAGTACTGCGTGAGTGTTAACAATTGTGAAAGACTAAATGATATTTTAGTATGTGGACTTGTTGAAAAGCTCTTACATTGACTCTTTCCGATGTTCTGATAAATTGTAATTGCTTCAATGACTGAGATTATAGTTTGCTAGTTTTTCAATGAAGTTTCTGATTCATACTTTACATTGTGAATAGATTGTTACTTTAGTATAAGAATCATGTGACAATATACATATGTTGCTATTCTAAGAATGATCATGATGCCCTCATGTCCGTATTTTATTTTATCGACACCTCTATCTCTAAACATGTGGACATATTTTTCGATATCGGCTTTCGCTTGAGGACAAGCGAGGTCTAAGCTTGGGGGAGTTGATACGTCCATCTTGCATCATGCTTTTATATCGATATTTATTGCATTATGGACTATTACTTCACATTATGTCACAATACTTATGCCTTTTCTCTCTTATTTTACAAGGTTTACATGAAGAGGGAGAATGCCGGCAGCTAGAATTCTGGGCTGGAAAAGGAGCAAATATTAGAGACCTATTTTGCACAACTCCAAAAGTTCTGAAACTCCATGAAAGTCAGTTTTGGAATATATTAAAAATATTGGGCGAAGAAAGCACCAGAGGGGGGGCACCCACTGTCCACAAGGGTGGAGGGCGCGCCCTACCCCCTGGCCGCACCCCCTGCCTCGTGGGCCACCTGGAAGCCCCCCGATGCGCATCTTCTGATATAAGCTGCCTTTTGCCCTGAAAAAATAAGAAGGAAGCTTTCGGGACGAAGCGCCGCCGTCTCGAGTCGGAACCTTGGCGGAACCAATCTAGGGCTTCGACGGAGCTGTTCTGCCGGGGCAACATCCCTCCGGGATGGGGAAATCGTCACCATCGTCATCACCATCGATCCTCTCATCGGGAGGGGGTCAATATCCATCAACATGTTCATCGGAACCATCTCCTCTCAAACCCTAGTTCATCTCTTCTTTCCGATCTTTGTCTCAAAACCTCATATTGGTACCTGTGGGGGTGCTAGTAGTGTTGATTACTCTTTGTAATTGATGCTAGTTGGTTTATTCGGTGGAAGATTATATGTTCAGATCCTTTATGCACACTAATACCCCTCTGATTATGAACATGAATATGATTTGTGAGTAGTTACGTTTGTTCCTGAGGACATGGGAGAAGTCTTGTTATAAGTAGTCATGTGAATTTGGTATTCGTTCGATATTTTGATGAGATGTATGTTGTCTTTCCTCTAGTGGTGTTATGTGAACGTCGACTACATGACACTTGACCATTGTTTGGGCCTAGGGGAAGGCATTGGGAAGTAATAAGTAGATGATGGGTTGCTAGAGTGACAGAAGCTTAAATCCTAGTTTATGTGTTGCTTCGTAAGGGGCTGATTTGGATCCATATGTTTCATGCTATGGTTAGGTTTACCTTAATTCTTCTTTCGTAGTTGCGGATGCTTGTGAGGAGGGTTAATCATAAGTGGGATGCTTTTCCAAGGAAGGGCAGTACCCAAGCACTGGTCCACCCACATATCAAATTATCAAAGTAAAGAATGTGAATCATATGAGCATGATGAAAACTAGCTTGATGAAATTCCCATGTGTCCTTATATAAGAGTTTGTCCGGGCTTGTCCTTTGCTACAAAAAGGATTGGGCCACCTTGCTGCACCTTGTTTACTTGTTTTTTACTTGTTGCTCGTTACGAATTACCTTATCACAAAACTATCTGTTGCCGATAATTTCAGTGCTTGCAGACAATACCTTACTGAAAGCTGCTTATCATGTCCTTCTTCTCCTCATTGGGTTCGACACTCTTACTTATCGAAAGGACTACGATAGATCCCCTATACTTGTGAGTCATCAGGAGACCTAGATAATAAGATGTTGGCATGAAGCAGCAAAGAGAGAAGGAACTTGTAGACAGGAAGCAAGCTATACTAGGGGTAAGGATAGAAGAAGAGTTGAAGAAAGCAGAAGAGGCTGCTAGAAGAAGGCATGGCAAAGCAGAAAAGAAGGCTAGAGAAGCTGAGAAGAAGAGAGAGGCAGCTGCATAGCAGAGGAAAGCAATCACAATCCTGAGGCGGGCAAGAGCAAAAACAAGATAGATAATAGTGGAGACACAAAGAGAGATTTCTGCTGAGAGGAAGGAGAAATTAGCTGCAGAGAAGAAGGCTCAAAAGGAGGCTACTGTTGCAAAGAAACTAGAAGAGAAGAAAGCCAATGTTGCACAGAAGGAAGCACACAGACAAGCACTTCTAGCAAAGAAGCATGAAGAGAAACAACCCCTTGCTGCAAACAAAGAAGCAGAGAGACAAACCCTTCCAGCAAAAAAGGAGCAGATGAGGAAACAAGCATATACAATGGCATTTTCAAACATGGAAGAAATTGGGCATGTGCCACAAAGATCAAGCATGTTTGACATCTTTAGATGAGCTATTAGATTATTTGTCTTCCTTTAGCAATGTAAAATGTCACTATGTTTCCCTTTCTTGTTATCTCAAGATCTTTTGATGATGTATTTTGAGTAGTGCTACTGCACATGCACTACAGAATCTATATTTTGGTATGAAAATTGTCTTGTCTGTCTTCCCATGCTTGTCATTTTATTGTTGATGTCAATACTGCTTCCACATTACATTCTTGTTGCCGTTCTTTCCATTTCAAAAAGATCATATGATACAGTACCCATTCTTTCCATTTTAGAAATATTATATGGTACATACCATTGAATTTCATTTCAGATAAAACATATGACACACAACATTTATTTCCATTTCAGATATATCTATGATAGATAGCCATTCTTCTCATTTCACAATTATCATGTCAGAAAGATAACACAATAGAGAGACCATGTTTACATTAAAGATAGATCATTTCATACATTTCTGGCCTTGACAGCCATAACATTTGATACAACCAAATTGACTTCATATCCATGTACTAACATTAAACTACCAATAGTACTGAAAATACTAATGCTACTGAAGCTGGTCTTCACTTCTTCACTACCAAAATGAGCACTTGTCTTCACCACTTCTTCTTCTTCTTCTTCTTCTTCTTCTTCTACAATTCTCCTTCATCACTTCTTCTGTTGCAGAGAGCACTTGTCCTCACTTCTTCATTAACATAAGAACAGAGAGGGCACACAACAGCATCACACTACCTAAGATAATCTTCAGTAGCATCAAGATCTCTGCACCTAATCCAATCAGTGCACTATCTTGCTGCCTGCTCATGTTCTGCTGCAGAGAGCCAGGCCTTTCCATATCAGATCTATCAGTTGCCAGTCGAGCTGCAATCCTTCTCCTTTCATTCCTAGCCCTAATGAGTTCTTGCCTCCTCTCCTTTGTTGCTCTAACAGCATCAATAGCATGGTTCCCAACCAAGAAATGAGCATCCCCTAGGTACACGACATAATCCATCTCCCAAAACCAGAAATCACACCAAGCAGGCTGTAAACCAAGAGCAAAATGTGAAAAAATGCAACTTTGATCACCGAGAGGGGAAAACTACTACCAAGAACGAAATTAACTCAAGTTACTTACTGAGTAATTGGGGCATTTGTAGAACACCCAACCATTGTGATCCTCCGTGTTCGAAATGCGGTACCTCACCGTCGACTGGCAGTGAGGACATGGGATGAGCGGCACGACATTGTCCGAATGCGGAGACCTAACCGGACATAACTAGTAGAAGACATGGCAAAGTTGTCGTGGGGCGAGGCGATGGCCGCGCGGAGGCGAGGACAGGATGGGCATGTGGCGGCAAGGACAGGATGGGCGTGTGGCTGCGAGGACTAGGGATGTGCATGCGGTGAACTAGGGATTTCGAGGAGGAATTGGGGATTGCTAGCTGACCAGCTTTTTTGCAAATAGGCCCTCTCGCAAAAGGAAATTTTAACATAAATCCTCTGCCTGCCTACGTGGAGCTCGTGAACTTGTTAAATATGTGGTGTATGAGTAGTCTACGACGCACAGTGACCATATTTTCACGTCACATCGTACAAAGTGACCGTATCAATGGACACACACAGAATGTAATGGAGGAAAGCTAAATGAGTCTGTATTACTAACCTTGATGGTGAGATTAACTGGTCGTGGATGCGTCCTTATCTAAGGACAGGAGCTCGTTTGGCGCGCCTTCATCTCCGAAAGAGTGAGACGACAATGTATCTGTCCATCTCCAATGACTATCGAGCCATTGGGCTCCCGCCACCAGCTATCATCACCAGCTCTGGATCATACGATGCTGGCTCGGGTTATAGTCCTCCCCTTTCCTCGCCTTCGCCTCCTTGTTGTACATCACGAGCTTGTCGTGGGATAGCCAACTATGTGCTTTGGATCAATACAATGAAATGGTGTATTAATGGTAATTATCATTTGTTTGAACCAAGAGATGAAACTGGGATAGCCACCTCCATGCTTTACCAGAATCTCATACTCTTCTTCTTCTCCTCCTCCTTCTTCTTCTTCTTCCTCTTCGTCTCCTTCGTCTTCTTCTTCTTCTTCTTCTTCTTCTTCTTCTTCTTCTTCTTCTTCTTCTTCTTCTTCTTCTTCTTCTTCTTCTTCTTCTTCTTCTTCTTCTTCTTCTTCTTCTTCTTCTTCTTCTTCTTCTTCTTCTTCTTCTTCTTCTTCTTCTTCTTCTTCTTCTTCTTCTTCTTCTTCTTCTTCTTCTTCTTCCGCTTCTTTTGTTTCACCTTCTTCTCCTTTTCCTTCTCCTTCTGCTCCTTCTCCTTCTTTCCCTTCTCATTCTTCTTCTCCTTCTCCTTCTTCTTCTGCAAGTGCGCTGGAGAGCGAGAGAGAGAGAGAGAGTGTGTGGTGAGAGGTGGGGGCGGGGAGTTATTAGGCAAATGGTAAAACCAAGGTTGGGCCTTGCTGGAGGAGTTTTATTCAAAGCGGACTATCAAGGGGTCCCCATATACCCAACCGCGTGAGGAAGGCAAAAATCAAGGAACATAACACCGGTTTATCGGTTCCTAAGGCGGCATGAGTGGAACAAAACACTGAGCAAAAGGCCAAGCCTTCCACCCATTGCCAAGTATATAAGGTGCATTAATGTAATAATAGGTATTGTGTTATTCCCAAAAACCCAATCCACATGGAGCAAACTTCATCTTCACCTGCAACTAGCAACAGTATAAGAGGGGCTTGAGCAAAAGCGTACTTAGCCAAACAACGGTTTTGCTAGGAGGGTAGTTAGAAGTTTCATGGCAAAGTGGGGTCGACATGCAAAAGGATAAGTATCGTGATAAGCAATAGAGAGAGGCATCTAGCATGGCAACAATAGAGGTGATATCAAGGAATGGTCATCTTGCCTGGTAAGTCATCGGTGTACTCGGGACCTTGCTCTCCACACTCGTACTCAGCGGCTGTCTCGACCTCGGACTCGAACTCGTCTCCCGGTGCTACCCAACATAACAGGCATCCAATAAACACACTTGACAAGAAACGAACACATGTTATGCAAGAGATGCAATTATGATGCTACGGAGCTACCGGTATGAAAGGAGATGAAGCCGGAAGGACATATGAAGACATGATGGATATGGGCAAGATCTTGGCAAACCAAGCATGCCACTGGATATATTGAAAGATTTCGGCTGATTCCAATATAAATATCATCGGAATCGGATGCACGGTTTGCAAATGACAAGCAAAACAAGATGCAATGCAAAACTGAAGTTAATAGCAACATGGCATCTTTGGAGCGAAGTTTAATTGTGCTACAACACCCAAACATGAAGACAAAAGGCATGGATGTGAAATAGACATGATTCTCAACAAGTATGAACTCAGAGCACAACCAAAAACTTGCTGGAAAATAATTAAACAACCATGACAAGATTTAATAAGTTAACAGATTTCTCAGACTTAGTGAAAATTACTAGGCCTGCAATCTGGAACATTTTGTAGCTACCTGTGGAGGCACATAACAGGAAGCAAAACAAGTCTAACAAGCATGAAATTTACATGAGCATGAAGAAGACATGTTATACTTCCAATTCATCCAATGAAACAAGTCATTCCATGCAATGGTTGCTTAACTCAAGCTTTGCCAAATTGAAAGTTCTGTTAACAGGCTGACAGTTTTAATTTCAATCATTTTGAGAGTAAGATAACAACAAGCTACAGGAGGGCATATAGGCAAACAAAGGCATGGATTGATAGAAAAAAATATGGACATTAAGACATGCTCACTAGTTATTCCAAAACATGCATGGACGAGATTATGGCATCAAGTTTACATGGCAACAAATTATTACTGATTCCAGACTTGGCAGTTTTTTCACTAAGTATAAAACAACAACATTGACATGGCATGTTTTAAAACTTGTTCAAGTCACCACAGAGCATATCATGGAAACCCAAATACACCACTTCAAAGACTACATGATTGTGCTTCTAAAACATGTTGACATGTGGCACCAAAGAAAATAACACAAAATGCTATGAAAAAGACAAAACATCCTCTCATAACAATTTCAGCAACTTATCAGCAACATGCACTTTTGCAACAGGTTTAAACATGGCATAATGCAACTTAACATGTATGCAAATGCATCCATCATCAAGATCATCACAAGACGAACATTATGACATATCATACAGTCCATTTGGACCAACATGGACAAAGTTACGACCTCACGAACAAGCTAACATGTTGTTAACAGACAACTAGTGCTGAACAGTAACATCACGAAGCAGTTTTGCAGCGAAGATTAAGACACCTAGATGAACCCTAACATGCGCAACACTGATGCCAACATGTAGAGCACTTCGAGTTGAACATTTTGATATATCATATGCGCGAAACGGAGCTACGAGCACTGAGTTACGACATGGCAAAGAGGGCAACAAAATTAACATATCCAGGGACTTAGAGAAATTTACCCCCCACGAAAATTCAACGCGGGACGGAGGGATCCCGGGACGGAGAGATCCGAGCTCGGGGTGGTGTTTGGATCGGGGACCGGTGGATCTGGTCCCGATCCAGATCCAGACGGGATCCGGCCAAAGACGACGATGGTCCGGCGAGCTTCGGCGGCCGGAGCAACTCGTCGGTTGGAGGAACAAGTGGTGGCGGCGGAGTCTTGCTGGCACGGTGGCGGGGCGCTCGGTGCCGGCGGCGGCGGACGGCGAAGTTGACCGAAGCGGGGTCCGCGGTGGCGCTCGCGGCGGCGCCGGCGGGCGGGCAAGGCGGCGGCGCACAGAGGAGCGGCGGCGGGGAACGCAGAGGGGCCCGGGGTGGCGGTCGTGCGCAGACGGGCCGGGGGGGAGGGGGGCGGAGACGGGCCTCACGGGCCGGCGGCGGTGCGCGGTGGAGGGGCCGGCGGGGCGCCGCGTGGCGGCTCCCGATAGGCTGCGGGGCGGTGGGCGGACGCGTCCTGGTGCGATCCGGACGTGTCCGGCGGCGCGGAGTGCTCGGGACTAGGGTTTGGATCCGTGAAATGGAGGGGGAGGTGCCATTTTATAGGTAGAAGGAGCTAGGAGTGTCCAAATGAGGTGCGGTTTTCGCCCACATGATCATGATCCAACGACCGAGAGCATGGAGGTGGTTTGGATGGGCTAGTGGGCTGTTGTGGAGGGGTGCTGGGCTAAGATAGAAAAGAGCTTTTAGCCCACGTGGTTAACCGTTGAGGCATCAAACGACCTCCAAATGGAACAAAATATGATAGGCGGTCTACGAGTGTTATACCAAGACCACTTGACAACTCTCGGTCCATTCCGAGGATGTTTTTATCCCACTCTTGAAACAAAGACGAGAGAGGTGCGACCGTGCCGTGTGAGAGAGTCGGAAACCGAAACGGACAACAGAGAGGAAGGAGACTATGCAACTACACATGGATGCAAGTGAGACTATGCCAATGCAATGCACATGATGGAAATGACATAGTGATATGCAACACACGCGCAAGGCAAAAACGAAGAAACCCGAAATGAAGGAGGAGCCCAGAATGGAATTGATTAAGTCAATGATGAATATATTGGCATAAATGGAATTGTTACATCTGGGGCATTACAAACTCTCCTCCACTACGAAAAGATCTCGTCCCGAGATCTAGGACTGAAACAACTCCGGATATTCAGAACGGAGGTGATCCTCACGTTCCCACGTAGCTTCTTGATTGGTATGGTGTGACCACTTCACTTTCAGGAACTTGATTGATTTGTTGCGAGTCTTGCGCTCGATCTCTTCAAGGATAGCAACGGGGTGCTCATGATAAGACAAGTCGGCTTGAAGATCAATTTCTTCGAAGGCAACAATGCGCTCGGGCATCTTGAAGCACTTGTGAAGTTGTGACACATGGAACACGTCGTGCACGTTGGAGAAGTTTGGAGGAAGCTCAAGTTGGTAGGCGAGGTCGCCTCTTTTCCCAAAAATCTTGAAAGGGCCCACATATCTTAAAGCTAGCTTGCCCTTGATACCGAACCTCTGAGTGCCCATCATAGGAGAAACACGGAGATACACATGATCACCAATTTCGAAAGCCAAGTCACGATGCTTGCCGTCATAGTAGCTCTTTTGGCGTGATTCGCGACCTTGATATTCTCACGTATGACTTTGCACATTTCTTAGGCCTCTGAGATAAAATCATTGCCAAGGAGTTGACGTTCACCAGTCTCGGACCAATTGAGAGGGGTACGGCACTTTCTGCCATAGAGAATTTCAAATGGTGCTTTGCCTGAACATGCTTGGAAGCTGTTGTTGTAGGAGAATTCAGCAAATGGAAGACAGTCTTCCCATTTCATGCCAAAGGAGATTACACATGCCCTAAGCATATCTTCAAGAATTTGGTTCACCCTCTCGACTTGACCACTTGTCTAAAAATGGAAAGTTGTGTTGAGGCAAATCTTGGTACGCATAGCTGACTGGAAGGAATCCCAGAATTTGGAAGTGAACAAGCTTCCACGATCTGAGGAGATTACTTGAGGGATACCATGCAAATAGACAAGTCTTGAGGTGTACAGCTCTGCCAGTTGTGCTGCGTTGATGGATTCCTTGACTGGAAGAAAATGAGCCACTTTTGTGAGCTTATCAATCACCACAAGTATAGCATCGTTTCCTCGCTTGGACGTGGGGAATCTGGTGACAAAGTCCATCTCAATGTGATCGAATTTCCACTCGGGAATAGGGAAAGGTTGGAGAAGTCCGGCTGGACATTGATGCTCTGCTTTGACTCTGCGGCAGACATCACACTCGTTCACGAATTAAGCAATTTCTCTTTTCATACGAGTCCACCAATAGGATTGCTTGAGGTCATGATACATCTTGGAGCTGCCTGGATGTATCGAGAGAAGGGAATTATGAGCCTCGTTCATTATGAGCTTCCGTAGGTCACCTTATGGAACCACAATCCGGTCCTCAAAGAATAAGGTGTCCTTGTCATCAATGCGGTAGCACTTGCACTTTGGAGTACCTTTGGCAATACCATGCTTCACTTTCTTCACCATAGCATCAAGAAGTTGAGCTTCACGGATTTGATCTTCCAAGGTAGGAGCGACTTGAAGGTTGGCAAGAAATCCTCGCGGAGCAATTTGAAGGTTGAGTTTCAGGAATGCTTCATAGAGATCCGGTTGGAACGGTTTGAGGATGAGACTATTGCAATAAGCCTTTCTGCTCAAGGCATCTGCAATCACATTCGCCTTGCCAGGAGTGTACTCAATGCTTGGGTTTTACTCTTGAATCATTTTGACCCAACGAGTCTGATGAATGTTGAGGTTTGGTTGGGTGAAGATATACTTCAGGCTCTTGTGATCGGTGAAGATGTCCACTTTCCTGCCCAATAGAAGGTGTCTCCACGTGATCAAGGCATGAAAAACTGCTGCTAGCTCAAGATCATGTGTGGGGTAATTTTTCTCATTTGGTTTAAGCTGACACGAAATGTATGCAACGATCTTCTTGTCTTGCATGAGAACACCACCGAGACCTTGCAATGAAGCATCACAGAACACTTCATAAGGCTTGTACTCATCCGGAGGAGTAAGTACCAGAGCAGAAATGAGCTTCTCTTTGAGGGTACCACGTCACAATCAGGAGTCCACGAGTACTTGACACTCTTTTGCAACAGGTCGGACATAGGCTTGGCAATCTTGGAGAAGTTCTCAACGAACCTTCTGCAATAGCTTGCGAGGCCGAGGAAACTTCGGAGTTGCTTGACATTTTGAGGAGGTTCCCACTTCACAATAGCTTCAACCTTCTTGGGGTTAACTGAAATGCCCTTGGCAGAGATAATATGACCAAGATATGTTCGAAGCACAAGTTTGATATGTTCGAAGCAAAATGGACTGAGTGTAGAACATTGCCATGGTAAATATAAAGCAAAGTGTAAGCAACATAGATGTAGTTATATATGTATGGATGAAGCATGGTAGTGATGCAATCTCAACATACTTGTATAATGATGATAGTCAGGTCCAAAATTGGATGAGGATGGTATCGAGGCCGATACGTGCGACCAACAACGGCTGCTCCCTTCAACTTCGAACATAGACAAGAAAGAGATGAAAAAGCGCAACATAAATCCTTTGACTGACATTGTAGCTAAAATTGGGAAGCATATGTACATCATGTACGTACCAAATTTAGAGATATTACCCTGATTTAGTCATACAATACACAATAGAGTCGAGAAATATGACTCACTCATACAATGCACGATGGAGTGGACAAATAGTGAATCAACCATACAAATACACAATGCAGGTGGACAAAATTCATCAAACAACTCTCGGAATATTCATATATGTTATACATTAGAGAGGGCTATATCGAGATTCTCCAGGATTACCTATGTTAGATGAGGATGGTACCTACGGAGGAGGTGCGGGCGACTCCAGCAATTTCCTTGTGTGATGGATTCGTTCGACAACCGATACGATGCTTCGCTGTGGTTGATTGGACGCCGTGGGACCCGATGCAAGTGTATATGACCATGACGACGACGAATTGCGAGCTTGCTGATCATACACGGTGTGGCTATTGCTAGGCACAACTTTGGACCCACACACCTGCATGATGAATCGCATGTGAACAGGGGATGCTGGCTCATGGCGGAGAGAAGGGCAGGGATGAGATGGGTGAGCTCGGGAGCAGGCGATGGGGATGGGACTGGTGGGTTTGGGCAGGTGAAGTTAATGCTGGAGTGATTATGGGTGTATATGTGACTGGATGATCAAGTTGTTTTGAAAACGAATCAAAGGATTGTGGAGGCAATCTCGACCGTGAGATGAAAGAAGCATCAACGACGCGTGACTGGTCTAACGGATGTTTGTTATGAGACGTTTGCTAGGAAGTGTTTCCCTTTACATTAACGGGGTTGAATCGAACATGGCATACATCAACGGCAGATGCAGTAAGTCGAAAACAGGACGCTATTCCGTTGGCTACGGCTGCGAGTGTACACATAGCCCGACAAAGATTCGACTCTCGGCTTCATCAAAGGATAGTCTTGGTTGGTGTTGTTTTTTAAGATGCAAGTCAAGTACTCCCTCCGTTCTTAAATATTTGTCTTTCTAGACATTTCAAATGGTTACAACATACGAATGTATGTAGACATATTTTAGAGTGTAGATTCACTTATTTTACTTCGTGTATAGTCATTTGTTGAAATTTCTAGAAAGACCAATATTTTTTGAACGGAAGGAGTAGATGGGAAGCTGTAGGCTTAGACCCAGTTTGACTGGTGGATTCAACCCGCACAACTGTAAACGGGCTAGGCTAAAAAAAGGTCTAAACGGGCTGGTCTGAGGACGGGTTTGATTCAGAAAATTGATCCAATCCACGCAGCTCCAGTCGAAGTATCCTCAAGGCGGTCGTGGCGGCGCATCGGTGAAGGCTTGGATGGTAGCTGGAAGGCCGACGGCGGCGAGGGCGAAACGGAGGTGGAGAGGGGGACTGCAGGCGCGGAAGTGAGCTCATCGACCCAGCCGACGGCAAGGTCTAGCTTTGCTCACCATACTCCGGCACCCCGCGTGGCACAGGTGACGCATACACCGGCCTCGCCTCCTCCTCCCTCTTCTTATTGCTTGTGACCACTCGGAACTCAGATCGGCTCCTCCGAGAGGTTACCTCTTAATATTGCCGGATACATGCAAACGAATTTCTCGACGATGGCAGACGATACTTTCAGTACTGTATCCTGCCAAGTGCCAACAATAGTACTATGTGGTACCGCAGAAATGGAAACACATCCTTAATTATGCTGTTTTATTTTTCTTGCGGGTGACATGCTATGCTATAGATCGTTCTAGTTGACTTCATATTTCTGGCCAACAATAATCTGTTCTCTATGTTTTGCTTCGGCTCAGTGTCCCAGATCGTGTTAGTTCTGCATGTGTCTTCTTTGTTTACTGAAACTAGCAGTAACAACAGTGCAATACAGTGTTGTTTGGAAAATTTCAGTAGAAAAAATGGTTCCGTTGTCAGACCCGAGCTAGTCTGACGGCTCTAAACACAACAATTCAGGCTGAACCAGTGAGTTTTACTCAATTTCAGAAGAAAGTTCGAGGAGTTCGAGCTGGTTACAGATGAACTAAGCCGACCAGGAACACTGGCGGCGGCAAGGGGGAAACCCTAGAAACAACAAGATACCTAAAACTCGTCTCCAGATCGGGGCTTTATAGCCTTACAAACCCAGGAAAGGAAAAGAAAAACAGAGACAGAGTGGCTGAGCCACTGTTGCCTTTTCGCCGAAGGAGAACAGCGACGCTCCAGCTGCGAGGAGTCGTCCGATGCTTGATCCACGGTGTTGGCTTCCTCATAATCCAGCGAAGCGGTACGAACGAAGCCGAAACGTTGGATCTGAGCTGGACGGCTGATCTGAGTTCGCGCGCTCTGTATAACGGTTCAAACTGACTGAACTTCAGTGACAGGTGTTGCACATCTTCAGATACAGAACTGGGTCCTGACAATCCCCCCTGTTGAGACCAAGCCTGTCCTCAGGGTTGGAAGTGAGGGAAGACTCGTTGGATAAAGGTAGCATCCTCCCAGGTTGCTTCCTCCAAAGGTAAGTTGCTCCACTTGATGAGCCATCTGACCACCGGTATGTCAATATCGCCCTGCTTGCGTGGTACTAGTTTTCGTTCCAGCAAGGTTTCCGGTTCGAGCAGAATTGTTCCATCTGGGTTGAGGAGGGGAAGTTTGGCATTGGGGATTGCTGTTGGACCAATGTGCTTCTTCAATTGGCTGATATGAAAGGTATGGTGTAGCTTGCAATCGTCAGGCAGGAGTAATCTGTAAGAAACAGTGCCAATTTTCTGCATAACCCTAAATGGTCCATAGTACTTTGAATGCAGCTTGAAACACTTATGGATGCTGAGGGTAGTGTGCCTGTAGGGTTGGAGTTTCAAATATACCATATCACCAACCTCCAATGTCCTCTCAGATCTCTTCTGTGTCAGTTTCTTCGATCTCATCAGAACTAGCTGTGTAGTAAACAAGTTCAGCATCTTCTGGGTATTGCTCTTGCAAGGCCTGTATTTGAGCTTGATTAGCTAATTTGCAAATCTTTTTGTGGCCTGGGAACCAAGGGTCCTTGCATTTATAGCAAATGCCTTTTAATCGAGCCTGTTGAATAATATTTGTAGTGTTATTTACAGCTGGTTTTCCTGGGTCGAACTGCACCTGTCTTCTAACTTGTGGTTGTGCCAACTGTGGAATTTGTTTCCTAGCTGGCTGGGCTTGCTCCATTCTTCTGGCCAACCATATAGCTTTTTGCAAGTCTTGAGGTTCATGGCATTGCACATAGTGTTGAATGTTGTCGTGTAACCCAGAGACGAAGCTGTGCTTGTAATAGTCATTTGGTAGGGCTGGGTTATCTCTCCTCATTAGGTTCATGGACTGTTCAAATTTAAGGATATAGTCATTAACTGTTCCAGTTTGCGTGAGAGCATGGAATGTCCTAACATTATCACAGACTGAACTCTCAGAGAATCTGTCCCCAATGTATCTGCAGAACCTATACCAGGGTACTGTGCTGGCATTGAATCCAGTTCCTCTCCACCATTCAATAGCAGGACCCTTTAGGTAGGTAACTGCAATTTCAGTTTTCTGATCAATTGGTGTTCTTGCAGCTTCAAAGTAGAGCTCAATGGTCTGTATCCAAGAGTCAGTACCACTGCCCTCAAACTCAGGGATGTTGTATTTTGCTGGTTTAACTGTTGCAAGAGGTCTTCTGTCTTGGACTTGGTCTGCTTGTAGATTGCCCACTCTTCTGTCCTGCTGTGGGAGTGGGTAGTAAGCTTGCTCCTGGTCACCTTGTAGGACTTGGTGTGCATTTGTTGCTGTAGGACCTACAATTGGAGGTCTTTGTTCCTGAACCTGGTTTTTGTCCGCAAAATGGGGGTGTCGATAAGGAATTTTGTTGCTGCCGTCCAAGTTGAGCTCTTTTCCAGTGTTTTTGTCCACCAATGTTGCAGAACCCATTGTTGGTGGTGTTTGCTGAGCCCCGGGGAGGTTGTTGAGGGGGCCCTGGGGTGTATGGTGCTGCCCACTACCTTGACCTGCTTCCAGAGGGCTGGGTGGGATTTCCCTGGGTTTTGGGAAGCCAGAAATGAAATTGTTCAGTGAGCTCTGAAGTTCCCCGAGTGTTTTCTGTAGGGACTGAAAATTGTTGCCGACATGGTCTCTGAAATCCTCAAAGTCTCTTCGATCGTTTTCTCTGTTTTGCTGGAGGGTTTTTACATCCAACTGCAGGGATTGCAGCTCCAGGTTGTCCGTAGAGGAAGAATCGATCGGGCCCGTCATGGTTTGAAGAAGGGAGACAGAGAGGGTTTTATAACTGGACAGAACCCAGTAACCTCACTGAAGAAGATCAGTCAGCGAAGGAGGGGATTTTACAACAGCCGGAGCTGCAACCTGACCTTGGCCTTTTGATCCTGCCGCCGCCTGCACCGCCACCAACGCCGCGCCGCCGGAAGTACACCGGATCTGGGTGGGAGGGTGGGATTTTACCGCAGAGACGGTGTGTCTAAGCAACCACTTCCTGACACCAGAACTGTACCGAATTTCACCGCCGCCAGTTGCTGCCGGAAGACCACCGCCGCCCAACGATTCCGGTGAGAGGTGGAGGATTTTACGGCTCCTCCAACTCCACCTCGGCACCAGATCTTAGCGCCTCCGAGGAGAAACTTGGCTCTGATTACCACTTGTCAGACCCGAGCTAGTCTGACGGCTCTAAACACAACAATTCAGGCTGAACCAGTGAGTTTTACTCAATTTCAGAAGAAAGTTCGAGGAGTTCGAGCTGGTTACAGATGAACTAAGCCGACCAGGAACACTGGCGGCGGCAAGGGGGAAACCCTAGAAACAACAAGATACCTAAAACTCGTCTCCAGATCGGGGCTTTATAGCCTTACAAACCCAGGAAAGGAAAAGAAAAACGGAGACAGAGTGGCTGAGCCACTGTTGCCTTTTCGCCGAAGGAGAACAGCGACGCTCCAGCTGCGAGGAGTCGTCCGATGCTTGATCCACGGTGTTGGCTTCCTCATAATCCAGCGAAGCGGTACGAACGAAGCCGAAACGTTGGATCTGAGCTGGACGGCTGATCTGAGTTCGCGCGCTCTGTATAACGGTTCAAACTGACTGAACTTCAGTGACAGGTGTTGCAAATCTTCAGATACAGAACTGGGTCCTGACATCCGTTAAGAGAGTGTTGTCGTGAAATAGAGCCCCAATTCATTTGAAAACTTGCTGAAGTCCCTAGCTGTTCTTCGTATTTCGGTTCATCAAAGCAGAAAACCAGCTTAATAGCTGTTCTCTTTTTGTAACCTCTTATTATTACTATAGCTAACTATACTCTGAAAAGAATAATCTTGATTTCTCTGATAGCTTTGCTACAACGAAGATAGCAAACTAATCGACCTCTTCCAGATACTTAAAGGCCCTTAGCACATGCCAGCTCTTTGCCCTATATTTGAAAGATTAAGACAGCAGTATAAATAATAAGTGAAATATCATAGGCTTTAGTTATGTACTATATTCTCTTAACCATCTGTTACACAACCCATCTTCCGTATCCATTGCGCATCTGCATGGGAAATCAAGAGTCAGCTATTGAGGAGCACATTCAGCTTCCTCCAATCAAAGCAGCTGATACCTTTGACCACTGTTGCCCTTTCACCAAATTATGGTGATCAATCTGTCTAGTTCTTTGATTTTATATTTCTATTGCAAAGATTTGCAGTAGGCTATATAAAGGAATATTTGCGCAGCTTCTCAGTTATTGATATTTTTGATACACTAGCTAAGCTCAACAGTTCATGTTCTTTCTTATATGTACATAATCTTGTGATGTGATCTTTTGTGACAATGGTCATAACAGGTTTGATTATTTTATGATTGTTGTATGTAGGCAATGGTGAGGAAAGAGGTGAACTGTTAGTGATGGTCAAGAACACTGATGTCGCGAAGATTTGTCTTTAGGTTTCTCTTTACAGTTTAGTAAGCAGATTAATAAGAATGGAGGGTTGGATTGGACCCATGAAGGTGCTGCATACTGATTTATACGAAGATTACTCAACCTCTGTGTTTGTGTATCTTAGAATCTAGGACTCGGACTGTTAGAACTCAGAACTTGAATTTAACTGAGAACAGGCTGATCCATCCAATCAGGTTTCATAAGCAATTCAAAAAGTAGAGGGAGAGTGGTCTGAACGTGTGATGCTCGTGGTGCTTCTGACACTGCAGGAAATAGTGATCCAGCAACAAAGCAAAGTTGGTTGGTACTGCAGCTATCCACGTGGAAATAGAATCACAAGAGAGTGATCCTGGTTCTTGTTAAATCTGGTATCTTGGTTAAATACGGGATTGCTGCTGACCCTAGGGACACTGAAATGGCTGATGCGCCTAGAGATCCAGCGCTTTATGATCCCACAGAGCTAGAAAAATTGAAAACTTTTGAATGTGAAGGAAATCAACCTGAGGATGCTTTAGACCTGCAAAACAGGTCAAAGGGTATTAGAGGAGTAGAAGCCAATTATGCTTTGAAGCTTGCGAACAATCCTCCAAAGAGATCTAAGTTGGATGAACACAAAGTAGCAATGCTTGGTAAAAAACGAGCTAGACAAACTGTGATAATTAATGACGAGGATGCAAAACAAGCTGGTATAATGGCAATATCAACACCCAGGAGACAATCTCGTGGGGCTGGCGAAATAGCTGCAGGAACACAGAACCAGCTGGCCATCAGAGACCAGAGGCAATCTGAAATGATGGGTTCAGAACGAAGTAATTCTGCCACCCCAAGTGGTAGAAATGCAGATTCCAATGGTGATGTTGAGTTGGCATCTCCGAACTGGTCAAAGAAAATGAATGCTGAAGTACCCCCCTCAGATGGGCATCAACAATCAGTACCAAGGCAGGCCACTTTGAGGCAAACCATGGATTCCAAACAGTTCAAGGGCCGACCAGTCTCTTCTCAGAGAGCAGATGTAACAGGGCAGAACACGGCAGATCAGAAACAAGCCAACAAGAGGTCTCTTGTTTCCAAGAAAGAAGCTTCAGCAAATAATACACAGTATCATGACACATCTGTTGAACGACTTCTACAGGAAGTGACAAGTGATAAGTTCTGGCATAATCCAGGTTAGTTCTCCTACATTATCCATGTTTCTTTTGGATCTCTTTAGTTTAATTAACACAGTTGAATACAGTTGCTTAATCTGGAAAATTATATGCTGTGTGATGAGAATGAATTATGTATGATGTGCTTGCTTAATCTGAAAGCTCACTGCTTTGTGTATGTATTCAAGGTTGTTATAGTTTGCTCAATGTATGTTTTATTTTGTGCTCTCATGTTTGATACTCTGGCACTTTTTATTTTGCGTCTTCACTATTTCATCATTGATGGAAAGACTACTTTTGTGCGTGTGCCTGTAATTTAACAAAGCACATTTTATCTAAGCAGAGGAGTCGGAACTTCAATCTGTTCCTGGAAGCTTTGAATCTGCTGAGGAGTACATTAGAGTTTTTGAGCCTTTGCTTTTTGAAGAATGCAGAGCTCAGCTACACAGTTCTTATGAGGAATCTCTTGAGGCTGTCTCAAGGGATGCACATGTGATGGTGCAGGTTAGAACCGTGGATAGGCGTGAAAGAGGTATATCTTCCACTTTTTTATTCATGGCATGTTCTGTAGTATGCACTCGTTTCTTGATGCAACCATCACCTGACCGAATCATGATTAATGTGTCCAGGGTGGTATGATGTTCTTGTTCTACCAGCACATGAATATAAATGGACTTTTAAAGAAGGAGAAGTTGCAGTTTTGTCATTCCCTCGGCCTGATTCAGGTGGCTCTACTGTATTTCTCTTTTAGTAGTAGTTTACTGAGTGAGCAGATATTTTACTCTCGAGAAAGTGTTTTGATAACACCGCTTATTAACCCATTTCATTGTTTTTTAGCTGTACAGTCAAGTAAATCTAATAGGAAGACTGTTGGTTCAAATGAAGATGCCGAGTCAGAGTGTGGACGGCTTGTTGGTAGAGTCTGGCGCCATATGCCTAATGATACACGTGATCCCGTTGGAGCAATTATCCGTTTTTATGCTGGGAACACATCTGATTCTAGCTGGTAATTTGATGTTTCCGATATCACTGTTATCTGTTTCTTAGCTGGCTAACCACATATTGGAATGCATTTGAACTAGTGTTTGTTGAACTTGGTTTTGTTGGAGCCTTGCTATTAGTTCTTTGCGAATGGATTTATCATTGTGAATGCTCATTCTTTAACAATCCGCCACTCTGAAAGTTAATACTATTTGCTCATTAAGACTTCACCCTGCTCTGGTCATACATGCATATAATATCCACAATAAATGCGATTTTCTGTAAGATAGATTTATTGTTTTATTCTTAGGCATAGTTTTTTTTTTTGTATAAAGGGTTACTTGTTGTCAACAATGCAGTTTTTTCCACTCACTGTTAAATTGAACTCTTGGACATGCATGCGACATCTGCTCTGCAACTTTTTTTTCGAGAAAACGCAAAAGCTTTGCGTTTCTTTGCATTGAAAAGTGAGGAGTTTAGTTACAAACGTCCAGGGACGCGTGAATTACAGCAAAAAGCTTAATTAGTGTACATCCCATGTTTGTGGCAGAACCAGCCGTAGGCCGGGTGCCCCAGCAGCCGCCCAGGAGGAGGCCTCGTCCTTGATCCTGTCGAGAAGCGTGTTCATGGATGGCGATGCGTTGTCGAAGACGCAACTGTTCCTGTGTTTCCACACCATCCAGGGCACGAGCAGGGCTTTGCGAAGTCCCGGTGGCGTGTTCTTCCTGGCATGTTTCCACCAGTCCATGAGAGAGGGTTCGCGGTTGGGGATGGGGGCTGGGATGCGCAGCCAGGCCAGTGCCTCGTGCCATGCCTGGCGGGCGAAGGGGCATTCCAGCAGCAAGTGCCGGAGCGTCTCCGGTTCTTGATCACATAGGAGGCAGCGGGGGTGGTGTTGCAGTCCATGTCGGGCGAGCCTGTCGGCCGTCCAGCACCGGTCTTGATTGGCAAGCCAGTGGAAGAATTTCACTCTCGGTGGCGCCCAACACTTCCAGATGAGCTTCCAGGAGTAGCAAGTGGTCGATCCATAGAAGGTGGCCTGGTAGCAGGATTGTGCTGAGTATGTGCCGCTCGCGGTCCATTTCCAAATCAGCTTGTCCGGGGCGGCGGAGAGCACCGTGCGTTGCATGAGCTGCCATAGCTGCAGGTACTGTCCTATCTCGTGCAGGCCCAGGTTGCCGTGAATGTCGCGTGCCCAGGAGTTGCCGAGCATCCCGTCTGCCACGGTTCTTGCCATGCGCCGTCGCTTGGGGATGCAATTGTAGAGATTAGGCAATAGTTCACGGACGGATTGGCCGTTGATCCAGCGGTCCTCCCAGAGCAGGGTGGTCTGTCCATTCCCGATGGCCATGGTCGTGGATGCCCGGAATAACGCGCGCTCCATGGGTGAGAACTCGAGGTCGAGTCCTTGCCAGGCTCGCTCAGGGTCCGTTTTGGCGAACCACAGCCATCGCAGCCGCAGGGCGAGGCCGGCGCGTTCAAGGTCGCGCACTCCTAGCCCCCCAAGTTCGATGGGGCGACAAACGCGGCTCCAGTTGACGTGGCAGTGCCCTCCGTTGGCAGCGGCGCGTCCGGCCCAGAGGAATCCGCGTTGAATCTTCTCGAGCTGCTTAATGGTCTTCTTAGGGGGGGCGAATGCGAGTAGTTGGTGCACTGGGATAGCACAGAGTACCGATTTGACCAGTGCCAGGCGCCCAGGTTTGGTCATCAGCCAAGCCTTCCAGGATGGGAGACGCGCGGCAACCGCGTCGACCATGGGCTGCAGTTGGGCGGCAGTCGGACGGCGCGTGGACAGGGGGATGCCGAGGTAGGTGATGGGGAGTGTCACCACCGGGCAGCCGAGGTGCGCGATCGTCTCAGCAGCCGCCTGGTCGCCGTGTAGGACAGTAGCTGAGCTCTTGGCGAAGTTCTCTGCTCTGCAACTCATTGTAGCTTCCTATATCATACTTGATGCTGGCAACTATAGCAGCCTATTGCCCTATTGGCTGGATTTAAGCTACACCGCAGCTAAACGTCACTCATCCGAAGTTCCGAACATGCTTTGTCGTAAGGTTCATGGGCATATTTGTTTTTGGGTTTTAGCTGCTAGGTTGATAGGTTCAACTCATATTCTTTGCTAACTTTGCTTGATGTTACGAACACTATAACTTGACTGTTTATCTATTGTTTGTACATTTGTTAACTGAATCCTGTACGTTCAGTCGTCTTATTATTCTTTTTGTGTTGTATTTGCGACAGCGGGACTAATGTTCTGGGGAAACTCCAACCTCAAAGCACCTGGTATCTAACTGGTCTCGGTTCTCTTGCAACAACACAAAGGGAGTATATTGCGTTGCACGCATTCCGCCGTCTTAATGTGCAGGTGATATACAGTATATACTTAGTTAAATGCTATCTGGATTTCTTGGTTAATATTTCTTCAGTTGGTTTTGATCGAAATCTTTCCATTAGATGCAACATGCAATTCTTCAGCCGAGTCCAGAGCACTTCCCCAAGTACCAAGAGCAGCCACCTGCTATGCCTGACTGCTTCACTCCAAATTTTTCTTGTCATCTCCATCATACATTCAATGGGCCTCAGCTATCAGCAATTCATTGGGCTGCAATGCATACAGCTGCTGGCACAGGCAATGGAGTAGTGAAGAAACAAGAACCATGGCCTTTCACATTGGTACAAGGTCCTCCAGGGACAGGGAAAACTCATACTGTTTGGGGAATGCTAAATGTTATTCATCTTGTTCAGTATCAACATTACTATGCTGCTCTGCTAAAAAAACTTGCTCCTGAAAGTTACGAGAAAGTTTGTGGTAGTGCTAGCAGCACCTCAGAAGCTGTTGCTGCAGGCTCAATGGATGAAGTTTTGCAGAGCATGAATCAGAACCTGTTTCGCACTCTTCCCAAGCTTTGCCCCAAACCGCGGATGCTTGTTTGTGCCCCATCAAATGCTGCAACAGATGAGCTGCTTGCTCGTGTTCTAGATCGTGGTTTCATAGATGGTGAGATGAGGGTCTACCGCCCTGATGTTGCCCGGGTTGGAGTTGATTCACAGTCACGTGCTGCACAAGCTGTTTCAGTTGAGCGACGGACGGAACAGCTTTTAATGAAGGGACGAGAGGAAGTAATTGGGTGGCTGCATCAACTAAAAGTCCGTGAACAACAATTATCACAAGAGATAGCACTTCTGCAGAGGGAACTTAATATGGTTGCAGAGGCTGGTAGATCTCAGGGTTCGTTTGGAGTAGATCCAGATATGCTTGCTCAAAGGGATCGTAACCGTGATATACTGCTTCAGAAACTTGCTGCTTCTGTAGAAAGCAGGGATAAAGTACTGGTTGAGATGTCACGCCTGTTGATATTAGAAAGCAGGTTCCGTGTTGGCAGAAACTTCAATCTGGAAGATGCTAGGGCTAGCCTGGAAGCTAGTTTTGCCAGTGAAGCGGAAATTGTTTTTACTACAGTATCAAGCAGTGGTCGCAAGTTATTTTCTGCCCTTAATCATGGCTTTGATATGGTTGTTATTGATGAGGCTGCTCAGGCCAGTGAAGTAGGAGTCCTCCCTCCACTTTCACTTGGTGCAGCTAGATGTGTCTTGGTTGGTGATCCACAGCAGCTCCCTGCCACTGTAATTAGCAAAGCAGCTGGAACTTTACTCTACAGCAGGAGTCTTTTTGAGAGGTTTCAGCAAGCTGGTTGCCCTACCATTTTGCTGTCAGTGCAATATCGGATGCATCCCCAGATCCGTGAATTTCCATCAAGATACTTCTACCAAGGCCGCCTTACAGATAGTGAAAGTGTCTTCAGCTTGCCCGATGAGGCATTCTATAGAGATGCATTGATGGCACCTTACATTTTCTATGACATCTCGCATGGGCGTGAGTCCCATAGAGGTGGGTCATCTTCATACCAGAATGTCCATGAAGCACAGTTTGCATTGTGTTTGTATGAGCATCTTCAGAAGTTCCTGAAAGCTAATGGTGGCAAGAGAGCATCTGTTGGTATAATCACTCCTTATAAGTTGCAGTTGAAGTGTCTTCAGCGGGAATTTGCGGAGGTTATGAATACCGAGGATGGGAAAGATATCTACATAAACACAGTTGATGCTTTTCAAGGCCAGGAGCGTGATGTGATTATTATGTCATGTGTCCGTGCCTCAAACCACGGTGTCGGTTTTGTTGCAGATATACGCCGTATGAATGTTGCTCTTACTCGAGCTAGGAGGGCTCTATGGGTATCCCCTCCGTCCTCCTTCCAAAAATATGCATCAAGAGCAATGTACTGGTGTTGTTTTGCTGCTAGTCTTGTGCCATCGTACTAATATATCTTTGTTGTTTTCTAGGTTATCGGTAATGCCAATGCCCTCATGCAGTCAGAGGATTGGGCGGCACTGCTAGCAGATGCAAAGGCGAGGAAGTGTTTCATGGACTTGAGTAGCATCCCGAGTGACTTCCTAGGTATGAACAAATTTTCAAACGCCTGGGGCCTGAATTCTTCAAGCAATACAAGGTACATGAGGACTAGTGGACCAAGACCGAGGCATTTCGACATGCTTCCGGCACCCAGGATGGGCATGACGGCGGGTGAGGATGGCCATCCCAACTCTGTCGCGAGAAATGGTAGTTACCGGAATCTGTCCAATGATGTGGGGCATCCTGGTAATAGGTCTAGAGATAATTTGCAGTTTGGGAGGATCAGGGGGCCGAATCCGTCCAATGATCCGAGGAGACAAGCCTAAGGAGAACAAATTGGTGTCTGCAGTTTTTTGCGTGGAGTGGTGCAGCATGGAAGAACGATGATGAAGCAGGATGTTGGCTGTTGCTACTAATGGGATGCTGTCGTATTGGGACATGGGCTATGGGCTCTTGATTTTGTTTGGCTGCTGAACAAATGGCTGCCTCAGGCCCTCGGCGTTATGGAACCATGCAGGACGGAGTTATTTGAACAAGGCTGTCAGCTGGACAGATGTTGCCTGGCATTGCTTTAGTCTGCTTTCTGTAGATTTATGTATTGTACGCGAGCGGACATTTTCCTTTTAAAACCTGATCTATAGCGGGTAAATCTGGGCTAGGTCATTTTGAAACACTCATATGGTGGGTTAGGGCTAAAGGTTTGCGACTAGATATGCCATGGATGACAGCCTGCATAAATTCCTTTCTTCGTGTACAGAAAGAAATCCGCATCTAGAACAAGTCCATTATCTAGTTCGGGTATTCTGTTTGGTATGGCGCTGTATTTTGGATGCTACGTCGGTCGATGCTTCTGTGCTTGCACTGTCTTAATGCTGTACTCCCTCGTATACAAATGTAAGACGTAGATCACTAAACATCTTATATTTGTTTACAGGGATTCTCTCTTGATCTCAATTCAAAACAAAAATAAAGTATCCGACATTTGAACATAAAAAGTAAGGAGCAGTTCCACTTTGTGACTCTGCCTCCGCCGGCGGCCACTCCGGCCCCGGCGTCCACCTCTCCCGCCGGCGGCCCCTCCGGCCCCGGCGTCCACCTCTCCCGCCGGCGGCCCCTCCGGCCCCGGCGTCCACCTTCCCGCCGTCGGCCCCTCTGGCCCCGGAGTTTTCCCCTCCTCCGCCGGCGGTTTTCCTGGCCCCGCGTTTCTCTTCCCTCCCCTTCTTTCCCCCTCTTCTTCGGTGCGCCATGGGGTCCGGCTCCGCCAGCCCTGCTTCGGTCTCTTCCAAGCTGCAGCCCATCGTCTCCGGGCTCGGGCTCTCCTGCGCATCTGGCTCCGAGGGCTCTTCGACTGCGGCAGGCGGCGCTCTCGCCGGGGCGGTGTTGGGGCCGGCCGCAGGCTCGACGGCGCCATGGCGCAAGCCTGGGCCGTCGCGCAAGGCCCTCTGGCGCAAGAGGCGGGCGCTTCGGCTTCAGGCTGGGTCTGGTGCTGCTAGGCCCCGCTCTTCGCGCTCGCCGGCGTCGTCTTCGGAAAGGAAGGAAATTCCGGCGGATCTGTTCGGCCTCTGTTTCAGCTGCTTCCGCGAGGGTCATCGCCGGGAGGACTGCTGGTTCCCCCCGCTCTGCATCCGCTGCGGGTTGGAGGGGCACATCTCGTCGGCGTGCAAGAGGCCTCGGAGCCCCAGGGCTGAAGAGGACCTCCGGCGTGAGGCAGTGGCCAAGGTTGCACGCGTCTCGCAGCCGTCGACGCAGGCCGGACCTGCGAGCAGGCTGACACCGGTGGCTAGGCAGACCGTCTCTTTGGGGAGGTCCTCGCCAGCTCCGGCTGTCACCGCACCTGTGGGGTCCGGGCAGGCGTCGGCTGCAGCGGTGCATTCGTCCAAGATCTGCGTTCTCCGCCGCACGTCGGAAGTTGATGATCTTGAGCAGCGCCTGAGGTTGGCCGTGGTGGCCTATGTGGGCGGCACCAGGCCTGCGGTTTCTGTCCAGGAGGCCGCGGAGGCGTTTGCCGCTCAGCTGCACCTTCCCCGCCATTGTTTCTCGGTGCACAAGTTTCATCCTGAGGATTTCCTGGTGGTGTTTGCGGCGCCGGAGTTGCGCAACAGAGCCTTGGCGGCGGGCACCGTTGAGCACCGTTTCTTCAAGCTGTTCGTCAAGCCATGGCTCAAACAAGCTCAAGCCGTTTCCAGGGTGATGCGCACGCAGGTGGATCTTATGATTGAAGGTATCCCCTCCCATGCTTGGACGGCCGAGACGGCGGCGGAGCTCCTGGGGTCTGCTTGCCTGGTGGAGAGTCTCGCGCCGGAGACTGAGAACCGGGAAGATCTGTCCTTGTTCAAGCTCCGCGCGTGGTGTGTCGATCCCGATGATGTGCCTGTTCACAGAAGGCTTTGGGTGCCGGAGCCGGAAGCGTTTGGAGGGCCGGCTGCGAGGTCGCCGGCGTCTAGGGCGCTGCTGGAGTACAATGTTCTCATCCACCTGGGTCGGATCCGCGAGCACGAGGGGCCAGAAAGATGGTTCAGGCCGCCCAGTTTGGATGGTAGTGGTCAGAGCGGTTTGCCTGATGATTCCGGCGATTTCTCCGGTCTGGGAGAATGGCGGGTCATGCCATGGTCGCGTGGAGTCCGTGATCGGCGTGGAGGTGATGCTGGTGGAGGGGCACCGGGCGGTACGTACTTGCAGGCTCTGATGGGGCGCATCGGGCCTTCGAGTTGGAGAATCCCTCCCATGCATCTGGGCGCGGCGAGGTCGCCGGCTGTCTCCACGGCGGTCACCATGGCCGCGGATGACAGCAAGCCCGCGGTGGAGGCGAGGTTCCCCTTGGTGCAGGATGCCACCGTGGTTCCTGGGCCGGGAGGTGGGGTAGAGCCGGCAGTTTCGGTGGAAAAGTTGGGCCCCGTTTTAAAAGTAGCGGTGGTTTCAACTTTTGACCATGGAAAGGAGGTTGGACCGATGGCGACCAATCACGAGCTGCAGGCGCTGTCTCCGCCAGTGGAGGTTCCCGAGGACGCGGGCTTTGTGGACAAAGGTGGGGACGCTTCGAGGCAGGCCTGGACGGGGTTGGAGGAATCTGGGGATCCCGAGGCTTCCAGGGTGTCCGTGGTAACCACTCCATTGGTGGATGCGGTGAGTGATCACCCCCTGGCCAATCCAGGGTTGCTAGGGGAGCCCGGGTGCGACAAAACGGTCGTGACCGTGTCGGAAGCGAGTGATGGGAGGGGGGTGATAGCGACACCACCCACTTGCGCTGCGTTGCCTGAGAGTACAACTGATGGGTGGGCCCCGGTCCAGGATTTGTTGCTATCTGCGCAGCCAATGGGGACTGTGGGAGAGCCCGGCTTGCTTGCTGATAGGAACGAGGAGGGGCCCGCGCTACAGGAGTTGCATGGTGCATGCACGGACGTGGCTACGTACGTCGCTGGCAAATACGATTTCTCTACGGATTTTGCTGGAAAGGGTGCTCTGTGTGATCCGCAGCTCCAGGCCGGAAATCTCTCGGCCAAGGAGATCATCGCACTTGGGAACATTAAATCCTTCTGTGCCGGGCTGCTCAAGAAGCTCGCACCACCGTTGCTTAAGGAATTTGAGGGGCTCAAAGGTGTTAGGGCAGGACAGGACCCTTTCACGCCTCGTCGTACGACTAGGTCTGCTTGCTCTGGGGGAGCTAAGAAATCTAAAGCCTCCACTGCGGAAACGGTGCTTCTCAAAACTTTGGGTTTAGATTGCGATGATTTGGCTGTTTCGGAGGATGCTATTAGTCAGCTACGGCTGATCTTTGATTCACCACTTCAAGAACCTCAGCTCAGGGCGATTGCTGCCATATTCGGTAAGGCTATTCCGCTCAACCTGGCAGGGGAGGCAGGACTGGACGCGGCCATTTTGGCGCAGTAGGCGTGTCCGGACGGATGTGGTGCGGGAGCCATTCTATTTTCTGATGTCTCTCAACGCCTTGGAGTTGCTCTGTTGGAATGTTAGAGGTCTCAACAACCCGGCCAAGAAGAAGGCGCTCAGATGTTTTGTGGACTCTTTGCGTGCGGCCATTGTCTGTTTGTTAGAAACTAAGCTTGAGGTGGTTAACTCTTTTGTAATCCTCCAGTGCTTGGGACCAAAGTATAATGGTTTCACATACTTACCCGCGTCGGATACGAGAGGAGGCATTATTGTGGCGTGGGACACGTCTAGGGTGATGGTATCGAACTATGTTAATGATACACACTGCATCACCGGCTATGTCTCACCTTTAGATGGAGCCCCGTGGTGGCTCACCGTAGTTTACGGGCCGCAGGAGAACGAGCAAAAAATAAACTTTCTGAACGAGCTAGCTGACAGAAGATCTCTCTGTCCGGGACCTTGGCTAGTTATTGGCGATTTTAACATGATCCTTTATGCGATGGACAAGAACAACTCGAACTTGGACCGTAGAATGATGGGCAAGTTCAAGCAGTTCGTGGATAACAATGCTCTCAAGGAGCTGTTTCTTCATGGACGCAAGTTCACATGGAGCAACGAAAGGGAGACTCCCACCTTAACGAAAATAGATCGTGCTTTTGTATCTGTGGACTGGGAGCTTGAGTACCCGGACTACATGTTGCAGGCTCTCTCCACCCAACATTCTGACCATTGCCCTTTACATCTCACTCTCGATGAACCCTTGCACCACAAAAAGAGGTTCCGTTTTGAGAAGTTTTGGGTCAAGATGGACGGTTTTCTGGAAGTAGTTAAGGAGGCTTGGACGTGCGATGTGCATATCACGGACCCTTTCCTGCGCCTTGATGTATTATTGCGTAGCACGGCTCGAGCTCTGGATGCTTGGGGACAAAAGGAAGTTGGCAATATCAAACTTCAGATTGCCATAGCAAATGTGGTCATCTTGCTGTTCGATCACGCGCAGGAGAATCGGAGACTTACGGAGGCGGAAAGTTGGCTCAGGAGAACTCTTAAGCAACGGGTCCTCGGGCTAGCTTCCCTGGAAAGGACCATAGCTAGGCAAAGGTCGAGGGTTTCTTGGCTCCAGGAAGGGGATGCGAACACACGTCTTTTCCATCTGGTGGCGAATGGAAGACGTACGAAAAACTATATTCCTTCCTTGACCATGGATGGGAACACCATAACCTCTCAACAAGGAAAAGAGGACGCCTTCTACAATGCCTACAAAAACCTTCTAGGAAAGGATGTGGCCCGCGAGTTCACCCTGGACTTGGAGGGTCTCGGTGTCCCTCGCGTAGATCTGTCTGAGCAAGATTGTACATTTACGGAGGATGAAATCTGGGGAGTGATTAAGGATATGCCTTCTGATAAGGCCCCGGGGCCTGACGGATTCATTGGACTTTTTTTCCAAAAAGCTTGGGAAGTTATCAAGGGTGACCTCATTCCGGCTATTCACAAGCTGTTCCTTGGTAATGGTAGGGGCTTTGGGAGGCTCAATCAGGCTCTCATCATCTTATTACCGAAGTCCCCGGATGCGTGTTCGGTTTCGGAGTTTTGACCGATCAGTCTTGTGCATAGTATCCCCAAGATTGCATCCAAGCTTCTCACAACTAGGCTCAGGCCTCGTATGGGGGACCTTGTCCATGTGAACCAATCCGCCTTCATTAAGGGGAGATGTCTGCATGATAACTTCCTCCTCGTGAGGCAAATGGCGCGTTCGTTACACAAGAGGAAGGCTAAAGGAGCCCTACTGAAGCTTGACATCACTAAAGCTTTTGACTCCTTGGCGTGGCCGTTTTTGTTTGAAGTTCTAAGGGCTAAGGGTTTCTCTGAGAGGTGGCTATCCTGGATCGCTATTCTTCTCAATACAGCCACTTCTAGAGTCATTGTTAATGGAAGTGCTGGTAGAAAATTCTTGCATGCTAAAGGGCTAAGGCAGGGGGACTCGATCTCACCACTTCTCTTCGTCATCGCCATGGATGTGCTCACGCACATCATCATCAAAGCTCACGAGACAGGTGTGTTGAGTATCTTCAATGGCTGCAGCCCTGTGCAACGGCTGTCCCTATACGCGGATGACGTGGTCCTCTTTGTGAAGCCCACCTGGCAAGATCTGTTACTGGTGCAGAATGTGCTGACCATCTTTGGTATAGCGTCGGGGCTCAACGTTAACTTTGCAAAATCTTCTGCCATCATGATTAGGGCGGAGCCAGAGGATGAGGAGATTGTTAAGGCGGCCCTGCCTTGGAAGATTGAGACCTTTCCTTGCAAGTACCTCAGATTACAGCTGAGCATTCGTCAGCTCAAAAGATCGGACTGGCAGCCAATGGTAGATGCGGCCTTACGCATCATGCCAGGTTGGCAAAGGGGCCTGGTTACCAGGCCAGGCAGACTGGTTCTTGTTAACCAAGTCATGAGAGCTCGTGCCACGCACCATCTCATGATTGCGGATGCACCAAAATGGGCCCTTAATAGAATTGAAAAGGGTTGCAGAGCCTTTTTCTGGGCTGGCACCGAGGAGGTTATGGGAGGTAAATGTGTGGTGTCTTGGGCACGAGTATGTAGGCCTAAAAACTTGGGAGGCCTGGGTGTTATCGACCTTTACAAGCATGGCATCGCGCTTCGTTTAAGATGGGAATGGCTTAAACGGACGGACACCTCTAGACCGTGGCAGGGCCTCAATCTGACCACGGACAAACACGTTACGAAAGCTTTTGGAAGCTTGGTAAAATGGAAGATTGGTGTTGGTGACAAAATCCTATTCTGGAAGGACAGATGGATCCACGGAGCAACTATCCTGGAATTGGCCCCTCTAGTGGTGAAAAGTGTCCGCACGCATACCGTTAACAGAAGACTAGCTCGGGATGCTTTGCCCTCACACTCCTGGATGAATGATGTGGTGGATAACCTTTGCACGGAAGGTCTAGCCTAGTTCATCGGCCTTTGGGAAATACTGGAGGAGGTGCACCTGGATGACAGGGCTGAGGACTGCCCCATTTGGGCCTGGAACTCATCTGGAACGTACTCTGCGTCTTCTGCATATAAGATGCTTTGTGAAGGAGGAGTGAAATTCCACTCTTTTGGAGCCATCTGGAAGTGTTGGGCTCCGCCTGCTTGCAAAGTTTTCATGTGGCTGGCAGTTCAGCATCGCCTTTGGACATCTGACAGGAGGACCAGGCACGGTCTTCAAGACCAAACCTCTAGGTGTTTTCTCTGTGATCAAGAGGAAGACACGGTAGAGCACATACTACAGCAGTGCGTCTTCTCGAGGTAGGTTTGGTATTACTGCTTTGGCAGGATGAGGATACCCTTGGATCTTTGCCCAACTAACGAATCCAGTTTGGTGCATTGGTGGTCGGAAACCAGGAAGAGAAGATCTAAGCAACACAGGAAGGGTTTTGACTCTCGAGTAATGCTTATATGCTGGACTCTTTGGAAACAGCGGAACGCGAGAGTGTTCGGATCGAGCCAGATCAAAAACGAGCTTAACACGGTGAGTTTGATCTTTGAGGATCTCAAGACTTGGGCCTCGGCAGGAGCTTTTGGAGTTCAGTCTATGAGTGAGTAGTAGAGTGTAGAGTGAGGGAGTGGAGGCTCGGTTAGGCCGCTTGTGGTCATACTGGCTGTTCCTATAACTCTTGTATATATTTTTCTCTCTTCTATAAAGCTAAGGTACGCCTTTGGCGTACCCTCGAAAAAAAATATATATTTGTTTACAGGGGAAATACTCACATACAAATGTAAGATGTTTTAGATCACCATAAACATCTTATATTTGTTTACAGAGGAAATACTAATGTGTTTAACAGCGGGAATAATCACAAGTGTACCTAGCTGAAGCGAGGAGAGTCCCTCCGCAATCTTCCTCCGGCGGCAACCTCGGTCGTCGGTGGTGAGGGTGGTTGGCTAGATCTACCTGAGTGGATCGCGTAGTTGTAGGTTAGGCCCTAGTAGCTTAGGTGTTTCACTTGTTCATTGTCTTGGCCTCGATGCAATATGTCCTATGGTTGGGGATGGATTTGAAAACCAGTTTGTTCATGTAAGGATGATGTGGTGGCGGTGTCATTCTTGTGACTTGTGTTCTTGAGCTTCGTCGTTGCGACAATGTTTGCTCCATCACCGGTGGAGCCTGGGAGGTAGAATAGGAGCAGTTGCAGATTGTCGTCTGCATCTAGAAGATAGTGAATCGTGTGCTGGGTTTGTGGTTGATAGGTATGGTTCGTTCTCCGATGTCTTAGTCGTGAGGAGGTGCCAGATCTGGAGTTTGATGTGTGTTCGAGATATTGCCCTGGCCTGATTCGTTCAAGAGCAATGATTTTGCCTTTGATGAGCCATCTTGGAGGTCTGCAAAGCTGTGTATCAACGATGAAGCCGCGTTGAGCTCAGGTGAGGAGGTGATATGTACTTTTTTTCTTTGGTGGCTACTATGGTAGTGCCGGAGGCAGGTGACAGGTGATGGTGTCCAGCTCAGGGGATTTTTCAGTCTTGATTGCAATTTTCATTCTTCGTTGGTGTTCCTTTGTGTAAAGCCTAGCGTTCTTTTTTAGTTTTATTAGGTCGATGTCTACATGGATTGTACTAGAATCCTGCAGATACAAATAAGATAGGTATTACCATGCAAAAAGAATCACAAGTATAACACCTTCTCAAAATGATTCGGAATTTCCGAAGTTGAACATTCTTAGGAAACCCAAGTAATAACGGACCGTGTGTTGCTACGGGCAACATTTAGCAATTGCAACGACGAATAAGTGAAGAATTACTTGATATCATAGTTGAATATACATGTGTTATGACAAAATATATTTTACCGTGATAACCAAAGGTGTAAGACAGACAAAAAATCAAGTATAACCAAATATTTCTCCAAAATTGAAAAAAAGTGCTCATCGCTTAGAAATTAAAGAAAGGGACAACATGATTTTGAACTTAGTTCCTAAACACATGCATGATTTTATGTCCATTCTAAGTATGCTAAGTATAATTTTATTACCTCGTGAGATCAAGAGATTCGGAGAAATCAGACAATTCCGGGTGATATGAAATTTAGACAGCCTAAATGACATACGACTATGCAATGTTGGCATTGTTCATTGGTTCTAGATCAGTCTTAATCGAAGCTTTTGACTAATTTATCCGCAAATAGATAAATATAGAGAGAAATCAGTGCAATTTCTTTGAAACAAACTACAAAACGTAGACACAACATCATCAACTTGCTCATTGACCCCCTCCCCTCCACCCCAAGGGAAAAACAAAATCAAAATCAGAGGTTATCTCATGAAATATGCACCTAATTGAATAGGAAGGAAAGTTGAAAAGATCCATCGCATATACTATTTGGTGGAAGTCTTAGTTACTTTAATCTTTGCGAGCCAGCAAGTCTCATTGCAACAATCCTTTCACCCCGAGATCTCTTGAGTAATTGTATGCGTAGCAATATGAAATTAAATTGGCATGTGGATGTTGTGCAGAGATACCTTGGTGGGCAAGAGGCTCCCGAGCACCCTCTCGGTCTTCATCTCCCCGGTGCACTACTTCAGTGCCTGCAACCTCGTCGCGTCCATGTACGCATCCTCGCTGGCGCGGTCGACCTATAGACGTCTGCTAGCGCCAACCTTGCCTTGGACGACAAGGAGGAAGACTCTAAAGCCGTGGCAGCGGTGGCATTGACAAGGACGATGACCTCGAGGAAAACAGAGGATGGTGCGGCCCCGGTGCTGCCCATGGCTCGGCCACCATGTGCACCACCTCGAGACCAGACGTGGCGGAGGCCTGGGCGTGAGTTAGCACGGGCACACAACTGGCTACGGAGGCGACAAGATCCTTGGTGGTGCGGGTGGAAGGGCTGCGGCATCAGGGGGAGGACGTCATTGAGGACACAAAGGAACACTGAAAGGATCGATGTGGTTGACTAGAGGGGGAGGGGGTTGAATAGGCAACTACCATTTTTTAGCTTTTCTTAACAAATTAGGGTAAGCAACAAATAGGTTGTCTAGAAATGCAACTAGGTGAGCAACCTATATGATGCTAACAACACAAGCAACACAAGCAAGCCAAGGATACAACACAATAATAACTTGCACAAGGTAAAGGTGAGAAATAACCACAAGTGGAGTCGATGGAGACGAGGAGGTGTTACCGAAGTTCCTTCCCCTTGAGGGTAAGTACGTCTCCGTTGGAGCGTTGTGAAGGCGCAATGCTCCCCAAGAAGCCACTAGGGCCACCGTATTCTCCTCATGCCCTCACACAATGTGAGATGTCGTGATTCCACTAGTGGTGCCCTTGAAGGTGTCGAAGGAACCTTTACAAACACGGTTGGGGCAATCTCCACAACTTAATTGGAGGCTTCCAACAACACGCCGAAGCTTCACCACAATGGAATGTGCCTCAGAGGTGACCTCAACCGTCTAGGGTGCTCAAACACCCAAGAGTAACAAGATCTGCAAGGGATTAGAGGGGGGGGGGGGTGGTCAAATTTTTCTTGGTGGAAGTGTAGATCGAAGCCTTCTCAACAAATCCCTAGAAAATCAACAAGTTTGATTGGCTAGGAAGAGAGATCGGGCGAAAATGAGCTTTGGAGCAACAATGGAGTTTGGGGGAGGAAGAGGTAAGTCTTCTTGGGGAATAAGATCCCCTTTTAGAGTGGGGAACAAGTCCAACCGTTGTGCTCTTCTTAGCCCGCACACAAGCGGTACTACCGCTCCGGGAGAGGTACTACTGCTTCCTCTAGGAAGACAAGGGAGAGATAAGAAACAATGGAGAATAGAGGGCTTGGCGGTAGTACCACGGTGGTAGGGGCGGTACTACCGCCACTACTACCGCTACCACTTCCGCTAGTCCTCCAGTGTCAAAGAAGGTAGCACAATAGTGATCCGGAGATACTACCGTAAAACCTGACACGACAAGTTGAGACCACAGCTGAGAGCGGTAGTACGAGCGGGAGGATACTACCGATGCTGCCCGCGGTACTACCGCTTGCAGCTTTCCACAAGTTCTTTAGCAAGATAGAAGGACAACTCCACCGAAACGGAAATAGCGATTGGTGCAATATGAGTGTGTACATGATGATTCCTCCCAAACCTTTCCGAAGCGTACCCCTTCTTGATAGTGCGGTTTTCCCTACGACTCAAGTCCACCGGAAAAGTAACGCAAGAAATAAAACCGTCTTCACTTGAAACTCTGAGGGGGACGAATCGTCTTGATCCATAAGCTTGGAAGTCTGAAATGCTCAATGCACATGATTAGTCCGTGAACACATTGTCATCAATCACCAAAACCACTTAGGGAGAAATAGGCCCTGACAATCCCCCCCCCCTTTTTGGTGAATTGATGACAACACGGGATTTGCACTAAAGAGATATCAATGAGGCATGCAAACCCACCCATGTACAAAATATAGGCGAGCTCCCCCTAGATGTGTGCACTACTTTAGATATGCTTTTGAAATGCACAGTGCACACATTTAGGATCAACACCCCCCTATATTTTATAGACCAAGCAATACTCGCAGAAACATAATAAGCAGGATAGTAGGCAAGTAATAACATGTGGGCATACAGATAAGGGCATAACTATAAGATACATCTCACATGCAACGGCAAATAATAACAGGAAGTACTTGACATAATAGACAAAGATAGGATAGCACATATGTCTCACACCATATGGTCTCAAACATAAACCAAATCAAATGAATAGTTCTAGCGGGGAAAGCAACGACAAATAAGAGGATGCACACTCGACACAACAAATCCCTAAACTCTCTCCCCCTTTAGCATCAAGACACCAAAAGGGCAAAGAGCACACCTAAGAACGAAGGTGGTAGATGTACTCCATGAGATCACCAGTCGTGCTCCTCCTCCTTAGACTCCTCTGCAGCAGGTGGTGGACCTCCAGTACCCTCATCAGAATCAGTCCATGGGCAATTATCTGATCCAAGCACCCTCATCGGTGATCCTGTCCTCGGAGACACTAGTGACGTCGAGGCCAACCTTCCTCACGATAGCCTTGTCACGACTGCGAGCTTTCTTTGCTGCCACGTGAGCCTTGTACCGACCCTTTGCCTGGAGACAGAAAAACTTCTTCATCTTCTCCTTGAGCTTCTTAGCCCATGAGGGATCCTCTGATGGTGGCTCCTAATCCGGCTCATCATCATCATCATCGTCAGACCTGATAGTATCACCTTCTGGAGGAGCAGGAGTAGACGTCCCCCACTGCTCCTTTTGTCTCAGCTGAATAACATCATGAGAAACTAAATCTCCAGTGTCAAGTTGCTCATCCGGAAACGAAGAAGCCCATGTCTCCTCCATGAGCCGCATCAAGTAAGGACCATAGATAATGCACTTATGCTCCAAGACCACAGAGCGAAGTTTAGACCACATAACATGAGACACATCCAAAACTTCCGGAGTTCCCTTATGCTTTTGGCAGAAGAGAAGTAGGTCCACCAGATAGGAGTGCACCATATCCTTGTTGGGAAACATAGTAGAAAACAAAATAAATTGCACTCGCCCAAGAACAATATGAAGATGCATAACGGGTTGTGATCAACGATCGTTACCAACTTCGGAGTATATCGGAAGTAGATGAGTCAGTGTAGATGATACTTGAAGTCCCTTGAACATTGAAGATGATCCCATGAACCGCCCTCGAACGACCCCTTGAACTGAAGACCGAAAGCATGGCCTCTCTACTTGGTTGCAAGCGTACGATCTTCACTATCCGGCAGCGCTTCGCCTTCCAGAGCTAATCATCACTAGAGAATTAGAGGGAGGAGATTAGAACCACACAGGGCTTCTAATTATTAGGATTAGAGGTGGCTAGGACTAGCTCTAATTAGTCTAGGACCAACTAGAACTAGAACTAGATCAACTAGAGGAGCCTCCCAAAACTTGTATTCCAATAGGGTGGAAATCCTCTAGTATATATAGGTTAGGAGGGGAGAGGAGGGGCGCCACAAGGGGAGGGAAAGTCCCTCCCCTTTGGCCGTCCAAGGGAGGAGGAGTTGGACTCCCCCCCCCTCTCCAATTCGGCCGCCTTCCTTAGGGAAGGGAGGCACTTTCCTACTTGGGCCTCTAGGCCCAAGTTTCCTTCCACCTCTTGGCCTTATTAGGCCCATTGATATTAAACTAAATATATATATTTGTTCTAAACATTTTCAGAGCATTATATATATAATTTAACATCCCCGAAAACATTTTCCACCTATATATATATATATATATATATTAATCGGCAATACCTGGTAATACCCGATATTCATCGAAACCCTTCTGGTGACCCCGAAACGCTTTCGGAACCTCTCGAAACTATTCCAGATATTAATGAAACAATTTAACAAATACATTCTCATTAGTCCCGCAATACTAATACTCAGTGTATCATGATTACCTTAAGCTTGCGACCCCGTATGTTTGGTAAATCATAGACATGAACGAAACCCCTTCATTCAGTGACCGATAGCGGAACCATGGACATCCATATCGGTCCCTATGATTAGACGAACGATATTCAAGTGAACCTTTGGTTACCATGCGTTGTTCCCTTTGCTTCATGATACTTTAAAAAAACCGGTGTGCATCGGTATCTTCTTGATTCATCACCATGCTCCTATACAGTTGCTCCCATTTACCGGTTTTGTTCTTCTTTCTCGTTAACGTGTTCTGGCATCCTAGTGACATAGTCACATGTGTCTGGCCAGACGATGATGGATGCCGTCACACCGAGAGGGCCCTAAGAATATATCTCCATCATTGGAGGAGCAAATCCCACTCTTGAGCCGTCCGGTCACTTGTCAAACTTTCCAGTGAGCCTGAAAGTTGTCGTTTAGGATCACCTTGTTAAAAATGACGTTTGAGCAACCCCAAAGCCAACGTCTGGTAGGAAGTGACCGATACACTCTCATGGTACGAGGAACTAAAACACATGCTAACACTCCATGTTAATACAATTGAATACATACGATATTAACTCAATTCATAACAAACAAGTTTGGGTCGATTCAATATGATCATTCTTCCAACGTCATAATCTCAATATTGTTTTAGGATCATCTTTGCACTTAATGATATCCTAAGATCCGGAAAATAGGATCACCAACAACACTTGAGCTAGTTTTAGAGGCGAGACTAGGAACCTTTATTTTATCCGTTTATCATTTCACACGTGCATATGAGTTTTCCACTGAATCACATATTCCAAGACCATATCAGTTATAGCATGAAATATAAACTCTTAGTTATGAATATCGAAATATAATAATACAAATATTATTCCCTCTAGGGCATGTTTCCAACAATCCTGGTTGCCAACGCGAGCAACCAAGGTGTTCCGGAAGATCCGATGCATAATATCAAGAAAGGGCTAGAGCTCATTGGAAATGTGCCCAGTATCAGACACCTTCCTGATAGAGAAAGGCCACTGAGCCTCCTTGCGAGTAGACGAAACCTCCCGGTGAGGGCGAAACCCAATTGGGGTTTGGGCGCCCTTATCATCATACGACAGACTCTCCATGAAGCTCTTCCACGACGCTGACATAACCCGACCATGGGTCATCCAAGTAAGAATCATTTCCTCATCATGTCTAAAGTGCACCGAGGCGTAGAACTGAGCCACAAGCTCCGCATCAAACTCCTTGTTGAATGAGATGATCCTCTTGATATCTAACTCCTCGCACCACTGAAGTGCGTCACTAAAGTAAGCCATGTCCCTCTCCATACGAGTGAGGTCAACAGACTTGACTTTCACACACAAATTCTTCTTTCCCTTCAACACATCATGATAGTTAGATTGTTGCAACTTTTTCCAAAACGGACGAATGACAAGCGAAGGATCCCAAGGCACCTTGTATGGAATGCGCTTATGCGCCACACAGTACTCCTGAGCAGACATCTGATGAGCTCCCTTGGGCCCCTTGTTCTTGGAAGTATTCATTTTGACTCACTGTCTTAGCTGCTCACCGGACTTACTCTCCGGCATGGAGCCACTCACTGGCACGGAGCAACTTGCTGGCACATTAGTAGAACGATAATGCTTGGAGCCACCCGAACGAACATGATTCATGTGACGAGCCTGATGCCCGGAGCCACTACCACCTGGAACACACACACAAGCACGAAGGAAGGCATGAGTAAACAAATAGCATAATCCAAAGAGAAGAGATACACAAGATTGACGGTTAAACAACAAAGATTGGAAATTGGCTGCTCTGGCGGTAGTACCGCACCACACCAGCAGAAGTACCGCTCCAAAGGAGCGGTAGTATGACTTGTGGCGAAAGTGAACAGGGCTGGCAACTGCCGCGGTAAGATCCGGTAGTACTGGAGGTGCCAAATTCAAATTCTCACGGTTAAACCTTCAATCCACCTACTCTAGCAGTCTCCCAAGTCCTACTCATTCCTTGATTTGACCAAAAATCGATGTAAGCAACGGATAGAGCCCAAGACCTAGATTCAAGAAATAGAATCTTAGGAGAGAGGAATGGGGGCAATACCAGGTTCCATGGCACGAGGAGAGGGTGGTGACCTATTCCACCGGTCTGAATTGAGGGAGACGGCTTGGACCCGATGGGCCACTGGCGGCCCACCGATGCTTGATTCATCACCTAAGAGTGAATGGGTATGGGGGAGAGGAAAATCCCCTACCCCTACTCATAACCCCCACTTCCAGTTACTCAGCGGTAGTACTGCCCCGGCACTAACCCACGACAGGAGGCCTGGTAGTACCGCTCTAGTGGTAGTACTGGGGAGCAGGGCAGTAGTACCGCCCGGACTCTGCGGCTGTACCACGCAGGCGGAAATAGGCAGGAGAAAAGATGAAAAAGGAAAGGCTTATGCAAGACGAAGAATCAAGAAAATCTCAAACACGGAACAACATCAAATAGAAGAGACAACCCAAACACAAAAGCAATAGAAAAGAGAAGCAAACAACGAGCGACTCAAAACACACACAAAGTCCTCAAGATAAGATACAACAAATGGCCAACTCGAGGAGAATCCTCTCAAAGAGTGGGCGGTGGCTGAATGCACCTATGTTTGACTCATTTGGTATGACACCACGAAGATTTTAACCTTGGGCCCATGACCAAAACTCATCTTTGAAGCACAAGTACCATAAAAATGGCTAATGTGAAAGACTTGATCGATTTATGCATGATGGGGGTAGGGAGAGTTCATTGAGAGAACGACACTCCCACTATGTCCATGCCTACATCTATAACAAGATAAAATGATGAGAGCGGTGGGGGTGTGCATTGATTCAAGCCACATTGCTCGAATCAATGGTATTTAGCTCATGCCTTAACTAGCAAAATCTTGCTTCATCAGAAGCTTGGTGAAAATGTCCGCTAGTTGCTCTTGAGTGTTAATGTAGATGATCTCAATATATCCATGCTTGATGTGGCCCCGAATGAAATGATGACGAATCTCAATGCGCTTCGTCTTGCTATGTTGCACCATATTGTATAAAATCTTGATAGCACTTTCATTATCACATAGAAGAGGCACTTTGTCACAAGTGATACTACAATCCTTTAAAGTTTGCCTCATCCATAGAAACTGTGCACAAAAACTTGTGGCGGCTACATACTCGGCCTCTGTGGAGGAGAGAGACATGTAATTTTGCTACTTCGAGGACCAACTTACCAAAGAGCGAACAAGGAATTGGCACCCTCCGGAAGTTGACTTCCTCTCCACACAGTCTCCTACCCAATTCGAGTCCGAGTAACCCATGAGATTGAAGCTTTCCCCTTTGGGGTATGTAATGCCCATGATGGGACTATATCTCCTACGTGTCGAGGCACGACTTAAAGATATAAGCCCATTCTGGAATGATCGCAAGTTTGGTACCTTTGCACATCTCATGTAAAATAGGGATGGAAAACTGAAAAGATAGTTGGCTTACACTCGCCACGTCACACAAATACATTACATGTTCAAACATCATTCAGATAAACATCACAGCCCATCTAAGGGTAAAGCTCCAAATGACAAGATACCAAACATAACATTAAACCACAGGTCTAGATCGAATCCTAGTAGAAGCTCTACTGATCAACCGGATAGTTCACGTAGTAACGGCTACGCTCCTCGTCGTACTCCCAGTCTAGCTCGGTGCCATCGCCCGTGAAGCTCACCATCGTACCTGCATCTGGTGTGTTGAAGTAACTGTGAGCCACAGAGGACTCAGCAATCCCGTTCCCGGGTAACACGACTATTCAAGCCTTGGGTGTGGAACAAGGCTGAAGAAAGAATAAGAGGTTGCAGCAGCACTAGCCTAGCTTACGTAAAAGAGAGCGAGAAGAGAAGGTGCCTCGGTCGAGAGATGATCACGAAGTGATCCTAACTAAAGCAAGTCAAACATAACCCCACCGTGTTCACTTTCCGAATCCCTTTCGGAAAATGACCGTCACGGTACTCATGCTGGTAGTGTATTGGAACATGGTGTCAAGTTTTCTACAATCGGATATTAACAAGCTCCCATCTGCCACATAACCGCGGGCACGGCTTTCGAAAGTTCATAACCCTACAGGGGTGTTCCAACTTGGCCCATGACGAGCCCACGATCCGCGGAGTCGCAACTCCAAGGTGGGAAGGCTCGAGTATCCTCGGAATCCCGTGCTCAAGATACTCCGACTAAGGTAAGGCTAATCCAGCAAATCCTCCCGGTGTGCCGACACCCTGACAATAGCCGCGCGTATCTAGTCTCAGGCCACGACCGGATGGGCGATTCTACAGGTTTTTACCAAACCTTGAGTTCCCTCGAGGTGGCCCCGCAGACTCCCCGTTTCGGACCAACACTCATGTGGAGCACTGGCCCGGGGTTATTGATTAAGAAAGAGGGTTAATTACTCCCTATGCAAGTTTTTTAGTTATTAGGCAAATAGTACCAATGTTGGGACTTGCTGGAAAAGACTTAGCACTTAGCGGTTTATCGAGGGGGTCCCATAACCCCAACCGTGTGAGGAACGCATAATCAAGGAACATAACACCGGTTTATACGGTTCCTAGCGGCATGAGTGGAACAAATCACCAAGCAAAAGGCTTAGCCTTCCACCCATTACCAATATATAGATGATTTCATTAATAATTAATATAGTGTGATATCCCAACAAGCTTCAATAAGAAGCAAGAATCTTCAATCTTCACCTGCAACTAGCAATGCTATAAGAGGGGCTGAGCGAAGCGTACTCATAGCCAATCAATGGTTTGCATAGGTAGGGTGGTTAAACAGGTTCATTGTTACAATAGGAGGCTGACAGGAAAACATGGGCATCGAGGCAAAACTATAGATCGAGACTTCCAGCAATAGACAAAGATAGTAATGTTATCGGGGTTCGGTCATCTTGCCTGAAGAGTTGTCGATGGGATCGTAAGAGGGGTCCTCGTTCTCAACCTCGATAGTAACCTCGTGCTCGTACTCGTACTCGGTCTCAGCTTCCGGCTCTACTCAAACACAAGAACACAAGGCAGCGAATCAAACAAGATGCAATGCGCAGAAAAATTACTGGATGCATGACTGATGCACTATGGAAGCAAAACAGATGCACTATGGAAGCACATAAAGTCTACATAGGAAGCACAATGTTACAGCACAACAATATGCATCAAGCAAAATGCTTCAAAACATGATAACAATAGGATATTATGTATCTACATGCAAAAACACACAAGTTACATATAGGACTTGCTCAAAACGGAGCAACGGGCTAAAAGTTACACCCGAAACAATAAACATGCACAAGCTGAAAATTACAGCCACATAGCAACTTCGGAGCAATAGATAAATAAGCTACAACACTCAAACACCATGGCAATGAGCATGGACATAAACTAGACATATCCTACAGCAAACAATTCCATTGGAGCATCCCCAAAGGAGCCATGGATCAATAACAACAAGCTATGACATATTGAACTTGACAACAAAATCCTGACAGCAGTAATTTGTTGCAACTTGGGAGCAAGAGTTAAATATGCTACAGCCACCCAAATAAGCATGTGAGAGCATGAATGGATAGCCAACAACTTATAAAACAAGGAATCATCAAGAGTCACCCCAGAACTATCATGGATTGGCCTAGAACAACAAGCAAACATGGCATCTGGAAATTACAGATTCCAGACTTAGTGAAATTTCACTAAGTGTTAAAACAACAGTTTCATCATGGCATCTTTGAGAGCAAGTTTAAGTCACCTCAAAGCAAAACATGGTAAGTGGTAAGCACCACAGCAAAGTACACATGATGGTGAATCCAAAACCTCTAAGCATGCATCAAGGGGACAAACACATCAATAGCAACGAGCTCCTCAACAAGGCATCTCGTAACAAGTTTAACGACATAACAGCCACATAGCACTTTGCAAAGGAGATAAACATGGCAAGATGAAATCTATCATGCAAGCTTAAGCAATCAACATGTAGAGCATTTCATGACGAACACGTGGACATCTCATTTGCTTCATTTGGATAAACATGCACCAAGTTATCACATTGCAAGATGGCATGAAAACAACTACTAACAGCAGTTTATAACAAGTAGCACTCTTCTCATGAAGATTAAGACATCTAGATGACCTCAAACATGCATGGCACAATGGAACAAAACGTAGTACAAGTCTCCACGATCATTTTGACATATCATTTGCTCAAAACGGACCATCACACAAAAAGTTATCACTAAAACAAAATAGCATCACACAACAAAATTCTGGGGACTTAGTGAAAATCAACCTCGGGTCAAACGGAGTCAGCGTGGGCTGGTGGAGGCGGATCGGGCCAAACGGGCGGATCTGGCCCGGTTGACCTGGCGGCCCGGAGCGGACGGCTGGCGGATCGGACGCCGCGGGCTGGCGGGCCGGATCTGAGCGGTTGCGGGTCCTGGCCCGATAGGGTTCGGCCCATTAGGCAGATCGGATCGGGGCCTCGGAATCCTGATCGATCCCGGCGGCGCTCGAGCTCTCGAGGGGCGCGGCGGCTGCTGGCCCTCGCGGCGGCCGGAGCAGGCCGCGGCGGAGCGGCGCTGGCCGGCGGAAAATGGAGGCGGCAGCCGGGGCGGGAGCCCTTAGCAGCACCGGCCGGTGGGAGGTGCCCGGCCGGCGGCCGGCGGCGAGGGCCAAGGTGGCGGCCGGGGTGGCGGAGAACAGCGGCGCGAGGGCAGAGGAGGGCCGGAGGAGGTGGCGGCGGTCGGAGAACGGCGGCGCGGAGGCGGCTCCTCCGGCGGCGGCGGCGGCTAGAGGTAGGAGATGACGCGCGGGGCCCGCGTGTCGGACGGAAGCACCGGCGGCAGTACGGAAGCGCGACCGCAGCACTACGGAAGCATGGTTTCCTGGGATGTCGGAAGCACAAATTTTCAACGGTGGAAGCACCGCGGATCAACGGTGGAAGCACCGGCGGCGCACTGTGGAAGCATAGGGTTTTCTGGACGCAAATTTTGGGGGAGATGGACGTTTATATAGGCACAAGGAGCTAGGGTTGTCCAAATGAGGTGAGGTTTTCGGCCACGCGATCAGAATTGGATGGCCTAGATGAAGGGAGGGGTTTGGGTTGGTTTGGTGGGCTGTTGGAGGGGTGTCTTGGGCCTCAAAGAGGGGATACTTTCAGCCCACGAGAATAACTGTTGGAGCACCAAACGAACTCCAAACGCGACGAGATTTGACAGGCGGGTTACACACACCAAAACTACAACGCACGATAAGTCTCACGCCAAACCGGAAACGTTACACGGCCAAACACCAAAGTAGGCCTCGGGGATGCCACGGACACGTGAGGGAGCTTCGGAACTCGAAACGGACAACGGAAAGAAACGAGTGAGACCGGATGCAAACGACAACACAAATGCAATGCGATGCACATGACTACATGATATGAATGAATGCACACACGCAACACGACAAAACGACGAAAACCCGAAAGACGAAGAACCCGAAATGGAACTGATGAAGCCAAAGATATATATATATATATATATATATATATATATATATATATATATATATATATATTACCCAAAAGGGAAAGAATTACATCCGGGGCATTACAGGGTACCATAAGCCAAAGTCTGGGGTATGATCCAAATATCAAAAGATTCGCTTGACAGCCACAAAGTGGCTTTCCTTAGGTGCAGCTTGAATCCGTGCACAAATTCCCACACTCAACATGATATCCGGTCTAGGTGCACAACGGTAAAGCAAGGATCCAATCATGGAGCGATGTACCTTTTGATCCACCACTTTACCATTGGGATCACTATCGAGCTTGCATTTGGTGGGCATGGGAAACTTGACCAGCTTGACATCATCTAGCTTGAATCGCTTGAGCATGTCTTGGGTATACTTGTCTTGGTTGATGAAAGTTCCTTATATCCTTTGCTTGACTTCAATCCCAAGAAAGAACTTCAACTTTCCCATCATATACATCTCAAACTTCTCAATCAATAGTGCGGTAAACTTATCATTGAAATATTTTTTAGGAGGCCCAAATATAATATCATGAACATATAGTTGGGATATGAACAAATCCCCTTTGACCCTCCTTGTACATAGAGTGGGATCGATTTTCCCAATTTCAAACCCATGATCTTGTAACAACTCAGTAAGGTGCTCATACCACTCACGTGGGGCTTGTTTAAGGCCATAGAGCGCCTAATTGAGTGTGTTACATGATTGGGGAGCTTGGGATCCTCGAATCCCGGAGGTTGTTTGACATATACCAACTCATTCAATGGACCACTAAGAAATGCACTCTTCACATCCATTTGTTGCAAAAAATCATGATGAGATGCATATGCAAGAAACATGCGAATAGATTCAAGACGTGCAAGGGGGCAACGGTTTCACCATAGTCGATACCCTCGACTTGGGACTAGACTTGTGCCACCAATCTCGCCTTGTTTCCAACAACCACACCATTTGCATCTTGCTTGTTCTTGAATATACATTTGGTCCCAATTACATTGTGTTACTCTGTTGGCCTTGGCACTAATTCCCAAATTTGGTTGCGCTCGAAGTTGTTGAGTTCATCATGCATGCTTAGAGCCAATACACATCATCGAGCGCCTCATGTACCTTTTGGGGTTCAACACAGGAAACAAACGCTTGATGCTCACAAAAGTTTGACAGTTGTCTACGAGTAGTTACCACTTTTCTCAAGCTTCCAAACACATTCCCCATGACATGTAGTTTGTATTTGAGCTTGGAAGCCACCTTGCCGGCACGATGCTCCAAGATTTCCTCAATAGGCATTTGAGGATCGACGTCTTGATAATCTTGAGCACCGTCTTGAACTTTCTCTTGATCTTGAGTACGCTATTGATCTTGGGCTTGCTCGAGGTCATGAACTTTATCTTGGGCATCACTTAGTTCAACACCATCATCATGAGGTCGATCTTGACCTTAATCTTGTTCACTTGGTTGAGGGTCTTCATTTTCTTATTCGGAAGCGTGTGGGTCTAGTGTTGGTGATGGCTCCACCTGAGTGGGGCATTGTCCTTGTCCTTCGGCCACAAGGGGTTCCTCAATGGGGAGTATTTGACCAATCCCCATTATTCTTATGGCTCGAGGAGGAATTCCAACACCTACATCACAAAGACCACTTTGCTCCACTTGGGACCCATTATTTTCATCAAACGCCACATTACACGTCTCAATGAGTCTGGTGGACTTGTTGAGGACACGGTAAGCATGAGAGTTTGTAGCATAACCAACAAATATGCCCTCTTGAGCTCTAGGTTCAAACTTAGACAAACTAGCACCTTTCTTGAGAATGAAACACTTACAACCGAACACCCAAAAGTACTTGAGGTTGGGCTTGTTACCGTTAAGTATCTCATATGGAGTCTTGTTCAAGCATTTTCGGAGATAGAGCCGATTTGATGCATGACATGTAGTGTTGATGGCTTTGGCCCAAAAGTTGTACGAATAATTGAATTCCGCCATCATGGTCCTTGCTGCGTCCATCAACATCCGGTTCTTCCTCTCCGCAACACCATTTTGTTGAGGGGTATAAGGTGCAGCATGGTGATGCTTGATCCCCTCATCACTAAGAAACTTATTCAAGGTATAGTTCTTGAACTCGGTGCCCTTGTCACTTCTAATCATCAATATATTTGCTTCATGTTGATGTTGATCTTCATTAGCAAAGTTGATGACGGTTTATTGGGTATCACTCTTCCTCTTGAAGAAGTACACGCAAGTGTATCTTGAGTAATCATCCAAAATCACCAAGCAATACTTTAGTCTCCCAAGACTATCAAAGTATGGAGGACCAAAGAGATCCATATGAAGTATCTCCAAGGGCCTCTACGAGTAAATGACATTCGTGGGTCGATGAGCCGTTTCATGAAGCTTTCCTTCGATACAAGCACTCCAAACACGGTCTTTGGCAAAACTCACATTTGTTAGTGAAAAAACATGGTCCCCCTTTGAGGAGACTTTGCAAATATCTCATAGTGACATGGGCTAGTCGGCGATGCCAAAGCCATGCTACATCAACTTTAGCCATTAGGCAAGTCGCGGTCTTAGTGGATCGCTCCAAAAAGTTCACCACATAGAGACCGTTCTCGACATGCCCAACAAAAGCTACTTTAAGAGTCTAGCTCCACAAAAGGGTCACTATATCAAGATCAAAGAATGTTGCAAATCCCATGAGTACAAGTTGATGAACGGAAAACAAATTGTTTGCAAGGGACTCAACAAGCATGACCTTCTCAATAAATAAATCTTGAGAGATGACCACCTTGCCAAGTCCCAATACCTTAGATGTTGAAGCATCACCGAATTGGACATGGGTGGGCATAGATGGAATTTGATGCACATCCACCACCAAGTACTTTCTCCCGGTCATATGATTTGGTGCTCCACTATCAAGCAACCATGACACCCCATCGGAAGAAACTCCTACAAGAGATCAATGCTTGGATTTAGGTACCCATTTTTTAATGGTTCCTTTGAGGTTAGCAACAAGGGTCTTAGAAAACCAAATAAACCATTCAACGTACTCATAAGAAGAACCAATTTTTTGGCATAAACATGCCCATCACTAGCATGGCACAAAACATAAGAGGGGTTAAAGTCGCCAGCTTTGTTTGTAAGGACGGTTTTTCCCTTCTTGGCATTACCACCCACTTCCTTGTTACTATTCTTCTCAAGGGTACGCTCACCCGCCTTGATGAAGGCTTCCTTGAGCGAGAGAGGTTGCTTGGTCTTCTTCTTCTTCTTCTTCTTCTTCTTCTTCTTCTTCTTCTTCTTCTTCTTCTTCTTCTTCTTCTTCTTCTTCTTCTTCTTCTTCTTCTTCTTCTTCTTCTTCTTCTTCTTCTTCTTCTTCTTCTTCTTCTTTGACTTGGGTACAAACCCAAGTCCTTCCTTTCCCCCAACTTCCTTTTGATTACTCAAAAGGCCATTTAGGTTCTTTTCTCATTGTATGCATGTCACAAGGCCCTTCTCAAGTTTATCTTTCAACTTGGCATTCTCCTCCACAAGATGAGCATGCTCACAACACGGGTCAGTAGCATGAGCATTGTCAATTAGAACAAAAGGAGGACACATGGATATCTCCTTGGTTAGCTTCACTTGGAGTTGACCATGAGAGTCCTTGAGAGAGTCATGAACACCCTTCAAGACCTTGTGAGCCTTGTCAAGTGTGTCAAACTCTTTCTTGAGTCTATCATGGCCAACCCCAAGTGCTACTTTCTCGGATTTAAGCACACAAGTAAGAACAAGAGCATGATCAAGATATTTTTGCAATTTAGCATGATCAACATGTGACTCCTCAAGAGTCAAATGAAGATCTTGCTCTTCCTCAAGAGCAATGGAAAGATCCACAATTTCATCGACATAGTCATGACTATGCCCCTCCAACTTGGAGATAGTTTCCTCATGAGACTCAATGATATCATTGGCCTTACCAAGTTGTTCCAAGAGAGCAACAAAGTGCTTCTTGGTTTCACCCTTGAGCTTACTCCAGAATTTGGTAAACTCATTCTCATTAACATTCACCACCTCACTGTCATCAACATAATCTAACAAGCAAGGAGTACTAGTGATGGCGGTATTGATGTTTGAGGTTACCTTGTTGATACCTTTGGCAATGAGGCACTTGGCAATGAGGTTCTCGTTGGGGGCATCAAAGAGATACACCTCAGTTGGAGAGGAGGTGGAAATAGCCACCGTGCCGGTTGCCATTCCCTCACCACTTGTGTCAACGTCATCATCATCAGAGAGATACTCTTCTTGTGCCGTCAGCCCCTTTTGAGGCACTCTCTTGGTGAAGTTGTTCTTGTTCGGGAAGGACTTGGCCTTGTCTTTTTGGATGAGCTTTCCACCATTGCCTCCCCTCTTATCATAGGGACAATCCACCACAAAGTGACTCACATTGCTGCAATTATAGCAAGTTCTTACACGTTGTTTACCCTTTGAAGCACTTGAGTTATTCTTGGTGAAGTTGGGCCTTGAGTTCTTCTTGTGGCCCCAAAATTGCCTTGATGCAAGGTCCATGCGCTCATGGTAATCATATTTAGTGTATTCAGGGAACCCCTCCTCTTCTTCATCCTGTACTTCTGCGGGAATGGCCTTGGCCTTCAAGGAAAGAGTGGGTGAGCTTTTTTGATCGAACTTGAGCTAGAGCATTGTCGGCGGTATTGTTCATGATGTTCATGGAAATAAACTCATCCAACAATTCACTTAAGGTTAGGGTGTGGAAATCTGGCCTTTTACGTATCACGGAGGACATGGCCTTGTTGAATGCCATGATGGCCTTGAGAAACTTGCGCTTGATCCAATTGTCATCCGTATCCTTGCTCCCATGGTCTTAAAGAGCCACTTCAAGAGTTGTCACCCTCCGATAGAGATCACGAGGGTCCTCATTTTCTAGCATCACAAACTCATCGGCCTCATCAAGGACAAGTTCAAAATTGGACCGTTGTATGCTTGAGCTCCCCTTGTGCAAGGATATTATGTGCTCCCGACAATCCTTTGCACGGGTGAAGGGACACAAGTGTCATAGATCTTCGGGAGGCACCGCGTCTTGGAGGATGAACAATGAGGAGTGATTGTATTGATTATCTGCTTCTTCTCTTGGAGTGAAATTGTTTGGATCATGTGGGTAGAAGCCTTGCTCAATGATTCTCCAAAGGTTCGTTGAGCTGTGATTCAAATGAGACTTGATACAAAAAACCTAATTAGCAAAATCACCCTTTACAAGCTTTGGAGGAGGACCAAGGTTGTTAATATGAGGTGTAGGGACTGGTCCTCCATAGACCGGGGGAGGGGGAACCGAGGAAAAGGTTCCCGTCCCATTCTTGCTGTGAGGGGGAAGAAGTTTGAGTACCTTTAGCCGCTTCCATGCTCGAGTTGACCTCTGACTCCGATGTGGTGGGATTAACCACAAGCAAAGGATCAGGAGTAATTTTCAACCCCTCAAGCAATTTTTCAATCATGGACTTGATTTCGGTCCTCATATACATCTTAAGTGAATCCATAGCTTCATTTAATTCGTCTCGTGTGATCGAGGTCAACTCCATGAATCTTATTGAGCCATAAGCTTGAAAGTATGAAATGCTCAATGAACACGATTTGTCCGCGAACACATTGTCATCAATCACTAAAACCACTTAGGGAGAAATATGCCCTAACAAACGCTCAGATGTGGGCCCTCGCCAACCCGTTCTAGCCATGGTAGGAGGCCCAGGACCGAAGCACGCTTAGCTAGTCGTCAACTTGGGGGAGTAGGGTGCCTTTGGCTTGGCACGAAGCCATGGCGGTGTGGGGTTAGGGCCTAGGATAGAGGAGGAGGGGTAGATGATGTGGTGGGAGTACGAGATTCTTTTGTTAAGGAAATGTTAGAAGAAATATTTGATTTAGTTATGCTGATTATTTTCGGGAAATGGTAGGTTATGATTTGATTCAATTTTAGATGTTGGGTTTGGTTCCTTTATGTGGAGGCGAATGAATATGTGTCACTTTGATTCATCAAGGGCCAGAAGAAGGAAAAGATGAAACGCTTTGTGTTGAAAATCCATGGGAAGAATTTTCGAAGGAAATCAGATAAAACCATCAACAAATACCAGTGGGAGGAGACGTATGTGGTGGAAGGGGATTAACCAGAGTGGATGCGATGGAACCAACCCCCTTTAATAGCTTCCTTCATTCATAAGCACCAAGGTTGTTGTTTGAATTTGCAACTCAAGTTTTCATTGAAAGATTGATCTAGGCCGTTGTTCGAATTTGTTCTCCATGAGTCAACTTCCTTCATTCCCACGTGAGAAACAAACTTTCCATTGCTATCATTTCCTTGAATATCACTTGTCCTAGGACCGAGGCTTCCTATTTCCGATAGTTCAAGAAGAATTCCACAACAGCCGATCCAACATGATTAATGGGACAAGCTTTCTTAATGACATTCTCCACATCAAGCAGTGTCCATATATAGAACCATATCCAAGAAGCATTTTAATAACATGCATTTGATAGTATAGACGTCAGACTTGCAAGCTAGACAAAGAGGTTCGACTTTAATATGTCTGTCAGAGAGGACAACTCGGCAAGGGATAATACCGTGCAAATTTATCCATACAAAATATTAATTTTTTCTGGGCACACCAGGTTTCAAACCGTGTCCCAAGAGCTATCGGATTTTGAGAAGCCAGTAACATTTTCATTCCAGTTTATGTCCAAATTGGTGCCCCCATTCAACATGATAGGAGGAGCGGACGGAAAACAAACCATTCTTTGTATGGTGCTGTGACGCCCGAGACCGACGTCCCAGAAGATCCCAGAAGATTCCAGAAGTTCCAGACGTTCCGGGTTGCCCGTGTGTTCTTTTGTGCTTGTGTTATTTATTTTTTCGCATTGCCATCATGTCATTTTATTTTTGCATCTCAACCTAATAAATCGTGTGGACCTTCGGTCCATTTAAATCGAGGGAAGAATGTCTTCTCTTTATAACATATAAAAGTCACTCAATATTTAGGGAGCTATATTTATTAATTATTCCATTGCTTCGGAATCACCATAACACACTTGCATAATTTCCCCATTGTCTTTTCACTTCGAGTTTCTCCGTCAAAACCTTGCCAACAATTCTTTTCCGTTGTTTCGAGGTTCCTCCAAAAATTTGAACATTTTTGGACACTTCAATAATTCACGTCTTAGTTCAAACCTATTTGAATTAAATTCAAATATGTTTGAGTTATTTTCCAATCTCGCCTTTTCTATTTTTCTCGGACCGCACTCATTTTATGATGCCCGAGAAAATTAGTCCCATGTGTTTTTTTCCCTAAACCCCCTCCTTCTTCTCTTTCTTTTCTTCTTGCTTGACTCCGTTTAAAGTTAAAAGAAAAGAGCAGCCCAGCCCAGGCCGCACCTCTTCTCCTCCTTCTCCTCCCAGCCTCCCTTCTCCCTAAGGCCCAACCTTCTGGACTCCAGGCCCAGCCGGCCCAAAACCACCTTGGCCCGCACTTCCTAACCCTAGCCCGAGCCCCGCACTCCCTCTCATTCCCTCAGTGCGCCGCCACCCGTTCCTTCGTCCGTTTCCTCCCCTTCTGCCCCGCTCGCTCGACCCGATCTCCCTTCGTCCCGATCCATCGCCCTCTCCCTCGCTCACCTCTCCGTCCCGCTCGATCTCCCCTCTCTCTCTCGACCGCAGCACCTTTCTCCCTCGCACCCTTCTCCTCCGCGCTCCAAGGCCGGCGCCGCCCTGGGCCGTCCCTCGTTCCTCTCTCTTCGCCTGGAGGCCGAGCGCCATGGCCTCGAGCCCCAGGACCGCCCCGCCAGGTCGCCTCGTTCCCTGCCTCTCCGCGCCAGGAAGCGCTACATCGCCATGCAGGCTCCTCCGTCGCGCGCCAGGAGCCCAGGTCCCGCGCCCGGCCTCGTTCCGCCCGCAGCCAGGGGCCCTCCTCTCGTGCGCCCTTCTCCTCCGCAGCTGACGCGGCCAGCTCCGCAGCGGCCGGATCCCGCAGCGCCCGATGCGCCCCGACGCCCCGTGCTGCTCCCTCCGTCCGCCGCCTCCTCGCCATGGTCTTGACCTCCCCGAGCTTCTTCAGCCACTGCCTCCTTTGGACTGTCCCGTGCTGCTGTAGTTTTTGTTTTTGTTTTGTGTGCTTGTGTTGTTAACCTTAACAGAGAACCGAGAACGTCTACCGCCAAAGACCGCAACGACCCGAGTACAACTACAGTTTTTCGTCAAGTTCGACTACCGACGACTTGAACATCTACGGAAATGAGTACCCCTACGCTCGACGACCCCCATGTACAACTACGAGCTCGAGAACGACTACTCGGAGACCCCAAGTACCTCTACCGTCGCCCGAACGTCTACCGTCGACATGTACATCTACCGTCGCCGGAACAACTACTTCCCACTACGGAACGAGTTCCACTACCGTCGCCCGAGTACAACTACCGCTACGAGAACGACTACCTTCGGTGAAGAAATGAGAACGTCTACTTCCTCTCCGAACGGAACATCTACTTCCACTACACCCCGTGAACGACTACTTCCTCTACGAACCGTGTTCCACTACTTCCACTACGAACTCGAACCGTCCCGAAACGCATGTTTCGAAGGTATAACCCCGAGTCGTGACCCGTGTGATGCTTGCTTGTGTTGTATGAAATGTCTCCCTTGTGTGTGCTCGTGCCCGTTCCGACCTTTTGTCGAGTTCCTCGGTTGCCTCGTCGCCGACTCGTGGGAACCCGGTAACGGGATCGCCCACCTTTCATCTCGTTTGACTCGCTCACGCCATCCATCTTTTGCACCGGACTCTCAACGAGATACCGGAACCGATATGATGCGTTGCATCATTTTCGGATCGTTGCCGTGGCACCCTTTCGTTCCACCACGGTGACAAATGCTTCTTATCTTCTTCTTGTCACCTTTTAATAATAATTGCATAAACTTGTTCATGTCATCCGCATCATGTTAACAGCATTTAATATGTGTGTAATTGTTGTTGCTTTATAATTATTAAACATGCTCATGGGGATTTTCCGGATATGTTGTTGTTATTTTCCGGCCCCATTTAAAATGTCTTAATAGTGTAGTTTTATTATGCTTCACCTCTTGCCATGTTAAAAACATTTAATCTTGTCTTGTAAATAACGAGAGTCAATTGAATAATTAAATGTGGTGTTTCGTCAATATGCAACTCGTTGCATATTGAGCTCCACTTAACTTGTAGTGTTGTTTGTGCACTTTGCCATGCCATGCTTATTTAAACCGGACATGGATCATACTTGTTTGTGCATCGTATGCCATGTTTATGATTTGTGTGTTTACCGAGCTGTTTGTTTCTTTCCGGTTGCTTCTCTTGTTAGCTTCGGTTTCGTTCCGGAGTTGTGAGGATTCTCTCGTCTGTGTTGCTCCGTCTACTTCATGGATCCGTTCTTCTCCCTTGTGGAATCCCAGGCAAGATGACCGAACCCGGATACCATTACTATCTTTGCCTATTGCTAGTAGTTCCGCTCTATAGTTTTGCCTCGATGCCCATGATCTTCTTGTCAGCCTCCTACTTGTAACCATTGCCATGTTTAACCACCCTACCTACGCAAACCGTTGCTTGGCTAAGTACGCTTCGCTCAGCCCCTCTTATAGCATTGCTAGTTGCAGGTGAAGATTGAAGATGCTTGCTTCATGTTGAAGTTTGGTTGGGTTATATCACACTATATAAATGCTTAAAAATGAAATCATCTATATACTGGCAGGGTGGAAGGCTAAGCCTTTTGCTTGGTGTTTTGTTCCACTCATGCCGTTAGGAACCGTATAAACCGGTGTTATGTTCCTTGATTATGCGTTCCTAACACGGTTGGGGTGTATGGGACCCCCTTGAGAAACCGCTAAGTGCTAAGTCTTTTCCAGCAAGTCCCAACATTGGTACTATTTGCCTAATAACAAACTAATAAAACTTGAATGGGACTAGCTACCCCTTTTATCTTAATTCAACCCCCCTGGGCCAGTGCTCGATTTGAGTGTTGGTCCAAACTAGAGTCGTGTGCGGGGTCCCCCTTGGCAACTTGGGTATTTCGGCCACTGTACGCTGTGCTCATCCGGTCGTGGCCTGAGACTAGATACGCGCGGCTACTATCAGGGTGTCGGCACGCCGGGAGGATTTGCTGGATTAGCCTTACCTTAGTTCGGTTTAACTTGAGCACAGGATTCCGAGAATACTCGGGTCTTCCCACCTATGGAGTTGCGACTTCGCGGATCGTGGGCTTGTGATGGGCCAAGTTGGAACACCCCTGCAGGGTTTGAACTTTCGAAAGCCGTGCCCACGGTTATGTGGCAGATGGGAGCTTGTTAATATCCGGTTGTAGAAAACTTGACACAATGTTCTAATACACTACCAGCGTATGTACCGTGACTGTCAATTTCCGAATAGGGATTCGGGAGTTGAACACGGTGGGGTTATGTTTGACCGGCTTTAGTTAGGATCACTTCGTGATCATCTTTCGACCGAGGCACTTCTCTTCTCGCTCTCTATTACGTAAGTTAGTGCTAGTTGCTGCTGCAGACTTTTGTTGTTCCTTCACCTCTTATTCTTTCTTCAGCCTTGTCCTCACCCAAGGCTTAAATAGTCTTGTTACCCGGGAACGGGATTGCTGAGTCCTCTGTGGCTCACAGTTACTTCACCACACCAGATGCAGGTTCAGCCGAGTTTGATGCAGAAGCTGGTTCAGTTCTTCACCGGGAGCTCGATGAAGAGTTTGGCCGTATGTTTGTGACGCTTCGACGTTCAGTAGTGGTTTCTACTAGGATTCGATCTTGGCCTGTCGCTTTATGTTGTTTTGGTATCTTTTTTTGGATCTTACCCTTAGATGGGCTGTGATGTTTTGGATGATGATTGCTTATGTAATGTATTGTGTGAAGTGGCGAGTGTAAGCCAACTATCTCCTTTTGCAATTTAATCCCTCTTTTACATGAGTCGTGCAAAGATACCAAACTTGAGATCATTCTAGGATGGGCTTATACCTTTAAGTCATGCCTCGACACGTAGGAGGTATAGTCCCATCCTGGGCATTACAAGTTGGTATTCAGAGCCTTCTCCGACCTAGAAGCCCCCACTGATTGATCGAATCGTTGACGGTTGAGTCTAGGCACACACTAAAAATGTTTTGAGTCCTATATTATATCGGAGAGTAGGAATTCTTTGCTTCTCATCCCCTTTTTCTCTCTGGTGAGGACTCCTGACGATTACTCTTGCCTCTTCTACTTTCAAAAATTGCAGCAAATTTTTTTAGGATCCCGCGAGTATTCTGGGATTGTTTCGATGTTCTTGTGACAAGGATATTGTTCTCGATGCCTCCTGTTCCCGAGGAGTTGAGCTTCGGGGTATTGTTGTCACAAGCATATCGCGGTAGTACTAAATACTTAAGACGGCCGACATCGAAAATCTCTCCTATACGGCCAGTGGCAAGATAACCCCGACATCACCCAGTACTGGGGAGGTAGTTCGAGAGTATTGCCATAGCTTGTTATAGTGGATGCTTTTCGAAGGTCTGAGGTACACCGTTTCCGAGAAAGACTGGTTATGTGTTGAAGGATGGATACACCTGGATGTAGGTTTAGAGTTGATTGCGCGGTGCTTCCCGTGTATCCCCAACACCTGATTGCATAACTGGAAACTTTCGGAAATCTATAGGTGGGTTCATCTAGTAGTTCTAGGCATTCTTCCAACGGATGCACGATATGAAGTTTGGGGTTCTACATTGAGTGAAGTGGTTTTATGGACTTGTTCTGATCGGGAGTTGCATCTTAAAGGGTCCTTGGCTATGCTGATCCGGGGATTGCAAAACCCTTTTGTAACACGTTCCATGAGCTTTCAGCACGAAGATGTCGAACGAAACTTCTATCTTGTATTTGTTCTATCTGTTCCTTGTTCCCTTTTATTTACTTTTGCTCTCCAAGTGGCTTCTCATCAAGTTGATATACCTGCGGAATTCATTCGTTCAATCCTCTGTTCGAATGATATTGTGAAGATCATGTTGCATATCTACCCTTTGTTTCGTTTTGATTCTGGTATTCGAGTTGCTTCGATGTCAAATGTTGATTCCATACCTTTCTTAATCGGTGTTCTCATATTTCTATGGGAGTGCTAATTCCTCTTGACCATCGAGATGGTCATGTTAAATTCTTTTCAACCGGTGTGCCTTCTCTTCAAGTTATTCCATTCAGACGCCGTTGAGAAATCTGACGATTGTCTGTTTCATTCATCCCAAGTTGTCTTTGTTTTCCCCACCCTCCCACCCTTTTCTCCTTGGAGCAAGAATTCTTAATGAAGTATCCATTTTATTCATGTGATGTTTCTTCATTCTTTTCCTTCAATGTTCTTATCCGGTGAATTATCGTGAAGATGCTCAAGAGCATCAAGTTCATCATTCTTTTGTTCTCTAATTCTGCCGGTGGATGTAATTCAAGATTTCGGTGTTAATCTTATCCTTTTCCTCATTTCATAATGCTTTTCTCATTCCGGTGCACCAATTAATCATTCTCCTCTTGCTATTCATATCCGGAGTGCCGAAGATTCATAATTCCATTCTTAATCCATTCAAGCTATTTTGAGGATTGTCTTCTTATTCAAGCCATTTAATTCAACCGGTGCAATATCTCTTAAGCAATCTTTTTCAACGGTGATTTCTTTAGTGGGCCCTAACCCACAGGTCTTTTCCCAGGATCTTACCTGACTCTTCTATTCTCTGGAGTTATACTCAAATTCTTTTTAAAGTGTGACGTAAGAATGATTCCCATCAGTCACATGCCTTCCCCAAGATCGCTTTCAAATTATTTCCATCGTTGGTTCAACCTTTTAATTCTTCATTCCGGAGTGCTCAACAATTCTTATGACATTTTTCGTCTTCATTCTCAACATTGGTAGACCGCAGAAGTGTTTCTCTTAAATCTTGGCCCGTTCTCTCAAGATTCGTGGTTCTAGCTTCATGCCATCCTCATTATCGTTTGATTGTGAGGAATTCTTTTATACCCATCCGAAGCATTCTTGAATTCTTTTCTTTGTGATCCTCCGAAGGCCATCATTTCAGAATACTTCTTCGTTCTCAGTTTTCAACTTCGTCCTCCAAATATTCTTCATTGATGTCTCTTCGTTCGTCTCCATATTCTTACGGTGGTTCTTTCAAGATTAACCTCCCGTTGTTATCGTTTTAATTCACTCGTTCTTTTCATAATCCTACCGGTGGTTCGTTGAAGTTTTACCCAAGTCTGTCCGAGATCTCTCTTAAATCCTTTCCAACGAGAATAAGTAGTATGCCAAATCCTTTGGTTGTCATCAATTTAAATTGGTGAAGGAGATGCATGACATAATTCTTATTCTTATTCCTTCAAGGTGATTTAATTCTTTTGTCTGGAGCTTGTTCATCTTATCATATCCTTGGTTCTAAGTTTTTCATCTTCTTTCCGGAGCTTCAAGTTATTTCAATTATATCATTTCAAACCTACACCTAATTCATCGCAGTCCTTGATTCATATTCTTTTCATCTTTCACTTCTCTTGTTTTCATTACCGGAGTTCTTCTTGGTGGTTCATCATCATTTAATTCATCCTCGAAGTCTTCATCAAGATTCTTGTTGGAGCTCAAGCATTCTTCATCATGCTTTCCAAGTGCAATCCTTTCTACCTTATTTTTCAGATGGTGGTATGCCATTTTTGACAATTTTCCTTCAGGTTTCATGACTCACAAGTTGTCAAGAATGAGATATTTAAACCCATCATTTTTCCTTGTTCAGGAGATCTTTCAACCCCTCTTTTTTATCTCTTGGAGTTATCTTGGGTTGTATTTCACCTAAAAGCTTTCCCTAAGGATTGTTGCAATTATGGTGCTTATAAATGACCCAAGTTCTTCATGTATCATTCCGGTGAAATAAGTTTGTCGTCTCCTTGTTGATCTCAACCCAAGCAAATATTTCTGTTAGTGGCTGGTTGTCACCTCATAATTCTGAGATGTTTTCCATAAGCCCACATCAAGCTTATTCTTCTCGTTGTTGAAATTCCAACAACTCTATTCAACCCTTCTTCGTAAGATGCTCTTTCAAATTTAATTTTGAGAGAAGTTGTCATATTTTTCACCATTCTTTTCTTTCCAACGATCTATATGCTATTCTTTCATTTCGGAGGTATTGTGATATTGCTCTCTTTAACCATCATCTCGTTTTATCGAGATCATGTTCTTTCTCTTTTATCATTTAACCGGAGTGTTGTATTCTTCATTCAAGTTCCGTCATCTTATATAGTTTTGCCTATCTTTTCAACCGGAGTCCTGTCTGAATCCTTCTTACCCCTTGTGCCATTCTTTTAATTGTTCCGGAGGCTGTCTGTTGTTGTTTTTCATCAAGTATCACGCCATCTCCTTAAACTCTTGTTTATTCCTTCCATTTTCAGACGGAGTGCTGTCCAAATTCTGTCATTCTTATTCCTTGGCTATACCATTGCGGTTTCATATTCTTTCCGTCCATGAGCTCTTGTTTCATGTCTTTCAAACTGCAAGGTTCTCATAATGCTCCTGGTTCCTCTTTTCTAACGGAGTGTTTTTCATCTTCGTTCTTCTCCGTTGCATTCTTTCTTTCAAGATTGTCAACCTCTCAAGGTTCCCTGGTTTCACTCGTCTGTCAAAGAAGCAACTTTGTTTTACCTCTTCCTCTTCCGTTTTTACCCGGTGATATCTCTAGGATCTCGGGTCGAGATCCTCTGTTAGTGTGGGAGAGTTGTGACGCCCGAGACCGACGTCCCAGAAGATCCCAGAAGATTCCAGAAGTTCCAGACGTTCCGGGTTGCCCGTGTGTTCTTTTGTGCTTGTGTTATTTATTTTTTCGCATTGCCATCATGTCATTTTATTTTTGCATCTCAACCTAATAAATCGTGTGGACCTTCGGTCCATTTAAATCGAGGGAAGAATGTCTTCTCTTTATAACATATAAAAGTCTCTCAATATTTAGGGAGCTATATTTATTAATTATTCCATTGCTTCGGAATCACCATAACACACTTGCATAATTTCCCCATTGTCTTTTCACTTCGAGTTTCTCCGTCAAAACCTTGCCAATAATTCTTTTCCGTTGTTTCGAGGTTCCTCCAAAAATTTGAACATTTTTGGACACTTCAATAATTCACATCTTAGTTCAAACCTATTTGAATTAAATTCAAATATGTTTGAGTTATTTTCCAATCTCGCCTTTTCTATTTTTCTCGGACCGCACTCATTTTATGATGCCCGAGAAAATTAGTCCCATGTGTTTTTTTCCCTAAACCCCCTCCTTCTTCTCTTTCTTTTCTTCTTGCTTGACTCCGTTTAAAGTTAAAAGAAAAGAGCAGCCCAGCCCAGGCCGCACCTCTTCTCCTCCTTCTCCTCCCAGCCTCCCTTCTCCCTAAGGCCCAACCTTCTGGACTCCAGGCCCAGCCGGCCCAAAACCACCTTGGCCCGCACTTCCTAACCCTAGCCCGAGCCCCGCACTCCCTCTCATTCCCTCAGTGCGCCGCCACCCGTTCCTTCGTCCGTTTCCTCCCCTTCTGCCCCGCTCGCTCGACCCGATCTCCCTTCGTCCCGATCCATCGCCCTCTCCCTCGCTCACCTCTCCGTCCCGCTCGATCTCCCCTCTCTCTCTCGACCGCAGCGCCTTTCTCCCTCGCACCCTTCTCCTCCGCGCTCCAAGGCCGGCGCCACCCTGGGCCGTCCCTCGTTCCTCTCTCTTCGCCTGGAGGCCAAGCGCCATGGCCTCGAGCCCCAGGACCGCCCCGCCAGGTCGCCTCGTTCCATGCCTCTCCGCGCCAGGAAGCGCTGCAGCGCCGTGCAGGCTCCTCCGTCGCGCGCCAGGAGCCCAGGTCCCGCGCCCGGCCTCGTTCCGCCCGCGGCCAGGGGCCCTCCTCCCGTGCGCCCTTCTCCTCCGCAGCTGACGCGGCCAGCTCCGCAGCGCCTCCGCGCCGGGCCGCAGCGGCCGGATCCCGCAGCGCCCGATGCGCCCCGACGCCCCGTGCTGCTCCCTCCGTCCGCCGCCTCCTCGCCATGGTCTTGACCTCCCCGAGCTTCTCCAGCCGCTGCCTCCTTTGGACTGTCCCGTGCTGCTGTAGTTTTTGTTTTTGTTTTGTGTGCTTGTGTTGTTAACCTTAACAGAGAACCGAGAACGCCTACCGCCAAAGACCGCAACGACCCGAATACAACTACAGTTTTTCGTCAAGTTCGACTACCGACGACTTGAACATCTACGGAAATGAGTACCCCTACGCTCGACGACCCCCATGTACAACTACGAGCTCGAGAACGACTACTCGGAGACCCCAAGTACCTCTACCGTCGCCCGAACGTCTACCGTCGACATGTACATCTACCGTCGCCGGAACAACTACTTCCCACTACGGAACGAGTTCCACTACCGTCGCCCGAGTACAACTACCGCTACGAGAACGACTACCTTCGGTGAAGAAATGAGAACGTCTACTTCCTCTCCGAACGGAACATCTACTTCCACTACACCCCGTGAACGACTACTTCCTCTACGAACCGTGTTCCACTACTTCCACTACGAACTCGAACCGTCCCGAAACGCATGTTTCGAAGGTATAACCCCGAGTCATGACCCGTGTGATGCTTGCTTGTGTTGTATGAAATGTCTCCCTTGTGTGTGCTCGTGCCCGTTCCGACCTTTTGTCGAGTTCCTCGGTTGCCTCGTCGCCGACTCGTGGGAACCCGGTAACGGGATCGCCCACCTTTCATCTCGTTTGACTCGCTCACGTCATCCATCTTTTGCACCGGACTCTCAACGAGATACCGGAACCGATATGATGCGTTGCATCATTTTCGGATCGTTGCCGTGGCACCCTTTCGTTCCACCACGGTGACAAATGCTTCTTATCTTCTTCTTGTCACCTTTTAATAATAATTGCATAAACTTGTTCATGTCATCCGCATCATGTTAACAACATTTAATATGTGTGTAATTGTTGTTGCTTTATAATTATTAAACATGCTCATGGGGATTTTCCGGATATGTTGTTGTTATTTTCCGGCCCCATTTAAAATGTCTTAATAGTGTAGTTTTATTATGCTTCACCTCTTGCCATGCTAAAAACATTTAATCTTGTCTTGTAAATAACGAGAGTCAATTGAATAATTAAATGTGGTGTTTCGTCAATATGCAACTCGTTGCATATTGAGCTCCACTTAACTTGTAGTGTTGTTTGTGCACTTTGCCATGCCATGCTTATTTAAACCGGACATGCATCATACTTGTTTGTGCATCGTATGCCATGTTTATGATTTGTGTGTTTACCGAGCTGTTTGTTTCTTTCCGGTTGCTTCTCTTGTTAGCTTCGGTTTCGTTCCAGAGTTGTGAGGATTCTCTCGTCTGTGTTGCTCCGTCTACTTCATGGATCCGTTCTTCTCCCTTGTGGAATCCCAGGCAAGATGACCGAACCCGGATACCATTACTATCTTTGCCTATTGCTAGTAGTTCCGCTCTATAGTTTTGCCTCGATGCCCATGATCTTCTTGTCAGCCTCCTACTTATAACCATTGCCATGTTTAACCACCCTACCTACGCAAACCGTTGCTTGGCTAAGTACGCTTCGCTCAGCCCCTCTTATAACATTGCTAGTTGCAGGTGAAGATTGAAGATGCTTGCTTCATGTTGAAGTTTGGTTGGGTTATATCACACTATATAAATGCTTAAAAGTGAAATCATCTATATACTGGCAGGGTGGAAGGCTAAGCCTTTTGCTTGGTGTTTTGTTCCACCCATGCCGTTAGGAACCGTATAAACCGGTGTTATGTTCCTTGATTATGCGTTCCTAACACGGTTGGGGTGTATGGGACCCCCTTGATAAACCGCTAAGTGCTAAGTCTTTTCCAGCAAGTCCCAACATTGGTACTATTTGCCTAATAACAAACTAATAAAACTTGAATGGGACTAGCTACCCCTTTTATCTTAATTCAACCCCCCTGGGCCAGTGCTCGATTTGAGTGTTGGTCCAAACTAGAGTCGTGTGCGGGGCCCCCCTTGGCAACTTGGGTATTTCGGCCACTGTACGCTGTGCTCATCCGGTCGTGGCCTGAGACTAGATACGCGCGGCTGCTATCAGGGTGTCGGCACGCCGGGAGGATTTGCTGGATTAGCCTTACCTTAGTTCGGTTTAACTTGAGCACGGGATTCCGAGAATACTCGGGTCTTCCCACCTATGGAGTTGCGACTTCGCGGATCGTGGGCTTGTGATGGGCCAAGTTGGAACACCCCTGCAGGGTTTGAACTTTCGAAAGCCGTGCCCACGGTTATGTGGCAGATGGGAGCTTGTTAATATCCGGTTGTAGAAAACTTGACACAATGTTCTAATACACTACCAGCGTGTGTACCGTGACTGTCAATTTCCGAATAGGGATTCGGGAGTTGAACACGGTGGGGTTATGTTTGACCGGCTTTAGTTAGGATCACTTCGTGATCATCTTTCGACCGAGGCACTTCTCTTCTCGCTCTCTATTACGTAAGTTAGTGCTAGTTGCTGTTGCAGACTCTTGTTGTTCCTTCACCTCTTATTCTTTCTTCAGCCTTGTCCTCACCCAAGGCTTAAATAGTCTTGTTACCCGGGAACGGGATTGCTGAGTCCTCTGTGGCTCACAGTTACTTCACCACACCAGATGCAGGTTCAGCCGAGTTTGATGCAGAAGCTGGTTCAGTTCTTCACCGGGAGCTCGATGAAGAGTTTGGCCGTATGTTTGTGACGCTTCGACGTTCAGTAGTGGTTTCTACTAGGATTCGATCTTGGCCTGTGGCTTTATGTTGTTTTGGTATCTTTCTTTTGGATCTTACCCTTAGATGGGCTGTGATGTTTTGGATGATGATTGCTTATGTAATGTATTGTGTGAAGTGGCGAGTGTAAGCCAACTATCTCCTTTTGCAATATAATCCCTCTTTTACATGAGTCGTGCAAAGATACCAAACTTGAGATCATTCTAGGATGGGCTTATACCTTTAAGTCGTGCCTCGACACGTAGGAGGTATAGTCCCATCCTGGGCATTACAGGTGCCAAGCTAAAAAAATAGGTGGCTCCTTGCATCAGAAGATGGATTGGTAGAATTCTTTGGGCATCTACATGCCAATTTTTTTGGTTCACATGCTTGTTGTCCCACTCTTCAGTATACAAATCAATCTGATAAACTTAATGCAAGAGAAGTTGGTTACATCTATTGGTTATCACCTTTTTTCAGGGATTTGGGGATCTAGGAGTGTCGGTGTATTTGGATCGACACCTATGGGATCACAAAAATCCCTACTACGGTTGCGGGGCGCGGGGTTGAGAGAAGAGCGGATCTAACAGTCAGGACACAGTTCCTTTACCCAGGTTCGGGCCGCAAGGATGCGTAAAACCCTACTCCTGCTTTGTTGGATTATATGTTGGTGTTCTTCAGCTAGTGAGGAGCTCCTAGAGAGTCGCGAGGAGTTCTAAAAAGCCGAATCCTTCTCCTGGTCGCCTCGGGCCTCCTTTTATAGGAAAAAGGGGTTGCCACAGTGGCACACAGGAGGTGGAAAGGGTACAGTGATGCGAGGTTATCCCTCGCATTACAGGACAAGGTGCATTTAATGCGCCCAGCTTAGGTGTCCATGCTTTATCGGGGACGGGGGGGGGGGAGACGTCCGTCTTGTCCGTCGCCGCCCCTCCTCGTGTTGACATGCGCCCTGGCCAGCAGTGCTTGAGGCGCCATCTAGGCAGACAGGCAACTGAGGTGGCGCAACGACGGGTCACCACGAAGATCTGTGGGTTGCCACGTAGGAGCCCGTCCAGCTGGTCGGGTCGGCAGCTGCGTGGGTCGGTGGAAACCCAGTTGGTGTGGGTCTGACGGTGGCCCCGCGAGTGTCCTTGGCAAGGGCCTTGCCGGGGCTCCGGCAAGGGTCCTGCCGTACTGTTGGGGAACGTAGCAGAATTCAAAAAATTTCTATGCTTTCACCAAGATCCATCTAAGGAGACATCTAGCAACGAGCATATTAGAGTGCATCTACATACCCTTTTGTAGATCGCGAGCGGAAGCTTTCGAAGAAGCGTGGATGAAGTAGTCGTACTCTTCGCGTTCTTTGTCACCGATGATCTAGCGCCGAATGGACGTCACCTCCGCGTTCAACACACGTCCGGTACAGCAACGTCACCTCCTTCTTGATCCAGCAAGGGGGGAGGAGAGGTCGTCGGAGATCGAGCAGCATGACGGCGTGGTGGTGGATGCATCGGGAAATCCTGCAGGGTTTCGCCGGCGCCCTGCGGAGGAGGAGGAAGGTGTGACAGGAGGGGGAGAGGCGCCAGAGGATTGGTTGTGGCTGCCCTCTCCCTCCCCACATATATATAGGGGGCCAGGGGGGTGCGTCAGCCCCTGCAGATCCCATCTGCAAAGGGGGCGGCGGCCTGGGGGGGGGGGAAACTTGCCCCCCAAGGCATAGGGGGCGCCTCCCTCCCCCAGGGTTTCAACCCTAGGCGCATGAGGGAGGGCCCAGTAGGGTGAGCCAGCCCACCAGGGGCTGGCCCCCTTCCCCTTGCGGCCTAGGGGCCCGACCGGGATGGGTGGTCCCACCCGGTGGACCCCCAGGATCCCTCCGGTGGTCCCGGGACACTCCCAGTGACCCCCGGAGATCACCCGATGGCCGAAACTGGACTTCCTATATATCATTCTTTACCTCCGGACCATTCCGGAACTCTCGTCACGTCCGGGATCTCATCCGGGACTCCGAACAACTTTCGGGTTTCCACGTGCATGTATCTCTACAACCCTAGAGTCACCGAACCTTAAGTGTGTAGACCCTACGGGTTCGGGAGACACGTAGACATGACCGAGACCACTCTCCGGTCAATAACCAACAGCGGGATCTGGATACCCATGTTGGTTCCCACGTGTTCCTCGATGATCTTCATCGGATGAACCACGGTGTCAAGGATTCACTCAATCCCGTAGTTATTCCCTTTGTCCATCGGTACGGTACTTACCCGAGATTCGATCGTCGGTATTCCCGATACCTTGTTCAATCTCGTCATGGCAAGTCTCTTTACTCGATCCGTAATCCATCATCCCGTGACTAACTCTTTAGTCACCTTGAGCTCATTATGATGATGTCTTACCGAGTGGGCCCAGAGGTACCTCTCCGTCATACGGAGTGACAACCTCCCAGTCTCGGTTCGTACCAACTCAACAGACACTTTCGGAGATACCCGATGCGTACCTTTATAGCCACCCAGTTACGTTGTGACGTTTGGCACACCCAAAGTATTCCTACGGCATCCGGGAGTTGCACAACCTCATGGTCTAAGGAATAAATACTTGACACCGAAAAGCTTATGCATTACGAACTATATGATCTCGTGCTATGCTCAGGATTGGGTCTTGTCCATCACATCATTCTCCTAATGATGTGATCCCGTTATCACTGACATCCTATGTCCATGGTCAGGAAACCGTGACCATCTGTTGATCAACGAGCTGGTAACTAGAGGCCTACCAGGGACTCATTGTGGTCTATATATTCACACATGTATCGCTATTTCCGTACAATAGAATTCAAGCATGAATAACAGACGATTATCATGAACAAGGAAATATAATAATAATACTTCTATTATTGCCTCTAGGGCATATTTCCAATAGTCTCCCACTTGCACTCGAGTCAATAATCTAGTTACATTGTGATGAATCGAACACCCATAGAGTTCTGGTGTTGATCATGTTTTGCCCATAGAGTTCTGGTGTTGATCATGTTCTGGTGTTGATCATGTTTCCGTACAATAGAATTCAAGCATGAATAACAGACGATTATCATGAACAAGGAAATATAATAATAATACTTCTATTATTGCCTCTAGGGCATATTTCCAATAGTCTCCCACTTGCACTAGAGTCAATAATCTAGTTACATTGTGATGAATCGAACACCCATAGAGTAATGGTGTCAATAATGTCGCAGACCCGTTGACTAAACCTCTTTCACGAGCAAAACATGATCAACACCAGAACTCTATGGGTGTTCGATTCATCACAATGTAACTAGATTATTGACTCTGGTGCAAGTGGGAGACTGTTGGAGATATGCCCTAGAGGCAATAATAAAAGCATTATTGTTATATCTCCTTGTTCATGATAATTGTCTGTTATTCATGCTTGAATTGTATTGTACGAAAACAGCGATACATGTGTGAATACATAGACCAAAATGAGTCCCTGGTAGGCCTCTAGTTACCAGCTCGTTGATCAACAGATGGTCACGGTTTCCTGACCATGGACATGGGATGTCAGTGATAACGGGATCACATCATTAGGAGAATGATGTGATGGACAAGACCCAAACTTGAGCATAACACGAGATCGTATAGTTCGTAATGCATAAGCTTTTCGGTGTCAAGTATTTATTCCTTAGACCATGAGGTTGTACAACTCCCGGATGCCGTAGGAATACTTTGGGTGTGCCAAATGTCACAACGTAACTGGGTGGCTATAAAGGTACGCATCGGGTATCTCCGAAAGTGTCTGTTGAGTTGGTACGAACCGAGACTGGGATGTTGTCACTCCGTATGACGGAGAGGTACCTCTGGGCCCACTCGGTAAGACATCATCATAATGAGCTCAATGTGACTAAGTAGTTAGTCATGGGATGATGGATTACGGATCGAGTAAAGAGACTTGCCATGACGAGATTGAACAGGTATCGGGAATACCGACGATCGAATCTCGGGCAAGTATCGTACCGATGGACAAAGGGAATAACGTACGGGATTGAGTGAATCCTTTACACGGTGGTTCATCCGATGAAGATCACCGAGGAACACGTGGGAACCAACATGGGTATCCAGATCCCGCTGTTGGTTATTGACCGGAGAGTGTTCTCGGTCATGTCTACGTGTCTCCCGAACCCGTAGGGTCTACACACTTAAGGTTCGGTAACGCTAGGGTCATAGAGATAAATGCACGTGGAAACCCGAAAGTTGTTCAGAGTCCCGGATGAGATCCCGGACGTCACGAGGAGTTCCGGAATGGTCCGGAGGTAAAGATTGATATATAGGAAGTCCAGTTTCGGCCATCGGGTGATCTCTCGGGGTCACCGGGAGCGTCCCGGGACCACCGGAGGGGCCCCGGGGGTCCACCGGGTGGGGCCACCCATCCCGGTGGGGCCCCTAGGCCGCGAGGGGAAGTGTCCAGCCCTAATGGGCTGGCGCACCACTAGGGGCCCACCTCCCCATGCGCCTAGGGTTGAAACCCTAGGGGGGAGGGGGCGCCCCACTAGCCTTGGGGGGCAAGGAACCCCCCCTGGCCGCCGCCCCCCTGCAGATTGGATCTGCAGGGGCCCTGGCGCACCCCCTGGCCCCCTATATATATGCGGGGATGGAGAGAGCAGCCGCACCATTGCCCTGGCGCCTCTCCCCCTCCCGTCACACCTCCATACTCCCACGCAGGGCGCCCGGCGAAGCCCTGCTACGATCTCCACTGCATCCGCCATCACGCCGTCGTGCTGCCGGATCTCTGACGACTTCTCCTCCCCCCTTGCTGGATCAAGAAGGAGGTGACATTGCTGCACCGGACGTGTGTTGAACGCGGATGTGCCGTCCGTTCGGCGCTAGATCATCGGTGACGAAGAACGCGAAGAGTACGACTACTTCATCCACGCTTCTTCGAAAGCTTCCGCTCGCAATCTCCATAACGGTATGTAGATGCACTCTTACTTGCTCGTTGCTAGATGTCTCCATAGTTGGATCTTGGTGAAATCGTAGATTTTTTTTGAATTATGCTACGTTCCCAACACTTCCTTACTGCCTCCACCTCTGGCCACTTTGTGAACTTGTCGATTGCAACGTACAAGTACTCAAAGCCCCCGACGGCGCGGGAGAAAGGCCCTAGTATGTCGAGCCCCCAGACCGAGAAGGGCCAGGAGAGAGGAATGGTTTGAAGGGCTTGAGCTGGTTGATGAAGTTTCTTTGAATGGAATTGGCACGCTTCACACCTGGTGACTAGCGCCGCCGCATCCTGGAGGGCAGTGGGCCAGAAGAAGCCTTGCCGGAATGCCTTGCCGGCAAGGGCTCTCGACCCTATGTGGGATCCACATATGCCTCCATGTATCTCTGCCAACAGCTCCAGTCCTTTCTCTCGAGGGATGCACTTCAATTTCACACCGTTCGGTCTCCTTCTGTACAGGACGTCATCGACGAACTGGTACATGGCAGACCGATGGGCTACTTTCTCCGCTTCTTCCTGCTCCTCAGGAAGTTCCCCAGTCTGAAGGAATCGGACGGTATGCTGCGCCCACGCTGGAGCCTGGGGCTCGACGGAGAGGACTAAAGGCATTTCCTCCGCCAAGGGAGTGGCCATCTCGACGGCAAAAGCTTGACGCTCCGCCGGAGTTAGCCCTCCGGTGGCGGGCTCAGTGTCCCCGGCAACATCCTTGCCGGCAGCTCCGGGGAGCTCGGCGGGAAAGTACTTGCCAGGCCCTGACTTCCTCCTCTTGTTCTGCTCTGTTGATGGATCAACGGATGGCTGAGAAAGCTGAAGCACAAAGGTACCTGGTTCCACAGGTAGCTTGAGGGCAGCACGCTTTGACAGGTAATCGGTGATGTCGTTCTCCGCTCGGGGAACGCGCTCTGCCTGTATACCGTCAAAGCGCTCTTCCAACTTTCTCACTTCATCGACGTAGGCCTTCATCAACGGGCTTTGGTAATCCTTGTTGACTTGTTTGATGACAAGCTGCGAGTCGCCCCTGACAATGAGCTTCTTGCTTCCGAGGTCCGCCGCGATCCTAAGACCAGCAAGCAGCCCCTCGTACTCGGCAGTGTTGTTCGTCGATACCTCCCTAGGGAAGTGCATTTGGACCACGTACTTGAGGTGCTCTCCAGTCGGTGCGACCAGCAGTACGCCAGCCCCGGCGCCCTGTAAGGAGAAAGCGCCATCAAAGTACATGATCCAGTTGCAACTCGCCTCTTTGCCGGGGAGAGCAGTTTCCTGAACTTCTTCATCAGGCGTTGCGGTCCATTCTGCGATGAACTCTGCCAGGACTCGGCTCTGAATTGTCGAGGTACTTTCAAACTTGAGGCCAAAGCTGGACAACTCCAGTGCCCACTCTACAATCCTCCCCGTCGCGTCTGGATTGTGCAATATCCATTGCAGAGGGAGGCGAGTGACGACAGTGATCTCGTGCGCCTAGAAGTAGTGACACAGCTTCCTCGAGGCCATAAGAAGGCCGAAGAGCAATTTCTGCACGCCGGAGTACCTTGATCTAGCCCCCTGCAAGAGGGAGCTGACAAAGTAGACCGGGTGTTGCATCATCTTCTTCTTCGGCTGCACTCCAATCGACTGTGTCGCTTCTGCTCCAGTGGCACCAGGCTCTGTTGCTGCTATCACCTCATCCTCAATTTCTCTCTGCGCCACTAGTGTGGCACTGACCACCTGGTTTGTTGCCGCTAAGTACAGCAGCAACGGTTCTTGTGGCCTAGGCGCAACCAGTATTGGCGTGGAGGAAATATACCTCTTCAGATCTTGTAACGCTGCCTCAGTTTCCGGCGTCCACTCCATTGGGCCCGCCTTTTTCAAGATCTTGAAAAAAGAGAGGGCACGCTCGGCAGCCTTGGAAATGAATTTGCTCATAGCGGCAACGCAGCCAGCAAGCTGACGCACGTCCTTGACCCATTTGGGTGCTTCAATCTGCTCTATAGCTTTGATCTTGTCCAGATTGGCTTCTATCCCACGCTGCGACACAAAGAACCCGAGAAGCTTGCCAGACGGAACGCCGAAGACACACTTCTCAGGGTTCAGCTTGAGGTTGATCTTGCGCAGGTTCACAAATGTTTCCTATAAATCCGGTGCAAGGGTTGCCTTGTTCTTGGTTTTGACCACTATATCATCCATATAAGCCTCCATATTTCTATGGAGCTGGGGTTCAAAACCAATCTGTACTGCCCTTGCAAACGTCGAGCCAGCACTCTTCAACCCGAAAGGCATTCGTACGAAACAGTACGTACCACATGGGGTGATGAATGCTGTCTTCTCTTCGTCTTCTCTTGCCATGAAGATCTGGTGGTAGCCGGAGTAGGCATCGAGGAATGACAGCAGGTCACACCCTGCCGTGGAGTCAACAATCTGGTCTATGCGCGGCAATGGGAAGGGGTCCTTGGGACAAGCTTTATTGATATCCGTGTAATCAATACACAGCCTCCACTTCCCATTTGCCTTGCGCACTACCACTGGATTGGTCAACCACGTTGGGTGGAGCACTCCTCTCACCAAACCCGCAGCTTCCAGTTTCCAAATCTCCTCGGTGATGAACTCTTGCCGCAAAGCTTGCTTCCTGACCTTCTGCTTGACGGGCCGCGCATGAGGACAGACAACAAGGTGGTGCTCAATCACCTCCCTGGGAACGCCGGGGATGTCGGATGCTTGCCAGGCAAACACGTCGACATTCGCCCGCAGGAAGGTGACGAGCGCGTCTTCCTATTTTTTCTTAAGGGCGGAGCTTATGGTAAAAGCCCCTCCCGTGCCGTCCTCCTTGACAGAAACCTTCTTGGTTCCTGGCGGCGTGGCCCTGGGTCTCTTGTTTCCGCCGGTGGAGCCCTCTGGCACGTCCTCGACGGGAGCGCGACACTCCGAAGAGGTGCGCTTGCCGGAGTGGGTGTCTGAGGTCTCGCCGGTCTTCTTCTTTCCGGCGGAGCTCTCAGGAACGTCCTTGACGGGAGCACAACACTCCGAAGAGGTGCACTTTCCGGAGTGGGTGTCTGAGGTCTCACCGGTCTTCTTCTTCTTCCCTCCCAGGGCTCCAGTGGCAGGAGCAAGTGCCCCCGTAGCGGCAGTTGCTGCAACTGCTTGCTGGTACAATTGGTCGGCGCAAATCAGCGCATCTCTCTTATCGGAGGGGATGGTGATGATCGTCACGGGCCCTGGCATCTTCAGCGTGTTGTAGGCATAGTGTGATGCTACCATGAACTTGGCCAGTGCTGGCCGGCCAAGGATCCCGTTGTAAGGCAGGGGGATCTTGGCAACATCGAACACGATCCTCTCTGTCCTGTAGTTCAGATCACTTCCAAAAGTCACGGGCAGCGTGACTTTCCCCTTCGGTTGACTCCTCCCTGGGCTGACCCCCTGAAACGTGCCCGTCTCCTCGAGGTCTCCATCAGGAACTTGCAGCTTCTCGATCACGGTGGGCGAAAGTAGGTTTAGACCGGCCCCGCCATCGACTAGCATCTTCGTCACCTTGAGGTTGCGTATTGGCGGTGAAACCAACAATGGCAAGCACCCGACGGCAGTAGTGCGATCAGGGTGATCTTTGGCGTCAAAGATGATAGGTGTGCTGGACCATTTCAGCGGCCTTTGGGCACCCGACGATGGCTCTGCCGCAAAAATCTCACGCGCCCACTGTTTAAGATGACGGTGAGAAGCATGCAGCGAGGCGCCACCATCGACGCACATGGTGTCCGTAGCCTTCTGAAACTCTTGGCCGCCGGACTCGTTGTCCTCTTCGTGATCGTCGTCTTCAGGTCTTCTGTCGCGGCCCCGGGCGGGCCTTTCCTGCTGTTTCTCCTTGCCGTGACGGCCTGCTTGGCCGTCACACTTTTTGATGGATCCCTCAGCGCCGTCTTGGCCCTTCTCCTTGTCCCGCCTCTCGTATTCATCCCTTTGCTTCTTAGCAAGGAGCTCAACCTGGTGGTAGTCCTAGAGATCATGGCCCTTGGTGCGATGGATCTTGTAGTATCGCTTACCGGAGTTTCCTGGCTTCTCGGCAGCCGCCAAGGCCCGGCAGGCGACACACCCATTAATTTCTTTGCCAGGGTCACCTGCCTTGGTTTTCTTGGCGGAGCCGGTGTCATCAGATCCCTCGACGGCAAGCACGGCCTTCCCCTTGTGCTTCCTGTTACGGTTCCGGCCCTTCTTCGCCGGAGCGGCAGTATCCTCGTCTGAGGAGTCGGTTTCCGCACCGGCGCTTTCGCCGGGGTACTTCCTTCCCTCTTCAGCCCGGGCACACCTGTCGGCAAGAACGTAGAGTTCCGCCACATCCTTCACCTTGGTCATCGCCAGTTCTTCGCGCATCTTGTGGTTGCGCACGTTCTGGTGGAACGCGCTGATGATGGCGGCATGGTGAACATCGGGGATATTGTACTGTACCCGGCTGAATCTCTGTATGTACTTGCGCAGAGTCTCGCCTTCCTTCTGGGGTATGACATGCAAGTCACTTGCTTGGCCATGGGCTTGGTGGCCTCCGGTAAAGGCGCCAACAAACTCATGGCACAAGTCGGACCAGGAGGAAATAGAGTCTACTGGCAAGTGCATCAACCACGACATGGCGTTAGGTTTAAGAGACAACGGAAAGTAATTCACAAGCACCTTATCGTCGCGGGCCCCGGCAGCTTGCATCGCGATGGTGTAGATGCTGAGGAACTCAGACGGGTGGGTCTTGCCGTTGTACTTCTCGCCAACGTCAGGTTTGAATGTGCGGTGAGAGGGCCACTGGAACTACCGTAGCTCGCGGGTGAAAGCTGGACAGCCTACCTCGTAAGGTAGACCCCCAGGGCTCTCCGGTGCTGGGCGGTCTACAGCAGGCCCTGCTCGCCTGTCTGACTGGTGGCGCGTTCCGTGCTGGCACTCGATGGTGGTTTGAGCGTCTTCATGAGCTCGCTCCTGAAGAACTTGACGCTGGTCGCCGCGGGTCCGTGGGTCGGACGACGCTATGGAGATGGTGTCGCCCGCGACGTCTCGACGGGTCGACGCACGCGGCACCGGGCGAGGAGGAGGCGAATGCACCATAGCCACGGTGCTGCCGGCTCTCCCGCCGCCGGTGCGTGGGACCCCATCGGAGCGTCTGCCTGGGAGCTCCGCTGGATTTAGGTCATCCCTGTTGGCGACTGCGACAAGGCTTCGGATGGTGGCTCTCCATTCCTCGAGTTTCCCCGTAATGGGAGGAAAGTCGAGGAGCAACTGCGCGCGCGCCAAAGCTTTGGCTGGTGTCAACGGTAGTGAAACCTGCACGGATCGCGACGCGCTTCGACCCCTGACTGTGTCAGGGGGAGCTCCATCACGATCCTGCGGTTGCCTAACGTCTCCACCAGCGCTTCAGTGGGCGGACAGGTCTTCTACGTCCCGGGAGCGGCGCTCGGGGCCCTTCCCATGGCGACGTCCGGGATCTTCGGGGTGACTACACCGTCCGTCGCGCGCTGCTTGAGAAGAGCGCACTGTTGGCGCCGGCGTGGGAGTTCTGGAGGCCCTTGCGTCGCCTTCGGGTGATGCGGCCGCGACCTTGGAAGGTCCCGCGCCACCCGCGGAGGGTCGGGCTCCATCCTTGGAACTGGCGGTGTGTGGCCCGTTACCAGGCGCACAAACATCGCCACCTCCCAAACTCCGGCTGTCGGGATGGCGTTGGTGTTCGCGAGCAGCGCCCCGAGTCCTTTCCGCGACTGGTCCGCTGCTCGCCCGCGTCGGGACGGGCTGTCCGGCTTCCGACTGGCCAACTGCCACCGTCGTCTTCTTCTTGGGCACCATGACGATGCAGGAACGCCGAACTAACCGCTAGAGGCCGATTCTCACAACTGCGCCCCCTACCTGGCGCGCCAAAGATGTCGGTGTATTTGGATCGACACATGTGGGATCACAAGAATCCCTACTACGGTTGCAGGGCGCGGGGTTGAGAGAAGAGCGGATCTAACAGTCAGGACATGATTCCTTTACCCAGGTTCGGGCCGCAAGGATGTGTAAAACCCTACTCCTGCTTTGGTGGATTATATGTTGGTGTTCTTCAGCTAGTGAGGAGCTCCTAGAGAGTCGCGAGGAGTTCTAAAAAGCCGAATGCTTCTCCTGGTCGCCTCGGGCCTCCTTTTATAGGAAAAAGGGGTTGCCACAGTGGCACACAGGAGGTGGAAAGGGTATAGTGATGCGAGGTTATCCCTCGCATTACAGGACAAGGTGCATTTAATGCGCCCAGCTTAGGTGTCCTTGCTTTATCGGGGACGGGGGAGGGGGGAGACGTCCGTCCCGCCCCTCCTCGTGTTGACACGCGCCCTGGCCAGCAGTGCTTGACGCGCCATGTAGGCAGACATGCACCTGAGGTGGCGCAATGGCGGGTCTCCACGAAGATCTGTGGGTTGCCACGCAGGAGCCCGTCCAGCTGGTCGGGTCGGCAGCTACGTGGGTTGGTGGAAACCCAGTTGGTGTGGGCCTGACGGTGGCCCTGCGGGTGTCCTTGGCAAGGGCCTTGCCGGGGCTCCGGCAAGGGTCCTGCCGTAGTACCTGCTGTCATCCCCAGCAAGGTGCTTGCCGGGGGCCTTGTGGTTCTCCTTGGCTGGAATCCCGCCAAGGGTCGTCTCCTTAACTTGTATCTGATCTTGAATGTCTTCACAAAGATCTGCATGCCACCATGGGGATATCTCCCGAATCCTCGCCCCATGGGGGTGGTGGACTCAAGGGTGATTCGCTCCGTAGGCGCGGGGCGAGCTGCCGCGGCAAGGGTCTTGCCGGGGCTGCCAGTGCTGGCCCTGGCAAGGATCTTGCCGGGGAGAGCCGCTTCGTCCCTTTGCTCTTTGTGGTCTTGTTCTTGGCGTCGCTCCAGTCTCCATCAAGCTTCGGTCTTGCCCCGGCTCGCCTCCCTCGCCATGCTTGGTATGGTGGTGCCGTGGCTCAGACTGCCCGTGCACAGTCATAGGGGTACAAAAAGTGTACCCCTCTTTTTGTACACCGATAATGAGTCGTCCTTGATATTAATTTTCTCTCCAATTTCCACTCTCCAAATACGGACACATTTGATCGTGTTAACTCCCGTCATAATACTCTGCGATGTGTAGGAGTATTTCTTCTTGAAACTTGCATTGATCAAGTCACCATGAGGGAAATATTCAGTTCTCAAGATAGTGGCATAAATAGAATCATTATTATCCAACAACCACCATGCCTGTTTAGCAAAAGATACAAGTTAAAATGATGAATATCATGGAAGACCAGTCCACCTTTCTTTTTTCGGGACACACATTTTCCACCAAGCAAACCACTGCATTCTCTGATGAGTTGTATCATCACTCTAGCAAAAACTGTGACACCATATTTGTAACTCCCTTTTAGATTTTTATAGGAATTTTAAAAACCAACATCGCATAACATGGTATTTCTTATGGAACTGGCTTAGTCATTACCTATTTTCCACTAGAATGTAGGCACTTCTCTTTCCACCCTATCAACCTAAGGCGATCAATTAGTTTTTGGAAGTTACCACTTTTATCCAAACTAGAGTTGTAGGCAGCCGCAAATACTTATCGTTCCTTCCTTCGGTCATAATATTCAGAGGAGAATAAAATTGAGCCTTTATGTTCACATCAGTACTTGGACTAAAGAAGATAGTAGATTTATCCACATTCACCACCTTCCTAGAGGCCAAACAATACATGTCTAGAATTGATTTTAGAGAAGTTACATTTTTTATATTGGCTTCCATCAAGACTAAGGAATCGTCGACAAAGAGAAGCTAGACTCCCATGATATCTCCACTTTCTTCTATGTGTGATAGCAAGGTAATCAAACATCTAGTCCGAAGAAAAAAAGATAAGGGGATAAGAGATCCCCTTGACTTAGCCCCTAGATGCTTTACATGCCTCAATTTCTTCTGAATTATATGTCACTCTATATTCCGCTGCAAAGAGACAAGTCATAATCAGTTTCACCAAGTTACCATGAAAATCCATCTTCAAAAGAATAGACTACAAGAAGATCCACTGTCACGCCCAATATGCATTCCTATCTGAGAGGAATTCGAGGGTCCCACCAAGGATAAAAGCGCACATTGAAGACACTTTTGCAAGTTGGATGTCATTACATCGTACCATATACAACACAAATGGGGATACATACAAAGGCATACACCCGCCACATGAATACATCAAACATCATACAGAAGAGCAACATCCAACTATGGATGAAAACAAACAAAAACCTTGAACGACATCCACCCTGCTAGCCCAGGCTGCCGACCAGGAACCTAACCCTTGATCGAAGAAGAAGAAGCAGGTGAAGAACTCCAAAATAAGCAAGCATCGCTCTCATGTCAAGTCATCGCATTACCTGTACCTGCAACTATTGTTGTACTAATCTTTGAGCCACGGGAATTCAGCAATCTCATTCCATGATATGAAGACGAACAAGCCTTATGGGTATGACATGGTTATGTGGTGGGGTTGCAGCAAGTACTAAGCATGTTTAAGTGGCTACCTTATGAGTACAAGAATAAGAAGAGTATCTACACATAACAATCTTTACTAGTAATGACCAAGAAGTGATCATGAACTACTTAAGAGTCAAACATAACCCCGCCGTGTTCTCTTCCCGAACTCCCCCGAAAATAGACAATCACGACTACACATGCGGTTGGTGTATTTAATTGAATTTGGTGTCGAGTTCTCTACAACCGGATATCATAAATTTCCAAGTCGCCCATAATCGCGGGCACAACTCTCGAAAATATTAAACCCTACAGGGGTGTCCCAACTTAGTCCATCACAAACTCTCACGACCCGCGGAGGAAAAAATCTCCATCTCGGGACAACCTGGTCAATCTCGGAATCCTGGTGCACAAGGCATTTCGACAATGGTAAAACAAAACCAGCAAGACCTCCCAACGTGTTGACACCCCGATATGAGCCACGTGTATCTCGTCTCAGGCCACGGTCGGATGAGAAGTCCATACAACTTAAACCAATCCTCGTGTTTCCTCATGGTGGCGCTGCAAGGGGCTTTAGTTTGGACCAACACCCAGGAGGAGAACTGTTCCGGTTTGTTGATTAAGAATCCTCGGGTTAGTTACTACCTTTGCAATTTCAATTGTTATTAGGCAAATGGTAAAACCAAAGTTGGGCCTTGATGTAAGAGTTGTATTCAAAGTGAACTGTCAAGGGGGGGGG
>LR738712.1:287929408-287941919 GCA_902687465.1 Secale cereale
CATAAACCCCGACCATGTAAGGAACACAAATCAAGGAACATAACATTGGTATGACGGAAACTAGGGCGACATGAGTGGAACAAAACACCAGACAAAAGGTCGAGCCTTCCACCCATTACCATGTATATAGATGCATTAATGAAATAAGAGATATTGTGATATCCCATGATATCTGTGTCCCAATATGGAACAATCTGCACTGCACCTGCAACTAGCAACGCTATAAGAGGGGCTGAGCGAAGCAGTAATATAGACAAACAATGGTTTGCTAAGAAGGTGGGGTTAGAGGCTTATCATGGCAATTTGGGAGGCTAACATACAAGTAGTAGGTAGCGCAACATAGCGGTAGCAACGAGACAACTAGCAAAGCAAAGATAGTAGTGATATCATGGAATGATCATCTTTCCTGAAACGTCCTCGGTGGGATAGAATCCTTACTCCTCGTAACCGTTCAAAACTAGATCCTCGGACTCGAACTCGTCTCCTGGTACTACCCAAATAAGAACAAGCATCCAAATAAACAATCATAGCATGGCAATGAACATGTTCTACAAACAATTCTATCATGAATGCATATGAGGAATGCTATGAACGGAGCTATGCGTCTACCGGAACGGAGGTTATGATGTCAGGAAGGAAATGGTGAATAGAAGATGGATATGGGAAAATTCTTGGTATCCAGGTATGGCACTGGATAGAATGGAAGATTCTAGTCGAAAAGGATATAAAGATCATTGAAAACGGATGCACAGATCTACTACTTCTCGAGCTTGCGTTGTATTCCCTCGAAGAGGAAAGGGTGATGCAGCACAATAGCGTAAGTATTTCCCTCAGTTTTTGAGAAGCAAGGTATCAATCCAGTAGGAGACCACGCGCGAGTCCCTCGCACCTACACAAACAAATAAGAACCTCGCAACGCGATAAGGGGTTGTCAATCCCTTCACGGTCACTTACGAGAGTGAGATCTAATAGATAGGATAAGATAATATTTTTGGTATTTTTGGTATAGAAATAGAAAGTAAATAATCCAAAGTAAAGTAGATGGAAGATTAATATGATGGGAATAGACCCGGGGCCTTAAGTTTCACTAGTGGCTTCTCTCATGATAGCAGAATTCTACGGTGGGTGAACAAATTACTGTCCATCAATTGATAGAAAAGCGCATAATTATGAGAATATCTAGGCATGATCATTGTATATAGGCATCACGTCCGTGGCAAGTAGACCGAAACGATTCTGCATCTACTACTATTACTCCACACATCGACCGCTATCCAACATGCATCTAGAGTATTAAGTTCATAAGAACAGAGTAGCACCTTAAGCAAGATGACATGATGTAGAGGGATGAACTCAAGCAATATGATATAGACCCCATCTTTTTATCCTCGATGGCAACAATACTATACGTGCCTTGCTGCCCCTACTATGAATGGGAAAGGACACCGCAAGGTTGAACCCTAAGCCAAGCACTTCTCCCGTTGCAAGAACTATAGATCTAGTAGGCCAAACCAAACCAATAATTCGAAGAGACTCTCAAGGATATTATAAGAATACATAAAAGATTTCAGAAAAGAATCCAATATTGTTCATAGATAATCATGATCATAAACCCACAATTCATCGGATCTCGACAAACACACCGCAAAAACATTACATCGAATAGATCTCCTCGAAGATCGAGAAGAACTTTGTATTGAGATCCAAAGAGAGAGAAGAAGCCATCTAGATAATAACTACGGACCCGAAGGTCTGTGGTAAACTACTCACAACTCATCGGAGGGGCTATGGTGTTGATGTAGAAGCCCTCCGTGATCAATGCCCCCTCCGGCGGAGCTCCGGAACAGGCCCCAAGATGGGATCTCACATGAATAGAAGGTTACGGCTGTGGAATTAGGGTTTCTTCATGCTCCCCGATGTTTTCAAGGTATGTGGAAGCAACGTGGGGCCCATGAGGGTGGGGGGCGCACCTACCCCCTGGGCGCGCCCTGCCCCCTCGTGGGCACCTTGTTTCTTCTCTGACTTGTACTCCAAGTGTCTCGTGAAGATATCGTCAAAAATAACTCTCCCGAAGGTTTCATTCCCTTTGGACTTCGTTTGATATTCCTTTTCTGCGAAACACTGAAATAGGAAAAAAACAACAATTTGCACTGGGCCTTGGGTTAGTAGGTTAGTCCCAAAAATAATATAAAAGTGTATAATAAAGCCCATTAAACATCCAAAACAGAATATATAATAGCATGGAACAATAAAAATTTATAGATACGTTGGAGACGTATCAAGCATCCCCAAGCTTAATTCCTGCTCGTCCTTGAGTAGGTAAATGATAAAAACAGAATTTTTGATGTTGAATGCTACCTAACATAATTCTCAATGTAATTTTCTTTACTGTGGCATGAATGTTCAGATCCGAAAGATTCAAGAGAAAAGTCTATATTGACATAAGAATAATAATACTTCAAGCATACTAACAAAGCAATCATGTCTTCTCAAAATAACATGGCCAAAGAAAGTTCATCCCTACGAAATCATATAGCTAGGCTATGCTCCATCTTCATCACACAAAATACTCAAATCATGCACAACCCCGGTTTCAGCCAAGCACTTGTTTCATACTTAAATTTTTTCAAACTTTTTCAACTTTCACGCAATACATGAGCGTGAGCCATGGACATAGCACTATGTGGAATAGAGTGGTGGTTGTGGAGAAGACAAAGAGGCAGATGGTATCACATCAACTAGGCGTATCAATGGGCTATGGAGATGCCCATCAATAGATATCAATGTGAGTGAGTAGGGATTGCCATGCAACGGATGCACTAGAGATATAAATGTATGAAAGCTCAACAAAAGAAACTAAGTGGGTGTGCATCCAACTTGCTTGCTCACGAAGACCTAGGGCATTTGAGGAAGCCCATCGTCGGAATATACAAGCCAAGTTCTATAACGAAAATTCCCACTAGTATATGAAAGTGACAAAACAAGAGACTCTCTATCATGAATATCATGGTGCTACTTTGAAGCACAAGTGTGGAAAAAGATAGTAACATTGTCCCTTTACTTTCCTTTTTCTTATTTTTTTCCTATTTTTTTCTTTTCCTTTTTTTGGGCCTTTTTTCTCTTTGGCCTTTCCTTTTTTTTTTCTTTGGGACAATGCCCTAATAATGATGATCATCACACTTATATTGATTTACAACTCGATATTACAACTCGATACTAGAAGAAAGTATGAATATATATGAATGCCTCCGGCGGTGTACCGGGATGTGCAATGAATCAAGAGTGACATGTATGAAAAATCATGCATGGTGGCCTTGCCACGAATACGATGTCAACTACATGATCATGCATGGCAATATGACAATGATGAAGCGTGTCATAGCAAACGGAACGGTGGAATGTTGCATGGCAATATATCTCGGAATGGCTATGGAAATGCCATGATAGGTTGGTATGGTGGTTGTTTTGAGGAAGGTATAAGGTGGGTGTATGGTACCGGCGAGAGTTGCGCGGTACAAGAGAGGCTAGCAATGGTGGAAGGGTGAGAGTGCGTATAATCCATGGACTCAACATTAGTCATAAAGAACTCACATACTTATTGCCAAAATCTACAAGTCATCAAAACAAAGTACTACAGGCATGCTCCTAGGGGAAGGGTTGGTAGGAGTTAACCATCAAGTGATCCCGACCTCCACACAAAGGATGACACTCAATGAAATACTTCATGCTTCAAATTTTTCACACAACGGTTACCATACGTGCATGCTACGGGACTTGCAAACCTCAACACAAGTATTTCTCAAATTCACAACTACTCTACTAGCATGACTCTAATATCACCATCCTCATATCTCAAAACAATCATCAAGTATCAAACTTCTCATAGTATTCAACGCACTTTATGTGAAAGTTTTTACTATACTCATCTTGGATGCCTATCATATTAGGACTAGTTTTATAACCAAAGCACATTACCATGCTGTTCTAAAAGACTCTAAAATAGATATAAGTGAAGCTTGAGAGATCAACAATTTCTACAAAATAAAACCACCACCGTGCTCTAAAATATATAAGTGAAGCACTAGAGCAAAACTATCTAGCTCAAAAGATATAAGTGAAGCACATAGAGTATTCTAATAAATTCCAATTTATTTGTATCTCTCTCAAAAGGTGTGTCCAGCAAGGATTATTGTGGCAAACTAAAAAGAAAAGACTCAAATCATACATGACACTCCAAGCAAAACACATATCATGCGGTGAATAAAAATATAGTCTCAAGTAAAGTTACCGATAGACAAAGACGAAAGAGGGGATGCCTTCCCGAGGCATCCCCAAGCTTAGGATTTTGGTTGTCCTTGAATTTTACCTTGGGGTGCCTTGGGAATCCCCAAGATTAGGCTCTTGCCACTCTTTGTTCCATAGTCCATCAAATCCATACTCAAAACTTGAAAATTTCACAACACAAAACTTAGCCAAAAATCTCGTGAGCTCCGTTAGTATAAGAAAATAGACCACCACTCAAAGGTATTGTAATGAACTCATTCTTTGTTTATATTGGTGTTAAACCTACTGTATTCCAACTTCTCTATGATTCATACCCCCCGATACTACTCATAGATTCATCAAAATAAGCAAACAACACACGAAAAACAGAATCTGTCAAAAACAGAACAGTCTGTAGTAATCTGTAACTTTCGAATACTTCTTTAACTCTAAAAAATGAAATAAATTGGTGGACGTGAGGAATTTTCCTATTAATCATTTGCAAAAAGAATCAACTAAAAATCACTCTTCAGTAAAAAATCACAGCCAATCTCGTGAGCGCTAAAGTTTCTGTTTTTTACAGCATGATCACATAAACTTCACACAAGTCTTCCCAAAGGTTCTACTTGGCACAAACACTAATTAAAACACAAAACCATATCTAAACAGAAGCTATATGCAATATTTATTCCTAACAAAAGCAAAAACAAAGAAAATAAAATTGGGTTGCCTACCAACACGCGCTATCATTTAATGCCCCTAGCTAGGCACGATACAAGAATAGATCTAGGTATTGCCATCTTTGGTAGGCAATCCATAAGTGGCTCTCATAATAGATTCATAAGGTAATTTGATTTTCTTTCTAGGAAAGTGTTCCATTCCTTTCCTTAAGGGAAATTGGAATCTAATATTTCCTTCCTTCATATCAATAATTGCACCAATCGTTCTAAGGAAAGGACCACCAAGAATAATAGGACACGAAGGATTGCAATCTATATCAAGAACGATGAAATCTACGGGCACATAATTCCTATTAGCAACAATAAGAACATCATTAATCCTTCCCATAGGTTTCTTAATGGTAGAATCTGCAGGATGCAAATTTAAAGAACAATCATCAAGTTCATGGAATCCTAACATATCAGACAAAGCTTTTGCAATTGTGGAGACACTTGCACCCAAATAACAGAAAGCAAAGCATTCATGATCTTTAATTTTAATCTTTATAGTAGGCTCCCACTCATCATAAAGCTTTCTAGGGATAGAAACTTCTAATTCAAGTTTTTCTTCATAAGACTGCATTAAAGCATCAACTATGTGTTTGGTAAAAGCCTTATTTTGACTATAAGCATGCGGAGAATTTTGCACGGATTACAACAAGGAAATACAATCTATTAAATAGCAATTATCATAATTGAATCCCTTGAAATCCAAGATAGTGGGTTCATCGGTATGCAAAGTTTTGATCTCTTCAATCCCAGTTTTAACAATTTTAGCATCAAGATTTAAAAACTCCGAATCATTGGGACGCCTTTTAACTAAAGTAGACTCATCTCCAGTCCCACCTTTATCAAGATTCATACTAGAAAACAATGCTTTAATAGGAGACACATCAATCACTTTCAGCTCTTCATCTTTATTCTCAAGATAACTAGAAGAACACGCTTTCATCAAGCAATCTTTTTTAGCACGCATCCTAGCGGTTCTTTCTTTGCACTCATCAATGGAAATTCTCATGGCTTTGAGAGACTGATTGATATCATGCTTAGGTGGAATAGATCTAAGTTTCAAATAATCAACATCAAGAGTAATTCTATCCACGTTTCTAGCCAACTCATCAATCTTAAGCAATATTTCTTCAAGCAAAGCATTGAAATTCTTTTGCGAATTCATAAACTCTTTCACACTAGTCTCAAATTTAGAGGGCATACTACCAAAATTTCCATAAGTCATTGTAGGAATTACCATAATTTTTAGAGGATTTACTAGGAAAAGTCTAGGATTAAAGTTTCCTCTATAAGCATTGTTACCAAAAATATTCCTACCAACAAAATTCACATCCAAAGATTCATTATTATTTTCAATCAACATGGATAAAGGCATATCATTAGGATCGGAAGAAGCACTCTTAGTAGCAAATAATTTCATAAGTTCATCCATCTTTCCACTCAAAACACTAATCTCTTCAATAACATGCATTTTTACTAGTAGATCTTTTGGTGTGCCATTGAGAGTAGTTAACCATAATATTATCTAGGAGTTTTGTAGCTTCTCCTAAAGTGATTACCATAACAGTGCCCCCCGCGGCCGAATCTAAAAGATATCTAGAAGCAAAATTCAAGCCGGCATAATTTTTTTGTATAATCATCCATAAGTTCAAACCATGTGTAGGGCAATTACGTATCATTAATTTCATTCTCTCCCAAGCTTGTGCAACATGCTCATGATCTAGTTGCTTAAAAATCATAATACCGTTTCTAAGAGAGATAATCTTAGCGGGAGGAAAATACTTGGAGATAAAGGCAACTTTGCACTTATTCCATGAATCAATACTATTTCTAGGAAAAGAGGAGAACCAAGTTTTAGCACGACCTCTAAGTGAAAACGGAAATAGCTTCAATTTAACAATAGCATTATCCACATCCCTCTTCTTTTGCATATCGCACAAATCAACAAAGTTGTTTAGATGGGCAGCGGCATCTTAACTAGGAAGGCCAGAAAATTGATCTTTCATGACAAGATTCAACAGAGCAGCATTGATCTCACAAGATTCAGCATCTAAGATAGGAGCAATCAGAGTGCTAATAAAATCATTATTGTTGGTATTGGAAAAGTCACACAATTTGGTATTATCTTGAGCCGTAGTGACAAGCAAGCAATCTAACACACAAGCAAACAAGAGGCAAGAGAACGGTAAAACACACGATAAAAGAAGGGCGAATAAAATGGCAAGGGTGAAGTGAGGAAGAGGAAAACGAGAGGAAAATAATGTAGTGCGAGGGATAAGGGTTTGTGATAGGTACTTGGTATATGACTTTTGCATAGATCTCCCCGGCAACGACGCCAGGAATTCTCCTTGCTACTTATCGAGCTTGCGTTGTATTCCCTCGAAGAGGAAAGGGTGATGCAACACAGTAGCGTAAGTATTTCCCTCAGTTTTTGAGAACCAAGTTATCAATCCAGTAGGAGACCACGCGTGAGTCCCTCGCACATGCACAAACAAATAAGAACCTCGCAGCCAACACGATAAGGGGTTGTCAATCCCTTCACGGTCACTTACGAGAGTGAGATCTGATAGAGAGGATAAGATAATATTTTTGGTATTTTTGGTATAGAAACAGAAAGTAAATAATGCAAAGTAAAGTAGATGGAAGATTAATATAATGAGAATAGACCCGGGGCCATAGGTTTCACTAGTGGCTTCTCTCATGATAGCAGAATTCTACGGTGGGTGAACAAATTACTGTCGAGCAATTGATAGAAAAGCGCATCGTTATGAGAATATCTAGGCATGATCATTGTATATCGGCATCACATTTGTGACAAGTAGACCAAAACGATTCAGCATCTACTACTATTACTCCACACATCGACCACTATCCAGCTTGCATCTAGAGTATTAAGTTCATAAGAACAGAGTAACGCCTTAAGCAAGATGCCATGATGTAGAGGGATAAACTCAAGCAATATGATATAAACCCCATCTTTTTATCCTCGATGGCAACAATACTATACGTGCCTTGCTGCCCCTACTGCCACTAGGAAAGGACAACACAAGGTTGAACCCAAAGCCAAGCACTTCTCCCATTGCAAGAACTATAGATCTAGTAGGCCAAACCAAACCAATAATTCGAAGAGACTTGCAAGGATATTATAAGCATACATAAAAGATTTCAGAAAAGAATCCGATATTGTTCACAGATAATCTTGATCAAAACACACAATTCATCGGATCTCGACAAACACATCGCAAAAAGATTACACCGAATAGATCTCCTCGAAGATCAAGAAGAACTTTGTATTGAGATCCAAAGAGAGAGAAGAAGCCATCTAGCTAATAACAATGGACCCGAAGGTCTGTGGTAAAGTACTCACAACTCATCGGAGGGGCTATGGTGTTGATGTAGTAGCCCTCCATGATCGATGCCCCCTTCGGCGGAGCTCCGGAACAGGCCCCAAGATGGGATCTCACGGGAAAAGAAGGTTACAGCGGTGGAATTAGGATTTGTTCGTGCTCCCCGATGTCTTCAGGGTATGTGGATATATATAGGAGGAAAAAGTACGTCGATGGAGCAACATGGGGCCCACGAGGGTGGGGGGCACACCTACCCCCCTGGGCGCGCCCTGCCCCCTCGTGGGCACCACGTTTCTTCTCTGACTTGTACTCCAAGTCTCTCATGAAGATATCGTTCCAAAAATAACTCTTCCGAAGGTTTCATTCCGTTTGGACTTCGTTTGATATTCCTTTTCTACGAAACACTGGAAATATGCAAAAAAATAACAATTTGCACTGGGCCTTGGGTTAGTAGGTTAGTCCCAAAAATAATATAAAAGTGTATAATAAAGCCCATTAAACATCCAAAACAGAATATATAATAGCATGGAACAATCAAAAATTATATATATGTTGGAGACGTTTCAGGATCTCAGATGATGAACAAAAGAACATGCAATGCAAAACTGACAATAAGATCATGCTACAGTATTTCTACATGGCAATAAATGACATGGAAAGTATGTAATTATTACCCTTAACAAAACAAACTTACTGAACATGTTCATAAGATCTACACATCTGATGCTAGCATATGCAAAATGCAAAGTTGTAAAACTGACAGATTCATACTTAGTGATATTTACATAGGCTTGGCAGAAATGTTTATGATAGCATGTTTGCAAGCTTGTCTCACACACCACAATACATATCATGGCATGAACTAAATTATACCAACAAGATAACGTAAAAATGCACCTCTTTCATGTACAAAGCTACTCCCTCCGTAAACTAATATAAGAGTGTTTAGATCTAAACACTCTTATATTAGTTTACGGAGGGAGTACCTCATATGATGCTTGCATTAATTCACACAAAAATAACAAAATGACAAGTTGGGTAAATATGCCATGCACCCAAACTTGCTCAAATAACAAAATTAATGCTACATATGGCTTAGTTGGATTTTTCTACCCCAATTTGATACTCCCTCCGTCCCAAAATAAGTGACGCAAAAGTGACTCAACTTTACACTAAAGTTAGTGCAAAGTTGAGTCACTTTTGAGTCACTTATTTTGGGACGGAGGGAGTATATAATATGCATATGTTTCTATATGAAAATGCCCACAAATGCAACACGTCATATATTGCCTTATATGGAAAATGACAGAAAAGGAAATGTGCCAGAACAGGAATGCCCAGAAATGGACTTGCCTTTATTGGAAAATGGGGTCTTTCCAGAATTGGAATTTTGCAATAAATTTTCAAAAAGAAAGAGAAGGAAGGTGTGGGTGTGTATAACAGTGGGGCCGGGTGGCTATGGGTATATGGCAAGTGGGTCTGGGAGAGTAGGTGACTGACAGTGGGGCCAAGGCGCCAGTTTCACACTCAAAGAAAAAATGCCTGTTTTGGAAAATGGGGTCTTTCTAGAATTGGAATTTCGCAATAAAGTATCAAAAAGAAAGTGAGGGAAGGTGTGGGTGTGTATAACAATGGGTCCTCGTGGCTACGGGTGTGACAAGTGGGTCTGGGAGAGTGGGTGAATGACAGTGGGGCCAAGGCGTCAGTTTCACACTCAAAGTAAAAATGCCAACCCAAAAAATCAGAGTGCGGATTCGATCCCTGGTCTCTAGGGTAGCACAGAGGGGAGATGACCACTGCGGTAGCGGGTATATGTGTATGAGATAAATACACTGAGGGTCACTGAAGTTGAGTCAAAAGCACAATACGGTCACTGGACTTCAGAATACGCTCGTTACGGTCATTATATACGCAAAGTGATGATTATACGATCACTGTCTCATCGTAGAGCACTGTATAGCAATCTGTTGACCGGTCAAACTTGCAATGGGCCCATCTGTCAGTGGAGGGAGGAAGGGAGAAATGAAAAAAAAAAACATACGGTCAGCAGGGAGGGGATTCGAACCGGCGCCTCACGCTTGCGGCTAGCGCTCTGTAGCCAGTTGAGCCAACAAAACAACTTGACCAAGATGTAGGCGCCAGTCATTTTATATAGAACCGTCCACGCAATGCACATGGCTGTTCTTCAAAAATAGAAAAAGTGCGCGCACACACGGTGCGCACATATATATTGAAAATTACTTTCATTGTATCAAATTTATGTAACTGTGCCCAAAAAAGTGATACACTTTTTCATGCAACTTTTAACAAGTGTTTGCATCTTTTGCTAGAAAAGTTCATGCATTTTTTTAAAAAAGTGTTTGTATATACTTTTATAAAACTTAGTGTAAAATTATTAGAAATGCATCAAATATTTATTAAAAAACACTACTTTACAAGGAAATTCTTATAAAAGTAACACTACTTTACATCACATGAGTATATCTAAAAATTGCATTCACAATTTTTAAAACTGTATGATTTTTTATTCTTTGATTTAATGAAGAAAAATATTGCAGTGGGGCATTGCCCTACTGTGTACATCAAAAAAAATATCAAGAAACACTTTTATACTTCATAAATATTTTTTAAGAGATATGAACATAAAAGCGAATATTTTTAATTATTATTTTGCGTTTGCATGAATATTTTTTGTTTGTGGATTCATTTATATCGCACATGCTTGTGCACGTGAGAGCATGTGTGCCGTTGCCAAAAAAACTAAGCTAATACGTATCATATCATCGCATTTATGCGTGGACTTGCAAAAAAAAAAAAAAACTTATGCGTGGGCTTGATTTGCTAGGGTGCCTTTGGATTCGTCTGCGAGGTCCTGGTTTCAAACCACCAACCCGCGCATAATTAGCTTTTCTTTATTTCTTCAGCTTATTGACACTTGGGACAAAAGGCTGCTCATTGGATTCCCCTCTGATATAAAAGTGAGCGCCTCCATGTTAACGCATCGGAGGGAAGTGCTTAATTGGTGGGCGTGTGTAGCTTCCATGCGCGAGGCCGTGGGTTCGAATCCCCAATCCAGTTTATGTTTTTTTCCCCTTTTATTAACCTACTGACAGATGGGCCCAAACCGAGTGCCATGTTGGTCGTTTGACCGGTCAGAGTGCAATACAGATGCTATACAGAGAGTCAGTGACCGTATAATCACCGCTTTGCGTATATAATGACCGTAATAAGCGTATTCCGAAGTTCAGTGATCGTATTGTGTTTATGACTCAAGTTTAGTGATCACTAGTGTATTTATCTCTATGTGTATTAAGTTGCGCTTGGCTCCTTTTAAACCAGCACGAGAAGGCTGAGCCTTTGCCTATGGCAACACAGAGATCACCGTCACTGATGGTGACGAGCTAGGAGGCGACAACTCACGATGCATAGCAGCGGCGGGCCTGCGGGAATGGGATAAGCTCACGAGAGTGCAAGCGGAGCAGCGAAGGAACGTGCGCGCGGGTCCTCCCGAGGTGAGCTCGTGCTCGCCTCGGTGGCAATGGCACAGGGCTAGGCGAGGCCTGGTGCTCACATGGGGCTGCTACGCCGGGGGAGCGCGTGCAAGCTGGGGCGCGAGCGACTGCAGCTAGGCCGGAACTGGAGCAGGGTTGCACGGACTGTCACAAACAACACAAAAAACGACCTCGGACTGGAGCTCCGGTAGCACGACCATGACACGGAAGGCACAACTTATACGGAACGAACTCGAGGGGTAGATGCTGTAGGGAGAGGTTTCGGTATACCTAGTATACCTATGACAAGAAGATGTGGCCGGGGACGCAGCGGTAGGGAGGCGAAGAACGCCGGTGGACTTGTTATACATGAAGAAGAGGAAGAAGACGTGGTCGGGGAGGTCGATCCAGAGAACATGGAGATGCATGCATGGCAGGGGACGAAGAGGTACTTGGCGGTCTTCTCCAAGGCGGCTGAAGGGGGGGGGGGGGTCGGAGGCGGGGCGATGAGCTACCACGAGCTCAAGCTCTTGCTCGGCTGGGTCATGGTGGCCGTGGCAACGGCGTGTGCGTGGTGGAGGAAGAAAGTGGAAGGGGTGAGAGGCTGCTAGGTGGGCCCAGGGGGTACAAAAATTGCCATGCTGGAATAATTACCAGGGGAGGTGCTGGTGGGCTGCTCGTT
>LR738712.1:287941929-287970545 GCA_902687465.1 Secale cereale
CCTATGACAAGAAGATGTGGCCGGGGACGCAGCGGTAGGGAGGCGAAGAACGCCGGTGGACTTGTTATACATGAAGAAGAGGAAGAAGACGTGGTCGGGGAGGTCGATCCAGAGAACATGGAGATGCATGCATGGCAGGGGACGAAGAGGTACTTGGCGGTCTTCTCCAAGGCGGCTGAAGGGGGGGGGGGTGTCGGAGGCGGGGCGATGAGCTACCACGAGCTCAAGCTCTTGCTCGGCTGGGTCATGGTGGCCGTGGCAACGGCGTGTGCGTGGTGGAGGAAGAAAGTGGAAGGGGTGAGAGGCTGCTAGGTGGGCCCAGGGGGTACAAAAATTGCCATGCTGGAATAATTACCAGGGGAGGTGCTGGTGGGCTGCTCGTTCGGCTCGGCTGGACTCGCGGGAGGAGGACCAAGTGTGAAGCGGTTGGGAGAGCCTTTTCCCTTTCTTTCTTGTTCTCAAAATTTAAATCTCCAGGTTTAGCAAAGGAAAAAAGGGCAAGGGAGTTTAGAAAGGAATATGATGGATATAAATATATCCATGCACTCCTGGATTTATCTAGTATTTGAATAAAATGTCTTGGCAATTTTTAGAGGCTGCAAATTTATGCAAGTTTGAAAATAACTCTGTTGGCGTCCTAGGAACGGGGTACCCTGACTTGCCTGCCTGCGGCCCGGGACGTGGGTCCAACAGCGGCCTGGTACGGCCCAACTTGAGAAACCACAACTCAAGACTCTCGTGAGGGGCCAAGCCTCGCGAGGTGGGCGACAGCAAGACCTCCCTGGGGGCAGTCTCTCTAGGCTGGCTCTCGAGGAGCTGAGATAACTATGCAAGGTGCACTTCGTGAGGTTCATGTGACGTGATCCATGCCGACCAAGGCTAGACGGGTGCCAGCGGGTGCAGTGTACCAGTTTCCTCTTTGGTGATAAGAGGGCAAGCGCAGGCGCGGAGTCCCGAGGGACCAGGCAAAGGTTTCCATATCGGTGCAACAAGACCAAGGACCGTCAGGGCTGCAGAACGGAGGTCATTGTGGAGCCCGGCGCGGCGGTATCACCAGAGCCTTTGGCAGGCGAAGACCACTTTTTTCAAGATAACTTGTACTAGCTGTCCCCCTTCAAATTTGGCCTTTGTGGGATCCCTTCCCGCTGATATTTGGGAAGAGGACCAAGGCCACTATAAATAGGACCTAGCCACCACCATAGGAGGCATCTGATAGAGAGCTTGCCTAGTAGAAGAGAGGGAGGATCATCATATCCGACCTAAGACACCACAAGATCATCCGAGCCCAAGAACATCTCTCCTCCGGAGGCTGTTCGTCCCTTGTACTAGTTCATCCTCAGCCAAACAAGGCAATGCACCACACACGCAGGAGTAGGGTATTACACCACATGGTGGCCCGAACCAGTATTGTAATGCCCAGTATGAGATTATACCTCCTACGTGTCGAGGCACGACTTAAAGGCATAAGCTCATACTATAATGATCTCAAGTATGGTATCTTTGCACGACTCATGTAAAAGAGGGTTGAAATTGCGAAAGAGTAGTTGGCTTACACTCGCCACATCACACAATACATTACATGAACAATCATCATCCAAATAACATCAGAGTCCGACTACGGACGAAGATCCAAATGAAATATACCATAAATAACACAAGGTCCCGATCATAACATCCTAGTAAGAGCCCTACTAATCCTCTGGATAAGACATGTAGTATCGCCCACGTTCCTCGTCGAACTCCCAGTACAACTCTGAACCACCAGCTGTGTAGTTCACCATGGTACCTGCATCTAGTGTTGTGTAGAATCTGTGAGCCACGGAGGACTCAGCAATCCCATTCCCGGGTAGCAAAACTATCTAAGCCTTGGGTGTGGAACAAGGCTGAAGAACAAGGTTGCAGCTGCACTAGCGCTAGCTTATGTGTTTAGAGTGAGAAGAGAAGTGCCAACGATCGTCAAAGTGATCACGAAGTGATCCTAACTAAGCACGTCAAACATAACCCCATCGTGTTCACTTCCCAAACCCCTTCGGAAAGCGACCGTCACGGTTACTCCCACTGGTAGTGTATTATGAACATAGTGTCAAGTTTTCTACAATCGGATATTAACAAATTCCCATCTGCCACATAACCGCGGGCACGGCTTTCGAAAGATCAAATCCCTGTAGGGGTGTCCCAACTTAGCCCATCACAAGCTCACGATCTGCGGAGTCGCAACTCCAAGGTGGGAAGACCCGAGAATTCTCGGAATCCCGTGCTCAAGATATTCCGACTAAGGTAAAACTAATCCAGCAAATCCTCCCGGCGTGCCGACACCCTGATAGTAGCCGCGCGTATCTCGTCTCAGGCCACGACCGGATGGGACATCCTACGGGTTTTTACCAGCCCTTGAGTTTCCTCGAGGTGGCCCCGCAGCCTGCCCAGTTTGGACCAACACTCATGTGGAGCACTGGCCTGGTTGTTGATTAAGAAAAGGGTTTATAACGCCCTATGCAAGTTTTAGTTATTAGGCAAATGTAAGACCAAAGTTGGGACTTGCTGGAAAAGCTTTAGCACTAAGCAGGTTATCAAGGGGAGCCCATAAACCCCAACCGTGTTAGGGACGCAAAATCAAGGAACATAACACCGGTTTAGACGGTTCCTAGGGAGGCATGAGTGGAATAAAACACCAAGCAAAGGCTTAGCCTTCCACCCATTGCCAGTATATAGATGATTTAGTTTTGAACATATTATATAGTGTGATATCCCAAGAATACTTCAACATGAAGCAAAGAATCTTCGAATCTTCTCCTGCAACTAACAATGCTATAAGAGGGCCTGAGCAAGCTTACGTAGCCAATCAAAGGTTTTCTAGGTTGGGTGGTTAGAGATATTCATGGCTACAATAGGAGGCTGACAAACAAACATGGGCGTCGAGGCAATAAGCTAAAGAGCGAGACATCTAGCAATCGACAAAGATAGTGATGATATCTGGGTCAGGTCATATTGCCTGTTGAATCCTCGGGGGGAACGTAATCTTGCTCCTCACACTTAACCTCGGTAGAAACCTCGTTCTCAAAATCTTCACCAGGCTCTAACCAAACACAACAATGCACAACGGAACAAAATCAATCAATGTGTAGTGCTCAGTCACATGATGCATGAACATGAAGCATGTGAACATGAAGGACATGATGCATGGCCTAGTATCACAATAATGCAATCCATCACCAACAAACAAGAACAACCACACATGTGAAACAAGTGAAGTAACAACTTAGCAAGCTTATGTAGATTTTCAAACAAGCAACCAACATGTTTTAAAGGGGTTGGTTAAGATGGCAAGGGTGCACTAAACATAACAGCAAAATGCTAGCAAGTTTAAATGGGCTGGAATTAAATACAACAATTTCCAGAAAACCCATTATTCATTTATAAGCATTTGGGACAGATTTGAAATACTACTGTGATGGAGTTGTCAAACATGCTAAACAACAACACCAAAATATTCTACACATTTTTCTACCCCAAATGCATATAAAGTTTGTTAAATTTGGAGTTGTAGAGAATTAGTTATGATTTTTGCAAGTTTGAGCATATTTAAATCAAATTTAAATTCAACAACATTTCAAATATTTCAAACATGGCAGCAAGCTACATTTTCATAATCTACACAAAATTCTAAGCACTTTTCATATAGGGCTAAAAATCATATGATGCATAAATATGCAGATATTAAATAAAACAGAAAAACAGAAAAGAAAAAGAAAAACAGAAAAAGAAAATAAAACAAATCAAACGCCAGGTCTAAACTGACTCAGACTCAGCGAGCCACAGACACTAACAAGGGGGTCCAGGAGCGGCTGAGCTGGCGTGCGGGTGCGCGCGCGGGCTGGCACTGCTGCTGTGAGGCTGGCAGGTGGGGCCCTGCTGTCAGCCTCACACAAAAATGAAAAAGGGGCAGAAACCACAACGCCCACGAGGGATCGAACTCACGTCTCCCTGAAAAAACTGACGGAGACACACCACTATGCCACTGCATCGATCTCGACAGAGAACATGCAGCTTATCTCAAGAACATGCAACGGATGCAGAGCAGGGGAGCACTGGACCTCGTCGGAGCCGCTCCGGCGACCATTAGGCACGGCGGATGGGTGCGAGAGGAAGCTGGAAGAATCCCGCATCCGACTAAACAACTAGCAGCGCCTGAGGGCCACTGCATCACCGGCGGCGAGCTGTTACAGCACGGCGGCGAGGAGACGACGGCAAGGTGATACAATTCACTAGGCGGCTCGACGACTGCACAGATAGATCCTACGCACCCAAGCGAAGCTAACGGACACCACATCAAGGGCTAGAGAGGTTGGAGCACTCGCCGGCGACGAGGTCCGACGGCGGCACGATCGGGCGCTCATGGAACTATGGCCTAGAGCTATCGCAGGAAGGGGAAAAAGGGCTGGGGAGAGATAGGAGCTCACCACGAGCATGACGGTGCGCTCGGCTGGCTCTGGCGTGGACAGAGTCGACGACGACGCGTCTCGAACAGCTCCAGCCACCGTAGAGGAAGAAGAGGAAGAAGCGCTCGATGGAGAGGCGCTCGGGTCCGCGTAGCTGTCGTAGAGGAAGAAGAGGACGTCGGGGAAGAATCTAGACAACGTTGGCGAGGCCGAGGACGACACGGAGCTCACCGGCGACGAGAGGGAGCTCTCAGATGCGCTCGGGCGTCGGTGGTGGCGGCGGATCTGGGGGATCCCAGCTCTCCAGACGGCGAGAGTGGAAGGAAAAGACCTAGGGGAAAGAGATGGACAAGGTTTGGATTTAAAACACGGGCTCGTCGCACGGCCTCGACGTCCGTGAGCTAACGGCGCGACGGTGAGCGCGTTGGGTGCTCCGCTTTTCTGACGGAGGAAGACGGAGGCGAGGGAGATGGGTCGCTGACATGTGGGGCCACGCACTCGGAGTGGCTACGGCGCGACGGTGCGCCTGTAGCTGGGCCTGTGCTGCTGGGCTGCTGCGCTACGGGTGGAGTTGGGCCTCAGGGGAGAGAGAGAAGGGAGAGAGGCCCAGGTTGCTGCTGGCTGCTGCTGTTTTCTTCTTTTCTTTTTATTTCATGCACAGAAATAAAGAAGAAGAACTAGGGGAAAAGAAAAATACCCCTGAGCTCAGAGAATTATGCTCTATTTAAATAAAATGACTTGGACATTTTTAGAGGCAGAAAAATAAAAGGAGTTTGAATATAGGCCAAACTCTTGATATTTTAAAACCCAACCAAGGCCCAGTTCTTTTGCCAGAATCTGGGGATTCTCCCAGAATCCGACCCCTACCCAGCTTCTCCCAGAATCTTTGAGCTCTATTTGTTTTACAATCCTATCTAATTAGACCCTAACTAGATAGGATTGTAAAACAAATGGGGCTCAAAGATTCTGGGAGAAGCTGGGTAGGGGTCGGATTCTGGGAGAATCCCCGGATTCTGGAAAAAGAACTGGGCCCAAATCATTTTCAAAAGAGATGGTTTTTGGTGAAGAGGTTGCTTACATGGGGCAAGTTTAAATGGAGGAGGAAGAAGAGGTTGCTTACATGGGGCAAGTTTAAATGGAGGAGGAAGAATCACTAAGGCACTTGCTAGTTGGTTTGAAAAATAGACCAAACAAGAGTCCAGAAAGAAACAAAGGGAAGAAAAGAAGAAGAAGAAGAAGAAGAAGAAGAAGAAGAAGAAGAAGAAGAAGAGGGAGAGGGGGTAGGGTTTTAGCTAAGATAGCTTGAACCCACACACAACATACATCACCAGGTCTCAATAAAGCACAAAATAAATTAAACTATGATGCCATGATGACATGATGATGCAATGCAAAAAAAATAAAAGGTATGCAATGTTGGAAATATGCCCTAGAGGCAATAATAAAAGTATTTTTATTATATTTCCTTGTTCATGATAATCGTCTGTTATTCATGCTTGAATTGTATTGTACGGAAACAACGATACATGTGTGAATATATAGACCACAATGAGTCCCTGGTAGGCCTCTAGTTGCCAGCTCGTTGATCAGCAGATGGTCACGGTTTCCTGACCATGGACATAGGATGTCAGTGATAACGGGATCACATCATTAGGAGAATGATGTGATGGACAAGACCCAATCCTGAGCATAGCAGGAGATCGTATAGTTCGTAATGCATAAGCTTTTCGGTGTCAAGTGTTTATTCCTTAGACCATGAGGTTGTACAACTCCCGGATGCCGTAGGAATACTTTGGGTGTGCCAAACGTCACAACGTAACTGGGTGGCTATAAAGGTACGCATCGGGTATCTCCGAAAGTGTCTGTTGAGTTGGTACGAACCGAGACTGGGATGTTGTCACTCCGTATGACGGAGAGGTACCTCTGGGCCCACTCGGTAAGACATCGTCATAATGAGCTCAAGGTGACTAAGGAGTTAGTCACGGGATGATGGATTACAGATCGAGTAAAGAGACTTGCCATGACGAGATTGAACAAGGTATCGGGAATACCGACGATCGAATCTCGGGCAAGTACCGTACCGATGGACAAAGGGAATAACGTACGGGATTGAGTGAATCCTTGTCACAGTGGTTCATCCGATGAAGATCATCGAGGAACACATGGGAACCAACATGGGTATCCAGATCCCGCTGTTGGTTATTGACCGGAGAGTGGTCTCGGTCATGTCTACGTGTCCCCCGAACCCGTAGGGTCTACACACTTAAGGTTCGGTGACGCTAGGGTCGTAGAGATACATGCACGTGGAAACCCGAAAGTTGTTCGGAGTCCCGGATGAGATCCCGGACGTAACGAGGAGTTCCGGAATGGTCCGGAGGTAAAGAATGATATATAGGAAGTCCAATTTCGGCCACCGGGTGAACTCCGGGGGTCACCGAGAGTGTCTCGGGACCACCGGAGGGGTCCCGGGGGTCCATCGGGTGGGGCCACCCATCCCGGTGGGCCCCTAGGCCGCAAGGATGAAGGGGTCAGTCCCTGGTGGGCTGGCGCACCACTTGGGCCCCCCTCCATGCGCCTAGGGTTGAAACCCTAGGGGAGGGGGGCACCCCCTTGCCTTGGGGGGCAAGTTTGCCTCCCTGGCCGCCGCCCCACCCTGCAGATGGGATCTGGCAGGGCCGGCGCCCCCTGGCCCCTATATATAGTGGGGGGGGGGGGAGAGGGCAGCCGCACCCAAGTCTCTGGCGCCTCTCCCCCTCCCGTCACACCTCATACTCTTCACGCAGGGCGCCAGCGAAGCCCTGCAGGATTTCCCGCTGCATCCACCACCACACCGTCGTGCTGCTGGATCTCCGACGACCTCTCCTCCCCCCTTGTTGGATCAAGAAGGAGGTGACGTTGCTGTACCAAACGTGTGTTGAACGCGGAGGTGCCGTCCGTTCGGCGCTAGATCATCGGCGACGAAGAACACGAAGAGTACGACTACTTCATCCATGCTTCTTCGAAAGCTTCCGCTCGCGATCTACAAAAGGGTATGTAGATGCACTCTAATATGCTCGTTGCTAGATGTCTCCTTAGATGGATCTTGGTGAAAGCGTAGAATTTTTTTGAATTCTGCTACGTTCCCCAACAGTGGCATCAGAGCTAGGTCTTTTGCGTAGCATCTTGCACGAGTAGAACACAAAGCAGTTGTGGGCGTTTGAGTTTGCTCAATTTTCTTGCCGTTACTAGTCTAATCTTGATTCGGCGGTATTGTGGGATGAAGCGGCCCGGACCGACTTTACACGTACGCTTACGTGAGACTGGTTCCACCGATAGACATGCACTAGATGCATAAGGTGGCTGGCGGGTGTCTGTCTCTCCTACTTTAGTCGGATCGGATTCGATGAACAAGGTCCTTATGAAGGGTAAATAGAAATTGACAAATCACGTTGTGGTTTTGGCGTAGGTAAGAAACGTTCTTGCTAGAAAACCTATAGAAGCCACGTAAAACTTGCAACAACAATTAGAGGTCGTCTAACTTGTTCTTGCAGCATGTGCTATGTGATATGGTATGACCAAGAAGATGTGATGAATGATATATGTGATGTATGAGATTGATCATGTTCTTGTAATAGGGAATCACGACTTGCATGTCGATGAATTTGACAACCGGCAGGAGCCATAGGAGTTGTCTTAATTATTTTATGACCTGCGTGTCACTGAATAACGCCATGTAATTACTTTACTTCATTGCTAAACGTTAGCCATAGTAGTAGAAGTAATAGTTGGCGTGACAACTTCAAGAAGACACGATGATAGAGATCATGATGATGGAGATCATGGTGTTGAGCCGGTGACAAAGATGATCATGGTGCCCCGAAGATGGAGATCGAAGGAGCAAGATGATATTGGCCATATCATGTCACTTTAATTGATTGCATGTGATGTTTATCATGTTTATGCATCTTGTTTACTTAGAACGACGGTAGTAAATAAGATGATCTCTCACTAAAATTTCAAGAATTGTGTTCCCCCTAACTGTGCACCGTTGCTAAGTATCGTTGTTCCGAAGCACCACGTGATGATCGGGTGTGATAGGTTCTAACGTTCGCATACAACGGGTGTAAGCCAGATTTACACAAGCAATACACTTAGGGTTCACTTGACGAGCCTAGCATGTACAGACATGGCCTCGAAACACGGAAGACCGAAAGGTCGAACACGAGTCGTATAGAAGATACGATCAACATGAGGATATTCACCGTTGATGACTAGTCCGTCTCACATGATGATCGGACACGGGCTAGTCGATTCGGATCGTGTATCACTTAGATGACTAGAGAGATGTCAATCTGAGTGGAAGTTCATTAAAATTTGATTAAGATGAACTTAATTATCATGAACATAGTCTAAATTCTTTACAATATCTCTTGTAGATCAAATGGCCCACGCTCATGTCACCCTCAACTTCAACGCGTTCCTAGAGAAATCCAAGATGAAAGACGATGGTAGCAACTACACGGACTGGGTCCGTAACCTGAGGATCACCCTCATAGCTGCCAAGAAAACTTATGTCCTAGATGCACCACTAGGTGACGCTCCCGCCCCGGCAAACCAAGATGTTATGAATGCTTGGCAGTCGCGTTGTGATGATTACTCCCTGGTTCAGTGCAGCATGCTTTACAGCTTAGAATCGGGGCTCCAAAAACGTTTTGAGCACCACGGGGCATTTGAGATGTTCCAAGAGCTGAAAATGGTTTTCCAAGCTCATGCCCGAGTCGAGAGATATGACGTCTCCGACGCATTCTACAGCTGTAAGATGGAGGAAAACAGTTCTGTCAGTGAGCACATCCTCAAGATTTCTGGGTTGCACAACCGCTTGTCTCAGTTGGGAATGAATCTCCCAGGCGAAGCGGTCGTTGACAAAATCCTCCAGTCGCTCCCACCAAGCTACAAGAGTTTCGTGTTGAACTTCAATATGCAGGGGATGGAGAAGTCCATTCCCGAGGTGTATTCGATGCTGAAATCAGCGGAGGTGGATATCAAGAAAGAACATCAAGTGTTGATGGTCAATAAAACCACTAAGTTCAAGAAGGGCAAGGGTAAGAAGAACTTCAAGAAGGACGACAAAGGAGTTGCCGCGCCTGGTAAGCCTGTTGCCGGGAAGAAGCCAAAGTATGGACCCAAGCCTGAGACAGAGTGCTTTTATTACAAGGGAACGGGTCACTGGAAGCGGAACTGCCCCAAATACTTAGCGGACAAGAAGGCCGGCAACGTCAAAGGTATATGTGATATACATGTTATTGATGTGTACCTTACCAGCGCTCGTAGTAGCTCCTGGGTATTTGATACCGGTGCAGTTGCTCATATTTGTAACTCTAAGCAGGAGTAGCGGAATATGCGAAGACTGGCGAAGGACGAGGTGACGATGCGCGTCGGGAATGGTTCCAAGGTCGATGTGATCGCCGTCGGCACGCTACCTCTACATCTACCCTCGGGATTAGTTTTAAACCTCAATAATTGTTATTTAGTACCAGCTTTGAGCATGAACATTGTATCTGGATCTCGTCCTATGCGAGATGGCTACTCATTTAAATCTGAGAATAATAGTTGTTCTATTTATTTGAGAGATATGTTTTATGGTCATGCCCCGCTGGTCAATGGTTTATTTTTGATGAATCTCGATCGTGATGATACACATATTCATAGTGTGAATGCCAAAAGATGTAAAGTTGATAATCATAGTCCCACATACTTGTGGCATTGCCGCCTTGGTCATATTGGTGTCAAACGTATGAAGAAGCTTCATGCTGATGGACTTCTAGAGTCTCTTGATTATGAATCATTTGACATGTGCGAACCATGCCTCTTGGGAAAGATGACCAAGACTCCGTTCTCCGGAACAATGGAGCGAGCAACCAACTTATTGGAAATCATACATACCGATGTGTGCGGTCCAATGAGTGTTGAGGCTCGCGAAGGCTATCGTTATGTTCTCACCCTCACAGATGACTTGAGTAGATATGGGTATATCTACTTGATGAAGCACAAGTCTGAGACTTTTGAAAAGTTCAAGGAATTTCAGAATGAGGTTGAGAATCAACGAGACAAGAAAATAAAGTTCTTACGATCGGATGGTGGGGGTGAATATTTGAGTCATGAATTTGGCACGCACCTTAGGAAATGTGGAATTGTTTCACAATTGACACCGCCCGGAACACCTCAGTGTAACGGTGTGTCCGAACGTCGAAATCATACTCTGTTGGACATGGTGCGATCTATGATGTCCCTTACCGATTTACCGCTATCTTTTTGGGGTTATGCTTTAGAGACTGCCGCATTCACTTTAAATAGGGCTCCGTCGAAATCAGTTAAGACGACACCGTATGAACTTTGGTTTGGCAAGAAACTGAAGCTGTCGTTTCTGAAAGTTTGGGGTTGCGATGCTTATGTCAAGAAACTTCAACCTGAAAAGCTCGAACCCAAATCGGAAAAATGCGTCTTCATAGGATACCCAAAGGAAACGATTGGGTACACCTTCTACCACAGATCCGAAGGCAAAGTCTTTGTTGCCAAGAATGGATCCTTTCTGGAGAAAGAGTTTCTCTCGAAAGAAGTGAGTGGGAGGAAAGTAGAACTTGATGAGGTGACAGTCACCCCTCCTGGACCGGAAAGTAGCGTAGCACAGGAAATTGTTCCTGAGGTGCCTGCAACGACAAGGGAGGAAGTTAATGATGATGATCATGAAGAAACAGATCAAGTTACTACTGAACTTTGAAGGTCCACAAGGGCATGTTCCGCGGCAACCCTGTCATGAATATCATGTTGTTAGACAACGGTGAACCTTCGAACTATGAAGAAGCGATGGCGGGCCCGGATTCCAATAAATGGCTGGGAGCCATGAAATCTGAGATAGAATCCATGTATGAAAACAAAGTATGGACTTTGGTGGACTTGCCTGATGATAGGCACGCCATAGAAAATAAATGGATATTTAAGAAGAAGACAGACGCGGATGGTAATGTGACCATCTATAAGGCTCGGCTTGTCGCTAAGGGTTATCGACAAGTTCAAGGGATTGACTACGACGAGACTTTCTCTCCCGTAGCGATTCTGAAGTCAGTCAGAATCATGTTAGCTATTGCCGCATTCTATGATTATGAGATATGGCAAATGGACGTCAAAACGGCATTCCTTAATGGCTTCCTCAAGGAAGAGTTGTATATGATGCAGCCGTAAGGTTTTGTCGATCCAGAGAATGCTAACATGGTATGCAAGCTCCAGCGCTCGATTTACGGGCTGGTGCAAGCATCTCGGAGTTGGAACATTCGCTTTAATGATTTGATCAAAGCGTTTGGCTTTATACAGACTTATGGAGAAGCCTAAGAAAGTGAGTGGGAGCTCTGTAGCATTTCTCATATTATATGTTGATGACATATTGCTGATGGGAAATGATATAGAATTCTTGGAAACTGTAAAGGCCTACTTGAATAAGAGTTTTTCAATGAAGGACCTTGGAGAAGCAGCTTACATATTAGGCATCAAAATCTATAGAGATAGATCAAGACGCCTCATCGGTCTTTCACAAAGTACATACCTTGACAAGATATTGAAGAAGTTCAATATGGATCAGTCCAAGAAGGGGTTCTTGCCTGTTTTGCAAGGTATGAGATTGAGCAAGGCTTAGTCGCCGACCACGGCAGAAGATAGAGAAAAGATGAGTGTCATACCCTATGCCTCGGCCATAGGTTCTATCATGTATGCCATGCTGTGTACCAGACCTGATGTGAACCTTGCCATAAGTTTGGTAGGGAGGTACCAAAGTGATCCCGGTATGGAACACTGGACAGCGGTCAAGAACATCCTAAAGTACCTGAAAAGGACTAAGGATATGTTTCTCGTTTATGGAGGTGACGAAGAGCTCGTCGTAAAGGGTTACGTCGATGCTAGCTTCGACACAGATCTGGATGACTCAAAGTCACAAACCGGATACGTGTATATTTTGAATGGTGGAGCAGTCAGCTGGTGCAGTTGCAAGCAGAGCGTCGTGGCGCATTCTACATGTGAAGCGGAGTACATAGCTGCTTGCGAAGCAGCACAGGAAGGAGTCTGGATGAAGGAGTTCATCACCGACCTAGGAGTCATTCCAAGCGCGTCAAGCCCGATGACTCTCTTCTGTGATAACACTGGGGCTATTGCCATTACCAAGGAACCCAGGTTTCACAAGAAGACCAAACACATCAAGCGCCATTTCAACTCCATCCGGAATTATGTTCAAGATGGAGACATAGATATTTGTAAAGTGCATACGGATCTGAATGTCGCAGACCCGTTGACTAAACCTCTTCCACGGGCAAAACATGATCAACACCAGGACTCTATGGGTGTTCGATTCATCACAATGTAACTAGATTATTGACTCTAGTGCAAGTGGGAGACTGTTGGAAATATGCCCTAGAGGCAATAATAAAAGTATTTTTATTATATTTCCTTGTTCATGATAATCGTCTGTTATTCATGCTTGAATTGTATTGTACGGAAACGGCGATACATGTGTGAATATATAGACCACAATGAGTCCCTGGTAGGCCTCTAGTTGCCAGCTCGTTGATCAGCAGATGGTCACGGTTTCCTGACCATGGACATAGGATGTCAGTGATAACGGGATCACATCATTAGGAGAATGATGTGATGGACAAGACCCAATCCTGAGCATAGCAGGAGATCGTATAGTTCGTAATGCATAAGCTTTTCGGTGTCAAGTGTTTATTCCTTAGACCATGAGGTTGTACAACTCCCGGATGCCGTAGGAATACTTTGGGTGTGCCAAACGTCACAACGTAACTGGGTGGCTATAAAGGTACGCATCGGGTATCTCCGAAAGTGTCTGTTGAGTTGGTACGAACCGAGACTGGGATGTTGTCACTCCGTATGACGGAGAGGTACCTCTGGGCCCACTCGATAAGACATCGTCATAATGAGCTCAAGGTGACTAAGGAGTTAGTCACGGGATGATGGATTACGGATCGAGTAAAGAGACTTGCCATGACGAGATTGAACAAGGTATCGGGAATACCGATGATCGAATCTCGGGCAAGTACCGTACCGTTGGACAAAGGGAATAACGTACGGGATTGAGTGAATCCTTGACTCAGTGGTTTATCCGATGAAGATCATCGAGGAACACGTGGGAACCAACATGGGTATCCAGATCCCGCTGTTGGTTATTGACCAGAGAGTGGTCTCGGTCATGTCTACGTGTCTCCCGAACCCGTAGGGTCTACACACTTAAGGTTCAGTGACGCTCGGGTCGTAGAGATACATGCACGTGGAAACCCGAAAGTTGTTCGGAGTCCCGGATGAGATCCCAGACGTAATGAGGAGTTCCGGAATGGTCCGGAGGTAAAGAATGATATATAGGAAGTCCAGTTTCGGCCATCGGGTGAACTCCGGGGGTCACCGGGAGTGTCCCGGGACCACCGGAGGGGTCCCGGGGGTCCACCAGGTGGGGCCACCCATCCCGGTGGGGCCCCTAGGCCGCAAGGGTGAAGGGGCCAGCCCCTGGTGGGCTGGCGCACCACTTGGGCCCCCTTCCATGTGCCTAGGGTTGAAACCCTAGGGGAGGGGGGCGCCCCCTTGCCTTGGGGGGCAAGTTTGCCTCCCTGGCCACCGCCCCACCCTGCAGATGTGATCTGCCAGGGCCGGCGCCCCCCTGGCCCCTATATATAGTGGGGGGGGGGAGAGGGCAGCCGCACCCAAGTCTCTGGCGCCTCTCCCCCTCCCGTCACACCTCATACTCTTCACGCAGGGCGCCGGCGAAGCCCTGCAGGATTTCCCGCTGCGTCCACCACCACGCCGTCGTGCTGCTGGATCTCCGACGACCTCTCCTCCCCCCTTGCTGGATCAAGAAGGAGGTGACGTTGCTGTACCGGACGTGTGTTGAATGCGGAGGTGCCGTTCGTTCGGCGCTAGATCATCGGTGACGAAGAACGCGAAGAGTACGACTACTTCATCCACGCTTCTTCAAAAGCTTCCGCTCGCGATCTACAAAAGGGTATGTATATGCACTCTAATATGCTCGTTGCTAGATGTCTCCTTAGATGGATCTTGGTGAAAGCGTAGAATTTTTTTGAATTCTGCTACGTTCCCCAACATGCAATGCAAATAAAATAAAAGAGAAGGACCCCCAAGGATAATGACAAGGATCAAAGAGGAAGCTTTATTGCCATTATAGGAAAGTGTTACATTTGGGGCATTGCAAACTCTCCTACAATACAAAAAGATCTCGTCCCGAGATCTAGGACTGGAAGAAGGAAGGATACTCGGAACGAAGGTGATCTTCTCGTTCCCACCTAGCATCTCGGTCGGTATGGTGTGACCACTTAACTTTCAAGAACTTGATTGACTTGTTGCGGGTTTTGCGCTCAGTTTCCTCAAGAATAGCAATGGGGTGCTCACGATAAGATAAGTCTTGTTGAAGATCAATCTCCTCGAACGGAATGGTGCATTCCGGTGTATTGAAGCACTTGCGGAGTTGAGACACGTGAAACACATCATGAACACTTGCAAAGTTGGAGGGGAGCTCAAGTTGATAGGCTAGATCGCCTCTTTTGCCAAGAATCTTAAAAGGGCCCACATATCTTGGAGCAAGCTTTCCTTTGATAACGAATATTTGGGTTCCTTTCATAGGAGAAACACAGAGATATACATGATCCCCAATGTCGAAGGCCAAATCATGATGCTTGCCGTCATAGTAACTCTTTTGACGCGATTGAGCGGCTTTGAGATTCTCACGTATGACTTTGCACATATCTTCGGCTTCTGAGATCAAGTCATTGCCAAGAAGTTGGCGTTCACCAGTTTCGGACCAGTTGAGAGGGGTACGACACTTTCTGCCATAGAGGATTTCAAAAGGAGCTTTGTCGGCACTTGCTCGGAGACTATTGTTGTAAGAGAACTCGACAAATGGAAGACAATCTTCCCACTTCATGCCAAAAGAAATGACACAAGCTCTGAGCATGTCTTCGAGGATCAGGTTCACTCTTTCTACTTGACCACTAGTCTGAGGGTGAAACGCAGTGCTGAAACGAATCTTAGTGCCCATGGCTGACTAAAAGGAGTCCCGGAACATGGATGTGAACAAACTTCCACGGTGCGAGGAGATGACTTGAGGAATGCCATGCAACGAAACAAATTTGGAGGTGTACAACTCTGCCAACTGAGCTGCATTGATGGATTCTTTGACGGGAAGGAAGTGAGCTACTTTGGTTAGATTGTCAATGACTATAAAGATAGCATCAATCCCCTTCTTGTACTTGGGAAACCCAGTGACAAAATCCATTTCAATGTGGTCGAATTTCCACTCGGGGATAGGAAGAGGTTGGAGGAGACAGGCTGGGCGTTGATGCTCTGCCTTCACTCTTCTGCAGACATCACATTCATTCACGAATTGGGCAATCTCCCTTTTCATGCGAGTCCACCAGTAAGATTGCTTGAGGTCTTGGTACATCTTGGAACTTCCAGGATGAATCGAGAGGAGGGAGTCATGTGCTTCGTTCATTATGAGCTTCCTGAGATCACCCTTGGGAACCACAATTCTGTCCTCAAAGAATAAGGTGTCTTTCTCATCAACGCGATAGCACTTGTATTTGGGAGTACCCTTAGCAATACCATGTTTCACTTTCTGCACCATAGCATCACTTAGTTGGGCCTCACGAATCTGATCTTCCAAGGTAGGAGCAACTTGAAGATTTGCAAGAAAGCCTTGCGGAACAACTTGGAGGTTAAGCTTCCTGAATGATTCACAAAGCTCAGGCTGAAACAGCTTGAGAAGGAGACTGTTGCAATATGCCTTTCTGCTCAAGGCATATGCAATGACATTGGCCTTGCCAGGTGTGTATTCAATGCTTGGATCATACTCTTGGATCATCTCAACCCAACGAGTCTGGCGAAGGTTCAGGTTAGGCCGTGTGAAGATGTACTTCAAGCTCTTGTGATCGGTGAAGATGTTCACTTTTCTGCCCAACAGAAGGTGTCTCCACGTGATCAAAGCATGTACCACTGCTGCTAGCTCAAGATAATGTGTGGGGGTAGTTCTTCTCATTTGGTTTCAATTGACGAGAAGTGTATGCCACAATATTCTTGTCTTGCATGAGAACACCACCAAGTCCTTGTAAAGAAGCATCACAGAAAACTTCATAGGGCTTGGACTCATCCGGAGGAGTAAGAACTGGGGCCGAAATGAGCTTCTCTTTGAGTGTTTTCAATGCCACATCACAATCAGGAGTCCAGTTGTACTTGACATTCTTCTGCAGCAAGTTTGAGAGAGGTTTGGCAATCTTGGAGAAGTTCTCAACGAACCTTCTGCAATAGCTTGCAAGACCAAGGAAGCTTCGGAGTTGCTTGACATTCCGCGGGGGTTCCCAGTTGACAATAGCTTCAACTTTCTCGGGGTTGACAGAAATACCCTCAGCGGAGATGATATGGCCAAGATATAAGACCTTATCCAGCCATAATTCACACTTGGAGAACTTCGCATAGAACTTGTGTTCACGGAGTCTGTCGAGAACCAAACGGAGGTGCTTGGCATGGTCTTTTCGTTCTTGGAGAATACCAAGATGTCATCCAGATAGACGAGAACAAATTCATTGGTGTAGGGGTTGAATATGAAGTGCATCATCCTCGAGAAAGTGGGTGGAGCATTAGCGAGGCCAAAAGACATAACCGTGTATTCATAGGAGCCAAAACTCGTTCTGAACACGGTCTTGGGAATATCTTCTTCACGGATACGGATCTGGTGATAACCCATCCGGAGATCGAGCTTTGAGAACACCTTTGCTCCTTTGAGCTGCTCGAACAATTCATTGATATGGTATCAGAGCACGACTCATGTAAAAGAGGGATGAAATTGCAAAAGAGTAGTTAGCTTACACTCGCCACATCACACAATACATTACATGAACAATCATCATCCAAATAACATCATAGTCCGACTACGGACAAAGAAACAAATGAAAGATACCATAAATAACACAAGGTCCCGATCATAACATCCTAGTAAGAGCCCTACTGATCCTCTGGATAAGACACGTAGTATCGCCCACGTTCCTCCTCGAACTCCCAGTACAACTCTGAACCACCAGCTGTGTAGTTCACCATGGTACCTGCATCTGGTGTTGTGTAGAATCTGTGAGCCACGGAGGACTCAGCAATCCCGTTCCCGGATAGCAAAACTATCTAAGTGTCAGGACCCGGATCCTAAGTCACACAGGTCTAGCCTGTAACACATCATATCACTTTGCGGCCTCACGCACGGTATCCCCACGGGTGCCACCTTACCTGGCCCGGGACCGTTTGCGCATTTTGGCACACATATATGATAGTGTCGCTAGCATCCATATGACAGAGAACCCGGGCCGACATGACCAGTTATAAACCAAAAGTGGCACAAAATTACAGAGACAGGCATACATGACCCAACAACGAACGTGTCGGTCATCAACGTATGAACCCAAGTCGTAGCAAGCTACAAGGACTTAAAGGAACAACGCGTGACATTTCTCCTAAGGGACAGACACAAGAACGAAGAAGGACACATGCCGGCCAGCCTAAGTGTTCCATAGCAGTAGCAAGCTACCAAGGCTCAGTGGAAGCACTAGGAGACATTTCCCTGTAAGATAGGCTACCAAGGGTAAACAACTAGGTGTCGGATCCCACACATAACAATACACATTACACGTACGCATAACATGCAAGTATGTGCTGTACAACATGGCATCACAACATAACTCAACAACTCATATAGATAAAGGCCCAGAAGAGCCATCATAGCATTTATTACAAACAGAGGTCACATGACCCAACATACAGAGCATACATGCAACGGAAGCATAATGTGTCTGAGTACAGACAACTACAAATGAAAAAGGCTGAGGAGCCTGACTATCTACAAGACCCTCCCAAGGGTACAAGATCGTAGCTGAGGTAACAAGCTAAACATCGAAGTCCACGCGGAACCACTAGCGAGACTGAAGTCTCTCTGCAAAAACATAAATTAAGCAAACGTGAGTACAAAGGTACTCAGCAAGACTTACATCAGAACTAGCTACATATTCATCAGTATCAACAAAGGGGGGGGGGGGTGGAGTTTGACTGCAGCAAGCTAGCTTGACTCGGTGGCTATCCTAAACTACGACAGCAAGTAACTCTTTTGAGGTGGCGCACACGAGTCCACATATTCACCAATCAATGCAACACTATGGATCCGCTCCCGTCTCCCTACGAGAAGGCCATCCATAGCACTCACGCTTATCTTGCACGTTTTAGAGTATCCACTTTCACTTGTCTATGAACTATAAAGGTAACCCAGAAGTCCATTTCCACGGACACGGCTATTCGAATAGATCATATATAACCCTGAAGGGGTGTACTTCTTCACACACGCTCTCGCCACTTACTGCCATGTACACGTCATGTATCTCGGCAACCTTCGAGCGGAAGCTTGGCGAGGGTGTCGGCCACGACCTGACTAACCACACAAGTCTCTCATCCAGGTTTATCGCCTATTTGGGTACCATCCGTGGGGAGATCCGGCCGGGGTGTCGCTCACGACCCCAAACGATGTGTACAGGGTTCCCGGATCACCAAACGGGCGACCAGTACACCGTACCACGTACCTGCCGTGTCACAGCCCACCCCGAGGGTCAGCGCTGCGCATGACCGCCAGTAAACTACAAACACCAGAAACTAATTGCAACTCCTGGACAGAGATCATGTTGATTAATAAGTCGAGAGAGTCAATTAAGGATCCCAATGTGTGATAGTAGCTGTTTCATGGATTACAAACACAGAACTCACTTCCTGAGGACGGCTGCAATGAGACAACCCACCATGTACTCCTACATGGCCTCTCATCGCTACCTTTACCAAATCGTGTTTACACACTTAGCTCACACACATTAGGACATGTTCATCACCATTCCAATTCATCCCCGATGAGTCAGACCTGACACAACTCTAAGCAATAGCAGGCATAACCAGAAAGCATGAATGAGTAGGCACAACATGGCTCAAACAACTCCTACTCATACTAGTGGGTTTCAACTATTTACTGTGGCAATGACAGGTCATGCAGTGGAAAGGGGTTCAACTACCGCAGCAGGTAACAGTTGAAGTGTTGTTGTCCTAATGCATTAAAAGAGAGCAAGAGCGAGAGAGTGGGATTGTATCGGAATGCTCAATGGGATTTTGCTTGCCTGGCACTTCTGAAGATAACATTGGGTCTTCATCGGTGTCATCGATCACATCGTCGGAACACGTCTACTGAAAGGGAACAACACCGGCAACAGAGAAAGAAACTCAATCAATGCAATGCACAATATAATGCATGATCATGACATGGCATTATGTTGTGATTTGAGCTAATGCAACTAGCAACAGGTTAAATGAAGTTGGTTTGAATCCAAGATTCAAATTCAAACTCCATATGTGGATATTCAAATGCCATTTATAAGATTTGGCCTAAACAGCAGCCATAAGTTGTTCTAACATGCATGAAAATGCCATAAACAGATTCCTTGGATTTTTCTGATCATTTTTCATATATAAATTATTTTCATTGGAGTTATAGATTATTTTCAGTGATTTTAGAACTTTTGGCTATTTTCTGAAATGAATAAATCATTTCTGATTTATTTAAAATTCCAGAAAACACTTATTGCGTCAGCATGACGTCACTGTGATGTCAGCAGTCAACAGGGGCTGGTCCAGGTCAAACCTGACGTGTGGGGTCCACACGTCAGTGATACAACTAACTAACAGGGTTAGTTAGTTCTAAGTTAACACTAACTAAACTGTCAATGGCCTAGGGCCCACATGTCAGTCTCTCAGGGCCTAATTAAGTTTAGTTTTAAACTAAACTAATTTAACAGGGCTGGCCCCATGTGTCAGTGACTCATAGAGCTAAGCACAGAGATTAGTACTTAATCAAAACCTAAACTAAAACTAGTCAACGACCGGCCCCACATGTCATGGACACAGGGGGGGTCCAGCCGGGGTCAAACGTGGTCAAATCCACCGGCGGCTCAACGCCGACGAGGCTAGACGCGGCGGAGCGCGTCGGGTTTCGCCTACAGAGGTTCTTTTGGCGCGCAGGGAGCAACTACGGGAAGAGGGCGGAGTGGCGCATCCAACGGTGGCGATGACGGATGCTGGGGTGGCCGGAGTTATCGCCGGCGACGATCTTGGCGGTCGCCGGAGTTCGGGCGACGATGGAAACGGCGCAACAGTGCACTAGGGAAGGAGCTAGGGGGTGCAACAGGCTTCTGGGGGTGCATTGAAGATGATGGCGTGCTCAGAAACAAACCAACGTGGCTGTGGCCACGACGGCGACGTGCGGTGGCGGCGGCGGGTGCGGCTGAGCTCGGTGTGGTCGCTGTGGTGCACAAGAAGGCAAACGGAGAGTGGGGAAAAGGACAGGAGCTCACAGAGATTCCGTAGGGAAGGCGAGCGTGCTCGGGGGCGTCCTCGATGGCGCGAATCGACCGGCGACATCCGGCGGTTCCCGAGGTCGAAGACGACCAAATGGAGACGATGCAGGGCCTCCCGCGATGCGTGGCTCGGTGTTGAAGACTAGGGGGGCGCGGCGATGCTTCTGAGCATGTTGGCGCGGCGTGTGGTGGCCGGTGGCCGCGGTGGCAGCGAGCGCGGCGGCGATGGCGTTCGGTGGTTACGAGAGAGAGAGCACCAGGGGGGAGGAGAAGCGCCGAAGAGAGTGGAAGAGAGGTCGGGGCTGCGTGGCGATCTCAGGGCGACAAGGAGACATGCAGAGAGGTAGGAGGTGGCCATGGCGTGTGCCGGCGCGCGGCGGCCACGCGCCCCTCGTCCTCCTGGCGAGAGGTGGGAGATGACTGGCATCGACCAGTTGGGCTGGGCCGTGCTGGGCCACCAGGCTACAGGTAGGTGGGCCTCAGGTAAGCTTCTCTCTCTCTCTCTCTCTCTCTCTCTCTCTCTCTCTTTTCTTTAATTGGTTCTATTTTCTAATTATTCTATTATGTTTTGATTTAGTAAAAATACTAAATCATTTGATAAAATCCTGGAAATAGTTAGGGGTGCTTTCTGAATTATTCTAGTGACCCTTGACAATTTCCAACATTTTTGGAGCATCTAAAATATATATAGCATTTAAATAGCTCCAACTCAAATATGTTTGAATTAATCCCAAATCCAAATATGTCCTCCAAAAATGTGAACCAATTTTGGCAGATGCTTCCACCTTGATCCAGAAATGATGAACATTTTTAAAGGTCATTTGAAAACATTTGAAAAGATTTTTGTTGAACCTATTTGGAAACTTTCTGGTGCTAGGGTTGATCAATCCCCATTTCAAGTTTAAGAGAAATTTAAACATGATGCAACACAAGACTAACTGGACCAGAGCAGACCAGAACTAGGGATGTGACAACTCACCCCCACTAAACAAGAATCTCTTCCCGAGATTCAGGCGTAGGGTAAGAAATCAGAGGAGTATACTAACTAACACAATCTTCATGATCCAAGTGCCCTTCATATGAATGTTGATTGCTAGCATCATGTTGATCTTGAAACCCTTGCTTTTGAGGTCTTTGTCCAACACGGTGACGACGAAAGAAACTTCGCAATAGTTGATCTTGTGAAAGATCGGGCAACTCAAGATCAACTCTTGGAGTGACACGTTGAAACATCTCTTGAGATGAGATACGGAGTACACCTCCAGGGGGATGGAGTGAGATAAACGATGAAGGTTCACCTAGTGGCAATAATTCCACACCTAAGAAGAGGGTGATCGATACCACCGGACGGGGCACCTTGGAGAAGGTGACTCGTAGAGTTATTCCCTTAAGTGGCAAAAAGAATTACTTTTGATATAGAGATCATTGAAACTCTCTATACCAGCCGGAGGCAAATCACATCCGATCTTTTGACGGAGTTCGAAAAATGACATTCTCGGCCATAATGGATGATGCAGACTACCTTGTTGAAGACAACACCAGGGATGATTTTGGTTATCACCAGAGATGGATGGGGCCCATGGTAATTGGCACATTGGCGGTGCAAGCTGGGAACAAAATGCAAATGCTGGGAATGATTCTGGTAACTGGGAAGAAACCCAATAGTAGAGAGTAAATTGCTCTTTGAGAGGTTATAACATAACCAAGAACACTGGGAGCAATCCCGGTTAGTGTCGATGATAACACCTAGTGCTTGTGCGTGCTCTCAAGAACTTGAGCATTCCCATATTCATCAAGGTTTTACCAATATCCGTGTCAAGGATCCTGGTAACACAACATACGACCATGATGAATAGCGATGGACGATGCAGATGCAAAGGAAGATAACACTTTCTCAGATTTCACCTTAGTGGAGTCAAGGGGCAAAATCTGGATGATCGACCGAGAGACATTTAGCACCCCGCTTCTAATGTTCTCCTTGATGTGCTAGCGCAACCCATTTATTAAAATGGTTTGGTACCTAGAACGTCAAGTAAAAGGTCGGACTTCAGGTGCACAAAAATCCATAAGGAACAACTAGGGAGTAAATCCTACGAAATCCTTATGGGGAGGTGGCCAATTTCTTCAATCAAGATACTACAACAATAGGTCTTCCGGCTGGGTGTGTTGGCCACGACATCCACTTTACCGGTTATCGAGAGACCAATATTATAGTTGTAGGAAAAAGCTCCAACCATCATATCTGCCTGAGATTCAGTTCTAGTTGGTATCAGGATATTCCACACATCATGTCTGGAAACGAAAGTTTGCAACACAAATCGACGAGATGGCGTTGCGAGATTCTCAGGGAGTGAGCTACGATAGCAAGCTCCAAAACATGGGCTAGTTCTGCTACGTACCTGTGAACACGTTGTCCCAGACAAGCATGACCACATAGTAGTCTTATAATAAAATACTACCGAGTTTCAGATTGGGAATCATCATTGAAGATAATGAAGTCTTGTGCATGTTCGTCCGGGCCCTTCGGGAATAGCATTTGAACTTCTTATCCTTAAACAAATCAATCAGTGGCTTGGTGTGCTAGGGAATACATATGGAATGGAGATGATCAGTCTATCAAACCATAGAATACTTCACACATGCGTGACTGACTTGGGATGATTCCAGAGGAAGTAAAACAAGCTTTCTCCAATTCACGGCGGCAACTTGCATCAAGTACTCATGAATTAGGGGAAGCCACTTCTTACATCAAGACATCTACTTCATGAGCTAACACAAAGATGATGCTTACCAAAGTTTCCAATGCTAGCTTTAATGTTCATCATGAATCAGGGAGAAGATAAATATGTCGCCGATGGACTCGACAACAATTCATCGAGGCTTTCTTAAAATGGAATTCCATAACTATGTGAACAAGGTGATAACATTGGTCAGACCAATAGATGTAACAGTGTATGCTCGAGGGATCAACCACGAGTAAGACAACATTACGAATACCATTGGTTCTGATTTGATTTGAGGATAGCCCACACGCAAATCAAAGTTTTGGACAAGATAATAGATCCAACAATTGTTCACAAGGATCAACCGATCAAGATATCATCTTTCCTCAACACACACACAAAAGATATCCCTTGGAAGGAACTAAGTCAGGCAAGCTTTTATCTTCCAACTCTCCAAGTTGTTGTTTAGCTTAACCAACTAGTTCAGGGTATCCAATACAGATTCTCGGAGAAGGGGTGGTTTACAAGAAAACCAACTTGATCACGGATTCAACATAGCGGTCAGGGAACAACCTGGTAATACTTCCGAGAAGATATTCGGAAAATCACGTACCACCGATATATTACTAAGCTCGAGAACAATCTTTCTTTTCAAGGCAAGACGATATGATCAAATGAGCAAGGACTTAAAAAAATACTAACTCATCAATCAAGGAGTGCACCAGGGAAGTGGACTAGGTAGCACGATCAACCTTATGGTGATGATTCAACAATCAACTCGCTAAGGAAGAGGTTATTGTCCATTTAACTACCAAGCAACGGAGTTGCTAGGAGTATTGATTTCACACACCACGATTCACTTGTCGGCATTCCGGTTACAATAACAGGGAGACCGAAGAATGAACGATGATGGCAATAAGTATCACTGTATCAAGAGTTTATCGGAGGTTGTGCAATTCCCATGACATTCTTGACATAAGGATGGTAATACTCCAGGATAGAACAGATTAGAAGCTGGATTAGCATTCTTCATTTGCGAAGTACAACTTCTTTGACCCAATCCTGGATATGGATAAGGTACTGGAGTAAATTTCTCCTAGTCATTCCAGAATAGAATGGCTTGACGGACCACAATAGTAAAAGGCATCGATGAACACGAATGCACCACTACTCCTAACTATCAACTGATAGATGAGGGTCATTATACAACTAAAAGAGACAACTCAAAGGAACATATGATTTTCTGAGTTGTGGATGCATAGATTAGTATGTCGAACCATGTTCAACAAATTTCTTCCGGATAATCCGTGCGGAGAGGTAGGACTGGCAGAGTCACAATATGATTGGGGTACTACTCAAGAGCTCTCTGGTTGTGATCTTTGGTTCAGAAGAACTTCTGCCAAGGATGGTTCATGGTATTGGAAGAATGATATACCATGGACTTCTAAGACTATCACAAAGTTACTAATATCCTAAAGAAACGAGCAAACACTACCAACATGAAGTAGGTAGAATGAATCTTGGGTTCAAGAACCCAGAATTTGATTGCCTACTAACTAAATGGCATCACGGGATGCTTTCGAGAATAATGGCCAGAATCATCACACTGGGAATATAAAGCATTGCTAGATTACTGGTGATCTTCTAAGACACCTAGGGTCATAATAATAAGTCCAACATATATGTTGAGGTAACAGAGTGCCTCAACACACCGACTAGTGTGGTTAATCTGGCCTAAAAGGACATTAAGAACAGGTAGGAATGATTTGCAAATGCCGCAGATTATTTAGAAACCTAGGAAGACTCGGACATCATAACGGCTGTAAATGCTCGAAAATACTTTTGAGATCCAAGCAAAAGGGTAGCATAACCACTTAGCATCATAAAGTCAAGGTTCTGAGTCCAACAGTTGAATAAACAGAAGTAGTAGAAACTGAACTGAGGGTTGAATACACCATTAACGTGATCCTGATAAATAGAATGAGAATCCTAGTTCTTAATCCCCGTAGAAGAAGAAGGTGACTCACATCAGAAGGTCATAGGGTAAAGGAGTAAAAAAGAGCCTTACGTTCCCTTCCACAATCAATTCCCCTATATAACTAAAGAGTTTCTAGACACGACCTCGACCAGTTTGGCTTACTAATCCTACATGCAGTCAGGCTCTGATACCAAAGCTGTCAGGACCCCGATCCTAAGTCACACAGGTCTAGCCTGTAAAACATCATTTCACTTTGCGGCCTCACGCACGGTATCCCCACGGGTGCCACCTTACCTGGCCCCGGACCGTTTGCGCATTTTGGCACACGTATATGATAGTGTCGCTAGCATCCATATGACAGAGAACCCGGGCCGACATGACCAGTTATAAACCAAAAGTGGCACTAAATTACAGAGACAGGCATACATGACCCAGCAACGAACATGTCGGTCATCAACGTATGAACCCAAGTCGTAGCAAGCTACAAGGACTTAAAGGAACCACTCGTGACATTTCCCCTAAGGGACAGACACAGGAACGAAGAAGGACACATGCCGGCCAGCCTAAGTGTTCCGGAGCAGTAGCAAGCTACCAAGGCTCAGTGGAAGCACTAGGAGACATTTCCCTGTAAGATAGGCTACCAAGGGTAAACAACTAGGTGTCGGATCCCACACATAACAATACATATTACACGTACGCATAACATGCAAGTATGTGCTGTACAACATGGCATCACAACATAACTCAACAACTCATATAGATAAAGGCCCAGAAGAGCCATCATAGCATTTATTACAAACAGAGGTCACATGACCCAACATACAGAGCATAGAAGCAACGGAAGCATAACGTGTCTGAGTACAGACAACTACAAATGAAAAAGGCTGAGGAGCCTGACTATCTACAAGACCCTCCCAAGGGTACAAGATCGTAGCTGAGGTAACAAGCTAAACGTCGAAGTCCACGCGGAACCACTAGCGAGACTGAAGTCTCTCTACAAAAACATAAATTAAGCAAACATGAGTACAAAGGTACTCAGCAAGACTTACATCAGAACTAGCTACATATGCATCAGTATCAACAAAGGGGGGGGGGGGGTGGAGTTTGACTGCAGCAAGCCAGCTTGACTCGGTGGCTATCCTAAACTACGACTGCAAGTAACTCTTTTGAGGTGGCGCACACGAGTCCAGATATTCACCAATCAATACACCACTATGGATCCGCTCCCGTCTCCCTACGAGAAGGCCATCCATAGCACTCACGCATATCTTGTGCGTTTTAGAGTATCCACTTTCACTTGTCTATGAACTATAAAGGCAACCCAGAAGTCCATTTCCACGGACATGGCTATTCGAATAGATCATATATAACCCTGCAGGGGTGTACTTCTTCACACACGCTCTCGCCACTTACCACCATGTACACGTCATGTATCTCGGCAACCTTCAAGCGGAAGCCTGGCCGAGGGTGTCGGCCACGACCTGACTAACCACACAAGTCTCTCGTCCAGGTTTATCGCCTATTTGGGTTCCATCCGTGGGGAGATCCGGCCGGGGTGTCGCTGACGGCCCCGAACGATGTGTACAGGGTTCCCGCATCACCAAAGGGGCGACCGGTACACCATGCCACGTACCTGCCACGTCACAGCCCACCCCGAGGGTCAACGCTGCGCACGACCTCCAGTAAACTACAAACACCAGAAACTAATTGCAACTCCTGGACATAGATCATGTTGATTAATAAGTCGAGAGAGTCAATTAAGGATCCCAATGTGTGGTAGTAGCTGTTTCATGGATCACAAACACAGAACTCAGTTCCTGAGGACGGCTGCAATGAGACAACCCACCATGTACTCCTACATGGCCTCTCATCGCTACCTTTACCAAATCGTGTTTACACACTTAGCTCACACACATTAGGACATGTTCATCACCATTCCAATTCATCCCGGATGAATCAGACCTGACACAACTCTAAGCAATAGCAGGCATAACCAGAAAGCATGAATGAGTAGGCACAACATGGCTCAAACAACTCCTACTCATACTAGTGGGTTTCAACTATTTACTATGGCAATGACAGGTCATGCAGTGGAAAGGGGTTCAACTACCGCAGCAGGTAACAGTTGAAGCGTTGTTGTCCTAATGCATTAAAAGAGAGCAAGAGCGAGAGAGTGGGATTGTATCGGAATGCTCAATGGGATTTTGCTTGCCTGTCACTTCTGAAGATAACATTGGGTCTTCATCGGTGTCATCGATCACATCGTCGGAACACGTCTACTGAAAGGGAACAACACCGACAACAGAGAAAGAAACACAATCAATGCAATGCACAATATGATGCATGATCATGACATGGCATTATGTTGTGATTTGAGCTAATGCAACTGGCAACAGGTTAAATGAAGTTGGTTTGAATCCAAGATTCAAATTCAAACTCCATATGTGGATATTCAAATGCCATTTATAAGATTTGGCCTAAACAGCAGCCATAAGTTGTTCTAACATGCATGAAAATGCCATAAACAGATTCCTTGGATTTTTCTGATCATTTTTCATATATAAATTATTTTCGTTGGAGTTATAGATTATTTTCTGTGATTTTTAGAACTTTTGGCTATTTTCTGAAATGAATAAATCATTTCTGATTTATTTAAAATTCCAGAAAACACTTATTGCGTCAGCATGACGTCACTGTGATGTCAGCAGTCAACAGGGGCTGGTCCAGGTCAAACCTGACGTGTGGGGTCCACACGTCAGTGATACAACTAACTAACATGGTTAGTTAGTTTTAAGTTAACACTAACTAAACTGTCAGTGGCCCAGGGCCCACATGTCAGTCTCTCAGGGCCTAATAAAGTTTAGTTCTAAACTAAACTAATTTAACATGGTTGGCCCCACGTGTCAGTGACTCATAGAGCTAAGCACAGAGATTAGTACTTAATCAAAACCTAAACTAAAACTAGTCAACGGCCGGTCCCACATGTCATGGACACACGGGGGGGGGGGGGGGG
>LR738712.1:287970662-288014365 GCA_902687465.1 Secale cereale
TCCAGCCGGGGTCAAACGTGGTCAAATCCACCGGCGGCTCGACGCCAGCGAGGCTAGATGCGGCGGAGCGCGTTGGGTTTCGCCTACAGAGGCTCTTTTGGCGCACATGGAGCAGCTACAGGAAGAGGGCAGAGTGGCGCATCCAACGGTGGCGATGACGGAGGCTGGGGTGGCCGAAGTTATCGTCGGCGATGATCTTGGCGGTCGCCGGAGTTCGGGCGACGATGGAAACGGCGCAGCGGTGCACTAGGGAAGGAGCTAGGGGGTGCAACAGGCTTCTGGGGGGTGCACTGAAGACGATGGCGTGCTCGGAAACAAACCAACGTGGCTGTGGCCACGACGGCGATGTGCGGTGGCGGCGGCGGGTGCGGCTGAGCTCGGTGTGGTCGCTGTGGTGCACAAGAAGGCAAACGGAGAGGGGGGAAAAGGACAGGAGCTCATAGAGATTCCGTAGGGAAGGCCAGTGTGCTCGGGGGCGTCCTCGACGGCGCGAATCGATCGGCGACATCCGGCGGTTCCCGAGGTCGAAAACGACCAAATGGAGACGGTGCAGGGCCTCCCGCGATGCGTGGCTCAGTGTTGAGGACTAGGGGGGGCGCGGCGATGCTTCTGAGCATGTTGGCGCGGCGTCTGGTGGCCGGTGGCCGCGGTGGCAGCGAGCGCGATGGCGATGGCGTTCGGTGGTTGCGAGAGAGAGAGCACCAGGGGGGAGGAGAAGCGCCGAAGAGAGTGGAAGAGAGGTCGGGGCTGGGTGGCGATCTCAGGGCGACGAGAAGACAAGAAGAGAGGTAGGAGGTGGCCACGGCGTGTGCCGGCGCGCGGCGGCCACGCGCCCCTCGTCCTCCTGGCGAAAGGTGGGAGATGACTGGCATCGGCCAGTTGGGCTGGGCCGTGCTGGGCCACCAGGCTACAGGTAGGTGGGCCTCAGGTAAGCTTCTCTATCTCTCTCTCTCTCTTTTCTTTAATTGTTTCTGTTTTCTAATTATTCTGTTATGTTTTGATTTAGTAAAAATACTAAATCATTTGATAAAATCCTGGAAATAGTTAGGGGTGCTTTCTGAATTATTCCAGTGACCCTTGACAATTTCCAACATTTTTGGAGCATCTAAAATATATATATCATTTAAATATCTCCAACTCAAATATGTTTGAGTTAATCCCAAGTCCAAATATGTCCTCCGAAAATGTGAACCATTTTTGGCAGATGCTTCCACCTTGATCCAGAAATGATGAACATTTTTAAAGGTCATTTGAAAACATTGGAAAAGATTTTTGTTGAACCTATTTGGAAACTTTCTGGTGCTAGGGTTGATCAATCCCCATTTCAAGTTTAAGAGAAATTTAAACATGATGCAACACAAGACTAACTGGACCAGAGCAGACCAGAACTAGGGATGTGACACTAAGTCTTGGGTGTGGAACAAGGCTGAAGAACAAGGTTGCAGCTGCACTAGCGCTAGCTTACGTGTTTAGAGCGAGAAGAGAAGTGCCAACGATCGTCAAAGTGATCACGAAGTGATCCTAACTAAGAACGTCAAACATAACCCCACCGTGTTCACTTCCCGAACCCCTTCGGAAAGCGACCGTCACGGTTACTCACGCTGGTAGTGTATTATGAACATAGTGTCAAGTTTTCTACAACCGGATATTAACAAATTCCCATCTGCCACATAACCGCGGGCACGGCTTTCGAAAGATCAAATCCCTGCAGGGGTGTCCCAACTGAGCCCATCACAAGCTCACGATCTGCGGAGTCGCAACTCCAAGGTGGGAAGACCCGAGTATTCTCGGAATCCCGTGCTCAAGATATTCCGACTAAGGTAAAACTAATCCAGCAAATCCTCCCGGCGTGCCGGCACCCTGATAGTAGCTGCGCGTATCTCGTCTCAGGCCACGACCGGATGGGACATCCTATGGGTTTTTACCAGCCCTTGAGTTTCCTCGAGGTGGCCCCGCAGCCTGCCCAGTTTGGACCAACACTCATGTGGAGCACTAGCCCGGTTGTTTATTAAGAAAAGGGTTTATAACTCCCTATGCAAGTTTTAGTTATTAGTTAAATGTAAGACCAAAGTTGGGACTTGCTCGAAAAGCTTTAGCGCTAAGCGGGTTATCAAGGGGGAACAATAAACCCCAACCGTGTTAGGGACGCAAAATCAAGGAACATAACACCGGTTTAGACGGTTCCTAGGAAGGCATGAGTGGAACAAAACACCAAGCAAAGGCTTAGCCTTCCACCCATTGCCAATATAGAGATGATTTAGTTTTGAACAGATTATATAGTGTGATATCCCAACAATACTTCAACATGAAGCAAAGAATCTTCGAATCTTCTCCTGCAACTAACAATGCTATAAGAGGGGCTGAGCAAGCTTACGTAGACAATCAAAGGTTTTCTAGGTTGGGTGGTTAGAGATATTGATGGCTACAATAGGAGGCTGACAAACAAACATGGGCATCGAGGCAATAAGCTAAAGAGCGAGACATCTAGCAATCGACAAAGATAGTAATGAAATCTGGGTCAGGTCATATTGCCTGTTGAATCCTCGGGGGGAACGTAATCTTGCTCCTCACACTCAACCTCGGTAGAAACCTCGTTCTCAAAATCTTCACCAGGCTCTAACCAAACACAACAATGCACAACGGAACAAAATCAATCAATGTGCAGTGCTCAATCACATGATGCATGAACATGAAGCATGTGAACATGAAGGACATGATGCATGGCCTAGTATCACAATAATGCAATCCATCACCAACAAACAAGAACAACCACACATGTGAAACAAGTGAAGTAACAACTTAGCACGCTTATGTAGATTTTCAAACAAGCAACCAACATGTTTTAAAGGGGTTGGTTAACATGGCAAGGGTGCATTAAACATAACAGCAACCTGCTAGCAAGTTTAAATGGGCTGGAATTAAATATAACAATTTCCAGAAAACCCATCATTCATTTATAAGCATTTGGGACAGATTTGAAATACTATTGTGATGGAGTTGTCAAACATGCTAAACAACAGTACCAAAATATTCTACACAATTTTCTACCCCAAATGCATATAAAGTTTGTTAAATTTAGAGTTGTAGAGAATTAGCTATGATTTTTGCAAGTTTGAGCATATTTAAATCAAATTTAAATTCAACAACATTTCAAATATTTCAAACATGGAAGCAAATTACATTTTCATAATCTACACAAAATTCTAAGCAGTTTTCATATAAGGCTCAAAATCATATGATGCATAAATATGCAGATATTAAATAAAATAGAAAAACAGAAAAGAAAAAGAAAAACAGAAAAAAATAAAACAAATCAAACGCCAGGTCTAAACTGACTCAGACTCAGCGAGCCACAGACACTGACAAGGGGGGCCAGGAGCGGCTGAGCTGGCGTGCGGGTGCGCGCGCGAGCTGGCACTGCTGCTGTGAGGCTGGCAGGTGGGGCCCTGCTGTCAGCCTCACACAAAAATGAAAAAGGGGCGGAAACCACAGCGCCCGCGAGGGATCGAACTCGCGTCTCCTTGATGAAACTGACGGAGACACGCCACTACGCCACTGCATCGATCTCGACAGAGAACATGCAGCTTATCTAAAGAACACGCAACGGATGCAGAGCAGGGGAGCATTGGCCCTCGTCGAAGCAAGCTCGTCGGAGCCGCTCCGACGACTATTCGGCACGGCGGATGGGTGCGAGAGGAAGCTAGAAGAATCCCGCATCCGACTAAACAACTAGCAGCGCATGAGGGTCACTGCATCACTGGCGGCGAGCTGTTACAGCACGGCGGCGAGGAGACGACGGCGAGGTGATACAAAGCACTAGGCGGCTCGGTGACTGCACAGATAGATCCTACGCACCTAGGCGAAGCTAACGGACACCACACCAAGGGCTAGAGAGGTCGGAGCACTCGCCGGCGACGAGGTCCGACGGCGGCACGGTCGGGCGCTCATGGAACTATGGCCTAGAGCTATCGCAGGAAGGGGAAAAAGGGATGGGGAGAGAGAGGAGCTCACCACGAGCACGGCGGTGCACTCGGCTGGCCCTGGCGTGGACGGAGTCGACGACGGCGCATCTCGAATAGCTCCAGCCACCGTAGAGAAAGAAGAGGAAGAAGCGCTCGACGGAGAGGCGCTCGGGTCCGCGTAGCTATCGTAGAGGAAGAAGAGGACGTCGGGGAAGAAGCTAGACAACGTTGGCGAGGCCGAGGACGACGCGGAGCTCGCCGACGACGAGAGGGAGCTGTCAGATGCGCTCGGGAGTCGGTGGTGGCGGCAGATCTGGGGGATCCCAGCTCTCCAGATGGCGAGAGGGGAAGGGGAAGACCTAGGGGAAAGAGATGGACAAGGTTTGGGTTTAAAACACGGGCTCGGCGCACGGCCTTGACGTCCGTGAGCTGACGGCGCGACGGTGAGCGCATCGGGTGCTCTGCTTTTCTGACGGAGGAAGACGAAGGCGAGGGAGATGGGTCGCTGACGTGTGGGGCCGCGCACTCGAAGTGGCTACGGCACGACAGTGCGCCTATAGCTGGGCCTGCGCTGCTGGGCTACTGCGCTGCGAGTGGAGTTGGGCCTCTAGGGAGAGAGAGAAGGGAGAGAGGCCCAGGTTGCTGGTGGCTGCTGCTGTTTTCTTCTTTTCTTTTTATTTCTTCAGACAGAAAAGAAAAGAATGCACATAAATAAAGAAGAAGAACTAGGGGAAAAGAAAAATACCCCTGAGCTCAGAGAATTATGCTCTATTTAAATAAAATGACTTGGACATTTTTAGGGGCAGAAAAATAAAAGGAATTTGAATATAGGCCAAACTCTTGATATTTTAAAACCCAACCAAATCATTTTCAAAAGAGATGGTTTTTGGTGAAGAGGTTGCTTACAAGGGGCAAGTTTAAATGGAGGAGGAAGAATCACTAAGGCACTTGCTCGTTAGTTTGCAAAATAGACCAAAGAAGAGGCCAGAAAGAAATGAAGGGAAGAAAAGAAGAAGAAGAAGAAGAAGAAGAGGGAGAGGGGGTAGGGTTTTAGCTAAGATAGCTTGAACCCACACACAACATACATCACAAGGTCTCAATAAAGCACAAAAGAAATTAAACTATGATGCCATGATGACATGATGATGCAATGCAAAAATAATAAAAGGTATGCAATGCAAATAAAATAAAAGACAAGGACCCCCAAGGATAATGACAAGGATCAAAGAGGAAGCTTTATTGCCATTATAGGAAAGTGTTACATTTGGGCCATTACAAGTATAATCCTCTGTGTCCCTTGTTCTGTGAGTTCGTCGAGCTAGGACGTGGAATCGTAGGGCGAGCGCGCTAGGGAGAGAGTGTTGTTCGTGCTCACCCCAGAGTTCGAACCACTCAAGGGTTTGCGGAACCTGAAATCCGACATTTGGCGCGCCAGGCGGGGGTGTGCCGAAGCCTCTCTTCCATCGGTCACCGCGTTACCACTCCATCGCTTCCATGGCTGACGCTCACCATGCTCGTGCTGAGCCACGGGCCGCCCTCGCTGCCCGCGTCGCTCAGACAGCTCCCGCCGGCGGACCTCCTTGCCGTTCTCCCTCGCCCGCCGCCAACGCAGCCAGCAGCCCGACGCGACATGATCAGCACGCCTCACGACCAAGTGCGCCAGAGCTGAGGAGGGGCGCCTTTCCTTTGCCGAGCTCCCCACTACTGACCCTGAAGAAAAGAAGGCGAAGGCCAAGGACGTGAAGCACAAGGGGGTGGCCGTGCTTGCGGCCGAACCAGAGATGAAGCGTGGCCGCGACCACCCAGAGTCATCCAAGAGCAGTCGCCCATTCTGCGCCTTCCACAACATGCACAACCACAACACCAACGACTACCAAGAGCTCAGGGCAATCTGCGACGGATGCATCGGCCGATGCCCCGGGCACAATGACCGGGGCTACGGCTGTGGAGGAAGCAGGACTGGGGGTGCTGGGATGACCGAGGCCCCCGGCAAGAGTGGTGTGATCAGCCTCGTGAGTATCGCTGGCATGATCAGCCTCGCTAGGATGCCTAGAGGGACCAACCTCACGAGGGTGCCTGGAGGGACCAGCTTCGTGAGGGTCGTCCTCACGACAAGTCCGGCCTCCCTCCGCTGCCACCAGCAAGAAGGAACGATGACCAAGACGAGGGGGCTGGGGGCTTCCAGGAGCCTCGTGCCATCACTTGCATCTTGGGCAGTGCGCAGGCTCCAGCCTCTCAGCGCCTCTTCAAGGAGTTCGCCCGAGAAGTAAACACAGCTCTTCCCAGGATAGAGGCCACACGGCCGCTCAAGTGGTCCAAGTGCGCCATCACCTTCTGCTCTGCCGACCAGCTTAAATGCGCGGCTACTGCCGACGCTCTCCCAATGCTCTGCTCACCCGTCATCAGCAACGTCCAAGTCACCAAGACCCTATTCGATGGCAGTGCAGGGCTCAACATTCTTTTTGTCGACAAATTTGACCAGCTCCAAGTGCCTTATGACCGGCTGCAACCCACTAGGCCTTTCTCAGGAGTGACCGACGGCTCCACGACACTAATCAGACAGATTCAACTCCCCGTTACCTTCGGCACCCTCGACAACTACCACACCGACTCATGGACTTTGACGTCGCTCACATCCGTTTCCCGTACAAGGCCATTCTTGGTTATACAGCCCTGGCCAAGTTCATGGCCGTGACTCACCATGGCTACAACATCTACAAGATGCCAGGGAGCTAGGACATCATCACCGTCGCTTGCGAAGAAAAGGATGCAGTATGCTCCCTCGAGCGCGCTTACGAGGCTACGGTAGTCGAAGACCCCGACAACGAAGACACTATCTACCCCCCTGAAGTTATACCGAAGAAGAAGAAGCAGCTGCTCACCCTAGTGCCTCATGAAGATGCAACACCTGGCGACCGTGCCCCAGGATCCACGCCCATGGATGGGGCGCCTCCCTCCCTCGCATAGGAAGGTGCGCCCGGCGCCCCCTCAGGCTGGGCTCGGGGGCCCTCCTCTGGAGGACCTCCGACCTAGCCAGTGTCTCGAGGGAGGTGCTCAGGAACCATTTGGAGGCGTCGTTTGCCACACGTTTCCCTGAAGAGAGCTCCAAGCGCGAGGCGCCAAGCGCTCAAGAGTTCATCGACCAGACCATCAAAGACTTGCAGGTACCAAGGGCAATGCGGGGCGAGCGCCGCCTAGCACCCCGGAATGCAGCTGCCGTCCCAGGCTCGGGCGACGGGCTGCACGTCTGCGTCAACGTCCCAGCACTCAACAGGATCGCATCTCAGGAGCTCTACTAGCCATCTCAGGTGGGCCGGTGCGAGGTCTTCCTCACATCTACGTTCGCATGCCCTTCGTCCTGCTGAACCAGGCGGCCCTGCCCCAGCGCCACATGTGGGAAGTCCTGGCGGCTCGCGAGGCCAGGCATCAGGAGATCTTGGCGGAAATGTAGTCAGTTCTTCGTGAGGCATTGGAACCTCAGGAGCCTCGCGAGGCCCCGGAGGCAGGCGGCTCGTGAGGAGCGACATCTGCAGCAAGCATTTTCAGCTACATCAACACCACTCCAGCATCGGTGCCAGGTGACTTTGTTTTAGTTTGTTCAGTTGGGGGCGCCCCTCGGGCTGCATCATCCCCAAGTCGCACGGGCTTGCCCCTGCAACGTGTATCCTTTTTTGCATCTTTAGCTCGCTCTGTGGGAGGCGCCCGTCGGGCCGCATCATCCCCAGGCCGCGTGGGTCCGTCCCTGTGGCATGTACCGCATTTTGCATCACATGGATTAGATCGTTTCCTCCTAAGGATTACCTTATGATCCCCACCTACTCACTCACCACCTCTTTTGGCCTCCCTCGTTGCCGAATGGACTTCTGCTCATCCCGCAACGGGGGCTACCCACGTTGGCACGACGCTTGTGCTCGGGTCCGTCCCTACAACGTTGGCAAAATATGAGAGATCGAGCTTTGACTCGCGTCCCGGCTCGCGCACGTCACCTCACCAGGTCCTCGGTGCCTTCGTCTTCCTGTGGAAAGATCAGTGGCCCAGCGGTTGGCGCAGCTTTAATTTGTGCTGTTTCATCGGACTAACCCATAGGAATCTTAGGAGCCCGGCGACAGGCGGCCCTGCTCGTTTCTCCTTCTCACATAATTCGCTTGCGCGTTAAAGGGGGGCTTCTGAGCATCGCGTCTTAGGGGCTCCTACTGACTCTCCACCCCTCACCCATTGGACTTGACCACGGCATCGCGACCTGGCATACTAGCGGCGGCTGAGCTCCGCTCGAGGGTCGGGACCCGAGGACGCAGAGCACCTAGAAGAACGGGAGAAGGGGAGGCCGGTTCAGAGAGCTAAGGCCTGTTCATACGTCAAGGGGGACCCCTGAGCATCGCGTCTGAGGGGCCTAACTAGCCACGTAGCCCCTCACTCCCTGGTCTCGTCCTGGCAATCCGGACGAGCCAGCGGTGGCTGAGGTATGTGCGAGGTCGGGCCCTGCCGACGCAGAACACCAAGGCCTAGTCCAGCATTTCCTTCCCGAGGGCTGTTCGTACGTCAAGGGGGACCCCTGAGCATTGCATCTGAAGGGCCTAACTGGCCACGTAGCCCCTCTTTCCCTGGTCTCGTCCTGGTGATCCGGACGAGCCAGCGGCGGCTGAGGTACGCGCGGGGTCGGTCTCTACCGACGCAGAACTCTAAGGCAAACGGGAAGGAAATCGCGAAATCTCAGTCACGCTGAATTGGGAGCGAGCCACGCGCACCGCGTGGAGAATCACCTCAGGCCCGTCAAGATAAGTCATGCATCCAATTGGCATGCCGCCACCACTCAAGAAGTTTGGTTATCGTAGTCATGCTCCGACAATGCTGCCTCCCTTTTTAGCCTCCAGAAGCTGCTTGCATGCCAAGGGGGACCTCTTGAGCATCGCGCCTCAGGAGTTCTTACCGGACCCCGGGCCGCTCACCTCCCGGCCTTGACCACGGCATCGCGACATGGCATACCATCGATGGCTGAAGCTTGCCTTGGGACTAGGATCTATCGGCGTAGAGCACAAAACTACTGAAAGGATAAAAAGAAGGGACACTGCCGGAGCAAGACTTGCAAACACAGTTTCATAGCGATAACAATAGGCATCGGAGCCAAAGAATTACAGGTTCTTTACACGCTCCCACCGGGTTCACTTTGATTCTTCGCAGGGAACAAAAGAAGGGGATCTGGAGCAAGGCGAAGGAAGGTAAGGAAAACCCAACAACGGTTGCCAGCCTTTTGTCAGATCGGGCAGTTGCCGAGGAAGCATGGGCAAGCGGAGACGCCCACGTCCAGTCAAGTCGCCACGCGTTAACCAAGGCCGCAAGCATTTGGGGCCCGCGGTGCTTCGCCCTTGCCCCTTTGGCTTCACCTCGAAGCCATGTCCGTGCGCGCCTTGGGCCTGGGGGCTACCGTCGATGTCCTTGGAACGGGGGTACCCAGACTTGCCTGCCTGCGGCCCAAGACGTGGCTCCATCAGCGGCCTGGTACGGCCCAACTTCAGCAACCACAACTCAAGACCGTCACGAGGGGCCAAGCCTCGCGAGGCGGGCGACAGCAAGACCTCCCTGGGGGCAGTCTCTCTAGGATAGCTCTCAAGGAGCGAAGATAACTATGCAAAGTGCACCTCGCAAGGTTCACGTGACGTGAGCCATGACGACCAAGGCCAGGCGGGCGCGAGCGGGTGCAGTGTACCAGTTTCCTCTTTGGTGCTAAGAGGCAAGCGCAGGCGCGGAGTCACGAGGGATCAGGCAAAGGTCTCCATATCGGCGCAACAAGACCAAGGACCGCCAGGGCTGCAGAACGGAGGTCATCGTGGAGCCCGACGCGGCATCACCACCAGAGCCTTTGGCAGGTGTAGATCACTTTTGTCAGGATAACTTCTACTAGCTGTTCCCCTACAAATTTGGCCATTATGGGATCCCTTCGTGCTGATATTTGGGAAGAGGACCAAGGCCACTATAAATAGGACCTAGCCACCACCATAGGAGGCATCTGATAGAGAGCTCTCCTAGTAGAAGAGAGGGAAGATCATCAGATCCGACCTAAGACACCACAAGCTCATTTGAGCCCAAGAACATCTCTCCTACGGAGGCTGTTCGTCCCTTGTACTAGTTCATCCTCAACCAAACAAGGCAATCCATCACACACACTGGAGTAGGGTATTACACCACAGGGTGGCCCGAACCAGTATAATTCTCTGTGTCCCTTGTTCTGCGAGTTCGTCGAGCTAGGCTGTGGAATCATAGGGCGAGTGCGCTGGGGAGATAGTGTTCTTCTTGCACACCCCAGAGTTCGAACCTCTCAACGGTTTGCCGAACCCAAAATTCGACACACTCAAACTCGAATAAATCCTTAGCCCAGGCAAAAGAAGTTTAAAAGAGATGAAATTTGATAGAGAGGTAAAGGACATGGTGCAATATTTATTGGCAAACATTGGACATTAACGAAGAAGGAAAAATGGCACTTGCATCAAGGAAGGAATAAAATGGAATGGGGAGGTGATGATGCATGGGTCAAATGCATAGGCAAGCAACATTACAAACATAGTGCAAGCACAACGAGATGAATACCACAGTGCACACGACGAGCATGAAGACTGCAAAATGACAAGAGGCACACTACATCATAATAATGATGAGCATGGCAATGAAATAAATAAAACAACAAATCAACATGAGATGTAGCCATAAAAGATGGAACCCACACGGAAATATATCAAGATCAAACTTGGATATGTTACAAGATGGGAATGATTACATTTGGGTAGTTACACCCACATCACATGGTCATAAGATTTATGCATGTAAAGCTTTACTGCACACCACCCATCATCGCCATTTTTTATTTTTGATTGCACACATACTTCCATATGAAAATAAGATATTATCAATAGATAAATGCTCCAGAACAAAAGCACACTGGATGGTATTAATAATCTCTAGGAGAAGGACCTGGAGTCTAGGTTTAATCATTTTGGAGATAACCTTATATACAACATTGCATAAAATTATATATCTAAACTAGGCTACCTTTTTAGGGGAGTTTACTTTGAGGATCACCCTTGATTTCACTATCTACAACACCTCCTCAATTAGATCATCACCCAACATATGCTAACATCTTTTATAGAACACTAAGTGCAATCCGTTCGGTATCGACGCTTTGAGGTCACCGATAGCGAACAATGCCTTTCGTACTTCATCTATAGAATATGGGCCACGAAGGCTTGATTCTTCTCATTTCATAACCGCCCATGAACTTTAAATAACATTATCATATAGAGCGTGATCTTAAAACATAAATAATTTGGTAAAACATCCTGCAATAAGACCATTAAGTTCTTTCGTACCTTCTTTAGACACATGCATCGTCCAACAACTTCTTAATATGATTTTGCTTTTTCATGTAGACATGACATTATGGAAGAATGTTGCATTCCCTTTGCCATGTACCAGTAACGCCCAAGATGCGACTATATCTCCTACGCGCCGAGTCATGACTTAGTGGCATAATCGCATTTTGGTATGATCGCAAGATGGTCATCTTCACACATTCCCATGTACAAGAACAAAGGGGAGAAATACATAGTTGGCTTACAATTGCCACTTCACACAATGAATAAATAAGTCATTCATTCACTCAAGTACAATCATAGTCCGTCTACGGAAAAATCCAAACGAAAAGAAGATAACCACCCACTATGCCCGATCGGCCTTAGTAGGAACCACTACTGATCAGCGGGATACGTCACGTACGTATGCCCACGTTCCTCATCGAACTCCCACTTGAGTTCCTGGCCGTCACCTGAATCATACTCGGTTGAACCTGCACCTATGTTTGTTGTAATCTGTGAGTCACAAGGACTCAACAATCCCATTCTTGGGTATCAAAACTATAAGGTTTTTAGGTGTGGAGAGGTAATAAAGTGACTGCAGCAAGCACTAAGCATACTAGCTTACGAAGTCAAAGCGAGATGAGAATATGTGCCAATGGTCGCCAAAATGTGATCAATAAGTGATCCTAGCTACTCACGTTCATACAAAACCCCACTGTGTTCACTTTCCGAACCCTTTCGAAAAGAGACCATCATGGTTACTCACACATGTAGTGTATTATGTTTGAGGTATTATGTCAAGTTGTCTACAACCGGATATTAACAAATTCCAATCTGCCACATAACCGCGGGCACGGCTTTGAAAAGTTCATAACCCTACAGGGGTGTCCCAACTTAGCCCATCACAAGCTCTCACGATCTGCGGAGTCGCAACTCCATGTTGGGAAGACCCGAGTGTGCTCGGAATCCCGTGCTGAAGATATTTCGACAAAGGTAAAACTAATCTAGCAAGACCTCCCGGCGTGCCGACACCCTGATAGTAGCCGCGCGTATATTGTCTCAGGCCACGACCGGATAGGTCAGCCTACAGGTATATACCAGCCCTCGGGTTTCCCCAAGGTGGCCCCGTGGTCTGCCCAGTTTGGACCAACACTCATGAGGAGCACTGGCCCGGGTTGTTGTAATGCCCAGTATGAGACTATACCTCCTACGTGTCGAGGCACGACTTAAAGGCATAATCTCATACTAGAATGATCTCAAGTATGGTATCTTTGCACAACTCATGTAAAAGAGGGGATGAAAATGTAAAATAGTAGTTGGCTTACACTCGCCATGTCACACAATGTAATACATTAACATACATCATCCAATAACATCAGAGTCCGACTATGGACGAAGATCCAAATGAAAGGTACCATAAATAAAGCAACACAAGGTCCCGATCATCCTAGTAAGAGCCCTACTGATCCTCTTGGTAAGACATGTAGTATTACCCACTTCTTCATCGAACATCCAATACAACTCTGAACCACCAGCTGTGTAGTTCTCAACGGTACCTGCATCTGGTGTTGTGTAGAATCTGTGAACCACGGAGGACTCATCAATCCTGTTCCCGGAGAGCAAAACTATCAAAGCCTTGGGTGTGGAACAAGGCTGAAAAAAGGTTGCAGCAGCACTAGCACTAGCTTACGTGTTTAGAGCAAGAATAGAAAGTGTCAACGATCGTCAAAGTGATCATGAAGTGATCCTAACTAAGCACGTCAAACATAACCCCACCGTGTTCACTTCCCGAAACCCTTCGGAAAGTGACCATCACGGTTACTCACGCTGGTAGTGTATTATGATCATACTGTCAAGTTTTCTATAACAAGATATTAACAAATTCCCATCTGCCACATAATCGCGGGCACGGCTTTCGAAAGATCAAACCCTGCAGGGGTGTCCCAACTTAGCCCATCACAAGCTCACGATCTGCGGAGTCGCAACTCCAAAGTGGGAAGGCCCGAGTATTCTCGGAATCCCGTGCTCAAGATATACCGACATAGGTAAAACTAATCTAGCAAGACCTCCCGGCGTGCCGACACCCTGATAGTAGCCGTACGTATCTCGTCTCAGGCCACGACCGGATGGGTGATGCTACAGGTTTTTACCAGCCCTCGGGTTTCCCCAAGGTGGCCCAGCAGGCTCCACAATTTGGACCAACACTCATGTGGAGCACTGGCCCATGGTTGTTAATTAAGAACTCGGGTTTGCAACACCCTTATGCAAGTTTTAGTTATTAGGCAAATGTAAAACCAATGTGGACCTTGCTGGAAAAGCTTTAGCGCTAAGCGGGTTATCAAGGGGGGCCCATAAACCCCAACCGTGTTAGGGAAGCAAAATCAAGGAACATAACACCAGTTTCAACGGTTCCTAGGGTGGCATGAGTGGAACAAAACACCAAGCAAGAGGCTTAGCCTTCCACCCATTGCCAAATATATAGATGATTTAGTTAAACAGATTATATATTGTGATATCCCAACAAAAACTTCATCATGAAGCAAGAATCTTCAAATCTTCACCTGCAACTAACAACGCTATAAGAGGGGCTGAGCGATGCTTACGTAGCCAATCAATGGTTTGCTAGGTGGGTGGTTAGAGAGTTTCATGGCAACAATAGGAGGCTGACAAACAGACATAGGCATCGCGGCAATAAGCTAAAGAGCGAGACATTTAGCATAGGTAAAGATAGTAGTGATATCTGGGTAAGGTCATCTTACCAGTTGATTCCTCGGAGGGATCATAACCTTGCTCCTCACACTCAACCTCGGTAGAAACCTCGTACTCCGTATCGTCACCGGGCTCTAACCAAACACAACAATGCAACAACGGAACAAAATCAATCAACATGCAGTGCTCAACCACATGATGAACAAGGACAAGAGTAGATATGATGCATGGCCTAGGGTCACAAGAGTGCAACAACATCATGTTCAAACAAGATCACTCACATGAAAGGAAAACAAACACAAGAACATCTACCATGTTTATGTAGTTTGTTCAAACAAGCAACCAACAAGTTTTTAGGAGTCTGTTAACATGGCAAGGGTGCAACTAACATTACAGGAACATGCTAGCACTTTTAAATGTGATGGAATAAATAACAACAATATCCAGAAACTCCCATATTAATTTATTTGCATTTGTGATAGATCTGAAAAACTGCTGTGATAAAGTTGCCAAACATGATAAACAACAGCACAAAAATATTCTACACATTTTTCTACCCCAAATGCATATAAAGTTTGTTAAATTTGGAGTTGTAGATATTTAGTTATGAATTTTACAAGTATAAGCATATTTAAAAAAAGTTTAAATTCAAACAACATTTTAAATGTTTTTAAACATGGCAACAAACATCATATTCATAATCTACATAAAATTGTAAGCACTTTTCATATATAACTCATATTCATCAGAAACATATTTTCACAGTTATTAAATTAACAAGAAAAACAGAAAAAGAAAAGAAAAAGAAAACAGAAAAGAAAAACAACACAGGCGCAGGGTCGAGGCTGACCCAGGGCTCAGCTAGCCCAAGCCACTGACGAGGGGGGCCCAGTAGCTGAGCTGGCGCCAGTGGTTGTGCGCGGGGGCTGGGAAGCAGCAGTGAGGCTGGCAGATGGGACCTACCTGTCAGCCACACACGAAAAACAAAAGGGGGCGAATAGCCACTGCGCCCGCAAGGATTCGAACACAAGACCTCTCGCTTAACTGACGGAGCACAAACCACTCCGCTACTGATCGTTTCTCGACAGATAACAGGCACTATGTCTGAAGAAGTATCTGCAGAAGCAGATGACTGAAGAAACCAGAGGCTCGTTGGAGCTGCTCCGACGACCAAACGAGACGGCGAAGATGTGCGGGATGCTCCTGGAGGAGTTCTGCATCCACCTGAGGCACTAGCCGCACATAATGAGCACTACAGCGCCGGCGACGAGCAACGATAGAACGGCGGCGGTGGAGCAGCGGTGAGGCAATGCAGAGGCCTAGGCGGAGCAGCGACAACACATGTGACACCTACACGATGAGGCGAAGCGAACGGACAGAAGACACGGCCTAGAGGTGTCGGAACACTTGCCGGCGACGAGGTCCGCCGGCGATGCGCTCGGGCGCTCGATGAACTAGGACCTAGAGGGCGCACAGGGAGGGGAAAAAGGCATGGGGAGAAAGAGGAGCTCACGACGAGCACGGAGATGTGGTCGGCTGGCCCAGGCATGGACGGAGCCGACGGCGGCGGGTCTCGAACATCTACGACCACCGGAGATGAAGGAGAGGAAGAAGTCGTCGGCGTGGAGGCGATCAGGTCCGCGTAAATGAAGTAGTCGAAGGAGTCGACGTCGTGGAAGCAGAAGGACACGATTGGCGAGGCTGAGGTCGACGAGGGGCTCGCCGGCGACGAGGTGGCGCTCTCAGATGCGTGCGGGTGTCAACTGGAGCGGCGGATCTGGTGGAGCTCGGCTCTCCAGACGGCGAGAGGGGGAAGAGGAAACCTAGAGAGGAGGGAAGGACATGGTGCAGGTTTAAAAGGGGGGCTCGGACCACGAGACCTCGACGTCCGTGGCTTCACGGCACGACGGTGAGCGTGCTCTGCTATGCTTTTGCGCTGACAGATGAAGACGGAGGCGCGACCTGTGAGACAGATAGGTGGGGCCAGAGGGAGAAAAGGCACGGCGCGACTGCGAGGGGAAATGCTGGGCCTGCGGGAGAGAATGGGCCTGCGCTGCGAGGGGAAAAGAGATGGGCCTGGGGAGAGAGAAGGAGGAGGAGGCCCAGAGCCACTGCTGAGCTGCTGCTTTTCTTTCTTTTTCTTTATTTCTTAGGACAGAAAGAAAAAGAAAAACATAGGCTAAAAGAAAATGAGTTAGGGGAAAAGAAAAATATCCCCATGCTCAGTGATTAATGCCCTATTTAATAAAATTGACTTGGACATTTTTAGAGGCAGAAAAATAAAAGGAGTTTGAATATGGTTCAAACTCTTGGTATTTTAAAACCCAACCAAATCATTTTCAAATAGGGTAATATTTGGTGGAGAGGTTGTAGGCATGGTGCAAGATTTATAGGAGAAGAAAGAACAATAAAGCACTTGGATAGGTTGCTTGCACAATGGAGCAAAGAATGGACAGAAAAGAAAAGAAAGAAAGAAAGAAGAAGTAGAAGAAGAAGAAGAAGAAGAAGGGGTTAGGGTTTACCTAGGCATAGCGCGAGCCACACACACAACATCACAAGGCCTCACACACAATCATCAATAAAAGTAAACTAAGATGCCATGATGCCATGATGATGAAGCAATGCAAGGATGCAAAAAATAATAAAATGATATGGCAATGCAAAAATAAAAATAAATGACAAGAACCCCAAGGATAAGGACAAGGATCAAATTGAGAAGCTTTATTGCCATAATTGGAAAGTGGTACATCTGGGGCATTACAAACTCTCCTACACTACAAAAAGATCTCGTCCCGAGATCTAGGACTGGAAGAAGGAAGGATACTCGGAACGAAGGTGATCTTCTTGTTCCCACGTAGCTTCTCGGTCGGTATGGTGTGACCACTTAACTTTCAAGACTTGATGGACTTGTTGCGGGTTTTGCGCTCAGTTTCCTCAAGAATAGCGACAAGGTGCTCACGATAAGACAAGTCTTGTTCAAGATCAATCTCCTCGAATAGAATGGTGCGTTCAGGTGTCTTGAAGCACTTGCGGAGTTGAGACACGTGAAACACATCATGAACATTTGCAAAGTTGGAGGGAAGCTTGAGTTGGTAGGCTAGATCGCCTCTTTTTCCAATAATCATGAAAGGGCCCACGTATCTCGGAGCAAGCTTTCCTTTGATACCGAATCTTTGGGTTCCTTTCATAGGAGAAACACGGAGATAGACATGATCTCCAATGTCAAAGGACAAATCACGATGCTTGCCGTCTTAGTAACTCTTTTGACGCGATTGAGCGGCTTTGAGATTCTCACGTATGACTTTGCACATTTCTTCAGCTTCTGAGATCAAATCATTGCCAAGAAGTTGACGTTCACCAGTCTCGGACCAGTTGAGCGGGGTACGACACTTTTTGCCATAGAGGATTTCAAAAGGAGCTTTGCTGGCACTTGCTTTGAAACTGTTGTTGTATGAGAATTCGGCAAACTGGAGACAATCTTCCCACTTCATACCGAAAGAGATGACACAAGCTCTCAGCATGTCTTCGAGGATCTGGTTCACTCTTTTGACTTGACCACTAGTCTGAGGGTGAAACGCAGTGTTGAAGCGAATCTTAGTGCCCATGGCTGACTGAAAGGAGTCCCAGAACTTGGATGTGAACAAACTTCCACGGTCTGAGGAGATGACTTAAGGAATGCCATGCAACGAAACAATTCTGGAGGTGTACAACTCTGCCAACTGAGCTGCGTTGATGGATTCTTTGACGGGAAGGAAGTGAGCTACTTTAGTTAGCTTGTCAATCACTACAAAGATAGCATCATTCCCCTTCTTGGACTTAGGAAACCCAGTGACGAAATCCATTTCAATGTGATCAAATTTCCACTCGGGAATAGGTAGAGGTTGAAGGAGACCGGCTGGACGTTGATGCTCTACCTTCACTCTTCTGCAGACATCGCATTCATTCACGAATTGTGCAATCTCCCTATTCTTGCGAGTCCACCAGTATGATTGCTTGAGGTCTTGGTACATCTTGGAACTTCAGAGATGAATCGAGAGGAGGGAGTCATGTGCTTCGTTCATTATGAGCTTCCTGAGATCACCCTTGGGAACTACATTTCTGTCCTCAAAGACCAAGGTGTCTTTCTCATCAACACGATAGCACTTGTACTTGGGAGTATGATGGCTTCTCGCCCCTCGTTGGTTACCCCAAGTGGAATGTTTGAGATGCAGTGTAGCGGAAGTTTTCCCTTGGCAAAGATACCAAGGATCGATTTCCCTGAGACTCCCAGTTTCAACAAGAAGGTGTCAACTGCTAACGGCACCAGATATTAGCAATCAACGTGGACCTGCACACAGATACAAATAACTTTGCTCCCAACGAGTACAGAGAGGTTGTTAATCCCTCCGGCCTTGTCGTTTACAAAGGATCAAACGCAAGTGATAATAGTGATAGGTAATGCTGCAAATAGTAAGTAAAAGCGGAAAGTAAATAGCGGATGTGATCAATGATGGTAATATGGACCGGGGTCCCATGATGTTCACTAGTGATGTCTCTCTCCCAAAAGACGATAAAACAGCTATGTGAGGTAAACGAATTACAGCTGGGCAATTGACAGAATTATGTGCGCAAACCAATGCTAACTATGTTACAAGAAAGGTAGAGGTTCAAAGCATGGGCGGTACGCAAAGGTAAGTAGACCGAAATCCATCTGCATCTACTACTAATCATCCACCTTGAGATATCGATCCAGAACATCTCGCTGGTGTTAAGTTGCGAGTCCCACCCATAGTGTAAACTCAAAGCAACAGACAACTGCATTAAAAGAACTTTGCGTAAAGTAAACAATCCTTGCACCCGCGGGCACAAGCACCGTTGTTTTCCCCCTTGTGGCAACAACACATACCCTAGACTCATGTTTCTGTCACTCAAGCTAGTCATCGAGGGGCATGAACCCACAATCAAGCATAATGTTCCCTCTTGGAGTCACTACCTACTACTTGGCCAAAGCAATAAATAACAACGGAGAACATGCAAGAATTACTTACGAACATAAATATAAAAGAGGTAGATCAAATATATTACTCAAACACAATCTGAACATAATCTCACAATCCATCGGATCCCAGCAAACTCATCATAGCAACAGCATAAGGATTACATATGTGCCTCGATCATGTAGGGCAGCTCACGAGGACTAATTAGTGAAGCACAAGAACGGGAGGAGAACATGACATAGCTACTGGTCATGGACCCATGGTCCAAGGGAGACTACTCACAACTCATCCGGGAGGCGTCCATGGTGGTGGAGAAGCTCCCGGTGGTGATCCTTCCCTCCGGCAGGGTGCCGGGAAGAGTTCTCCTGGTGCTCCCGATCTTGGAAGCGCGGCGGCGGCGGAACATAGATGGGATCGCAAAAAAAGGTTTTCATCTCGAGGGTTTAGGGACACGATATAAATATATGCCAAAGGGGGGCATCAGCGGAGGCCCGGGGGGCCCAGGCGCCCCCCCGGCGCGGCCAGGGGGGCCGCGCCACCAGGGCGCCTGGAGCCCTGGTGGCCCCCCTTCGGCTGTACTTTGGCTACCGGGAAGCTTCTGGAACGCTGATTTTTTATATAATTTTTCCGGGATTTTTCTGGCAGTTCTCGTAATGGGAAAACCTGAAATACAAAAACAACAGAAAACAGAAACTGGCACTGGGGTGCACTGAGTTAATAGGTTAGTCCAAATATGATCAAAAGTGTATGGAAGTGTATAGATATCATAGCAATATCACCCAAAAGAGGCATGGAGCAAGCAGAAATTATAGATACGTTTTGGACGTATCAACATCCCCAAGCTTAATTCCTGCTCGTCCTCGAGTAGGTAAATGATAACAAGAATAATTTCTGTGGTGACATGCTATTAACCATATAGGACTTTTTCATAGTCATATGACAAAAGCTTACTGAGACAATGAATCTATAGTAATTAAGTTGCCTCATGAGAAAATCACAAAGAACTGAAAGTTTTACGATATGATACTGAAACATCAAATAGATTTGTAATGAGCATGGTGTGCAAATATGATAAAGTGATATCTCGCTTGCCCCCTTTAGTGAAGCAAAACATAAATGCAGGGGCACCTCCAAGGTTTAAGTGATGACTAGATACAATGATTTCAGAATAAACGATATCGTAATCATGCAAAAGACAGTGCTACTTTGGGACAATGCACATTACACTCAGAATGACAATCATGCTCTCAGTAGTTGGTGCTTTAAAAGAAGGTGGAGACTCTCGAACCGTGGCTTTTGTTGGCAAGGTTGAAAACCCGTAGTCGGAAACAAAGACAAAACATGTACCAGAGCTCTTGGTTTTAAAAACAGAGGTAATAGTTTTTTTTTGATCATGCATGTTCCGTCAACGAATGCTAGCAGATAGCTCAATCACTTCTTGAGATGGACAAGTTTCGAGGAACGGCTCCTGAATGAGGACGATCACATCCTCTTAATCTCCTTTGTTTATCACTGCCAAAATTTTCTGATTTCTCATGAACAAAGTGTGAAGGAGGGTTTGTTTGTTATATTAATTTTGAGCCGGGCGCACTCAATGCCAGTTCCTTCTCGTATTATGGGTTTGCACATTATACATGCAATCCCGGGGTGAAGCTTGTCCAACTTAAAAATATCATGAATTAACTACTACTTCCTCATGGACTTAAAACAGAGGCACCAAATAGGAATGCATTTTTTTTATTTTTGAATAAGTTCGAGATGGTACATGCAAGTCTCCGTTAGGAATGGCAGGTAAATACCATGTAGGAAGATATGGTGGACTCATATGGCATAACTGGTTTAAAGGAATTTGGATGCACAAGCAGTCAGTCCGCTTAGTACAGGTGGAGGTTAGCAAAAGACTGGGAGCGACCAACTAAGAGAGCAATGACGGTCATAATCATGCAGAGCGACAAAGCAACATTGAATCAGGCATGGTAGTTATATCGCTACTCAGAAACAAAAGATCATCAAGGCTTGACAGACTTTCTTTACAGTGTTAAATATGCGTGAGCATACGCCAAGTCAATCAAAATAAATTCTTGAAGGAAGATATTACTAAACCATACCACATCATAGGCAAACAAATCATGTTGGTACTCCAATAACACATTGGAAACCCCCCAGCTATTTGAGACTAACCATAAGAAAACATGAACTACTAAGCGCCATTATGCACGTAGCATCTTTATCATAGACATATCAACCAATGCAACAGAAGCAAACTCTCTTAATAAGATAATCATGATAAATAAAGAGAGTTCAAGCAACCAACTAAACAAAAGCTCTTTAAAAAGATAAGCATGAAAACTAAAAGCTAAGCATGATAGTAGCTATTGAAAGACAAAGAACACACACAACAAAGATAGACATGAAAATTCTATGTTATGTTCTAGGTAGAAGTGGAGTGTGTTTCTCTCCCACATAAAGAAAGCTGAGTTCCGACTCGTTATGAAAAGCTAAAGAAAACTAAAAAGGAAAACTAAAGCTAGACGCTCCAAGCATAGCACATAACACATGAAGTGATAAAAATATAGTGGAACGAAAGACGAACTGATAATGTTGATGGAGAAGGGGATGCACGGGGGCATCCCCAAGCTTAGACACTTGAGTCTCCTTGAATATTTTTGGGGGTGCATGGGGGCATCCCCAAGCTTGAGCGTTTGACACTCCTGAATCTTTTTATCATCTTCCCTCGCACACTTGAAAACTCCCTTCATACATAACTCATCATAATTTGATTAGCGAGGTTAGTACTCATAATAAAATAATTGTTCCTTGCTAGAAATAAGGATATTCTTGAAGGTCTACTGTTTCTCAAGATTGCCAAAAGGTTTTTGCAAAGAAAAAGCAAGCTCAAGGTTTGCAAAATGAAGGAAAGACAAAACAGGACAGAATCTGTGAAAAACAGAACAGCAGGTAGTAAATGATTTTTTCGGGGCACTTCCGCAACTCTAATAAAAAACTCAAAACAGACGCACGAAAGACAATTGTATAGAGCACGCTGTCGAAAAAATTCAGACTAAAAAGATGATCTGGTGATTTTATAAGAATTTTTCTATCCAAGGACAGAATCTGTTTTCTGGACAGCACGTCACAACTTTTGAACTTTCTTGCAATCAGAGGCTACACTTGGCACAAAGTTGAAAAGGAAAGATACAATGATGATGCTACTGTAGTAACAACATCAAGACACAACAAAAGCAAAATAAAATTTTATTCATTGTGGGCTGCCTCCCAAAAGCGCTTTCTTTTATGCCTTTAAGCTAGGCATGAGACTTTAATGATGCTCTCGTAGGAATAAGAGTTGAAGAACAAAAGAGAGCATCAAGAAGCAAATACCAAACACATTTAAGCCTAACATGCTTCCTATGCATAGGAATATTGCAATACAATAATTCATTGAAGCACAAAGCAATAAGCATAGGAAGACAAAACAAGTATAACTTCAAAATATTCACCATAAAGAGAGGAAACTTCTTATTATTAAGATATTTAGAACCAAGTCTCCCTCTCTCATTATAAATTTCAGTGGCATCATGGATGAACTCAACAATATAACTATCACATAAGGCATTGTTACCATGATCCACATGCAAAAAGGTATCATTACTCTTCATATAAGCAAAATCTTTCTTATTAGGAATAGTGAGAGTAAAGCAATCATAACCATCATGGTAATCATTGTATTTAGGAGGCATATCATAATCATAATAAATTTTATCCTCAATAGTAGGTGGACTGAAAACATCATATTCATCATTGTAATCATCATTTGTAGGAAGCAAAGTATCATCAAAGTAAATTTTCTCTTCAAAAGTTGGGGGACTAAAAATATCATGTTCATCAAACGTGTCATCCCCAAGCTTAGAGCTTTCCATGTCATTAGCAATATTGATATTCAAAGAAAGCATACTAATAACATCACCACCATCATGATTGTTATGCAAATAATAAAGTTCCATAGGTTTTTTAATGTTCTCTTCAAACTCATCATGTCCCAAAGCAAGGTAGAGCTTATAAAGCTCTCTCATATTTTTGTTGTTTTCCATTAAGCAAAACTAGTGAAAAGACATAAAGAAAACTGAAAGGTAAACTAACAAGACTAAAAAGCAAAGATAAAAGATAGCGTGCAACTCCCCTATCTTGAAGAGTGGAGTCCCCGGCAACGGCGCCAGAAAACTTTGCTTGATGGCTTCTCGCCCCTCGTTGGTTACCCCAAGTGGAAGGTTTGAGATGCAGTGTAGCAGAAGTTTTCCCTTGGCAAAGATACCAAGGATCGATTTCCCTGAGACTCCCAGTTTCAACAAGAAGGTGTCAACTGCTAACGGCGCCAGATATTAGCAATCAACGTGGACCTGCACACAGATACAAATAACTTTGCTCCCAACGAGTACAGAGAGGTTGTCAATCCCTCCGGCCTTGTCATTTACAAAGGATCAAACGCAAGTGATGATAGTGATAGGTAATGCTGCAAATAGTAAGTAAAAGTGGAAAGTAAATAGCGGATGTGATCAATGATGGTAATATGGACCGGGGTCCCATGATGTTCACTAGTGATGTCTCTCTCCCAAAAGACAATAAAACAGCTATGTGAGGTAAACGAATTACAACTGGGCAATTGACAGAATTATGTGCGCAAACCAATGCTAACTATGTTACAAGAAAGGTAGAGATTCAAAGCATGGGCGGTACGCCAAGGTAAGTAGACCGAAATCCATCTGAATCTACTACTAATCATCCACCTTGAGATATCTATCCAGAACATCTCGCTGGTATTAAGTTGCGAGTCCCACCCATAGTGTAAACTCAAAGCAACAGACAACTGCATTAAAAGAACTTTGCGTAAAGTAAACAATCCTTGCACTCGCAGGCACAAGCACCGTTGTTTTCCCCCTTGTGGCAACAACACATCCCCTAGACTCATGTTTCTGTCACTCAAGCTAGTCATCGAGGGGCATGAACCCACAATCAAGCATAACGTTCCCTCTTGGAGTCACTACCTACTACTTGGCCAAAGCAATAAATAACAACGGAGAACATGCAAGAATTACTTATGAACATAAATATAAAAGAGGTAGATCAAATATATTACTCAAACACAATCTGAACATAATCTCACAATCCATCGGATCCCAGCAAACTCATCATAGCAACAGCATAAGGATTACATATGTGCCTCGATCATGTAGGGCAACTCACGAGGACTAATTAGTGAAGCACAAGAACGGGAGGAGAACATCACATAGCTACTAGTCATGGACCCATGGTCCAAGGGAGACTACTCACAACTCATCCGGGAGGCGTCCATGGTGGTGGAGAAGCTCCCGATGGTGATCCTCCCCTCCGGTAGGGTGCCGGGAAGAGTTCTCCTGGTGCTCCCGATCTTGGAAGCGCGGCGGCGGCAGAACAAAGATGAGATCGCGAAAAAGGGTTTTCGTCTCGAGGGTTTCGGGACACGATATAAATATATGCCAAAGGGGGGCATCAGCGGAGGCCCGGGGGGCCCAGGCGCCCCCCCGGCGCGGCCAGGGGGGGCCGCTCCACCAGGGCGCCTGGAGCCCTGGTGGCCCCCCTCCGGCCGTACTTTGGCTACCGGGAAGCTTCTGGAACGCTGATTTTTTATATAATTTTTCCGGGATTTTTCTGGCAGTTCTCGTAATGGGAAAACCTGAAATACAGAAACAACAGAAAACCGAAACTGGCACTGGGGTGCACTGAGTTAATAGGTTAGTCCAAATATGATCAAAAGTGTATGGAAGTGTATAAATATCATAGCAATATCACCCAAAAGAGGCATGGAGCAAGCAGAAATTAGAGATATGTTTTGGACGTATCAGAGTACCCTTAGCAATGCCAAGTTTCAATTTCTGCACCATAGCATCACTGAGTTGGTCCTCATGGATCTGATCTTCCAAGGTAGGAGCAACTTGAAGGTTTGCAAGAAAGCCTTGCGGAACAACTTGGAGGTTGAGCTTCCTGAATGATTCACAAAGTTCAGGCTGGAACGGTTTGAGAAGGAGACTGTTGCAATATGCCTTTCTGCTCAAGGCATCTGCAATGACATTGGCCTTGCCAGGTGTGTACTTAATGCTTGGATCATACTCTTGGATCATCTCAACCCAACGAGTCTGGCAAAGGTTCAGGTTTGGCTGTGTGAAGATGTACTTCAAGCTCTTGTGATCGGTGAAGATGTCCACTTTTCTGCCCAACAGAAGGTGTCTCCACGTGATCAAGGCATGTACAACTGCTGCTAGCTCGAGATCATGTGTGGGGTAATTCCTCTCATTTGGTTTCAACTGACGAGAAGTGTATGCCACAATCTTCTTGTCTTGCATGAGAACACCACCAAGTCCTTGCAAAGAAGCATCAAAAAAGACTTCATGGGCTTCGACTCATCCGGAGGAGCAAGAACCGGAGCAGAAATGAGCTTCTCTTTGAGTGTTTTGAATGCCACATCACAATCAAGAGTCCAGGAGTACTTGACATTCTTCTGCAACAGGTTGGAAAGAGGCTTGGCCATCTTGGAGAAGTTCTCAACGAACCTTCTGCAATAGCTTGCGAGACCAAGGAAGCTTCGGAGTTGCTTGACATTCTACGGGGGTTCCCAGTTGACAATAGCTTCAACTTTCTCGGGGTTCACAGAAATACCATCGGCAGAGATGATATGGCCAAGATATAAGACTTTATCCAGCCAAAATTCACATTTGGAGAACTTCGCATAGAACTTGTGTTCACGGAGACTGTCAAGGACCAAACGGAGGTGCTTGGCATGATCTTCTTCATTCTTGGAGAATACCAAGATGTCATCCAGATAGACAAGAACAAATTCATTGGTGTAGGGGTTGAATATGAAGTGCATCATCCTTGAGAAGGTGGGTGGAGCATTTGCGAGGCCAAAAGACATGACCGTGTATTCATAAGAGCCAAAACTCGTTCTGAATGCGGTCTTGGGAATATCTTGTTCACGGATACGGATCTGGTGGTAACCCATCTGGAGATCGAGCTTTGAGAACACCTTTGCTCCTTTGACCTGCTCGAACAATTCATTGATATTGGGGAGCGGATACTTGTTCTTTATTGTCTTCTTGCTCAATGGCCGGTAATCAACGCAAAGGCGTTCCGTGCCATCCTTCTTCTTGAAAAATAGAACACCACAGCCCCAAGGAGAAGTGTTAGGCCTCATTAGACCCATACGCTCTTGCTCATCGAGTTGTTTCTTCAGCTCCTTCAACTCATGAGGGGAAAACTTGTACGGACGCCGACATGCTGGCTCGGTACCGGGCTCGAGTTCAATGACGAATTCAACTTGACGATGCGGAGGCATGCCTGGAAGCTCTTCAGGGAAAACATCTTCATATTCATTGACCACCGGAATCTGAGAGATGGCATTAATCTCGCCCTTGTCAATGAGAGAGAATAGCCTGATTGTGTTATCTCGAGAGGCGAAGATAATCACGTCTTCGTCAGGATGAGTAATCTTGACTTCCTTATTTGTACAATCAATGTTTGCATCATGCTTGGAAAGCCAATCCATCCCAAGAATAAGATCAATGTCGGAGTTGCCGAGAATAACCGAAGAAACCAGAAAACTGTAATCACTCATATGAATAGATATATCCCGAGCAAACACACTAGAAGTCATTCGTTTCCCCGGAGAAGTAACTTGCAACTTTTGAGGTAAGCTTTTGATGTCAACATTGTGCTTGGATGCAAAAGGTTGAGACATGAAAGAACATGATGCACCCGAATCAAACAAAACTTTAGCAGGTTTAAGGTTGACTGGAAGGTTTCCAAGTATCACATTTGAAGAATTCCCTGCTTGAGCTGCATTCATCAGATTCACTCTTGCTTGTTTGGGATTGTGCTTGACAATAGCAGTGCTGACAGGTGGAGGAGGCGGAAGGCGCCTTGGGTTGGGACACTTGTTAGCATAGTGACCCTTCTAAGTGCACTTATTGCAAACCACTTCTGAGAGAGGATGGTGATAAGGACCACTCGATCTTGAAGCTTGAAACTGAGGCTTGGACTGATTGCTTGGGTTGGGTGGGTGGGAGAAACCACGGCCACCAGAGTGCTTGTTGTTGTTTGGAGGACAGAGCACTGGAGGAGGCGGTAGCCAGAACTTCTGCTACTTTGCAACCACTTGGGAAGAAGAGGAGGAGTCAACAGCATCACTGATCCTCTTTTTGGAAGCTTCAATCTTGAGCTGGGCTGCCTCTTGCTTAAGAGCCATATTGTAGAATTGGTCAAATTCATCCGGCTCGAACAAGGTGAGAGCTAGTTGGAGTTCATCCTTCAGACCACCACGGAACTAATAAATCTTGCTCTTGGCATCTGGGATGTCTTGCTTGGCATAGCGAGGGAGATTCTGGAACTTGACATTGTATTGATAGACGTACATGGTGCCTTGCTTCAGGTTGCGGAATTGCTCACACATGCCTTCAATGACACTAGTTGGAATGTGATGAGAGTGGAAATCCTTGCAGAAGTCAGTCCACGAGATCTCACGACCACCTCTGGAATCTTTATACTGTTTCTACCAATCAGCAACTTGGTCCTTGAGTTGGAAGGCGGCAAACTTGACATAATCCTCAGGTCTCAAGTTATTGCATTCAAAGTGCTTTTTAATGTCTGTTATCCAGTCTTCAGCATCTAGCGGATCCACACAGTAACTGAAAGACTTCGATTGGTTTGCCAGGAATTGGTTGAGGGTTGCAAAGTGAGGTTGATTGAACAGATTGCCTTGCCCTTGGTTCCCATGACCACCTTGATTTGCTTGGTTGGCTTGAATGTTCTGCATCATTTGCATAAGCATCTGGGTGTTCTGGTTGGTCGCTTGCATAATTTCTCTCCAGGCCTCAGACGGAGGAGGAGGGGAAGGAGGACGTTCATGAACACGCTCTTCTTCACCCTCTGGGTTAGCATTGGGAACCTTCTCAGGAGCCATCCTGAATGAGATGACAACCATTAGCCATTGATTGAAAATATATAAGCTGAATCAACGGCTAGAACTTGCAACATAAGTCTTCACAAGAACATTCGAACAAAATGAACGAATGTAATACACAGTTTAATGGTACAACAATCTTCTCGAGAAGCCACTTGGGAGAACAAAAGGTAAATAAAAACAACAAGGAGCATATAGAACAAATACAAGATAGATGCTTTGTTCCACATGTTCGTGCTGAAAGCTCATGGAACGTGTTACAAAAGGGTTTTGCAATCCCCGGATCAGCATAGCCAAGGACCCTTTAAGATGCAACTCCCGATTGGAACAACGCCCATAAAACCACTTCACTCAATGTTGAACCCCAAACTCCATATCATGCATTCGTTGGAAGAATGCCTACGAGCTACTAGAAGAACCCACCTATTAATTTCCGAAGGTTTCCGGTTATGCAATTGGGTGTTGGGGATACAGGGGAAGCACCACGCACTCAACTCTAATCCTACATCCAGCTGTATCCATCCTTCAACACATAACCAGTCATTTTCGGAAACCGTTTACCTCGGACCTTCGAAATGCATCTGCTATACAAGCTGTGGCAATACTCCCGAACTACCTCCCCAGTACTGGGTAATGTCGGGGTTATCTCACCACTAACCGCATAGAAGAGTTTTTTATGTCGGCCGTCTTAAGTATTCTAGAACTGCTGCGATTGATTTGTGACGATAACACCTCGGAGCTCAACTCCCCGAGACACTGCCACAACCCCTAAATGACAGGAGGCATCGAGAACAATATTCTTCGTCACAAAGATATCAGAACAATCCAAAACAATACTCGCATGATCCTAAATTTTTTTTAGTGAATTTTTGAGAGTAGAAGAGATAGAATCGTCAGGATTCCTCACCAGAGTGATAAAGGGATGAGGAGTAAAAAGAAATCCTATATATATAGGTCTCAAACCATTTTCATGTGTGTGCCTAGACTCAACCGTCAACGATTCGATCAATCAGGGGGCTCCTAGGTCGGAGAAGGTTCTGAATACCAACATGTAATGCCCAGTATGAGACTACACCTCCTACGTGTCGAGGCACGACTTAAAGGCATAATCTCATACTAGAATGATCTCAAGTATGGTATCTTTGCACAACTCATGTAAAAGAGGGGATGCAAATGTAAAAGAGTAGTTGGCTTACACTCGCCACGTCACACAATGTAATACATTAACATACATCATCCAATAACATCAGAGTCCGACTACAGACGAAGATCCAAATGAAAGATACCATAAATAAAGCAACACAAGGTCCCGATCATCCGAGTAAGAGCCCTACTAATCCTCTGGGTAAGACACCTAGTATCACCCACGTTCTTCATCGAACTCCCAATACAACTCTGAACCACCAGCTGTGTAGTTCTCAACGGTACCTGCATCTGGTGTTGTGTAGAATCTGTGAGCCACGGAGGACTCAGCAATCCCGTTCCCGAGTAGCAAAACTATCAAAGCCTTGGGTGTGGAACAAGGCTGAAAACAAGGTTGCAGCAGCACTAGCACTAGCTTACGTGTTTAGAGCGAGAAGAGAAAGTGCCAACAATCGTCAAAGTGATCACGAAGTGATCCTAACTAAGCACGTCAAACATAACCCCACCGTGTTCACTTCCCGAACCCCTTCGGAAAGTGACCATCACGGTTACTCACGCTGGTAGTGTATTATGATCATAGTGTCAAGTTTTCTACAACCGGATATTTACAAATTCCCATCTGCCACATAACCGCGGGCACGGCTTTCAAAAGATCAAACCCTGTAGGGGTGTCCCAACTTAGCCCATCACAAGCTCACGATCTGCGGAGTCGCAACTCCAAAGTGGGAAGACCCGAGTATTCTCGGAATCCCATGCTCAAGATATACCGACATAGGTAAAACTAATCCAGCAAGACCTCCCGGCGTGCAGACACCCTGATAGTAGCCGCGCGTATCTTGTCTCAGGCCACGACCGGATGGGTGATGCTACAGGTTTTTACCAGCCCTCGGGTTTCCCCAAGGTGGCCCCGCAGGCTCCCCAGTTTGGACCAACACTCATGTGGAGCACCAGCCCAGGGTTGTTAATTAAGAACTCGGGTTTGGAATGCCCTTATGAAGTTTTATTTATTGGGCAAATGTAAAACCAATGTTGGGCCTTGCTGGAAAAGCTTTAGCGCTAAGTGGGTTATCAAGGGGGGCCCATAAACTCCAACCATGTTAGGGACGCAAAATCAAGGAACATAACACCGGTTTAAACGGTTCCTAAGGTGGCATGAGTGGAAGAAAACACCAAGAAAGAGGCTTAGCCTTCCAACCATTGCCAAATATAATATATGATTTAGTTAAACAGATTGTATATTGTGATATCCCAACAAAAAACTTCATCATGAAGCAAGAATCTTCAAATCTTCACCTGCAACTAACAACGCTATAAGAGGGGCTGAGCGATGCTTACGTAGCCAATCAATGGTTTGCTAGGTGGGTGGTTAGAGAGTTTCATGGCAACAATAGGAGGCTGACAAACAGACATAGGCATCGAGGCAATAAGCTAAAGAGCGAGACATCTAGCATAGGCAAAGATAGTAGTGATATATGGGTAAGGTCATCTTGCCTGTTGATTCCTCGGAGGGATCGTAACCTTGCTCCTCACACTCAACCTCCGTAGAAACCTCGTACTCCATATCGTCACCGAGCTCTAACCAAACACAACAATGCAACACCGGAACAAAATCAATCAACATGCAGTGCTCAACCACATGATCCATGAACATGATGAACAATGACAAGAGTAGATATGATGCATGGCCTAGGGTCACAAGAGTGCAACAACATCATGTTCAAACAAGATCACTCACATGAAAGGAAAACAAACAAAAGAACATCTACCAAGTTTATGTAGTTTGTTCAAACAAGCAACCAACAAGTTTTTAGGAGTCGGTTAACATGGCAAGGGTGCAACTAACATTACAGCAACATGCTAGCACTTTTAAATGGGCTGGAATAAATAACAACAATATCCAGAAACTCCCATATTAATTTATTTGCATTTGGGACAGATATGAAAAATTTCTGTGATAAATTGCCAAACATGCTAAACAACACCACCAAAATATTTTACACATTTTTCTACCCCAAATGCATATAAAGTTTGTTAAATTTGGAGTTTTACTTATTTAGTTATGAATTTTACAAGTATAAGCATATTTAAAACAAGTATAAATTCAAACAACATTTTAAATGTTTTTAAACATGGCAACAAACATCATATTCATAATCTACATAAAATTCTAAGCACTTTTCATATATAACTCATATTCATCAGAAACATATTTTCACAGATATTATATTAACAAGAAAAATAGAAAAAGAAAAGAAAAAGAAAACAGAAAAGAAAAACAACATAGGCGGAGGGTCAAGGCTGACCCTGGGCTTAGCTAGCCCAAGCCACTATCGAGAGGGGCCCAGCAGGTGAGCTGGCGCCAGTGGGTGCGCGCGGGGGCTGGGAAGCAGCAGTGAGGCTGGCAGGTGGGACCTACCTGTCAGCCACACGCGAAAAACAAAAGGGGGCGAATAGCCACTGCGCCCGCAAGGATTCGAACACAAGACCTCTCTCTTAACTGAGGGAGCACAAACCACTGCGCTACTGATCGTTTCTCGACAGATAACAGGCACTAAGTCTGAAGAAGTATCTGCTGAAGCAGATGACTGAAGAAACCAGAGGCTCGTCGGTGCTGCTTGTCGGAGCTGCTCCGGCGACCAAACGAGATGGCGGAGATGTGCGTGATGCTCCTGGAGGATTTCCGCATCCACCTGAGGCACTAGCCGCACCTAATGAGCATTACAGCGCCGGCGACGAGCAACGACAGAACGGCGGCGATAGAGCAACAGCGAGGCGATGCAGAGGCCTAGGCGGAGCAGGGATAGCACATGCGGCACCTACACGACGAGGCGAAGCGAACAGATAGAAGACACGGCCTAGAGGGGTCGGAACACTCGCCGGCGACGAGGTCCGACGGAGATGCGCTCGGGCGCTCGATGAACTAGGACCTAGAGGGCGCGCAGGAGGGGAAAAAGGCATGGGGAGAAAGAGGAGCTCACCACGAGCACGGAGATGTGCTCGGCTGGCCCAGACATGGATGGAGTCGACGGCGGCGGGTCTCTAATAGCTACGGCCACCAGAGATGAAGGAGAGGAAGGAGTCGACGTCGTGGAAGCAGAAGGACACGATTGGCGAGGCTGAGGTCGACGAGGGGCTCGCCGGCGACGAGGTGGTGCTCTCAGATGCGTGCGGGTGTCAACTGGAGCGGCGGATCTAGTGGAGGTCGGCTCTCCTGACGGCAAGAGGGGGAAGAGGAAACCTAGAGAGGAGGGGAGGACAAGGTGCTGGTTTAAAAGGGGGGCTCAAACCACGAGACCTAGACGTCCGTGAGTTCACGGCACGATGGTGAGCAAGCTCTGCTCTGCTTTTGCGCTGACGGAGGAAGACGGAGGCGCGGCCTGTGAGACACACAGGTGGGGCCAGAGGGAGAAAAGGCACGGCGCGACTGCGAGGGGAAAGGCTGGGCCTGCGGGAGAGAATGGGCATGCGCTGCGAGGGGAAAAGAGATGGGCCTGGAGGAGAGAGAAGGAGGAGGAGGCCCAGAGCCACTGCTGAGCTGCTGCTTTTGTTTCTTTTTCTTTATTTCTTTAGATAGAAAGAAAAAGAAAATCACAGGCTAAAAAAAATGAGTTAGGGGAAAAGAAAAATATCCCCATGCTCAGTGATTAATGCCCTATTTAATAAAATTGACTTGGACATTTTTAGAGGCAGAAAAATAAAAGGAGTTTGAATATGGTTCAAACTCTTGGTATTTTCAAACCCAACCAAATCATTTTCAAATAGGGTGATATTTGGTGGAGAGGTTGTAGGCATGGTGCAAGATTTATAGGAGAAGAAAGAACAATAAAGCACTTGGCTTGGTTGCTTGCACAATGGAGCAAAGAATGGACAGAAAAGAAAAGAAAGAAAGAAGAAGAAGAAGAAGAAAAAGAAGAAGAAGAAGAAGGGGTTAGGGTTTAGCTAGGCATAGCTCAAGCCACACACACAACATCACAAGGCCTCACACACACTCATCAATAAAAGTGAACTAAGATGCCATGATGCCATGATGATGAAGCAATGCAAGGATGCAAAAATAATAAAATTATATGGCAATGCAAAAATAAAAATAAATGACAAGAACCCCCAAGGATAAGGACAAGGATCAAATTGAGAAGCTTTATTGCCATAATTGGAAAGTGTTACATCTGGGGCATTACAGTTGTTGATTAAGAACTCGGGTTAATTACTCCCTATGCAAGTTTTTAGTTGTTAGGCAAATGTAGTACCAAAGTTGGGCCTTGCTGGAAAATCATTAAGCAGTGCGAATTATCGAGGGGGGGGGGGCATAAACCCCAACCGTGTTAGGAACGCAAAACCAAGGAATATAACACCGGTTTATGGGTTCCTAAGGTGGCATGAGCGGAACAAAACACCGACCAACATGCCAAGCCTTCCACCAATTACCAAGTATATAAGGTGCATTATTAAATAATATATATATTGTGTTATCCCTATAAATGAGTCCAACATGGAGCAATCTTCCAACTTCACCTGCAACTAACAACGCTATAAGAGGGGCTGAGCAAAAGCGTACTTAGCCAATCAACGGTTTGCTAGGAAGGCGGTTAGAGTGTTTCATGGCAACATAGGAGGCTGACAAGACAAGAATGGGCACCGAGGCATAACTATAGAGCGAGACAACTAGCAAAGCAAAGACATAGGTGATATCGGGGAACAGTCATCTTGCCTGTTGTGTCCTCGGTAGGATCGTAAACTTGCTCTTCGTAATCGTATAAAACCGGAGCCTCGACCTTGGACTCAACCTCGTCTCCCGGGGCTACCCAAAGTAAACAAGCATCCACATGAACACACATGACAAGAAAAGGTAACACATGTTTCATGCAGGATGCATATGAATGCAAGAACGAAGCAACGATGCTACCAGTATGGAAGGATATGGTGTCGGGAAGGCATGGTGTGTGAAAGATGGATGTGGGAACGCTCATGGCAAACCAAGTTCTCCACTGGATAGATTGGACGATTACGGTTGAAAACGATACAAAGATGACCGGAAACGGATGCACGGTTTGCAAATGGCACCCACAACAAGATGCAATGCAAAACTAGTAATAACAACAACATGGCAACTTTAGAACAAAGTTTAGATATGCTACAACACTCTAACATAAGAACTAAAAGCATGGCAGTGAAATAGACATGTTATACTACAAGTATGAACATCTAGCAACATCCAAAACTCACTAGAGCATGATTAAAACAGCATGGCAAGATTGCAAAAGTTAACAGTTTTCTGACTTAGTGAAATTTACAGGGCATGGTAGAAAACAGAATTATGAATCAAGTTTATAGCCCTCAAACCAAAAGCTACAACAACCTATCATGGCATGGAAAGGCATGGCATCACAGGGCAATATGCATACGACAATAATCCCCCACTTAAAAATATGAAAATGCTATATGCAGCAAAAATGACATGTTTGCAAACTTTCTCCAATGAAAAAACTAATGCCACCACTGGATTCCTTGGATTTTTCTAGCCCAAAAACATATATAATGTGTTGGGGTCTTGTAGGAAAATCATCTCAAACATGCTAGAATGCAAATCTGCCTAAAAAGGAATAAACAGAAAATGGCATATTTCTTAAAAGGAAATCTCCAGATTTGGACCTGCCCGAAATTGAAAGATGCTATATACCCAAAGGGAATATTCATTGGAATTTCTAAATAAAAGAAACCAGAAAAAAGGGAGAGGGGATGACAGGTGGTTCCCGCCCCCCTGAGTGACTGACCAGTGGATCCTACGATCCCACGTGGCAGAGAGAGAGAGGGAGTGCTTGTGTGACTGGCCAGTGGGTCCATCGAGGCCCACCAGGCAGCGGCTGCAGCGGAGCTCACACGCAAAACAGAGGAGCGGTTGGCCGCGAGGGCAGAGTGTTGGCGGCCTCGCTGGAGTTGCCTTCGGTAGCTAGATCGTGGAAATCTAGCCCGTAGAAGAACAAAAGACCCCGAACAAACGGGTGGAGTGGAAACCCTAGCCCCTAAGAAAATGAGAGGTGAAAACTACCCTCTCTCCCGCCTTAGGGACGGGAGTCACCTGGCCCTTAGGGGGGACTCGATGTGATGTCGTCGGCGAGATACCCCGCACTCCGTAGATCCTTCACTGTCTTTTCGGTGACCGTGGAAGCCTCCCACTTGCCTCTGGCACCGGATCCAGCCATTGCTGGGAAGGGGAGTAATGGTTGAGGAACGAGGAGTTGTGGGCGCAGGAGATAAGAGTACGAGGGCAAGGGAGATTGGAAAGCTCGAGCTTGAGGAAGGCGTGGGGTTGATGAAAGGGATTGTAGTCCTTTTATAACGCTGCAAATACAGAGCGTCCCCCCACCTTAGCCATAAAACTCGCCGGTTCCCAAAGAAGTCGTGCATAATGAGCGCTGTGGGTGCTCACGTCAAAATGATAAGAATCCCACAATAATCGGGCACGATCTCTATTCTGATGGGACGTGTCAATGAGGATATGCCTCGAAACGTGAAACTAGGACCAAATAAAATGGTTCGATGTGTTAGTGGGTTGGACGCGACGCTTCACTCAAAAGTAGTCAGTAAAGACACATTATTCATGTTCTTTCAAAGCCTTGCCTTCAAGGCTAAGGGTTGTACTAATCTTGCAGAGCCGAACACAATCCATCAGTTTGCAGAAGATATATTCGGAGGAGGAACCCGTCGTGCAATGCTGAAGACAATACGGAAGCCGAACTCGTCGTCAACGAAGACAGGTTCAGGGGCTACTGAGGCAGTCCTGGATCGAGGGGTCCACAGGTGGCCGGATAAACTCTTGGTGGGTCAGACTAGTGGGCCATGAAGATTACTTTAGAAGATCATCTCTCGTATCCGGATAGGACTCCTGGATTCTTGTAATGGCAAGTTTAGGCTCGGGTGTAGATTTTCCTTCCTCTGCAAGATGGTATGTACAAACCCTAGGCCCCTCCGGTGTGTATATAAATAGGAGGGTTTAGTCCATAGCTAGAGAACCATACAATCCTCATAGGCTAAAACCCTAAGTTTTAGCCTTTACGATCTCGAGGTAGATCAACTCTTGTACACATATTCATCCATACTAATATAGCAGGAAGTCGGGTTTTACCTCGATCGAGAGGGCCTAAACCTGGGTAAACATCGTGTCCCCTGCCTCCTGTTAACATCAATCCTCAGAAGCGTAGTTCGGGAGCCCCTACCCGAGATCCGCCAGTTTTGACACCGGCAGTCATCTTCACACATTCCCATGTACAATAACAAAGGGGAGAAATCCATAGTTAGCTTACAATTGCCACTTCACACAATGCATAAATAAGTCATTTATTCATTCAAGTACAACCATAGTCCATCAATGGACAAATCCAAACGAAAAGAACATAACCACCCACTATGCCCGATCGGCCCTAGTAGGAACCACTACTGATCGTCGGGATACGTCACGTACATACGCCCACGTTCCTCATCAAACTCCCACTTGAGTTCCTGGCCATCACCTGAATCACACTCGGTTGAACCTGCACCTATGTTTGTAGTAATCTGTGAGTCACAAGGACTCAGCAATCGCATTTCCAGGTATCAAAACTATCAGGCATTTAGGTGTGGAGAGGTAATAAAGTGGCTGGAGCAAGCACTAAGCATACTAGTTTACGAAGTCAGAGCGAGATGGGAATATGTGCCAACAGTCGCCAAAATGTGATCGATAAGTGATCCTAGCTACTCACGTTCATACAAAACCCCACTGTGCTCACTTTCTGAACGCTTTCGAAAAGAGACCATCACGGTTACTCACACAAGTAGTGTATTATGTTTGAGGTATTCTGTACAGTTGTCTACAATCGGATATTAACAAATTCCAATCCGCCACATAACCGCAGGCACGGCTTTCAAAAGTTCATAACCATGCAGGGGTGTCCCAACTTAGCCCATCACAAGCTCTCATGATCCGCGGAGTCGCAACTCCATGTTGGGAAGACCCGAGTGTTCTTGGAATCCCATGCTCATGATATTTCGACAAAAGTAAAACTAATCCAGCAAGACCTCCGGGCGTGCTGACACCCTGATAGTAGCCGCGCGTATCTCGTCTCAGGCCATGACTGGATAGGTCAGCCTACACGTATGTACCAGCCCTTGGGTTCCCCAAGGTGGCCTCGCAGTCTGCCCAGTTTGGACCAACACTCATGAGGAGCAGAACTCAGGTTAATTACTCCCTATGCAAGTTTTTAGTTGTAAGGAAAATTTAGTACCAAAGTTGGGCATTGCTAGAAAAGCTTTAAGCAGTGCGAATTGTCGAGGGGGCCCCATAAACCCCAACCGTGTTAGGAACGCAAAACCAAGGAATATAACACCGGTTTATCGGTTCCTAAGGTGGCATGAGCGGAACAAAACACCGAGCAAAAGGCCAAGCCTTCCACCCATTACCAAGTATATAAGGTGCATTATTAAATAAGATATATATTGTGTTGTCCCAATAAACGAGTCCAACATGGAGCAATCTTCCAACTTCACCCGCAACTAACAACGCTATAAGAGGGGCTGAGCAAAAGCGTACTTTGCCAATCAACAGTTTGCTAGGAAGGCGATTAGAGTGTTTCATGGCAACATAGGAGGCTTACAAGACAAGAATGGGCATCGAGGCATAACTATAGAGCAAGACAACTAGCAAAGCAATGATAGAGGTGATATCGGGGAACGGTCATCTTGCCTGTTGTGTCCTCGGTAGGATCGTAAACTTGCTCTTCGTAATCGTAAACAACCGGAGCCTCGACCTCGGACTTGAACTCGTCTCCTGGGGCTACCCAAAGTAAACAAGCATCCATATAAACACACATGACAAGAAAAGGTAACATATGCTTCATGCAGGATGCATATGAATGCAAGAAGGAAGCTACATTGCTACTGGTACGGAAGCATAAGGTTTTGGGAAGGCACGGTGTGAAATATGGATGTGTGCACGCTCTTGGCAAACAAGTATGCCACTGGATAGATTGGATGATTACGGTTGAAACGATACAAATATCACCAGAAACGGATGCACGGTTTGCAAATGGCACCCACAACAAGATGCAATGCAAAACTGGTAAAAACAGCAACAACGCAACTTTAGAGCAAAGTTTAAATATGGTACAACACTCTAACATAAGAACTAAAAGCATGGCAGTGAAATAGACATGTTATACTACAAGTATGAACATCTAGGAACATCCAAAACTCACTAGAGCATGGCAAGATTGCAAAAGTTAATAGTTTTCTGACTTAGTGAAATTTACAGGGCATGGCAGAAAACAGAATTATGAAGCAAGTTTATAGCCCTCAAACCAAAAGCTACAACAACCTATCATGGCATGGAAAGGCATGGCATCACATAGGAATATGCATACAACAATAATCCCCCACTTAGATTGATCAGATGTTCATGGATCAAATGCTTGCATCAACTCAACATGGCATCATGATTAAAACTGTCCCACACTTAGTGAAAATTTACATGGCAGAAAAACTAACATCATGAAGGCATGTTTACAAGCTTGTTTCACTCTACTCATAGCATGTCATGGCATGTGGATTATATTGGCAGAAATTAGACATGATGTAGAGCATGTTCATGCACAAAACCACCCCAAAGCATAAATGAGTTTAAATGCAAAAAAAATATGAAAATGCTATATGCAGCAAAAATGACATGTTTGAAAACTTGCTCAAATGCAAGAACTAATGCCACCAAGGGATTCCTTGGATTTTTCTATCCCAAAACATATATAATATGTTGGGGTCTTATAGGAAAATCATCTCAAATATGCTAGAATGCAAATCTACGTAAAAAGGAATAAACAGAAAATGGCATATTCCTTAAAAGGAAATGTCCAGATTTGGACCTGCCCGAAATGGAAAGATGCTATGTACGCAAAGGTAATATTCCTTGGAATTTCGAAATAAAAGAAAACAAAAAAAGGGAGAGGGGATGACAGGTGGATCCTGCCCCCCTGAGTGACTGACGAGTGGGTCCTACGGTCCCATGGGACAGAGAGAGATGGAGTGCGTGTGTGACTGGTCAGTGGGTCCAACCGGGCCCACCAGGCAGTGTGTCAGGCCCAAGATGCGATTCTATCCCGATCACGTGACGCTTACGTGATTGGGGCAGAACCGCATCTCAGGCGCTTAGCAAGATGGATATCATTACATCGTACCATTACATACATACATGGGGGATACAACAATTCATACAAGACACATGAATACAACATCATCAATACAAGGCGTCCGACTACGGATGCAAACATGAAAAGCACAACGACATCCATCTGCTATCCCAGGCTGCCGACCCGGAACCTAACCCAAGACTGAAGAAGAAGAAGAAGAAGAAAGAACTCCAACACAACGATCAACGCTCTCACATCAAGTCACCGAAAACCTGCACCTCCAACTGTTGTTGTAGAATCTGTGAGCCACGAGGACTCAGCAATCCCATAACCATGGGTAACAAGACTAGCAAAGCTTAATGGGTAGGAAGAGGTAAAGTGGTGAGGTTACAGCAGCGGCTAAGCATAATATGGTGGCTAACTTACGAGTACAAGAATAAGATGAGCTTCTACGCAACGGTCGCAAACTAGTAGTGATCGCTAAAGATCCTGAACTACCTACGAGTCAAACATAACCCCATCGTGTTCTCTTCTCAAAGTGAAAAGAGACAGTCACGGTTACTCACACATTTGTGTGTTTTACTTCGGTTACTCTGTCAAGTTTTCTACAACCGTACATTAACAAATTCCAATCTGCCACATAACCGCGGGCACGGCTTTCGAAAGATCATAATCGTGTTCTCTTCCCAACTTAGCCCATCACAAGCTCTCACGATCAGCAGAAGTAATAACAATATTACCCCTTATCTTCAGAACAATCCGATCAGGCTCGGTATCCCGGTGCACAAGACATTTCGACAATGGTAAAACAAGTCCAGCAAGACCTCCTGGTGTGTCGACACCCTGATAGTAGCTGCGCATATCTCGTCTCAGGCCACGACCGGATGAGCACTATGTACAACAACCGAAGACCCCATATAACTGGGTGGCACCGCAAGTGGCTCTAGTTTGGGACCAACACCATCAGCACTGCCCCCCTGTATGTAGAAGAAACCTCGGGTAGCGCTAACTCCCTATGCAATTAATTAATTAATTAAGTTTTTATTATGTTGCAATAAAACCAATGTTGGGCCTTGCTGGAGAAGTTTTATTCAAGGACGAACTGTCAAGGGGTTCCCATATACCCAACCGTGTAAGGAACGCAAAATCAAGGAACATAATGCCGGTTTATCGGCTCCTAAGGTGGCATGAGTGGAACAAAACACCGAGCAAAAGGCCAAGCCTTACACCCATGCCCAGTATATAGGTGTGTTAATAATAATAATAATAGATATTGTGATATTCCCAAAGCATCAAGTTCCAACATGGAACAATCTTCATCTTCACCTGCAACTAACAATGCTATAAGAGGGGCTGAGCAAGCGGGTAACATAGCAAAACAACGGTTTTGCTGGGAAGGTGTCAAAGGTTAGAGGTTTCATGGCAACAAGGAGAGGGGCTGACAAAAATGATGGGTAGCGCGACATATAACGATAGCATCGAGACAACTAAGCATGGCAATGATAGTAAAGGTATCCAAGGGTATGGTCATCTTGCCTGAGATTCCGCGAGGAAGAAGAACAAGTCCATGAAGAAGACGAAGAAGAATCCTTGAAGACGAACCATGAGTAGACGAACGAATCCTCACGATCGCAACGGAAAAGAACTAGCGAGAAGAAAGCACACAACAAGGTAAACACACAACACAAGAACATGACAAGATGCTCAACCAAGTATGATGCAAGACAAGTTTATATGATGCATTACATGGCAAGGGATGAAGCACACAAGAACAACACAAACCAACAAGTTTAAATGAGGCCGAAATCAACATATAAAAAATCCGGTAAGCCCTCATATGCATAATTTGAAATTAGTCCAGGTCTGAACAAACCTTAAGTTAAAGTTTTTAAACAGCAATTTAACATGCACCATGATGATCAACTCGAAATTCTAGTCAAGTTTCATATAAAGTTTGTTTAATTCGGAGCTACGGCCTAGAAGATATGAGCAAAACAAGACAAGCATGGCAACGGTGCAAGATGCACCCAAAAATCAAGCAAACTCACTCCAAACATGAAGACAACATGATATTATGCTTCTACATGCAAAATCACACAAGTTTCATATAGGACACACTCAAAACGGAGCAACGGGCTAAAAGATACGAGCAAAACAAGTTACAATGCAAAGCTGAAGTTAACAGCCACATAGCAACTTTGGAGCAAGATATATATATGCTAAAGCACCCAAACATGATAACAAGAAGCATGGATGTGAAGTAGACATTATACTTAACACACATGAACTTAGAACACACCCAAAAGCTTGCTGGAACATAGTTAACCAAGCATGGCAAGTTGCAATAAAATTATCCAGACTTAGTCAAAATCTGGGAAGGCAAAAACATCATCGCGATGCTGCCTTCGGAGGCACAAAACAACAAGCATATAAACTCCATTAAGTATATACAGAGCATGGACATGTAATAGACATATCATACGGCAAACAACTCCATTGGAGCATCTCTATAGGAGGCATGGATCAATAGCAACAAGCTCCACCAAATTGAACATGCTGATAAAATCCTGACAGATATAATTTATAGCAACTTGAGAGCAAGAAATAAATAAGCTACAGAAGGCCAAATGTGCAAGTAAGAGCATGGACGGATACAGAATAACATGGACAACAAGACATGATCATTGGCCATTCCAAAACAAACATGGATTTGAGTGGGCCATCAAGCAAACATAGCATCAAGTTATAACAGATTCCAGACTTAGCACTTTTTTCACTAAGTATAAAACATCAATAATGACATAGCATGTTTACAAGCTTGTTTAAGTCACCTCAAGGCATATCATGGAAAGTGGATTGCACCACAGCAAAGATCATATGATTGTGCTTCTAAAACATATAGGCATGTGGCATGAAGACAAACACATCAATAGCAATGAGCAAGTGAAAACAGCATCTCATAACAAGTTTCAACACTTTACAGCCACATGCACTTTTGCAACAGAGATAAACATGGAAATATGAACTTAAGCAAGCATGCTACAGCAACCAACATGTAGAGCACTTCACAACGAACATTTTGACATACCATAAGCTCCATTTGGATAAACATGCACCAAGTTACAAGCATCACAAGTTTGCAACAAAATTATAGTTAACAGCAGTTTTTAACAAGTAGCACTCTTGCAACAGAGATTAGGGCATCTAGATGAACTCAAACAAGCATGCCACAATGGAACCAATGTTGGGCCTTGCTGGAGAAGTTTTATTCAAAGACGAACTATCAAGGGGTTCCCATATACCCAACCGTGTAAGGAACGCAAAATCAAGGAACATAATGCCGGTTTATCGTCTCCTAAGGTGGCATGAGTGGAACAAAACACCGAGCAAAAGGCCAAGATTTCCACCCATGCCCAGTATATAGGTGTTAATAATAATAATAATAATAATAATAATAATAATAATAATAATAATAATAATAGATATTGTGATATTCCCAAAGCATCAAGTTCCAACATGGAACAATCTTCATCTTCACGTGAAACTAACAACGCTATAAGAGGGGCTGAGCAAGCGGGTAACATAGCCAAATAACGGTTTTGCTGGGAAGGTGTCAAAGGTTAGAGGTTTCATGGCAACAAGGAGAGGGTCTAGCAAAAATGATGGGTAGCGCGACATATAACGATAGCATCGAGACAACTAAGCATGGCAATGATAGTAAAGGTATCCAAGGGTATGGTCATCTTGCCTGAGATTCCGTGAAGAAGAAGAAGAAGTCCATGAAGAAGACGAAGAAGAAGCCTTGAAGACGAACCACGAGTAGATGAATGAATCCTCACGATCGCAACGGAAAAGAACTAGCGAGAAGAAAGCACACAACAAGGTAAACACACAACACAAGAACATGACAAGATGCTCAACCAAGTATGATGCAAGACAAGTTTATATGATGCATTACATGGCAAGGGATGAAGCACACAAGAACAACACAAACCAACAAGTTTAAATGAGGGCGGAATCAACATATAACAAATCCGGTATGCCCTCATATGCATAATTTGAAATTAGTCCAGATCTGAACAAACCTTAAGTTAAAGTTGTTAAACATCAAGTTAACATGCACCATGATGATCTACTCGAAATTCTAGTCAAGTTTCATATAAAGTTTGTTTAATTCGGAGCTACGGCCTAGAAGATATGAGCAAAACAAGACAAGCATGGCAACGGTGCAAGATGCACCCAAACATCAAGCAAACTCACTCCAAACATGAAGACAACATGATATTAAGCTTCTACATGCAAAATCACACAAGTTTTATATAGGACACACTCAAAACGGAGCAACGTGCTAAAAGATACGAGCAAAACAAGTTACAATGCGAAGCTGAAGTTAACATCCACATAGCAACTTTGGAGCAAGATATATA
>LR738712.1:288015891-288039322 GCA_902687465.1 Secale cereale
GGGGGTAGGATGGGCCTAGGTGGAGGTAGTAGGCTGTGTCGAAGGCCTTGGGCTTAGGGAAGAGAAGAGATAGAGAGGCCCGCGGAGGTTTTCGGAGACCGAAAACGTCCGACGTTTTATCCGGCGACTAGTGCCGCTATATAAATCTGTTGGGCTATCAAACAGACTCTGAATGCGACGAAATTTGACAGGCGGCCTGTCTACACTATAATAAGACCACACGCCAAGTTTCATCCCATTCCGAGAACATTTTTCGGCCACTCATAAAATAAATATTAGGAGGTGCCGCGGGCGCGTGCGAGTGTGTCTCGGCTCAGAACAGACAACAGAAAGGATGGGCGGACTTTGACGGATGCAAGTTTTGAAAACATGCTGATGCAATGCACACGATGACAAGGCAAAGATGCAACACGTAAGCAGATGACACGGCAACGAAGACGAATAACTGGCTGACACCTGGCACATCGGTCTCGGGGTGTCACAACACTCCCCTACTAACAGTGGCTACAGCGGAGCTCACGCGCAAAACAGAGGAGCGGCCGGTGCTACCTCTTGAGCTTGCTTTGTATTCCCTCGAAGAGGAAAGGGAGATGCAGCACAGTAGCGTAAGTATTTCCCTCGGTTTTTGAGAACCAAGGTATCAATCCAATAGGAGACCACGCACGAGTCCCTCGCACCTGCACAAACAAATAAGAACTTCGCATCCAACGCGATAAGGGGATGTCAATCCCTTTATGGTCACTTACGAAAGTGAGATCTGATAGAGATGATAGTTTATATTTTTGGTATTTTTGGTTTGTAGGGGCAGCAAATAAAAGCAAAAAAAGTAAAGTAGATGTAGATTGATATGTTGAGAATAGACCCGGGGGCCATAGTTTTCTCTAGTGGCTTCTCTCATGATAGTGATATTCTACGGCGGGTAAACAAATTACTATCAAGCAATTGATAGAAGAGCGAATAATTATGAGACTATCAAGGCATGATCATTGTATATAGGCATCATGTCCGAGATAAGTAGACCGAAACGATTCTGCATCTACTACTATTACTCCACACATCGACCGCTATGCAGCATGTATCTAGTGTATTGAGTTTATAAGAACAGAGTAACGCCTTAAGCAAGATGACATGATGTAGATGGATAAACTCAAGAAATATGATATAAACCCCATCTCTTTATCCTCGATGGCAACAATACAATACGTCCCTTGCTGCCCCTGCTGTCATTGGGAAAGGACACCGCAAGATTGAACCCAAAGCCAAGCACTTCTCCCATTGCAAGAACTATAGATCTAGTAGGCCAAACCAAACTATTAATTCGAAGAGACTTGCAAGGATATTATGAGCACACATAAAAAGTTCAGAGAAGAACCAAATATCTTTCATAGATAACCTTGATCATAAACTCACAATTCATCGGATCTCGACAAACACACCGCAAAAAGAGGTTACATCGAATAGATCTCCTCGAAGCGAGGAGAACTTTGTATTGAGATCCAGAGAGAGAGAAGAAGCCATCTAGATACTAGCTATGGACCCGAAGGTTTGTGGTAAACTACTCACAACTCATGGTGAGGACGATGATGATGATTATGAAGGCCTCCGTGATGGACCCCCCTTGGGTGGAGCTCCGGAACAGGCTCAAAGATGGGATCTCCACGGGAACAGAAGGTATGGTGGTGGAATTAGGGTTTTCTCTTTGTTCACGGAATTTCTGGGGTACGTAGACTTATATAGGAAGAAGGAGGGCACCGGGGGAGTCACGGGGGCCGCACGAGGCAGGGGGCGCGCCCTGGGAAGGGGGGCACGCCCCCCACCCTTGTGGGCCCCTCATGGATCTTCTGACATGGTTCTCAAGTTCTTCTGGCGTGATTTTCTCCAAAAATATCTCTCGCGAAGGTTTCATTCCGTTTGGACTCTGTTTGATATTCTTTTTCTACAAAACCCTGAAACAGGCAAAAAATAGCAATCTTGACTGGGCCTTTGGTTAGTAGGTTAGTCCCAAAAATGATATAAAAGTGAATGATAAAGCCCATTAAACATCCAAGACTTCATAAATAATAGCATGGAATAATAAAAAATTATAGATACGTTGGAGACGTATCAAGCATCCCCAAGCTTAGTTCCTACTCGTCCTCGAGTAGGTAAACGATAACGAATTTTTTTTGATGTGGAATGCTAGCCAATATAGTTTTTCAATGTAATTCTCATAATTGTCGCATGAATGTTCAGATCTGAAAGATTCAAGATAAAAGTCTATATCGACATAAGAAATAATAATACTTCAAGCAATACTAACAAAGCAATCATGTCTTCTCAAAATACTATGGATAAAGAAAGTTATCCCTACAAAATCATATAGTGTTGGCTATGTTCCCTTGTTATCACACAAAATATTCATATCATGCACAACCCCGATTTCAGCCAAGCACTTGTCTTCATACTCTATCTTTTCAAACCTTTCAACTTTCACGCAATAGATGAGCGTGATCCATGGACATAGCACTATGGGTGGAATAGAGGTGGTTGTGGAGAAGACAAAAAAGAGGGAGATAGTCTCACATTGACTAGGCGTATCAACGGGATATGGAGATGCCCATCAATAGATATCAATGTGAGTGAGTAGGGATTGCCATGCAACAGATGCACTAGAGCTAAATATGAATGAAAGCTCAACAAAAAAAAACTAGTGGGTGTGCATCCAACTTGCTTGCTCACGAAGACCTATGGCATTTGAGGAAGCCCATCGTTGGAATATACTCCCTCCGTCCCAAAATAAGTGACTCAACTTTGTACTAACTTTAGTACAATGTTAGTGTAAAGTTGCGTCACTTATTTTGGGACAGAGGGAGTACAAGCCAAGTTCTATAATGAAAATTCCCACTAGTATATGAAAGTGACTAGACATGAGACTCTCTACAATGAAGAACATAGTGCTAGTTTGAAGCACAAGTGTGAAAAAAGATAGTAGCAATTGTCCCTTTCCTTTTTCTTTTCTTTTTTTGGCCTTTCTTTTTTTTCTTTGGCCTTTTTTTGCGGAGGGGCTTTATAGATTTAGCCTTTCCTCCCATGGGACAATGCTCTAATGATGGTCATCACACTTTCATTACAACTCAATATTACAACTCGATACAACAACAACAAAGTATGACTCTATATGAATGCCTCCGGCGGTGTACCGGTATGTGCATTGAAACAAGAGTGACATGTATAAAAATTATGCATGGTGGCTTTGCCACAAATACGATGTCTACCACATGATCATGCAATGGCAATATGACAATATGATGCGTGTCATATGAACAGAACGGTGGAAAGTTGCATGGCAATATATCTCGGAATGGCTATGTAAATGCCATGATATGTAGGTATGGTGGCTGTTTTGAGGAACAATATGGTGGCTGTTTTGAGGAAGGATATATAGTGAGTTTATGGCACCGACGAAAGTTGCACGGTACAAGAGAGGCTAGCAATGATGGAAGGGTGAGAGTGCGTATAATCCATGGACTCAACATTAGTCATAAGAACTCATATACTTATTGCAAAAATCTATGAGTCATCAAAACAAAGCAATCAACGCATGCTCCTAGGGGGGAGGTTGGTAGGAGTTAACCATCGCGCGCCCCCGACCTCCACACAAAGGTTGGCACTCTACAAATACCTCAAGCTCTAACTCCGTCACATAGCGGTTCACCATACGTGCATGATACGGGAATCACTAACCTTAACATAAGTGTTTCTCAATTTCATAATAACTCCACTAGCATGACTCTAATATCACTATCCTCATGTCTCAACACAATTATCAAGCATCCAACATCTCATTCTATTCAACGTACTTGGTGTGAAATTTTTACTACATTTACATTGGATGTCTATCATGTGAAGACTAGTTTCTTTAGCTTAAACACAATAACATGCTGTTTTAATAGACTCTCAAAATGATATAAGTGAAGCATGAGAGTTCAACAATTTCTACAAAATATTACCACCATTGTGCTCTAAGAGATATAAGTGAAGCACTAGAGCAAAACTATTCAACTCAAAAGATATAAGCGAAGCACATAGAGTGTTCTAACAATTGCTAGGCCATATTTAACTCCCTCAAATAGGTGTATCCAGCAAGGATTATTGTGGAAAACTAACAAGCAAAGACTCTAAATATACAAGACGCTCCAAGCAGAACACATAACATGTTGCGAATAAAAATATAGCTCCAAGTATAGTTACCGATGGATGAAGACGAAAGAGGGGATGCCTTCCCGGGGCATCCCCAAGCTTAGGCTTTTGATTATCTTGAATTTACTTGGGGTGCCATGGGCATCCCCAAGCTTAGGCCTTTTCTACTCCTTGTTCCATAGTCCATCAAACCAATACTCAAAACTTGAAAACTTCACAACACAAAACTTAGAGAAAAATTCTCGTGAGCTCCGTTAGTATAAGAAAGCAAACCAGTACTCAAAGATGCAGCAATGAATTAATTCTTTGTTTATATTGGTGTTAAACCTACTGTATTCGAACTTATCTATGGTTCATATTCTCGAATACTACTCATAGATGCATCGGAATAAGCAAACAACACACGAAAAACAGAATCTGTCAAAAACAGAACAGTCTGTAGTAATTTGCAGGTTTCGCCTATTTCTGGAAATCCAAAAAATTCAAACTAAATTGTTAAAATTGCGGAATTTGTCTACCAATCATCTGCAAGAAAAATCAACTAAAAAGCACGCTCCATTAAAATCCGAAGACTACTTTAGCAAGCGCTAACGATTCTGTTTTTCACAGCAAGACCATATAAACTTCACACAAGTCATCCCAAAGGTTCTACTTGGCACAAACACTAAACAAAACATGAAACTACATCTAATAAGAGGCTAGATGCACTATTTATTCCCTAACAGCAGCAAAAAAAACATAAAATTGGGTTGCCTCCCAACAAGCGCTATCGTTTTACGCCCCTAGCTAGGCACGATACATGATAAATCTAGGTATTGCCATAGTGGTACGATATGTCGCGAAAGCTCATCTCATATTCCCTACGTTCAGCAGCAAGCTTCCTTTGTGGCAAGCAAAAGTAATCAAAATGGCTAAATTTAATGGGACAAAATTCCTCTACATCAATCTCGGGAGGAACAGGTTCCTCCTTTGGCCCTTTGTAGTGGATGACCAATTCATTATTATAGGCATTCTTTTGGCAGAAGGTCATAAGACTTCGCTCAAGGGAGAAGCCTAACCCATTATTCTGAACAGCAAAATCATCGTTTATCTCGGAAATTCTATCAATCAAGATCTTAACAGGAACCTTTTTTCTAAGGTTTTCATTAAAAGCAACATGATAAGGAGATCACAACCGCATTAGGTCTTCTTGATTAAACAAGATAACCTCTATAGGAGGTCGACCGACATCTACTGTAATGCCCAGTATGAGATTATACCTCCCACGTGTCGAGGCACGACTTAGAGGCATAAGCTCATACTAGAATGATCTCAAGTATGGTATCTTTGCACGACTCATGTAAAAGAGGGATGAAATTGCAAAAGATTAGTTGGCTTACACTCGCCACGTCACACAATGCATTACGTAAACAATCATCATCCAAAACATCACAGTCCGACTACGGACGAAGATCCAAATGAAAGATACCATAAATAACACAAGCCCGGATCGCCCCTAGTAGGAACCACTACTGATCGTCGAAAATGTCACATTCATACGGCCAAGCTCTTCATCGAACTTCCAGTGAAGTTCTTGAACCAACTCCTGCACTGTTCTCAGCGGTACCTGCATCTGTTGTTGTAGTATCTGTGAGCCACGAGGACTCAGCAATCCCATAACCATGGGTATCAAGACTAGCAAAGCTTTATGGGTATGGAAAAGGGTAGTGGTGAGGTTGTAGCAGCGGCTAAGAAAAATATGGTGACTACCTTACGAGTACAAGAGTAAGATGAGCATCTACGCAAGCGGTCGCAAATTAGTAATGGTCGCTAAAGATCCTAAACTACCTACGAGTCAAACATAACCCCACCGTGTTCTCTTCTCAAAGTGAAAAGAGACAGTCACGGTTACTCACACAGTTGTGTGTTTTACTTCGGATCCTCTGTCAAGTTTTTACAACCGGACATTAACAAATTCCAATCTGCCACATAACCGCGGGCATGGCTTTCGAAAGATCATAACCCTGCAGGGGTGTCCCAACTTAGCCCATCACAAGCTCTCACGATCAGCAGAAGTAATAATAATATTATCACCCCTTATCTTAGGGACAATCCGATCAGGCTCGGAATCCCGGTGCACAAGACATTTCGACGATGGTAAAACAAGTCCAGCAAGACCTCCCGGCGTGCCGACACCCTGATAGTAGCCGCGCTTATCTCGTCTCAGGCCACATCCGGATAGGTGATCCTATGGGAGCCAGATACCTTGAGTTTCCCCGTGGCGGCCCCGCAGTCTCCCCGTTTGGGACCAAGCATTGGTCCCCCCTGCTATGTAGAAAGAATCCCCGGGGACGCGACCCCCTATGCAAATTTAATTAATTAATTAAGTTGTTATTATGAGGAAAATTAAAACCAATGTTGGGCCTTGCTGGAGGAGTTTTATTCAAAGATGAACTGTCAAGGGGCCCCCATATACCCAAACGTGTAAGGAACGCAAAATCAAGGAACATAATGCCGGTTTATCGGCTCCTAAGGTGGCATGAGTGGAACAAAACACCGAGAAAAAGGCCAAGCCTTCCACCCATGCCCAGTATATAGGTGTGTTAATAAATATAAGACATATTGTGATATCCAACAACAAGTTCCAACATGGAACGATCTTCATCTTCACCTACAACTAACAATGCTATAAGAGGGGCTGAGCAAGCGGGTAACATAGCCAAACAACGGTTTGCTGGGAAGGTGTCAAAAGGTTAGAGGTTTCATGGCAACAAGGAGAGGCTGACATAATGATGGGTAGCGCGACATGTAACGATAGCATCGAGACAACTAAGCATGGCAATGATAGTAAAGGTATCCAAGGTGATGGTCATCTTGCCTGGGATTCCGCAAGGAAGAAGAACGGGTCCATGAAGAAGACGAAGAAGAAGCCTGGAAGATGAACTACACGTAGAAGAACGAATCCTCACGATCGCAACGGAAAAGAACTAGCGAGAAGAAGCACACAACACGGTAAACACACAACACAAGAATAAGATCATACTGGGCATGACATCTACTCTATTATGAGTAAATATTTCTCTGGCCTCTTTCATGACATATCTAAATTCATGAGCCAAAAAGATAGTAGCTGCACACTTAACGGAAGAATGCTCAATATTGGAAAATTCCAAAAATATTCTCTGAATACAGGGGTGCATATGGATAAATTGCCTTTCAATTTCTACTATGAGCGTAGATACAACATCTGCAAGGCTACTAGTTCTATGAAGAATAGAGCCACCCATAGCGGGCAAAGCTCCGGCATAAGTAAAGAAGTCTTGAAGAACTCCTTTTCCAATAATATTAACACTACCAACCCAGAACTTCTTAATATGTAAAGTGGTAGCTTCATCCGGGGGGTTAACATGAACGTTGCCCTCGACATTGCTACCCTTCTCGATAGGATCGTCCCCCATCTCAAACATGAGGGCAATCAGGCAAGCAAACAGCACACAAGCAAACAAGAAGCAAGCGAACGATAAAGACACGGCGGAAGAAGGGAAAATAAAATGGCAAGGGTGAAGTGGGGGAGAGGAAAACGAGAGGCAAAAAAATGTAATGCGAAGGATAAGGGTTTGTGATAGGTACTTGGTATATGACTTTTGCGTAAGCCTCCTCGGCAACGGCGCAAGAAATTATTCTTGCTACCTCTTAAGCTTGCGTTGTATTCCCTCGAAGAGGAAAGGGAGATGCAGCACAGTAGCGTAAGTATTTCCCTTAGTTTTTGACAACCAAGGTATCAATCCAGTAGGAGACCACGCGCCAGTCCCTCACACCTGCACAAACAAATAAGAACTTCGCAGCCAACACGATAAGGGGTTGTCAATCCCTTTACGGTCACTTACAAAAGTGAGATCTGATAGAGATGATAGTTTATATTTTTGGTATTTTTGGTTTATAGGAGCAGCAAATAAAAGCAAGAAAAGTAAAGTAGATGTATATTGATATGTTGAGAATAGACCCGGGGGCCATACTTTCTCCAGTGGCTTCTCTCATGATAGCGATATTCTACGGCGGGTAAACAAATTACTGTCGAGCAATTGATAGAAAATCGAATAATTATGAGACTATCTAGGCATGATCATTGTATATAGGCATCACGTCCGAGACAAGTAGACCGAAACGATTCTGCATCTACTACTATTACTCCACACATCAACCGCTATCCAGCATGCATCTAGTGTATTGAGTTCATAAGAACAGAGTAACGCCTTAAGCAAGATGACATGATGTAGAGGGATAAAGTCAAGTAATATGATATAAACCCCATCTTTTTATCCTCGATGGCAACAATACAATACGTGCCTTGCTGCCCCTACTGTCAGTGGGAAAGGACACCGCAAGATTGAACCCAAAGCCAAGCACTTCTCCCATTGCAAGAACTATAGATCTAGTAGGCCAAACCAAACCAATAATTTGAAGAGACTTGCAAGGATATTATGAGCACACATAAAAAGTTCAGAGAAGAACCAAATATCTTTCATAGATAACCTTGATCATAAACTCACAATTCATCGGATCTCGACAAACACACCGCAAAAAGAGATTACATCGAATAGATCTCCTCGAAGACTGAGGAGAACTTTGTATTGAGATCCAGAGAGAGAAGAAGCCATCTAGATACTAGCTATGGACCCGAAGGTCTGTGGTAAACTACTCACAACTCATGGTGAGGGCGATGATGATGATGATGATGATGAAGGCCTCCGTGATGGATCCCCCTTCGGTGGAGCTCCGAAACAGGCTCCAAGATGGGATCTCCACGGGAACAGAAGGTACGGCGGTGGAATTAGGGTTTTCTCTCTGTTCACGGAGTTTCTTGGGTATGTAGACTTATATAGGAAGAAGGAGGGCACCGGGGGAGTCACGGGGGCCCCACGAGGCTTCCCAGGGCGCGCCCCCACCCTCGTGGGCCCCTCATGGCTCTTCTGACGTGGTTCTGAAGTTCTTCTGGCGTGATGTTCTCTAAAAATATCTCTCGCAAAGGTTTCATTTCGTTTGGACTCCGTTTGATATTCTTTTTCTGCAAAACCCTGAAACAGGCAAAAAACAACAATCTAGACTTGGCCTTTGGGTTAGTAGGTTAGTCCCAAAAATTATATAAAAGTGAATTATAAAGACCATTAAACATCCAAGACTTCATAAATAATAGCATGGAACAATAAAATATTATAGATACATTGGAGACGTATCAGCCGGCGGCGAGGGCAGAGCGTCGGCGGGCTCGCCGGAATTGCCTTCGGTGGCCTAAAGGAGCGGCGGAAGGGTGCTACGCCATCAGCAGGTGCTTCCGCACCTACGGGTGCGACCGGAATCACCGGACGACGACGGGGTCGACGCCGGTGACGAGCAGAGCGGCGGATCGGCGGTGACAAGAATGGGCGTGAGGCTACGGTGACCTGATCTACGATCTGAGGACACCGGATGAACCTACGGAGCGAGTTGAGCGCGATAGAAACAAGTAGAAGGCCTAAAGGGGTTAGAGCACTCACCGGCGACGAGCTCGGGCGCACACGGCTAGCGTGACTAGAGCATGTAAACAAGGGTGAAAAGGGGCCGGGGAGGTGCGTGAGCTCACCACTAGAAAGGAGGTGCACTTGGTTCTTCAAGAGGAGGACAGGGTCGACGGCGATGGCGATCGAACAGCTACGGTGGCCGGAGTCGAAGACGAGGAAGAAGAAGACGCGGACGAGGCCCTCAACTCCACGTAGTTAACGTACTGGAAGTTGTCGACGTCGAGGAAGACGACAGACACGGTTGGTGAGGCGGAGGTCGAGAGAGTACACGACTGTGACATGCTCGTGCTCCCAGATGTGCCCAGGACGGGGAAAAAATCGACAGATCTGATGGGCTAAACTGGCCTGGCGGCAGTGGGAGGAGGAAGTGGGAACCCTATTGGGGTTGGTGGACACCGAGAGGGGGTTTAGAGGGGTCAAGGGCGACGGGGACGGGGACGCGCGACGGCGACCGTGCCATGTGCGTGCAGGAGAGGGGGACCGAGGTGGAAGAAGGCGGGTGCGGCACTCGCTTGGGGTCGCTGATGCATGGGCCTGGCTTGGCAACATGGAGGCGACACAGAGGGGGACGAGTGGGTGCGCGGCGCGACGACTGGTTGGGATGCGGGCGCGCGGAGGCTTGCTTGGCCGGCCTGGTGGCTGAGGCCCAGGTGGGGCTGCTGATGCTGCTCTGCTTCTTCTTTTCTTCAGATAGAAAATAAAAGCAGAAAAGTGCAAAGAGCTAGGAGTGGAGTTAGGGAGAGGTAAAAATATTCTCAAGCTCCTGGATTTACACACTATTTTATAAAATTGTCCTGGGCATTTTTAGAGGAAATAAAATAATTCAAGTTTGAATGAAATTCAAACTTGAGCCATTTTAAAACCTAACCAAAACATCTACAAAATAGCTTCAATTTGGCAGAGAGGTTTTGGGCATGGTGCTAGAATTATGAGACAAAGATGAACATAAAAAGAGGAGGAAAGTGGCACTTTGCAATAAAATAAGAGAACAAAAAGAGGCAAGGAGAGGTGGTGATGATTAGGAGTGTTTGTGCCTTGATCATACCCATGGTTCAAGCCACAACATATTCAGCAAAAACACACATGAACATGGTGAGAATGAAAAAGCAAGATGACAAGGTATGAGTGCAATATGATGTGACCATGATGCAATATGATGGTATGACAATGCAATAAAGATGACAATGCATGAATGAAAAAGGAAACCCCAAGGAAATGATACAGACCAAATGGAATATTGACATATATGGAAGTTTTACATCTGGGGTGTTACAAACTCTCCTCCACTATGAAAAGATCTTGTCTCGAGATCTTGGACTGAAAGAAAGCGGGATACTCAGAGCGAAGATGATCTTCTCGTTCCCATGTAGCTTCTCAGTCGGTATGGTGTGACCACTTGACTTTTAGGAACTTGATGGACTTGTTGCTGGTCTTGCGCTCGGTTTCTTCAAGGATAGCAACTGGGTGCTCACGATAAGATAGGTCTTGCTAAAGATCAATCTCTTCGAAAGGAATGGTGCGTTCAGGCGTCTTTAAGCACTTGCGGAGTTGTGACACGTGAAACACATCATGCACAGTTGCAAAGTTGGAGGGAACCTCGAGTTGGTAGGCTAGATCGCCTGTCTTGCCAATTATCTTGAAGGGATACACATATCTTGGAGCTAGCTTGCCCTTGATACTGAACCTCTGAGTGCCCTTCATTGGAGAAACATAGAGATAGACATGATCTCCAATGTTGAAAGCCAAGTCACGCTGTTTGCCATCATAGTAGCTCTTTTGTCGCGATTGCGCGGCCTTGAGATTCTCACGCAAGACTTTGCACATCTCTTCGGCCTATGAGATCAAATCATTGCCAAGGAGTTGATGTTCACCAGTCTTGGACCAGTTGAGAGGGGTACAACACTTTCTGCCATAGAGAATTTCAAACGGTGCTTTGCCTGAACTAGCTTGGAAACTGTTGTTGTAGGAGTACTCGGCAAATGGTAGACAGTCTTCCCATTTCATACCGAAGGAAATGACACATGCCTGGAGCATATCTTCAAGAATTTGGTTTGCTCTTTCGACTTGGCCACTAGTCTGAGGGTGAAAAGTTGTGCTGAAGAGAATCTTGGTGCCCATAGCTGACTGGAAGGAATCCCAGAATTTGGAAGTGAACAAGCTTCCACGATCTGAGGAGATTACTTGAGGAATACCATGCAAAGAGACAATTCAGGAAGTATACAACTCTGCCAATTGTGTTGCGTTGATGGATTCCTTGACTGGAAGAAAATGAGCCACTTTTGTGAGCTTATCAATCACCACAAAGATAGAGTCATTTCCTCGCTTGGACTTGGGAAAGCTGGTGACGAAATCCATCTCAATGTGATCAAATATCCACTCGAGAACATGTAGAGGTTGAAGGAGTCCGGCTGGACGTTGATGCTCTGCTTTCACTCTTTGGCAGACATCACACTCGTTCATGAATTGAGCAATCTCTATTTTCATGCGAGTCCACCAATAGGATTGCTTGAGGTCATGGTACATCTTGGAGCTTCTTGGATGTATCGAGAGGAGTGAATTATGTGCTTCGTTCATTATGAGCTTCTTGAGATCACCTTTGGGAACCACAATTCTGTCCTCAAAGAACAAAGTGTCTCTGTCATCAATGCGTTAGCACTTGTACTTGGGAGTACCCTTGGCAATACCATGTTTCACCTTCTTCACCATAGCATCACTGAGTTGGGCCTCACGGATTTGATCCTCCAAAGTTGGAGTTACTTGAAGGTTGGCAAGAAATCCTTGCGGAACAACTTGGAGGTTGAGCTTCCTGAATGATTCACAAAGGTCAGGTTGGAACAGTTTGAGGATGAGACTATTGCAATAAGCCTTTAAGCTCATGGCATCTGCAATGACATTGGCCTTGCCAAGAGTATATTCAATGCTCAGGTTGTATTCTTGAATCATCTCAACCCAACGAGTCTGATGGAGGTTGAGGTTTGGTTGGGTGAGGATGTACTTCAGGCTCTTGTGATCGGTGAAGATGTCCACTTTTCTGCCCAAACAGAAGCTGTCTCCACGTGATCAATGCATGGACAACTACCGCCAACTCAAGATTGTGAGTGGGATAGTTCTTCACGTTTGGCTTGAGCTACCGAGAAGTGTAGGCCACAATCTTCTTCTCTTGCATAAGGACACCACCCATACCTTGCAAAGAGGCATCACAAAACACTTGGTGTGGCTTTGATTCATAAGGAGGAGTTAAGACCAGAGCAGAAACAAGCTTCTCTTTGAGTGTATTGAATGCCACATCACACTCAGGAGTGCAAGAATACTTGACATTCTTTTCCAATAGGTTGGACAGAGGCTTTGCAATCTTTGAGAAGTTCTCGACGAACCTCCTGCAATAGCTTGCAAGCCCGAGGAAGCTTCGGAGTTGCTTCATGTTTTGAGGAGGTTCCCACTTAACAATAGCTTCAACCTTCTCGGGGTTAACTGAAATGCCCTTCGCAGAGATAATGTGACCCAGATAAAGAACTTCATCAAGCTAGAATTTGCACTTCGTGAATTTCGCATAAAAGCGATGCTCTCTGAGCCTGTCAAGAACCAAACAGAGGTGCTTGGCGTGGTCTTTTTTAGTCTTGGAGAATACCAAAATATCATCAAGATAGACGAGGACGAACTCATTGGCATATGGGTTGAATACGAAATGCATCATCCGAGAGAAGGTGGGAGGTGCATTAGCAAGCCCAAAGGACATGACTGTGTACTCGTAGGAGGTGAAACTTGTCCTGAATGTGGTGATGGGAATATGTTCCTCATGGATATGAATTTGATGGTTGCCCATTCGGAGATCAAGCTTGGAGAAAACCTTGGCTCCTTTGAGCTGCTCGAACAGTTCATTGATGTTGGGGAGTGGGTACTTATTCTTAATTGTCTTCTTGCTCAATGGACGGTAAATGACGCACAATCCTTCTGTACCATCCTTTTTATTGACAAACAGAACACCACAGCCCCATGGAGAAGAACTTGGTCTGATCAGACCCAAGCGTTCTTGCTCGTCGAGTTGCTTCTTCAAGTCCTTCAACTCTTTAGGAGAAAGCTTGTACGGACGCCGACAGGTTGGTTCCATACCAGGTTCAAGTTCAATGACAAATTCAACTGGATGGTTGGGAGGCATCCCTGGAAGTTCTTCAGGAAATACGTCCTCATATTTAAAAACCACCGGAATCTGGGATATGGCATTAATCTCGCCCTTGTCATTGAGAGAGAATAGCCTGATTGTGTTATCTCGAGCTGCGAAGATAATCACGTCTTCGGAAGGATGAGTTAGATTCACCTCTTTGTTTGCACAATCAAGAACATCATCATGCTTAGAAAGCCAATCCATTCCAAGAATAAGATCAATGTCCGAATTGCCGAGAACAACTGGGGACGCTAGAAATTTATAATTGCCCATCTAGATGGAGATATCCGGAATAGACAAGCTAGAATTCATGTTTTTACCTCAAGAAATAATTGATAAGTTCTTATCCATAGATGCCAAGTGAAATTATGCTTGGTAAAGAATGGAGTTGACATGAAGTAAAGCGATGCACCAGAATCAAACAAGACTTTTGCAGGAATTGAGTTAACCGAAAGATTACCCATAATCACATCAGAAGAATTCTTTGCTTGAGATACGTTAATCAGGTTCACTCTTGTATACTTGGGGTTGTGCTTGACGATAGCATTGCTGACAGGTGGAGGAGGCGGAAGGCGCCTTTGGTTGGGACACTTGTTAGCATAGTGACCCTTCTGAGTACACTTGTTGCACGTAACCTCCAAGAGTGGCTGATGATAAGGACCGCTTGTCCTTGGAGCTTGGTACTGAGACTTGTTCTGGTTGCTTGGGTTGGGTGGGTGGGCAGATCCACGCGCACCCGAGTGCTTGCTCTGAGTCGATGGACGGAACACTGGAGGAGGCGGAAGCCAGAACTTCTGCTGCTTGGCGACCACTTGAGAGGAAGAGGAGGAGTGAACAACATCTCTTATACTCTTTTTGGAAGCTTCACATTTGAGCTGAGCTGCCTCTTGCTTGAGTGCCATATTGTAGAATTGGTCAAACTCATTTGGCTCGAACAGAGTGAGTGCAAGTTGGAGTTCATCTTTCAGACCACCTCGGAACTTGTAGATTTTGCTCTTGGCATCGGGAATGTCTTGCTTAGCATAATGGGCCACATTCTGGAACTTGACATTGTACTGGTAGAATGACATGGTGCCTTGCTTGAGGTTGCGGAACTTCTTGCGCATGCCCTCAATGACACTGGTAGGGATGTGATGCGAACGAAAATCGCGACAAAAGTCAGTCCAAGAGATCTCACGACCCGCTTTGGAGTCTTTGTATTGTTTCCACCAATCTGCGGCTTGGTCTTTCAGGTGAAAGGATGCGAACATGACATAGTCCACTAGGTTGACATTACTGCACTTGAAATGCTTGTTGATGTTTGTGAGCCAATCTTCAGCATCGAGCGGATCAACACAGTAGCTGAAAGACTTGGGTTGATTTGCAAGGTATTGGTTCAGAGTAGCAAAGTGAGGTTGATTGAACAGATTTCCTTGGCCTTTGTTCCCTTGATTGCCTTGATTCCCTTGACTTGCTTGGAAACTCTGCATCATTTGCATGACCATCTGGGTGTTTGCAGTGGTAGCTTGCATAATCGCTCTCCATGCCTCAGGCGGAGGAGGAGGGGAAGGTGGACGCTCTTCTTCACACTCTGGGTTCTGGCTGGGAACTTTTTTAGGTGCCATCCTGAAGACGATGACAACCGTTAGCGATTGAAGCAATAATAGATATGCTGAATCAAAGGATAGCTATCTGCAACATATAGTCATCACAATGAACATCCAAACAAAATTGACCGAATAAATTCCATAAGCTTAATGGTACATCAGCTTGTCGAGAAGCCACTTGAGAGAATGATAGAATAACCCAACAAGGTAACAGATGGAACAAATACATTATAGACCCCAACCTCATATCACGCATCCGTTGGAAGATTTCCTAAGAGCTACTTGAATTCCCACCTATTAATCCCCGAAGCTCCTGTTATGAAATCTGGTGTTTGGGATACATGGGAAGCACCGTATATCACACAACTAATAAGTCCTACATCCAGCTGCATCCATCCGTCAGCACATAACCAGGCACCTTCGGAAACCGTTTACCTCAGACCTTCGAAAAGTATCCGCTATACTAGCTATGGCAATACTCCCAAACTATCCCACCAGTACTGGCTGACGTTGGGGTTATCTCACCACCAGACATGCATAGAAGCATTTTCGATGTCGACCACCTCTGGTATTCTAGAACTACAATGATACAATTGTGACGACAACACCTCGGAGCTCAACTACCCGGGAAACTGCCACAACCCCTAAATGATAGGAGGCACAAAGAACAATGTTCTCGTAACAAAGATATCGAAACAATCCCAACAATACCTGCGTGATCCTAAATTTTGTTGGGTGAAAATTGAGGAGAGTGATGTTAAAACAACGTCAGGTGTCCTCACTAGAGCGACGAAGGGGTAAGGAGTAAAAAGAAATCCTACTCTCCGATATATATATAGGACTCAAAACATTTTTGTGTGTGTGTCTAGACTCAATATCGGCAGCGGTTCGATCAATCAGGGGGCTCCAAGGTTGGGGAAGGATCTGATACCAACTTGTAACGCCCAAGATGCGACTATATCTCTTACGTGTCGAGTCACGACTTAGAGGCATAATCGCATTTTGGTATGATCGCAAGATGGTCATTGCGGGAGTCCTGGATCGGGGGTCCACAGGTGGCCAGATAAACTCCTGGTGGGCCGGCTGGTGGGCCATGAAGATTACATTAGAAGATCATCTCTCGTATCCGGATAGGACTCCTGGATTCTGTCGGGACCCCGATCCTAAGTCACACAGGTCTAGCCTGTAACACACCATATCACTTTGCGGCCTCACGCACGGTATCCCCACGGGTGCCACCTTACCTGGCCCGGGACCGTTTGCGTATTTTGGCACACGTATATGATAGTGTCGCTAGCATCCATATGACAGAGAACCCGGGCCGACATGACCAGTTATAAACCAAAAGTGGCACTAAATTACAGAGACATGCATACATGACCCAGCAACGAACGTGTCGGTCATCAACGTATGAACCCAAGTCGTAGCAAGCTACAAGGACTTAAAGGAACAACGCGTGACATTTCCCCTAAGGGACAGACACAGGAACGAAGAAGGACACATGCCGGCCAGCCTAAGTGTTCCGGAGTAGTAGCAAGCTACCAAGGCTCAGTGGAGTCACTAGGAGACATTTCCCTGTAAGATAGGCTACCAAAGGTAAACAACTAGGTGTCGGATCCCACACATAGCAATACACATTACACGTACGCATAACATGCAAGTATGTGCTATACAACATGGCATCACAACATAACTCAACAACTCATATAGAAAAAGGTCCAGAAGAGCCATCATAGCATTTATTACAATCAGAGGTCACATGACCCAACATACAGAGCATACAAGCAACGGAAGCATAACATGTCTAAGTACAGACAACTACAAATGGAAAAGGCTGAGAAGCCTGACTATCTATAAGACCCTCCTAAGGGCACAAGACCGTAGCTGAGGTAACAAGCTAAACGTCGAAGTCCACGCGGAACCACTAGCGAGACTGAAGTCTCTCTGCAAAAACATAAATTAAGCAAATGTGAGTACAAAGGTACTCAGCAAGACTTACATCAGAACTAACTACATATGCAACAGTATCAACAAGGGGGTAGTGGAGTTTGACTGCAGCAAGCCAGCTTTGACTCGGTGGCTATCCTAAACTATGACTGCAAGTAACTCTTTTGAGGTGGCGCACACGAGTCCACATATTCACAAATCAATACACTACTATAGACCCGCTCCCGTCTCCCTACGAGAAGGCCATCCATAGCACTCACACTTGTCTTGAGTATTTTAGAGTATCCACTTTCGATTGTCTATGTACCACGTAAGCATCCAAGAAGTCCATATCCGCGGACCCGGCTATTCGAATAGATCATGTTAACCCTGCAGGGGTGTACTTCTTCACACACGCTCTCGCCACTTACCGCCATGTACACGTCGTGTATCTCGGCAACCTTCAAGCGGAAGCCTGGCGAGGGTGTCGGCCACGACCTGACTAACCACACAAGTCTCTCGTCCAGGTTTATCGCCTATTCGGGTTCCATCCGTGGGGAGATCCGGCTGGGGTGTCGCTCACGGCCCCAAAAGATGTGCGCAGGGTTCCCAAGCCCACCTCGTCGGATGGATCTACGCTTGGTACACCGTGCCACGGTGCCTAGTCTGACCCAAGCCCACATGTACCGTGTGCCACTTGGTAGACTACTAACACTACCTACAAACACCAGAAACTAGTTGCAACTCCTGGACAGAGATCTAGTTGATTAATAAGTCGAGAGGGGTCGAGTTACCGAAACCCAATGTGTGGTAGTAACTATGTCATTGGACAACTTACACAGAACTCAGTTCTTAAGAACGGCTCCAGTGAGACAACCCACCATGTACTCCTACATGGCCTCTCACCGCTACCTTTACCAAATCGTGTTCACACACTTAGCTCACAGACAGTAGGACATGTTCACCACATTCTAATTCATCCCCGATGAATCAGACCTGACTCAACTCTAAGCAATAGCAGGCATAACCAGAAAGCATGAATGAGTAGGCACAACATGGCTCAAACAACTCCTACTCATGCTAGTGGGTTTCAACAATTTACTGTGGCAATGACAGGTCATGCAGAGGAAAGGGGTTCAGCTACCGCAGCAAAAAGCAGTTCAATTATTGTTGTCCTAATGCAGTAAAAGAGATCAGGAGCGAGAGAGTGGGATTGTATCAGGATGCTCAATGGGGGTTTGCTTGACTGGCACTTCTGAAGATATTAATGAGTCTTCATCGGTGTCATCGGTCACATCGTCGGAACGTCGTCTACTGAGAGGGGACAAAACCGACAAACAGAGAAAGAACACAATCAATGCAATGCAACAATATGATACATGAACATGACATGGCAATATGATGTGGTTTGGCCTAATGCAACTAGCAACCAAATTAAATGAAGTTGGTTTGAACCAAAGGTTCAAATTCAAACTCCATATGTGATTATTCAAATACCATTTATTCAAATTGTCCTAAACAGCAACCATAAGTTGTTCTAACATGCATGAAAATGCCATAAACAGATTCCTTGGATTTTTCTGATCAATTTTCATATATAAAATATTTTCATCTGAGCTACGGTTGATTTTATATGATTTTTAGAAGTTTTGGCTATTTTCTGAAATAAATAAATTGTCACATCCCTAGCTAGCACTTGCATTAGGACCTGACTAGAGTGTGCATCATGTTTACTTTCAAAGAAACTTGAAATGGGATTAACAGAAACCCCAGCACCCCCTCCCCTAACAACTAGGGTTTGCTAAAATATTTTCCAATGTACCCAAAATGCCCTTCAAAATGTTCATCATTTCTGCCTTGGTCTTAAACCTCTGCCAAAAATGGTGCACAATTTTCTAGGACAATCTAGGGCTTTGGATTAAATCATATGGTATTTCAATTTGGGCATTTAAATACTTCTAAATATTTTAAATGCTCAAATAATCATGAACTATAATGTTTCCTACTGTTCATATTATATACAGTAGGTATGACAAGTGTCATGAGTTATAAAAATGTTTAGGCATTTTTATTAAATGAACAAAGTTGCAAAAGAAATAAAACAGAAAGAAAATAGGAAAATAAAAATAGGAAGAATACTTACCTGAGCCCACTTACCTGCTGGCCCAGCCGGCCCAGCCCACCAGGGGCACCACCGTCTTCTTCGTCGCGCCAGCGCACGAAGCAGCTCGGTGGCGAGCGCCGCCGATGCGCCGACCACCTCCTGCCTGCCTGGCTGGCCCCTCGGCCTTCTGGATGGTCTAGAACGTCGCCACGGAGCCACCCCGACCGTTTCCCCCTCTCTCCCGTGTCTCTCCCCTCCTCTCTTCCCTCCGCCGAGCTCCCCCGAGCGAGCTCGTCGCCGACGACCGCTGACACCGCGCCCTACGCCACCTCCTCGCCTCCCAGAAGCACCACTAGCTCCACCGCATCGCCCCGAAGCTCCCCACCGACGCACACGACGCCAGGAGCTCCGCAACGTCCTCCTCGCCGTCGTCTTCAACCTCCGGCACCGGAGATCGCCGCCGCCCGTACGCCGTCGTCCGACCGTCCCCGAGCTCACTTCGACGCCCTCTGCGACCGCTGTGAGCTCACGCTTGGAACCCCCCTCTCCACGGGCTCGTTTAGGCCTTGTAGCCGCCGCCCCCTTTGCTCACCGACGATCACCGCCGCCGGCCAACTCACCGCCGTGGCCATAGGCACCGTACCTCGCGGTCGAGCACGCCGTTAGCTTCAGTAGGTCACCAGCAAGCTAAAGCGAGCTTTAGCTCCTCCTCCCGTGCACTACAACACCATCCCGACCAACCCCGTGCGAGCACCGCCGCAGACGAGCTCGTCGCCGTCGACTCCGGCGACCCCTCGTCCAACCAGTGGCACCGCTGGATGCGGTGCATCACCAGGAGCACACCGAGCCCATCCGCGCGGCAAATGGATGCCGGAATAGGGATTCCGACGAGTCACCGCCGTGCGAAATGGTCGCCGCCGGCCAAACTCCGGCGGGCTGACATGGCTCGATGATTAGGAGTTAACAGTAATTAGTTTAGTCACCACAATCACTGACAGTGGGCCCCCGCTGTTAGTCAAACCCAGTCAACCCTGGTTATGACCGGAATTAGCTCCTGAGACACAGACATGAGGGACCCACCAGTCAGGTTTGACTTGGACTGGTCCTGTTGACTGCATGACGTCAGCATGATGTCATGCTGACGCAGTAAAGGTTTTTCTGGGATTTTTAGATTTAAAATAATTCAGGAAATTCCAGAAAATACCCAAAACTTCTAAAAATCATATAAAATCAACCATAGCTCAGATGGAAAAGATTTATATATGAAAATGATCAGAAAAATCCAATCTTTCTAATGGCACTGGTTTCATGCATGTTTGAACAAGTTAACTTGCTGTATATATCAAAAACATGATATTGCACTTATTCAAATAATAGTTTGAACTTCAAATTGAATCCTTGATTCAAATAGGTTCAAACCCTTCTGGTTTAGTTGCATTAGCCAACACACATGCATCTTGCCATGTCATAAACATGCATCATATTGTTGCATTTGTTTGTTAATGATTGTATCGTCGGTATTTCCTGTGTTAGGTCCTGCTCCCGAGGATACTGCTGCGTATCCAGTTGAAGAGCAGTACCCGACAACTACCTTGTCAGGCAAGCAATCATTGATCATTCCGATATAACCCAATCTTCTCGCTCCTGCTCTCTTTTACTGCATTAAGGCAACAACGCGTGAACTGCTACTTGCTGCGGTAGTTGAACCCTATTCCCTTGCATGACCTGTCATTGCCACAGTAAATAGTTGAAACCCACTAGCATGTGTAGGAGTTGATTGAGCCATGTGATGTGTGATCCACCATGCTATTTGCTGATGTTGCCTGCTATGCTTAGAGTTGTGTCTGGTCTGATTCATCTGGGTGATGGATCAGAGTGAAATGATCTTATCGATAAAGAGAAGGAAGTGTGGAATACGCTTGGTAAAGGTATCGATGAAAGGCCATGTAGGAGTACATGGTGGGTTGTTTCATTGGAATCGTCCATAGGACCCGAGATCTGTATGTGTGGTTCAAGTTACAGCTACTACCACGCATTGGGATCCTTAATTGACCCTCTCGGCTTATTAATTACCCTTGATCTCTGTCCAGGAGTTGCAACTAGTTTCTGGTGTTTATAGCTTACTGGAGGTCGTGCACAACGCTGACCCTCGGGGTGGGTTGTGATGCGACAGGTACGTGGCACGGTGTACCGGTTGCCCGTTTGGTGACTCGGGAACCCTGTACACATCGTTTGGGGCCGTGAGCGACACCCCGGCCGGATCTCCCCACGGATGGAACCCAAATAGGCGATAAACCTGGACGAGAGACTTGAGTAGTTAGTCAGGTCGTGGCCGACACCCTCGCTGGGCTTCCGCTTGAAGGTTGCCGAGTACACGCCGAGTAAACGCCGATAAGTGGTGGAAGCGTGTGTGAAGAGGTACACCCCTGCAGGGTTATCAAACTATTCGAATAACCGTTGTTCGCGGTACGAACTACTTGGTTGCTCTTACAGTTCATAGACAAGTTGATGGATACTACTAAAAGCCTCAAGATAAGCGTGAGTGCCGTGGATGGCCCTTCCGTAGGATGACGGAAGAGGATCCTCGGTAGTGTATTGATGTGGAGAGTAGTGGACTCATGTTCGTTAATAACATCTTGCAATCCGTTGAGAGTTGTAGTATAGGTTAGCCAAGGTCAAAGCTGGCATTCTGCTATAAACTCCACTACCCCCTTTGATAATGTTGCATGTATGATAGGTTCTGTGGTAAGACTTGCTGAGTACCTTTGTACTCATGTTTGCTTAATAACTGTTGCAGAGGGGAACCCTGCCCCTGCTGATGGGTTCTACATAGACGTTGACGTCGACGAGTAGCTTGACACCCAGACGGTGATCTGGAGCTTGTGAAGGGCCTTGTAGATAGTCAGGCTACACCAAGCCTGTTTTATTTTCTAAGTTGTCTGTACTCAGACATGTAGCTTCCGCTTGTGCTTGTATGACTGTATGACTTGAGTGTTGGGTCATGTGACCCCTACCTGTATGAATATGTTATGTATGGCTCTTGGAGCCTTTTAAATAAAGTACTTTGAGTCATAGAGTTCTGTTGTGATGCAATGTTGTATTTGCACATATTGAGCATATTGCGTGTATGATTGAAATGCTTGGTATGTGTGGGATCCGACACCTAGTTGTTTTCCTTTGGTAGCCTATCTTACAGGGAAATGCCTCCTAGTGATTCCAATGAGCCTTGGTAGCTTGCTACTGCTCGGAACACGTAGGCTGGCCGGCATGTGTCCTTCTTCGTTCCTGTGTCTGTCCCTTAGGGGAAATGTCACGCGTTGTTCCTTTAAGTCCATGTAGCTTGCTACGACTTGGGTTCATACGTTGATGACCGACACGTTCGTTGCTGGGTCATGGATGCCTGTCTCTGTAATTTAGTGCCACTTTTGGTTTATAACTAGCCATGTCGGCCCGGGTTCTCTGTCATATAGATGCTAGCGACACTATCATATACGTGTGCCAAAATGCGCAAACGGTCCCGGGCCAGGTAAGGTGGCACCCGTGGGGTTATCGTGCGTGAGGCCGCAAAGTGATATGACGTGTTACAGCTAGATCAGTGTGACTTAGGATCGGGGTCCTGACATAAATCATTTCTAATTTATTTAAAAATTCCAGTTAACACTTATTGCGTCAGCATGACGTCACTGTGAGGTCAGCAGTCAACAGAGGCTGGTCCAGTCAAACCTGACCAGTGGGGCCCACTGGTCAGTGGCTCTACTAGTTAACCCTAATGATTAGTGCTAAATTAAACCTAACTAAAGTGTCAGGGGGGGTGGCCCACATGTAAGTCTCTCAGGCCTAATTAAGTTTAGTTTTTAAACTAAACTAATTTAAGAGATGCTGGCCCCACCTGTCATTGGGTTAGTGCTAAACTAAGGGCGTGGGGCCCATATGTCAG
>LR738712.1:288047500-288190788 GCA_902687465.1 Secale cereale
GGGGGGGGTCAACCCACCGGTTCAAAAGTCAAAAGCGCCGGCGGCTCGTCACCGGCGGAGCCAGAGACGGCGGAGGGCGTCGGAAAACGCCCACAGGCGACCAAAATGGCCGCGGAGAGTATCTACGTGAAGCCCGCGTTCTCGCGCATCCGTTGCGGCAAGCGGCAGCTGCTGGGGCCGCCGGAGTTCGCCGGAATCAAGCTCGCGGCGGCGGTGGCGTTCGGGCATCGACGGAGACGGTGCTACGGGCCACTCCAGGAGCAACGGATGGCCCTGCCCGATGCGCGGGAGTGCAAGGAGTGCGATGGCGAGCTCGGATGCGGGTGGCAACAGCGGTGGCCGCGGCTGCGCCATGGCCGGCGGCAGCGAGCTCACGGCCATGGTTGTGATCGGGCCTAGCAGCTGCAAACGAGAGAGGGAGAAGAGGGGTTCGACGCGGGGGCTCACAACGGTTCGGAAGAAGCAGGCGGCGAGCTCGGGGAGGCACCGGAGGCGGCAAATCGATGACGAAGTCCGGAGAGCAGATGCGGCGGTGACGAGCTCGAAGGTGACATCAGAAGGCGTCCGGGGTCGTGTACCTCGTCTTGGAGGTGAAACGGAGCCCAGCGGACCGACTGGACATGCTGGGGCAGCTACACGACGACGGTGGCCACGAGGAAGCACTACGACGGCGACGGCTGATTCTCTGGTGGCTGCGGAACGCGAGGGGAAGGAGGGAGAAAGACCAGAGGGAGAGGGGAGAGGACGAGGGGGTTCGAGGGCGTCTCCAGGCGCGGATAGGCTCGAAGGGGAGGTCGCCAGCACGAAGCAGGAGGTGGAAACCTCCGGCGCGTGCGCGGGCGACACGGCGTCGTCCTCCTGGCAGGAGCTTGAGGACGGTGGCACTGGTGGGCCGGGCCGGCCACTTGGGTGGGCTGCTGGCTGGGCCGGCTACAGGTAAGCGGGCCAGGTAACTCCTCTCTCTCTGTCTTCTGTTTTAATTTCTGTTTCTGTTTTTCTATTTTTCTTTCTTTGTTTTATTTTCTTTTGCCACTGTTTTGAAATTTAAACAATTTCAAACAATGCCCAAAAACTCCTCTGAACAATTTTATGTTGCTAGATGGACTTTTCCAAAGCACATAAAATATTTCAAAGTTATTTGAAAATATATTCTATATATTATGAATATAGTTCCAAATTCAAATACAATAATAATTTAAATTCCATGCCCAAAATATTCCACAGAAATGTCCATTATTTTTGGTTTGCTGCAAAAGCCTTGCCAAAAATATCCAACAAATATTAGGAACATTTTGGAAACATTGAATGCAATCTTTTTTTGACTGGACCTATTTGAGATTTAAAGTGCTAGGGTTTGAACAATCCCCATTTCAAGTTTCCTTTGAAAATAAACATGATGACATGATGAACAGGCAAGGACCACATGGCTTGAACTAGGGATGTGACAGATTCTTGTAATGGCAAGTTTAGGCTTGGGTGTAGATTTTCCTTCCTCTGCAAGATGGTATGTACAAACCCTAGGTCCCTCCGGTGTGTATATAAACCGGAGGGTTTAGTCCGTAGAGGCTAGATAATCATACAATCCTCATAGGCTAGAACTTAGGGTTTTAGCCTTAACAATCTCGAGGTAGATCAACTCTTGTACACATATTCATCCATACTAATATAGCAGGAAGTAGGGTTTTACCTCAATCGAGAGGGCCTGAACCTGGGTAAACATCGTGTCCCCTGCCTCCTGTTAACATCAATCCTCAGACGTGTAGTTTGGGACCCCTACCCGAGATCCGCCGGTTTTGACATCCACATTGGTGCTTTCATTGGGAGTTCCACTATGTTGTCAACAGAAGGATTGATGGACCACGTTGTCAACTGCAACGACGACGTTGAGGGGATTTCCCTCGGCCAACTCTTCGTGTTCGGCGGCTTCGCGCTTTGTGCCAACACTGAAGGCCACCTTGAGCAGATCGAGAGCTACGCCTCTGGCTATCATATCAGATTCGGTAGCTTGAACTACTTTGCCGACGTCCGTGGAGACTTGATCCTCGCCGGATTCGAGCCTGCGGCAACCCCTCTCTGCCACCATGATGATCATGACTTAACTCTATCATCGGATCAGGAAATAGCGCCTGCAACAGTTCTGGCCCTAGATCCAGAGCGTATTGCCCCACCGAGGATGGGAAGCTCAACCCCACCACGGGAGCCGTAGAATCTACGGCGATGGAGCCCCCACATGGACCCAACCGATGGGGTCTGTGTTACCGGAACCCCGAACTTAGCTCCGGTCTCTGATTCCAGACTGCGCGTGACGACGCTCCCCAAATGCAATCAGGCTCCTATCGACGAATTCTGTGCTGCGGATGTTTTCCAGCACTCACCACTTGGCGACATGTTAAGGTCATTGAGATCTCTCTCCTTGGACGAGAAGACACATCCGCACTATATCCGGTTCGAACTGGAGGCTGATGAACAGCCGTGCTATGCCCAGGGAGATGAAGAATTTTGTTCCCCACCCACCACCCACTTGGTAGCCACGGTTGAAGATCTAACCAATCTACTCGACTATGCTTCAGAAGACTTCGACGGGATGGACCTCGAAGCTGAAGTAGATACAGATGAAAGCAGGCCCATAATAGGGCGGTGGAAAGCTATGTCTTCATATGCCGTGTATATGGTGGATACACCCAAAGAGGTAGAAGGCAATGGTGAAAACAATCCCATAGAGGATAAACCCGCCGAAGCACCTCCCAAGCATCGGCGTCTGAAACGCCGAACAAAATCCCGTGAAGGAAAGGACAGCAACACTGCAACTAATGACGATGATGTTCCGGAACAAGCCGAAGACCCCGCAGACCCAGCGATAGAGGAGGAGGAGCGAGAGGACGGCGAACAGAGTCCGAAGCCGCAGTCCGATGACAGCGATGCCGAAGACGGTGACTATGAACCGATCTCCGAAGAAGAGGCTAGCCTAGATGATGACGAATATACCGTCCCAGAAGAACCCTCCGAACAACAATGCTTCCATCGCGGCTTATAGCCACCACACAGAGCTTAAAAAAGTAGCAGAGACAGCTTCAAGCTGCACAAGACACGCTTAATGATAGATGGAATGAGGTGTTAGGCGCCGAACAGAAACATGGCCTTAATGGGCAAATCAAAGGCTATCCCAAGCGCAAGCTGCTGCCCGAATTCGACGACGAGGCCGTTCCACCCATCCCACTGAAATATAACACCGCCGACAAGTCAGACCGACCACCTCGCGGACGGGATAGAGTTCCTAGCAATGGCGTAAACAAGCCCCCACCCCATAAAGGAAAGGAGGGTGCAGCCCAAGTCTAAAAGCATGATCAGTGGGAGGACCTAAACAAAGAAGCTAGCAAGACCAGTTCTATATTCAGACCCGAAGATCGAGCCCCCGCACGGGACGACGGCTATCAAGCTAATCGCGCCAGTGACATACCAATTCGGGTTCAATACCGAACACCACAACCATCGGTCATACGCCATGATATAGCAAGATACAGAGGAGCTACACACCCTCTATGCTTTACCGATGAGGTACTTGGTCTTGATTTCCCAGAAGGGATTAAACCCGTGAACATCGAAGCGTACGGTGGAACGATGGATCCTGCCGTCTGGATAAAAGATTTAATTCTTCACATCCACATGGCTCGAGGATATGATCTCCATGCCATCAAATATTTACCCCTCAAGCTAAAACGATCAGCTCGGCACTGGCTAAACAGTCTCCCAAAAAACTCCATTGGGAGTTGGGAAGAACTTGAGGATGCTTTTCGGGCCAATTTTCAAGGGACTTATGTTCGGCCCCCGGACACTGACGATTTAAGTCACATCATACAACAACCCGGGGAGTCAGCCCGCAAGCTTTGGAACCGGTTTCTCACTAAGAAGAACCAGATCGTCGACTGTCCGGATGCCGAAGCCTTAGAGGTATTCAAGCATAGTATCCGGGATGAATGGCTAGCCAAACACCTTGGATAGGAAAAGCCGAGGACAATGGCAGCCCTAACTGCACTCATGACTCTCTTTTGCGCGGGTGAGGATAGCTGGTTAGCTCGTAGCAGTACCAGCAACCCTAGAACATCTGAAGCCAGGGATGGCAATGGAAAGCCACATCACAATAGAAACAAGCGTCGAAACAATCCTGGAAGCCCAGATGATACAGCAGTAAACGCCGGATTCAACGGCTCCAGACGCGGTCAACGGAAGAAGCCATTTAAAGGCAACAAAGATGATCCATCAAGTTTGGACATGATATTAGACAGGCCCTGCCAAATCCATGGCACCCCAGAAAAACCTGCCAATCACACCAACCGTACAGTTGGGTTTTCAAGCAGGCCAGCAAGCTAAATGCCGAACACAAGGGGAAGGAGCCTCAGAGCGAAGACGAGGATGAACCTCGCCAGCCGAATATAGGGGGACAGAAGAAATTCCATCTTGAGGTCAAAATAGTGAACATGATATATGCCACTCATATCCCAAAGAGGGAGTGCAAGCGCGCACTCCGAGACGTCTATGCCGTTGAGTCTGTCGCCCCAAAATTCAACCCATGGTCAGCCTATCCGATCACTTTCGGTCGCAGGGATCATCTGACTAGTATTCGGCATGGGGGTTCGGCTGCCTTAGTGCTCGACCCAATAATTGATGGATACCATCTAACCCGAGTCCTTATGGATGGCGGCAGTAGTCTCAATCTGATATATCAGGACACTGTCCGCAAAATGGGGATCGACCCATCAAGAATCAAGCCAAGCAGCATGACCTTTAAAGGAGTGATACCGGGCATTGAAGCTTGCTGCACATGCTCCTTAACATTGGAGGTTGTATTCGGTTCTCCCGACAACTTTCGAAGCGAAGAACTACTCTTCGACATAGCTCCATTCTGAAGTGGCTATCACGCCCTACTCAGAAGAACGGCTTTCGTCTGCTTTAATGCAGTCCTGCATTATGCCTATTTAAAGCTCAAGATGCCTGGACCATGTGGCGTTATCACGATAAATGGAAATATGGAGTGCTCTCCCTGTACGGAGGGAGATACTGCGGCCTTAGCAGCCGAAGTACAATGCAGCCTATTCAAGCCAAATAATGTATCAATAGTGGACACAGCTAAACGTGTCCGGCACACGCCTCAGTGCGGTAGCTCAGATGAACCCGAGCAAGATTGATAGCTATGCCCCCGTCGACCGCCCCATAAGGTAATAGCATATGTGCCTCGAGTACATAATTATGCCCTAAAAATTCCTTGGGCGGTGCTACTTCTCGAGCTTGCGTTGTATTTCCTCGAAGAAGAAAGGGTGGTGCAACACAGTAGCGTAAGTATTTCCCTCAGTTTTTGAGAACCAAGGTATGAATCCAGTAGGAGACCACGCGCGAGTTCCTCGCACCTGCACAAACAAATAAGAACTTCGCAGCCAATGCGATAAGGGGTTGTCAATCCCTTTACGGTCACTTACGAAAGTGAGATCTGATAGAGATGCTAGTTTGATATTTTTGGTATTTCTGGATATAAGAACAGAAAGTAAAAACGGAAAATTAAAGTAGATTCTAGATTGATATGTTGAGAATAGACCCGGAGGCCATAGGTTTCTCTAGTGGCTTCTCTCATGACAGCATAATTCAACGGTGGGTGAACGAATTACTGTCGATCAATTGATAGAAAAGCGAATAGTTATGAGACTATCTAGGCATGATCATTATATATAGGCATCACGTCCGAGACAAGTAGACCGAAACGATTCTGCATCTACTACTATTACTCCACACATCAACCTCTATCCAACATGCATCTAGAGTATTAAGTTCATAAGAACAGAGTAATGCCTTAAGCAAGATGACATGATGTAGAGGGATAAACACAAATAACATAATATAAACCCCATCTTTTTATCCTCGATGGCAACAATACAATACGTGCCTCGCTTCCCCTACTATCACTGGGAAAGGACACCGCAAGAATGAACCCAAAGCCAAGCACTACTCCCATTGCAAGAACTATAGATCTAGTAGGCCAAACCAAACCAATAATTCGAAGAGACTTGTAAGGATATTATAATCATACATAAAAGAGTTCAGAAAAGAACCAAATATTTCTCATAGATAATATTGATCATAAACCCACAATTCATCGGATCTTGACAAACACACCGCAAAAAGAGATTACATCGAATAGATCTCCTCGAAGACCGAGGAGAACTTGGTATTGAGATCCAAAGAGAGAGAAGAAGCCATCTAGATACTAGCTATAGACCTGAAGGTCTGTGGTAAACTACTCACAACTCATGGTGAGGCGATGATGATGATGTAGAAGCACTCCATGGTAGATCCCCCCTCCAGCGGAGCTCAGGAACAGGCTCCAATATGGGATCTCACGGGAACAGAAGGTTGCCGCGGTGGAACTAGGGTTTCCTCTGTTGTTCTGATGGTTTCGGGGTACGTAGGCATATATAGGAGGAAGGAGGGCACCGGGTGCCAGACGTGGGGCCCACGAGGCAGGGGCGCGCCCTGTAGGGGGGGGGGGCGCCCGCCACCCTCGTGGACGCCATGTAAGCCCTACTCCATGGTTCTCAAGTCTCCCGTGCGTATTTTGCTCCAAAAGTATCTCTCCCAAAGTTTCATTCCGTTTGGACTCCATTTGATATTTCTTTTCTGTAAAACCCTGAAATAAGCAAAAAAAAACAGCAATCTGGAATGGGCCTTTGGGTTAATAGGTTAGTCCCAAAAACAATATAAAAGTGTATAACAAAGCCCATTAAACATCCAAAACATCATAAATAATAGCATGGAACAATAAAAAATTATAGATACGTTGGAGACGTATCAAGCATCCCCAAGCTTAAGTCCTGCTTGTCCTCGAGTAGGTAAATGATAAAAACAGAATTTTTGATGTGGAATGCTAACCAACATAATTTTCAATGTAGTTCTCTTAATTGTGGCATGAATGTTCAGATCTGAAAGATTCAAGACAAAACTCTATAGTGACATAAGAAATAATAACACTTCAAGCATACTAACAAAGCAATCATGTTTTCTCAAAATACTATGGCTAAAGAAAGCTATCCCTACAACATCATATAGTCTGGCTATGCTCCCTCTTCACCATATAAAATATTCATATCATGCACAACTCCGGTTTCAGCCAAGCACTTGTTTTCATACTCTATTCTTTCAAACGTTTCAATTTTCATGCAATACATGAGCGTGAGCCATGGATATAGCACTATGGGTGGAATGGAGTGGTGGTTGTGGAGAAGACAAAAAGGAAGGACATAGTCTCACATCGACTAGGCGTATCAACGAGCTATGAAGATGCCCATTAATAGATATCAATGTGAGTGAGTAGGGATTGCCATGCAACGGATGCACTAGAGCTAAAAATGTATGAAAGCTCAACAAAAGAAACTAAGTGGGTGTGCATCCAACTTGCTTGCTCGTTAAGACCTAGGGCATTTGAGGAAGCCCATCATTGGAATATACATGCCAAGTTCTATAATGAAAATTCGTACTAGTATATGAAAGTGACTAAACACGAGGATCTCTATCACGAAGAACATGGTGCTACTTTGAAGCACAAGTGTGGAGAAAAAATAGTAGCATTGTCCCTTCTCTCTTTTCTCTAATTTTTTTGGAGGGGCTTTCTCCTCTTTTTTTATCTTTTAAGCCCCTCTCTATCTTTTTTTGGGCCATCTATTTTTTTGGCCTTTCCTCACATGGGACAATGCTGTATAATGATGATCATCACACTTTTATTGATTTACAACTCGATACTAGAACAAAGTATGACTCTACATGAATGCCTCCGGCGGTGTACCGGGATGTGCAATGAATCAAGACTGACATGTATGAAAAATTATGCATGGTGGATTTGCCACAAATACAATGTCAACTACATGATCATGCATGGCAATATAACAATATAAAGCGTGTTATATGAACGGAACGGTGCAAAGTTGCATGCCAATATATCTCGGAATGGCTATGGAAATGCCATGATAGGTAGGTATGGTGGCTGTTTTGAGGAAGATATATGGTGGCTGTTTTGAGGAAGGTATATAGTGGGTGTATGGTACCATCGTAAGTTGCGCGGTACAAGAGAGGCTAGCAATGGTGAAAGGGTGATAGTGCGTATAATCCATGGACTCAACATTAGTCAAAAGAACTCATATACTTATTACAAAAAATTACGAGACATCAAAACAAAGCAATCAACGCATGCTCCTAGGGGGGAGGTTGGTATGAGTTAACCATCGCGCACCCCCGACCTCCACACAAAGGATGACATTCTACAAATACCTCATTCTCTAACTTCGTCACATAGCGGTTCACCATACGTGCATGCTACGGGAATCACTAACTTTAACACAAGTATTTCTCAATTTCATAATATCTCCACTAGCATGACTCTGATATCATTATCCTCATATCTCAAAACAATTATCAAGCATCCAACTTCTCATCATATTCAATGCACTTAGTATGAAAGTTTTTACTACATTAAACATGGATGCCTATCATGTGAAGGCTAGTTTTATAGCCAAAGCACATTACCATGCTGTTATAATAGACTCTCAAAAGGATATAAGTGAAGCATGAGAGATCAACAATTTCTTCAAAATAAAATTACCACCGTGCTCTAAAAGATATAAGTGAAGCATTAGAGCAAAAACTATTCAACTGAAAAGATATAACTGAAGCACATAGAGTGTTCTACCAATTCCTAGGACTTATTTATCTCTCTCAAAAAGGTGTGTCCAGCAAGGATGATTGTGGCAAACTAACAAGCAAAGACTTAAAATGATACATGACACTCCTAGTAAAACACATATCATGTGGTGAATAAAAATATAGTCCCGAGTATAGTTACCGATAGATGAAGACGAAAGAGGGGATGCCTTCCCAGGGCATCCCCAATCTTAGGCTTTTGGTTTTCCTTGAATTTTACCTTGGGGTGCCTTGGGCATCCCCAAGCTTAGGATCTTGCCACTCTTTGTTCCGTAGTCCATCAAAGCAATACTCAAAACATGAAAACTTCACAACACAAAACTTAGACAAAAATCTCGTGAGCTTCATTAGTATAAGAAAACAAACCACCACTCAAAGGTTGTAATGCCCAGGATGGGACTATACCTCCTACGTGTTGAGGCACGACTTAAAGGTATAAGCCCATTCTGGAATGATCTCAAGTTTGGTATCTTTTCACGACTCATGTAAAAGAGGGATTAAACTGCAAAAGGAGATAGTTGGCTTACACTCGCCACTTCACACAATACATTACATAAGCAAGACATCATTCAAAACATCACAACCCGACTACGGGCGAAGATCCAAAAGAAAGATACCAAAAACAACATAAAGCCACAGGTCTGAATCTCCCCTAGTAGAAACCACTACTGATCGTCGAAAACGTCACAAGCATACGGCCACTCCCTTCATCGAGCTCCCAGTGAAGTTCTGATCCAGCTCGTGCATCATTCTCGGCTGAACCTGCATCTGGTGTTGTAGTATCTGTGAGCCACGAGGACTCAGCAATCCCATAACCATGGGTATCAAGACTAGCAAAGCTTTAAGGGTATGGAGAAGGGTAGTGGTGAGGTTGCAGCAGCGGCTAAGCATAATATGGTGGCTAACTTACGAGTACAAGAATAAGATGAGCATCTACGCAAACGGTCGCAACTAGTAGTGATCGCTAAAGATCCCGAACTACGTACGAATCAAACATAACCCCACTGTGTTCTCTTCTCAAAGTGAAAAGAGACAGTCACGGTTACTGACACAGTTGTGTGTTTTACTTCGGATCGTCTGTCAAGTTTTCTACAACCAGACATTAACAAATTCCAATCTGCCACATAACCGCGGGCACGGCTTTCGAAAGATCATAACCCTGCAGGGGTGTCCCAACTTAGCCCATCACAAGCTCTCACGATTAGCTGAAGTGATAAATATAATATCATCACCCCTTATCTTAGGGAAATCCAACCAGGCTCGGCATCCCGGTGCACAAGACATTTCGACAATGGTAAAACAAGTCCAGCAAGACCTCCCGGCGTGCCGACACCCACATAGTAGCCGCGCGTATCTTGTCTCAGACCACGACCGGATGGGCGATGCTACAGGTAAAACCAATCCTCGAGTTTCCCCGTGGTGGCCCCGCAGGACCCCCGTTTGGGACCAACACCATCAACACTGGCCCCCCTATTATGTAGAATTAAGAACCCGGGGACGCGACCCCCTATGCAATTTTAATTAATTAATTAAGTTGTTATTATGAGGCAAATTAAAACCAATGTTGGGCCTTGCTGGAGGAGTTTTATTCCAAGACGAACTGTCAAGGGGTCCCCATCCATCCATCGTGTAAGGAACGCAAAATCAAGGAACATAATGCCGGTTTATCGGCGCCTAAGGTGGCATGAGTGGAACAAAACACCGAGCAAAAGGCCAAGCCTTCCACCCATGCCCAATATATAGGTGTGGTAATAATAATAATAATAGATATTGTGATATTCCAACAACAAGTTCCCTCCTGGAACGATCTTCATCTTCACCTGCAACTAACAACGCTACAAGAGGGGCTGAGCAAGCGGGTAACATAGCCAAACAGTGGTTTTGCTAGGAAGGTGTCAAAGGTTAGAGGTTTCATGGCAACAAGGAGAGGCTGACCTAAAAGATGGGTAGCGCGACATGTAACGATAGCATCGAGACAACTAAGCATGGCAATGGTAGTAAAGGTATCCAAAGGTATGATCATCTTGCCTGGGATTCCGCGAGGGAGAAGAACAAGTCCAAGCAGTAGACGGAGCAACATAGTCGAGCGAATCCTCACAACTCCGGAACGAAACCGAAGCTAACAAGAGAAGCAACCGGAAAGAAGCAAACAACACGGTAAACACTCATATCATAACCATGGCAAGATGCACAAACAAGTATGATGCATGTCCGGTTTAAATATGCATGTCATGGTAAAGTGCACAAACAAGTACTACAAGTTAAGTGGAGCTCAATATGCAACGAGTTGCATATTGACGAAACACCACATTTTAATTATTTAATTGACTCTCGTTTATTTACAAGACAGGGTTAAATGTTTGTTAACATGGCAAGAAGTGAAGCAAAAACAAACTACCTATTTAGTCATTTTAAATGAGGCCGGAAATAACAACAACAATTCCGGGAAATCCCCATGTGCATGTTTATCAATTTTAAGCAAACAACAAATCACACATATAATGTTGTTAACATGATGCGGATGTCATGATCAAGTTTTATGCAATTTTTATTAAAAGTTGACATGAAGAAGATAAGGAGTATTGTCACCGTGGTGGAAAGAAAGGGTGCCATGGAAACGATCCGAAAATGATGCAACGACAACATCTCGGTTCCGGTAACTCGTTGAGAGACCGGTGCAAAAGAAAAGGTGACGTGAGCGAGTCGAACAAGATGAAAAGGTGGGGTGATCCCATCACCGGGTTCCCACGAATCGGCGACGAGGCAACCGAGGAGCACGACAAAAGACGATACGGGCACGGAGCACACAAGTGGAGCATTTCATACAACACATGCATTCCACGGGTCATCATCTCGGGGTTATACCATCGGAACGTTCGTTTTCGACGCGGTTCGAGTCGTCGAGGGACGTAGTGGAAGTAGTGGTACACGGGTCGTAGAGGAAGTAGTCGTTCCGTAGAGGTACTCGTTATGTAGCCCTTCTCGCGATTCGTAGAGGAAGTAGGCGTTCTCGTTTCGTAGATGTACTTGACGGTTTCGAGTGCTCCGGGCGTCGCGGTACTTGGCGCTTCAAAAAGTTTGTCGTGGTACTTGCCGTAGGGGTACTTGTCGCGTCATAGTTGACGTAGGGGTACAAGTTTTATGTAGTGGTACTTGGCGAATCCCTCGTGTAGCCGTTTGTCGTCGCCTGACTTGGCGATAGTAGTGGAACACATTTTCATGTCGAACACGCGGAGGTAGTGGTTCACTTGTCGGCCTTCGGCGACGGTAGACGTACATATCTTCGTGTGCTGTAGTCGAACTTGGGTCTTGGCGTATCCGTGCGTAGACGTACTTGCTGCTCCGTGGGTACTTGCTGGACAAAACCAAAACACGAGGCCGAAGGAAGAAGCGGGAGGCAGCGAGCCAGGCGCGGGCGCGGCGACGGTGTCGTGATGGCCGGCACGACCATGGAGCGCCGGAGGGAGACGAGGCGCTGCTTGAGACGAGGAAGAGGAGCCGCGCGGAGGCGGGGAAGGCCGGCTTGAGGGAGCTGGAGGTCGGGGCGGCGCGGAGAGTTGCTCGTGGGCGCGGGCTGCTTGAGGGGGCTCTGGATGAGGCCGGGCACCCGGCCTGGAGGGGCGCGCTGGAGGCGACCGGAGGGTGGCGCTCGGGGGCGACCATGGCGTCGGGGCGGACGATGGCGCGGACGGCGCGGCCCTGGCCGCTGGAGGGAGACGACGGCGGGAGGGACTTGGCGCGGAGGAGAGGGCGCGATGCAGCTTCCGAAGGAGCCATGGCGAGGCCGGGTGAGAGCCGCGGTCGGGAGGAGGGAGGGAGATCGAGGGAGAGAGGCGCACGGGCGAGGGAGTTGGAGGGAAGAGGGAGCAGGCGAGCGGCGCTGAGGGAGGATGAGGGGACCGGGGGAGAGCGATCCTGGCGCTAGGGTTAGGGAGAGGGATTGGGCCTGGAGGGAGAATTGGGCTGGACTGGTGGCTGGGGCCAGGCCATCTGCAGATGGGCCTTAGGGAAGCCGGCTGCTGTGGTGTTGGGGGCTGGTCTGAGGCCCAGCTGGGCTGGCCTCTCCCTTTTTAGGTTTTCCAACACAAAATAAGAAGAAAGAAAAAAAGGAAGAAAATGAAAAGGTTAGAGAAGGAGTTTGGGCAAGGGGATTATCTTCCCGGACTCACAAAAATGCAAGGAATTTAATTAAAATTGTTGGAGGGTTTTTGGAAGAACCTCGATAAACGGGAAAAGAATATAGGGAGGGTTTTGACGGTGAAACTTGAATTAAAGAGGCATGGGGAATATTTGCAAGTGTGTTTGGGTTAATTCCATACAATTGGAATATTTATAATATAGCTCCATAATTATTAGGAGGATATGTTATAAAGAGAAGTCATCCTTCCCTCGATTTAAATGGATCGAGATCCACAAGATTTATTTAAGTTGAGATGCAAAGATTAAAGTCATGAAGGCAAGATGACATGATGCAAAGCAAAATAATTAACACAAGCACAAATGAAACACACGGGAGAACCTGGAACATTTGGAATCTTCTGGGACGTCGGTCTTCGGGCGTCACAACTCTCCCACACTAACAGAGGATCTCGACCCGAGATCCTAGAGATAGCACTGGGTAAAAACGGAAGAGGAATAGGTAAAACAAAGTTGCTTCTTGGACAAACGAGTGAAACCAAAGAACCTTGAGAGGTTAAACAAGATGAAAGAAGAATACAACGGAGATGAACGAATATGAAAACTCCGTTAGAAAAGAGGAACAAAGAACATTATGAGAACCTTGAAGGTTGAAAGACATGAAACAAGAGCTCACGGATGACGAAAGAATTTCAAAACCACTCCGGTTAACCAAGATTGAGAAGGAATAAGAACGAAATAATTTGGACATCACTCCATCTGAAAATGGAAGGAATTAACGTGAGCTTGAGGAGATGGAATGATACTTGATGAAATCAACAACACACTGCCTCCGAAACAATTGAAAGGATGTCACAAAAGGTAAGAAAGATTTCAGACCGCACTCCGGTTGAAAAGAGAGGCAAAACATGAAAAGGTGAGAGAATTAGAATGGAGGACACAACACTCCGAATAAATAGATAAACAAGGAAAGAACATGATCTCGATAAAAATGAGAAGATGGTTTGGAGAGATCAACATCACAATGCCTCCGGAATGAAAGAATAGCATATAAATCAACGAAAGAAATGAATGGAGAAGAAAATGACAACTTCTCCCAGAAATGAATTAGGAAATCCTCCTTACAAGAAGGGTTGAATGGGGTAGATGGAAAAATCAACAACAAAAACGAATAAGCTTGATGTGGTCTTATGGAAAACATCGCAAAATTAAGAGGTGACAACCAGCCACTAACGGAAAACAATAAATTGGATTGAGATCAACAAGGAGACGAAAGAGTTATTTCACGAAGAGGATAATTAAGAACTTGGGTCATTTATAAGCACCATAATAGCAACAATTCTCAGGGAAAGCTTTAGGTGAAATACAACCCAAGATAACTCCAATGAATAAATTGAATGGTTGGAAAGATCTCCTGAACAAAGAAAATGATGGGTTTAAATATCTCATTCTTGATAACTCGTGAATCATGAAACGTGAAGGAAAATTATCAAGAATGACATAACACCACCTCAACAGATAAGGGAGCAAGAATTGCAATTGGAATGCATGATGAAGAATGCTTGAGCTCCAACAAGAATCTTGATGAAGACTTCGAGGATGAATTAAAACATGATGAACCGCCATGAGAACTCCGGTAATGAAAGCATGAGAAGTGAAAGATGAAAAGAATAAGATTCAAGGCATGTGATGAATTAGATGGTGCTTTGAAATGATATAATAGAAATAACTTGAAGCTCCGGAAAACAAGATGAACAACTTAGAACCGAGAATATGATATGATGAACAAGCTCCAGACAAAAGAATTAAATCACCTTGAAGGCATAAGAATAAGAATTATGTCATGCATCTCCTTCACCAATTTAAATTGATGACAATCAAAGGATTTGGCATACTACTTATTCTTGTTGAAAAGGATTGGAGAGAGGTCTAGCACAACCTTGGATAAATCTTCAACGAACCACCGGTAGGATTGTGAAAAGAACAAATGAATTAAAACGATAACAACGGAAGGGTAATCTTGAAAGAACCACCATAAAAATATGGAGACGAACGAAGAGACATCAATGAAAAATCTTTGGAGGACAAAGTTGCAAACTGAGAACGAAGAAATATTCTGAAATGATGGCCTTCGGAGGATCACAACAAGAAGAATTCATGAAATTCTTTGGATGGTATAAAAGAATTCCTCACAATCGGAACAATAATGAGGATGGCATGAAGCTAGAACCACAAATCTTGGAAGAACGGATAAGGATTCAAGAGGAACTCGTCTTCGGGTCTTCAAATCTGGGAAGACGATGAGATACCCCACCTTGAATTGTATAGGCACTCCGGAATGAAGAATTAAAAAGGTTGAAACAACGATGAAAAGAATTTGAAAGCGATCTTGGAGAAGGCATGTGACTGATGGAAATCATTCTTACGTCACACTTTGAAAAGAATTCTCCGGAAAAAGAAGAGTCAGGTAAGATCCTAGGAAAGACCTGTGGGTTAGGGCCCACTCAAAAGAAGTCACCGTTGAAAAAGATTGCTTAAGAGATATTGCACCGGTTGAATTAAATGGCTTGAATAAGATAACAATCCTCAAAATAGCTTGAATGGATTAAGAATGGAATTATGAATCTTCTGAGATATCTTGAACACTCCGGATAAGAATAAAGAGATGAATAAGCAAGAGAGACTTCGGATAAGAAATTTGAACATGGGAAAACGTGTGAAGCAAGAAGAAGAGATATGATCAACCCCAAAGCTTCAATTAGTTCACCGGAGAGAAACAAGAACAGGGAATGATAAACTTGAAGCTCCTGAACATCTTCATGATAAATCACCGGATAAGAACATTGAAGGAAAAGAATGAAGAAATATCACATGAATAAAATGGATACTTCATCTGAGAATTTCTGGCTCCGAGAAGAAGAAGGGTGGGAGGGTGGGGAAACAAAGATAGCTTGGGATGAATGAAACAGACACCGTCAGATTTCTCAATGGCGTCCGTATGGAATAACTTGAAGAGAAGGCACACCGGTTGAAAAAGGATTAACATGTAGATCTCGATGGTCAAGAAGAATTAGCACTCCCATAGAAATATGAAAACACCGATTAGGAAAGGTATGGAATCAACATTTGACATCGAAGCAACTCGAATACCAGAATCAAATCAAAACAAAGGATAGATACGTTGCAACAGAATCTTCACAATATCATCCTAACAGAGAATTGAACGAATGAATTCCGTAGGTACATCAACTTGTCGAGAAGCCAATTGGAGAACAAAAGGTAAATAAAACAACAAGGATCAGATAGAACAAATACAAGATAGAAGCTTCGTCTGACATATTCGTGCTGAAAGCTCATGGAACGTGTTACAAAAGGGTTTCGCAATCCCCAGATCAGCATAGCCAAGGACCCTTTAAGATGCAACTCCCGATTGGAACAAGCCCATAAAACTACTTCACTCAATGTAGAACCCCGAACTTCATATCATGCACTCGTTGGAAGAATGCCTACGAGCTACTAGATGAACCCACCTATTAATTTCCGAAAATTTCCAGTTATGCAATCAGGTGTTGGGGATACAGGGGAAGCATCGCGCACTCAACTATAATCCTACATCCAGCTGTATCCATCCTTCAACACATAACCAGTTGTTTCCGGAAACCGTTTACCTCGGACCTTCGAAACGCATCTATTATACAAGCTATGGCAATACTCCCGAACTACCTCCCCAGTACTGGGTGATGTCGGGGTTATCTTGCCACTAACCGCATAGGAGAGTTTTCGATGTCGGCCGTCTTAAGTATTCTAGAATCGCTGCGATATATTTTTGACGACAACACCTCGGAGCTCAACTCCCCGGGACACTGCCACAACCCCTAAATGACAGGAGGCATCGAGAACAATGTTCTCGTCACAAAGACATCGGAACAATCCAAACAATACTCGCGAGATCCTAAAAAAATTGGTGAAATTTTGAGAGTAGAAGAGACAAGAGTAATCGTCAGGAATCCTCACCAGAGTGAAAAGAGATGAGGAGCAAAAGAAATCCTACGCTCCGATATATATATATAGGACTCAAAACATTTTCAAGTGTGTGCCTAGACTCAACCGTCAACAATTCGATCAATCAGTGGGGGCTTCTAGGTCGGAGAAGGCTCTGATACCAACTTGTAATGCCCAGGATGGGACTATACCTCCTACGTGTCGAGGCACGACTTAAAGGTATAAGCCCATTCTGGAATGATCTCAAGTTTGGTATCTTTGCACGACTCATGTAAAAGAGGGATTAAATTGCAAAAGGAGATAGTTGGCTTACACTCGCCACTTCACACAATACATTACATAAGCAAGACATCATTCAAAACATCACAACCCGACTACGGGCGAAGATCCAAAAGAAAGATACCAAAAACAACATAAAGCCACAGGTCTGAATCGCCCCTAGTAGAAACCACTACTTATCGTCGAAAACGTCACAAGCATACGGCCACTCCCTTCATCGAGCTCCCAGTAAAGTTCTGATCCAGCTCCTGCATCATTCTCGGCTGAACCTGCATCTGGTGTTGTAGTATTTGTGAGCCACGAGGACTCAGCAATCCCATAACCATGGGTATCAAGACTAGCAAAGCTTTACGGGTATGGAGAAGGGTAGTGGTGAGGTTGCGGCAGCGGCTAAGCATAATATGGTGGCTAACTTACGAGTACAAGAATAAGATGAGCATCTACGCAAATGGTCGCAACTAGTAGTGATCGCTAAAGATCCTGAACTACATACGAATCAAACATAACCCCACCGTGTTCTCTTCTCAAAGTGAAAAGAGACAGTCACGGTTACTCACACAGTTGTGTGTTTTACTTCGGATCCTCTGTCAAGTTTTCTACAACCGGACATTAACAAATTCCAATCTGCCACATAACCGCGAGCACGGCTTTCGAAAGATCATAACCCTGCAGGGGTGTCCCAACTTAGCCCATCACAAGCTCTCACGATTAGCTGAAGTTATAAATATAATATCATCACCCCTTATCTTAGGGAAATCCGATCAGGCTCAGCATCCCGGTGCACAAGACATTTCGACAATGGTAAAACAAGTCCAGCAAGACCTCCCGGCGTATCAACACCCTGATACTAGCCGCGCGTATCTCGTCTCAGGCCACGACCGAATGGGCGATGCTACAGGTAAAACCAATCCTCGAGTTTCCCCGTGGTGGCCCCGCAGGACCCCCGTTTGGGACCAACACCATCAGCACTGGCCCCCTCTGTTATGTAGAATTAAGAACCCGGGGACGCGACCCCCTATGAAATTTTAATTAATTAATTAAGTTGTTATTATGAGGCAAATTAAAACCAATGTTGGGCCTTGCTGGAGGAGTTTTATTCAAAGACGAACTGTCAAGGGGTCCCCATCCACCCATCGTGTAAGGAACGCAAAATCAAGGAACATAATGCCGGTTTATCGGCGCCTAAGGTGGCATGAGTGGAACAAAACACCGAGCAAAAGGCCAAGCCTTCCACCCATGCCCAATATATAGGTGTGTTAATAATAATAATAATAATAGATATTGTGATATTCCAACAACAAGTTCCCTCCTGGAACGATCTTCATCTTCACCTGCAACTGACAACACTATAAGAGGGGCTGAGCAAGCGGGTAACATAGCCAAATAGTGGTTTTGCTAGGAAGGTGTCAAAGGTTAGAAGTTTCATGGCAACAAGGAGAGGCTGACCTAAAAGATGGGTAGCGCGACATGTAACGATAGCATCGAGACAACTAAGCATGGCAATGGTAGTAAAGGTATCCAAGGGTATGATCATCTTGCCTGGGATTCCGCGAGGGAGAAGAACAAGTCCAAGCAGTAGACGGAGCAACATAGTCGAGCGAATCCTCACAACTCCGGAACGAAACCGAAGCTAACAAGAGAAGCAACCGGAAAGAAGCAAACAACACGGTAAACACTCATATCATAACCATGGCAAGATACACAAACAAGTATGATGCATGTCCGGTTTAAATATGCATGTCATGGTAAAGTGCACAAACAAGTACTACAAGTTAAGTGGAGCTCAATATGCAACGAGTTGCATATTGACGAAACACCACATTTTAATTATTTTATTGACTCTCGTTTATTTACAAGACAAGGTTAAATGTTTGTTAACATGGCAAGAGGTGAAGCAAAAACAAACTACCTATTTAGTCATTTTAAATGAGGCCGGAAATAACAACAACAATTTCGGGAAATCCCCATGTGCATGTTTATCAATTTTAAGCAAACAACAAATCACACATATAATGTTGTTAACATGATGCGGATGTCATGATCAAGTTTTATGCAATTTTTATTAAAAGTTGACATGAAGAAGATAAGGAGTATTGTCACCGTGGTGGAAAGAAAGGGTGCCACGGCAACAATCCGAAAATGATGCAACGACAACATCTCAGTTCCGGTAACTCGTTGAGAGACCGGTACAAAAGAAAAGGTGACGTGAGCGAGTCGAACAAGATGAAAAGGTGGGGTGATCCCGTCACCGGGTTCCCACGAGTCGGCGACGAGGCAACCGAGGAGCACGACAAAAGATGATACGGGCACGGAGCACACAAGTGGAGCATTTCATACAACACATGCATTCCACGGGTCATCGTCTCGGGGTTATACCTTCGGAACGTTCATTTTCGACGCGGTTCGAGTCGTCGAGGGACTTAGTGGAAGTAGTGGAAGTAGTGGTACACGGGTCGTAGAGGAAGTAGTCGTTCCGTAGAGGTACTCGTTATGTAGTCGTTCTCGCGATTCGTAGAGGAAGTAGGCGTTCTCGTTTCGTAGATGTACTTGACGGTTTCAAGTGCTCCGGGCGTCGCGGTACTTGGCGCTTCAAAACGTTCGTCGTGGTACTTCCCGTAGGGGTACTTGTCGCGTCGTAGTTGACGTAGGGGTACACATTTTATGTAGTGGTACTTGGCGAATCCCTCGTGTAGACGTTTGTCGTCGCCGGACTTGGCGATAGTAGTGGAACACATTTTCATGTCGAACACGCGGCGGTAGTGGTTCACTTGTCGGCCTTCGGCGATGGTAGACGTACATATCTTCGTGTGCTGTAGTCGAACTTGGGTCTTGGCGTATCCGTGCGTAGACGTACTTGCTGCTCCGTGGGTACTTGCTGGACAAAACCAAAACACGAGGCCGAAGGAAGAAGCGGGAGGCAGCGAGCCAGGTGCGGGCGCGACGGCGCTGTCGTGGTGGCCGGCACGACCATGGAGCGCCGGAGGGAGACGAGGCGCTGCCTGAGACGAGGAAGAGGAGCCGCGCGGAGGCGGGGAAGGCCGGCTTGAGGGAGCTGGAGGTCGGGGCGGCGCGGAGAGCTGCTCGTGGCCGCGGGCTGCTCGAGGGGGCTCTGGACGAGGCCGGGCACCCGGCCTGGAGGGGCGCGCTGGAGGCGACCGGAGGGTGGCGCTCGGGGGCGACCATGGCGTCGGGGCGGACGATGGCGCGGGCGGCGCGGCCCTGGCCGCTGGAGGGAGACGACGGCGGGAGGGACTTGGCGCGGAGGAGAGGGCGAGATGCAGCGGCCGAAGGAGCCATGGCGAGGCGGGGTGAGAGCCGCGGTCGGGAGGAGGGAGGGAGATCGAGGGAGAGAGGCGCACGGGCGAGGGAGTTGGAGGGAAGAGGGAGCGGGCGAGCGGCGCTGAGGGAGGATGAGGGGATCGGGGGAGAGCGATCCTGGCGCTAGGGTTAGGGAGAGGGATTGGGCCTGGAGGGAGAATTGGGCGGGACTGGTGGCTGGGGCCAGGCCATCTGCAGATGGGCCTTAGGGAAGCCGGCTGCTGTGGTGCTGGGGGCTGGTCTGAGGCCCAGCCGGGCTGGCCTCTCCCTTTTTAGGTTTTCCAACACAAAATAAGAAGAAAGAAGAAAAGGAAGAAAATGAAAAGGTTAGAGAAGGAGTTTGGGCAAGGGGATTATCTTCCCGAACTCACAAAATTGTAAGGAATTTAATTAAAATTGTTGGAGGGTTTTTGGAAGAACCTCGATAAACAGGAAAAGAATATAGGGAGGGTTTTGACGGTGAAACTTTAATTAAAGAGGCATGGGGAATATTTGCAAGTGTGTTTGGGTTAATTCCAAACAATTGGAATATTTATAATATAGCTCCATAACTATTAGGAGGATATGTTATAAAGAGAAGTCATCCTTCCCTCGATTTAAATGGATCGAGATCCACACGATTTATTTAAGTTGAGATGCAAAGATTAAAGTCATGAAGGCAAGATGACATGATGCAAAGCAAAATAATTAACACAAGCACAAATGAAACACACGGGAGAACCCGGAACATCTGGAATCTTCTGGGACGTCGGTCTTCGGGCGTCACAAAGGTACTGTAATGAACTCATTCTTTGTTTATATTGGTGTTAGACCTACTGTATTCCAACTTCTCTATGATTCATACTCCCCAATACTACTCATAGATTCATCAAAATAAGCAAACAACACACGAAGAACAGAATCTGTCAAAAATAGAATAGTCTGTAGTAATCTGTAACTTTCGCATACTTTTGTAACTCCAAAAAATTGAAATAAATTTGTAAACCTGAGGAATTTGTTTATTAATCATCTGCAAAAAGAATCAACTAAACAGCGCGCTCCAGTAAAATCTGGTGACTATTCTAGGGAGCTCTAACGATTATGTTTTTCACAGCAAGATCATATAAACTTCACACATGTCTTCCCAAAGGTTCTACTTGGCACAAACACTAACTAAAACACGAAACCACATCTAAACATAAGTGAGATGCAATATTTATTCCTAAACAGAAGCAAAAAGAAAGAAAATATAAAATTGGGTTGCCTCCCAACAAGCGCTATCGTTTTACGCCCCTAGCTAGGCACGATATATGGATAGATCTAGGGATTGCGATAATGATAAGATATATCACGAAAACTCATCTCATATTCCCTACATTCAACAACAAGTTTTCTTTGTGGCAAGCAAAAGTAATCAAAAGGGCTAAATTTAATGGGACAATAGTCCCCTATATCAAGCTCACGAGGTATAGGTTCCTCTTTTGGCCCTTTATAGTGTAGAACCAATTCATCATTATATGCATTCTTTTGGCAGAAGGTCATGAGCCTTCGCTCAAGGGAGAAGCCCAACACATTGTTTTGAATAGCAAAATCATCATTCAACTCAGAAATTCTATCAACCAAGACATCGGTATGATCCTTTTTTCTAAGGTTTTCTTTAAAAGCAACATGATCAGGAGATCGCAACCGCATTATGACTTCTTGATTAAATAAGATAGCCTCTATGGGAGGTCGACCAGCATCTACCCCATAATGAGCAAAGATTTCTTTGGCCTCTTTCATGATAAATCTAAATTCATGACCCAAAAAGATAGTAGCTGCATGCTTAACAGAAGAATGCTCAATATTGGAAAAGTCCAGAAAGATTATCTGAATACAGGGATGCATATGGATAAATTGCCTTTCAATTTCAACTACAAGCATAGATATAGCATCCACAAGGCTACTAGTTCTGTGAAGAATAGAGCCACCCATAGTGGGCAAAGCACCGGCACAAGTAAAGAAGTCTTGAAGAACTCCTTTTCCAATGATATTACCACTACCAACCCGAAACTTCTTAAAATGTAAAGTGGTAGTTTCATCCGGGGGGTCAACATAGACGTTGCCCTCAACATTACTACCCTTCTCGATAAAATCTTCCCCCATCTCAGACATGAGGGCAAGCGAACGATAAACACACGGCAAAAAGAAGGGCAAATAAAATGGCAAGGGTGAAGTGGGGGAGAAGAAAATGAGAGGCAAAAATGTAATGCGAAGGATAAGGGTTTGTGATAGGTACTTGGTATATGACTTTTGCGTAAGCCTCCTCGGCAACGGCGCCAGAAATTCTTCTTGCTACTTCTCGAGCTTGCATTGTATTCCCTCGAAGAGGAAAGGGTGATGCAGAAGAGTAGCGCAAGTATTTCCCTCAGTTTCTGATAACCAAGGTATCAATCCAGTAGGAGACCACGCGCGAGTCCCTCGCACCTGCACAAACAAATAAGAACTTCGCAGCCAACGCGATGAGGGGTTGTCAATACCTTTACGATCACTTACGAAAGATAGAGATGATAGTTTGAGATTTTTGGTATTTTTGGATATAAGAACAGAAAGTAAAAAGGAAAAGTAAAGTAGATTGTAGATTGATATGTTGAGAATAGACCCGGGGCCATAGGTTTCTCTAGTGGCATCTGCCATGATAGCATAACTCTACGGTGGGTGAACGAATTACTATCGAGCAATTGATAGAAAAGTGAATAATTACGAGACTATCTAGGCATGATCATTATATATAGGGATCACGTCCGAGACAAGTAGACCAAAACGATTCTGCATCTACTACTATTACTCCACACATCGACCGCTATCCAGCATGCATCTAGAGTATTAAGTTCATTAGAACAGAGTAACGCCTTAAGCAAGATGACATGATGTAGAGGGATAAACTCAAATAACATGATATAAACCCCATCTTTTTATCCTTGATGGCAACAACACAATACGTGCCTTGCTGCCCCTAATGTCACTGGGAAAGGATACCGCAAGATTGAACCCAAAGCCAAGCACTTCTCCCATTGCAAGAATTATATTCTAGTAGGCCAAACCAAACCAATAATTCGAAAAGATTTGCAAGGATATTATATTCATACATAAAAGAGTTCAGAAAAGAACCAAATATTTCTCATAGATAATCTTGATCATAAACCCACAATTCATCGGATCTCGACAAACACACCGCAAAAAGAGATTACAACGAATAGATCTCCTCGAAGACCGAGGAGAACTTGGTATTGAGATCGAAAGAGAGAGAAGAAGCCATCTAGATACTAGATATGGACCCGAAGGTCTGTGGTAAACTACTCACAACTCACGGTGAGGCGATGATGATGATGTAGAAGCACTCCGTGGTAGATCCCCCCTCCGGCGGAGCTCCGGAATAGGCCCCAAGATGGGATCTCACGGGAAAAGAAGGTTGCGGCGGTGGAACTAGGGTTTTCTCTGTTGTTCTGATGGTTTTGGGGTACGTAGGTATATATAGGAGGAAGGAGGGCACCGGGGGCCAGATGTGGGGCCCACGAGGCAGGGGGCACGCCCTGTAGGGGGGGCGCCCCACACCCTTGTGGACGCCACGTAAGCCCTAGTCCATGGTTCTCAAGTCTCCCATGTGTATTTTGCTCCAAAAATATCTCTCTCAAAGTTTCATTCTGTTTGGACTCCGTTTGATATTCCTTTTCTGTAAAACCCTGAAATAAGCAAAAAAAAACAACAATCTCGACTGGGCCTTTGGGTTAATAGGTTAGTCCCAAAAATAATATAAAAGTGTATAACAAAGCCCATTAAACATCCAAAACATCATAAATAATAGCATGGAACAATAAAAAAATATAGATACATTGGAGACGGATCAGGCAGCGACGAGGAGCACCTGCATACAGTCCGTAGTTCGACTAGACCCTATTCAGACTTTAAATTTATCTTCTTTCAGTTCATTAATACGAACCAGACTTACTTTGGCCACACTGGATTGACTTCTTCGTTTCCAGGTTTCATTTGTTTTTTCTACAAATGGCCATCATACTCATTCCTTCAAGGACACATTACAGAGGAGAAAACGGTGCAGACGTGCAACAGGGACCCGCACTAAGGTTTCTTTTTTGGATTAAGACCCTGTGTAAACCTTTATTCTCTTTCTTGTTATATACCTTTTTGGCATGTAAGATGTCCAAAAAAGGTCATCGGCATTATCTGTAAAGTTTGCGGCTCGCCGTACTATAGAGGGATATTAATAGAACAATTTTATTCATACCATATCTGGAGTTTTATTCGCTCACCATGAATGTTCTTTTCTCGCATCAGATTGCCATATGTTCCTTGTCCATAAAGTCTTATTACTAGGGGCTGCATTCAGCCCTGGTATATGTTGAAAAGACCGAACACCTATAGGGAGTGTTCGGCGTCCTGGATGTTGGCATTATATGCATCAGTTCCGAATCATGTCTTCGGTCTATAGTTGTGTTGCCCGGCTCTTGTGCCCCTACGTTCCCGATTGTTTGTCTAGGGTGTAAGGGGAGAACTACTGCAATAGTACTTCTGGCTAGTCCGGTCAAGTACCTCAGTAGAGAAATCCGAAAACTGACTGTCATGATAAGCGAGAACCTGGTCTGCAATCCGGTGACTTAGTTTTATACTACGATCGATAGAGATCTACACCGTGTTATACGAAGGGTTGGTTTTTTCGCCCAGCCAAGTGCAATTGGATATTTCATCCGCACCAGGGGCTAGTACCTAGCCCCACTTGTCAAACTCCTATGACTAAGTGAAAGAAATAACGCCGCATAGTCTGATTGCCTGGTTCGCTCCGCATACACCTCCTATACGGACCAAGACATTGGATAAAGAGTGTATTTGCATATGACCGAATACCCCAGTACTATGTACCTGGGGGCTGAAGCCGACGACTGCAAACTTTCAGATTTAAGATAAATAGTCACACAGGAGGAAAAAAGACGCTGATATGATAAATGGCGCAAAAGTTATAAACACTGGATTCATAAGCATAGTATTTACATCCGGATACAATCAATCGAATGCAACATATTTCGAACACTGGCCTTCTACAAGGCGGGCGCCCTCGATGGTGTCCTCGAAGTACTTCTCCAGCTTGCGGTGCTCCTTTCCTGCGGGCGGGCCTGCATTTGCTATATGCACCGCGTTCATCTTCGCCAAGTGCACTTTGACGCGAGCGAAGGCCATCCGAGCACCTTCTATGCAAGCCGACCGCGTTAGTGCGTCGACCCGCGGATTCGCCTCGATGAGCCGCTTCACCAATCCGAAGTAACTACTCGGGATTGGCTCAGCGGGCCATACACGGACTATGAAGTCCTTCATGGCCGAACTCGCTATGTTGTGCAGCTCGACCAGCTGCTTCATCTGGTCGCTGAGGGGCATCTGATGTTTTGGCGCCTCGAACTGCGACCAAAACAGCTTCTCCGTGTTGTTCTCCTCCAGGGCACGGAAATACAGGGCGGCGTCGGCGGTGCTCCTTGGAAGATCAGCAAACACGCCTGGACAACTCCACAATCGTGTCAGCCCAATATACTTCCGCCCTCCAAAGATGCTCTGTAAGAGAAATATCTTACCAGATGCTATCTGTCGTGACTTCTCGATTTCTTGACGAGCGCTGCGCGCCTCGCCTCGCGCGTCCTCGGCAGACATTACTGCCACAGACAGCTCGATCACCTGTTCCGAAGCCTTCCTCTCCAATGCCTCACACTTACGGATGGCATCTTGGAGCTCTACTTCAAGTTCGGATACCCAAGACTTGGGCTTCTCGCACTCCGCCTTTTCGGCCTCCAATTCGACAGCCGCTTTATTAGCGGCTACCTTGTTCGCCTCATCCTCCTTCTTGGCCTTGGAAACCTTGCCCTTGCGGGCCTCGAGCTCAGCGGCGCCAACTGTGTAATACAAAATTCAATGTTAGAGTTTGTACTCATACCCAATCAATGAAGTCTTATTTACATTTAAATAAAAATCCGCATACTTTGCGTTTCATCAAAACGCCGGTTGATGCGGTCGAGGTCCGCATTGGCCACCTCGAGCTTCCGATTTAGTTCGGCGACCTCTGCGTCTCGCGCAGTCTCTGTAACTAAAAAAGCCTGGACGACAGTTCAGCTCTGTAAATATGTTACTCTATGGATAGTTCGTCCAATTCTTTTCAGAATGGCACAAAGCATCAGGGGCTACTGGTTATATATGTGCACTTAAAACAAACAAAATTTATTAAAAGCATTACATGGCTTACCTCAAAGCCTGTTAGAAGGCTGTTGAAGGCTTCATTCAGTCCGCCCTAGACGGACTGAATCTTCTTCATCACCGCACCCATCACGGTGTGGTGTTCTTCAATGACGAGAGCACTTTGCAAGCATTTGGGGCCCGCGGCGCTTCGCCCTTGCCCCTTTGGCTTCACCTCGAAGCTAAGTCCGTGCACGCCTTGGGCCCGGGGGCTACCGTCGATGTCCTGGGAACGGGGGTACCCAGACTTGCCTGCCTGCGGCCCAAGACGTGGCTCCATCAGCGGCCTGGTATGGCCCAACTTCAGCAACCACAACTAAAGACCCTCACGAGGGGCCAAGCCTCGCGAGGCGGGCGACAGCAAGACCAACCTGGGGGCAGTCTCTCTAGGCTAGCTCTCAAGGAGCGAAGATAACTATGCAAGGTGCACCTCGCGAGGTTCACGTGATGTGAGCCATGACGACCAAGGCTAGGCGGGCGCCAGCGTGCGCAGTGTACCAGTTTCCTCTTTGGTGCTAAGAGGGCAAGCGCAGGCGCGGAGTCCCGAGGGATTAGGCAAAGGTCTCCATATCGGTGCAACAAGACCAAGGACCGTCAGGGTTGCAGAACGGAGGTCATCGTGGAGCCCAGCTCGGCATCACCACTAGAGCCTTTGGCAGGTGAAGATCACTTTTGTCAGTATAACTTCTACTAGCTATTCCCTTGCAAATTTGGCCAATATGGGATCCCTTCCCGCTGATATTTGGGAAGAGGACCAAGGCCACTATAAATAGGACCTAGCCACCACCATAGGAGTCATCTGATAGAGAGCTCTCCTAGTAGAAGAGAGGGAGGATCATCAGATCCGACCTACCACAAGCTCATTTGAGCCCAAGAACATCTCTCCTCCGGAGGCTGTTCGTCCCTTGTACTAGTTCATCCTCAGCCAAACAAGGCAATCCATCAGACACACTGGAGTAGGGTATTACACCACAGGGTGGCCCGAACCAGTATAATCCTCTGTGTCCCTTGTTCTGCGAGTTCGTCGAGCTAGGCTGTGGAATCATAGGGCGAGTGCGCTGGGGAGATAGTGTTCTTCTTGCACACCCCAGAGTTCGAACCTCTCAACGGTTTGCCGAACCCGAAATTCGACACACTCAAACTCGAATAAATCCTTAGCCCAGGCAAAAGAAGTTTAAAAGAGATGAAATTTGATAGAGAGGTAAAGGACATGGTGCAATATTTATTGGCAAACATTGGACATTAACGAAGAAGGAAAAATGGCACTTGCATCAAGGAAGGAATAAAATGGAATGGGGAGGTGATGATGCATGGGTCAAATGCATAGGCAAGCAACATTACAAACATAGTGCAAGCACAACGAGATGAATACCACAGTGCACACGACGAGCATGAAGACTGCAAAATGACAAGAGGCACACTACATCATAATAATGATGAGCATGGCAATGCAATAAATAAAACAACAAATCAACATGAGATGTAGCCATAAAAGATGGAACCCACTCGGAAATATATCAAGATCAAACTTCGATATGTTACAAGATGGGAATGATTACATTTGGGTAGTTACACCCACATCACATGGTCATAAGATTTATGCATGTAAAGCTTTACTGCACACCACCCATCATCGCCATTTTTTATTTTTTATTGCACACATACTTCCATATGAAAATAAGATATTATCAATAGATAAATGCTCCAGAACAAAAGCACACTGGATGGTATTAATAATCTCTAGGAGAAGGACCTGGAGTCTAGCTGTAATCATCTTGGAGATAACCTTATATACCACATTGCATAAAATTATATATCTAAACTAGGCTACCTTTTTAGGGGAGTTTACTTTGAGGATCACCCTTGATTTCACTGTCTACAACACCTCCTCAATTAGATCATCACCCAACATATGCTAACATCTTTTATAGAACACTAAGTGCAATCCGTTCGGTATCGACACTTTGAGGTCATCGATAGCGAACAATGCCTTTCTTACTTCATCTATAGAATATGGGCCAAGAAGGCTTGATTCTTCTCATTTCATAACCGCCAATGAACTTTAAATAACATTATCATATAGAGCCTGATCTTGCAACATAAATAATTTGGTAAAACATCCTGCAATAAGACCATTAAGTTCTTTCGTACCTTCTTTAGACACATGCATCGTCCGACAACTTCTTAATATGATTTTGCTTTTTTCATGTAGACATAACATTATGGAAGAATGTTGCATTCCCTTTGCCATGTACCTGTAACGCCCAAGATGCGACTATATCTCCTACATGCCGAGGCATGACTTAGCGTCACAATCGCATTTTGGTATGATCGCAAGATGGTCATCTTCACACATTCCCATGTACAAGAACAAAGGGGAGAAATAAATAGTTGGCTTACAATCGCCACTTCACATAATGAATAAATAAGTCATTCATTCATTCATGTACAATCATAGTCCGTCTACAGAAAAATCCAAACGAAAAGAAGATAACCACCCACTATGCCCGATCGGCCCTAGTAGGAACCACTACTGATCATCGGGATACATCACGTACATACGCCCATATTCCTCATCGAACTCCCACTTGAGTTCTTGGCCGTCACCTGAATTGTACTTGGTTGAACCTGCACCTGTGTTTGTTGTAATCTGTGAGTCACAAGGACTCAACAATCCCATTCTTGGGTATCAAATCTATCAGGCTTTTAGGTGTGGAGGGGTAATAAAGTGGCTGCAGCAAGCACTAAGCATACTAGCTTATGAAGTCAGAGCGAGATGAGAATATGTGCCAACGGTCGCCAAAATGTGATCAATAAGTGATCCTAGCTACTCACGTTCATACAAAACCCCACTGTGTTCACTTTCTGAACCCTTTCGAAAAGAGACCATCATGGTTACTCACACATGTAGTGTATTATGTTTGAGGTATTGTGTTGTCTACAACCGGATATTAACAAATTCCAATCCACCACATAACCACGGGCACGGCTTTCGAAAGTTCATAACCCTACAGGGGTGTCCCAACTTAGCCCATCACAAGCTCTCATGATCCGCGGAGTTGCAACTCCATGTTGGGAAGACCCGAGTGTTCTCGGAATCCCGTGCTGAAGATATTTCGACAAAGGTAAAACTAATCCAGAAAGACCTCCTGGTGTGCCGACACCCTGATAGTAGCCGCGCGTATCTTGTCTCAGGCCACGACCGGATAGGTCAGCCTACAGGTATACCAGCCCTCGGGTTTCCCCAAGGTGGCCCCGTGGTCTGCCCAGTTTGGACCAACACTCATGAGGAGCACTGGCTCGGGTTGTTGTTTAAGAACTCGGGTTAATTACTCCCTATGCAAGTTTTTAGTTGTTAGGCAAATGTAGTACCAAAGTTGGGCCTTGCTGGAAAATCTTTAAGCAGTGCGAATTATAGAGGGGGGGCCCATAGACCCCAACCATGTTAGGAACGCAAAATCAAGGAATATAACACCGGTTTATCGGTTCCTAAGGTGGCATGAGCGGAACAAAACACCGACGAACAGGCCAAGCCTTCTACCAATTACCAAGTATATAAGGTGCATTATTAAATAAGATATATATTGTGTTATCCCAATAAACGACTCCAACATGGAGCAATCTTCCAACTTCACCTGCAACTAACAACGCTATAAGAGGGGCTGAGGAAAAGTGTACTTAGCCAATCAACAGTTTGCTAGGAAGGCGTTTAGAGTGTTTCATGGCAACATAGGAGGCTGACAAGACAAGAATGGGCATCGATGCATAACTATAGAGCGAGACAACTAGCAAAGCAAAGATAGAGGTGATATCGGGGAACTGTCATCTTGCCTGTTGTGTCCTCGGTAGGATCGTAAACTTGCTCTTCGTAATCGTATACAACTGGAGCCTCGAACTCGGACTTGAACTCGTCTCCCGGGGCTACCCAAAGTAAACAAGCATCCATATAAACACACATGACAAGAAAAGGTAACACATGCTACATGCATGATGCATATGAATGCAAGAACGAAGCTATGATGCTACTGGTAGGGAAGGATATGGTGTCGGGAAGGCACGGTGTGTGAAATTTGGATGTGGGCACGCTCTTAGCAAACCAAGTATGCCACTGGATAGATTGGACGATTATGGTTGAAAACGATATAAAGATCACCAGAAACGGATGCACGGTTTGCAAATGGCACCCAGAACAAGATGCAATGCAAAACTGGTAAAAACAACAACATGGCAATTTGGAGCAAAGTTTAGATATGCTACAACACTCTAACATAAGAATTAAAAGCATGGCAGTGAAATAGACATGTTATACTACAAGTATGAACATCTAGCAACATCCAAAACTCACTAGAGCATGATTAAAACGGCATGGCAAGATAGCAAAAGTTAACAGTTTTCTGACTTAGTGAAATTTACAGGGCATGGCAGAAAACAGAATTATGAAGCAAGTTTATAGCCCTCAAACCAAAATCTACAACAACCAATCATGGCATGGAAAGGCATGGCATCACATAGCAATATGCATACAACAATAATCCCCTACATAGAATGACTAGATGTTCATGGATCAAATGCTTGCAACAACTCAACATGGCATCATGATTAAAACTGTCCCACACTTAGTGAAAATTTACATGGCAGAAAAGCTAACATCATGAAGGCATGTTTACAAGCATGTTTCACTCTACTCATAGCATGTCATGGCATGTGGATTATATTGGCAGAAATTAGACATGATGTAGAGCATGTTCATGCACAAAACCACCCCAAAGCATAAATGAGTTTAAATGCAAAAAAATATGAAAATGCTATATGCAGCAAAAATGACATGTTTGCAAACTTTCTCAAATGCAAGAACTAATGCCACCAATGGATTCCTTGGATTTTTCTATCCCAAAAACATATATAATATGTTGGGGTCTTATAGGAAAATCATCTCAAACATGCTAAAATGCAAATCTGCCTAAAAAGGAATAAACAGACAATGGCATATTCCCTAAAAGGAAATGTCCAGATTCGGACCTGCCCGAAATGGAAAGATGCTATATACCCAAAGGGAATATTCCTTGTAATTTCAAAATAAAAGAAAACAAAAAAGGGAGAGGGGATGACAGGTGGGTCCTGCCCCCCTGAGTGACTGACGAGTGGGTCCTATGGTCCCACGTGGCAGAGAGAGAGGGAGTGCGTGTGTGACTGGTCAGTGGGTCCATCGGGGCCCACCTAGTATGGCTGCAGCGAAGCTCATGCGTAAAACAGAGGAGCGGCCGGCGGCAAGGGCAGAGTGGCGGCGACCTCGCCAGAGTTGCCTCCGGTGGCCTAAAGGAGCAGCAGAAGGGTGCTACGGCATTAGCAGGTGCTTCCGCACACGTGAGTGTGACCGGAATCACCGGACAACGACGGGGTCGACGCCGGCGACAAGAAGAGCGGCGGATCAACTGTGACAAGCACGAGCGCGAGGCTACAGCTACCTGAGCTACGATCTGAGGGCACCGGACGAACCGACGGAGCGAGTTGAGTGCGACGGAAACAAGTAGAAGGCCTATAGGGGTCGGAGCACTCGCCGGCGACGAGGTCCGACGGTGACGAGCTCGGACGCGCGCGACTAGCGTGACTAGAGCATGAAAACAAGGGGGAAAAAGGGCCGGGGATGTGCGTGAGCTCACCACAAGCACGGAGGTGCGCTTGGTTCCTCGAGAGGAGGACGGGGTCGATGGCGATGGCGATCGAACAACTACGTGGCCGGAGCCGAAGACGAGGAAGAAGAAGACGCGGACGAGGCCCTCGGCTCCATGTAGCCGACATAGTGGAAGTAGTCGACGTCGAGGAAGACGACATACATGGTTGGCGAGGCGGAGGTCGACTGAGTACACGCCGGCGACGTGCTTGTGCTCCCAGATGCGCTCGGGACAGGAAAAAAATTGACGAATCTGGTGGGCTAAACTGGCCTGGCGGTGGTGGGAGGAAGAGGAGGGAACCCTAGGGGGCTGGTGGACACCGCGAGGGGGTTTAAAGGGGTCAAGGGTGACGGGGACGCACGACGGCAACCGCGGCCGTGCCATGTGCGTGCAGGAGAGGGGGACCGAGGTGGAAGAAGGCGGGTGCTGCTTTCGCTCGGGGTCACTGATGTGTGGGCCTGACTTGGCCACGTGGAGGTGACGCAGAGGGGGGCGAGTGGGTGCGCGGGTGAGAATGGGGAAAAGGGACGCGCGACGGCTGGCTGGGCTGCGGGCGCGTGGAGGCTTGCTTGGCCGGCCTGGTGGCTGAGGCCCAGGTGGGTCTGCTGCTGCTCTGCTTCTTCTTTTCTTTTCTTTTCTTGAGACAGAAAATAAAACCAGAAAAGTGTAGAGAGCTAGGAGTGGAGTTAGGGAGAGGTAAAAATATTCCCAAGCTCCTGGATTTTACACTATTTTATAAAATTGTCCCGGGCATTTTTAGAGGAAATAAATTAATTCAAGTTTGAATTAAATTCAAACTTGAGCCATTTTAAAACCTAACCAAAACATCTACAAAATAACTTAAATTTGGCAGAGAGGTTATGGGCATGGTGCTAGAATTATGAGACAAATATGAACATCAAAAGAGGAGGAAAGTGGCACTTTGCAATAAAATAAGAAAAGAAAACGAGGGAAGGAGAGGTGGTGATGCTTAGGAGTGTTTGTGCCTTGATCATACCCATGGTTCAAGACACACCATATTGAGCTAGAAACACACATAAACATGGTGAGAATGAAAAAGCAAGATGACAATGTATGAGTGCAATATGATGTGACCATGATGCAATATGATGGTATGACAATGCAATAAAGATGACAATGCATGGATGAAAAAGGAAACCCCCAAGGAAAGGATAAGGACCGAATGGAATATTGCCATATATGGAAGTTTTACATCTGGGGTGTTACAGTTCCGTACAATTTGCATGGCCTCTTTGAAGCTAGGTAAGTCCTTCTCGATCCAATAAATTTTCAATCATAACATGTAATGTTAATTGAAGCTCGAGTCTCTACAATAAAGGGGTCTCACCTTCATTTCTCCAGCATTTTCCTCATATTTGATAACCTTTTCTTTACACATTTAGTACCTCATGACCCCACTAATGGAGATCACCGTGCACTAGTTTTGTGCTAATCGCAAGAGATGGTCCAACCACCGCTAGCTTAGAATGTCCCCAGGTTGATAACAATCTCATTGACAGTAGCCTTATTAATCATGCTTCAAATATTTTTAATCCCCTTGATTGGTATGAATTACTTGCTTTGAAGTAGTACATATCAAGCAGAATTGACATGTGATCTGAATGAACACGGTGTTCATGATAGGGGCTACACCCGGGAAATTCCCCACCCATGACACATTACTCCTATTAGATGACTGTCGGTGCAACAAACCCTGGGTCCGTTGCCCCAGACTATGCACAGGCCCAGGAGCAAGTTTGCAACACGAGCATCAAATCAAGACTCGAAGGGGTCAGCTCTTTGAGGAGTTAGAGAGCTGGCCAAGGACATCAAGACAACCAAGACCAGCCTACGAGGCAAAATATCACCAGAGGAAGAGCCCTCCTTGCCGGGCATGCGAGCCTGGTGGGGTGGTATCGCCCCAGAAGCAAGCCTCCAACATCGCCCCGGCAGGCCTTCCGGGGGCTCACGAAGGCAAACCACCACCTCAAGATGACGCCCGTCATCAATCAGTGCAGTGTCAAGCTCCTAAGTGGCTTAGTGACAGCCTCCTACCACATGGCGGCCACTTCCTACAAAAAGAGCATGCAAATGCCTGGGACGTGTCAAGCAAACGGGCGCGAAGCTGGCAAAACAGCCTGGCAATGCCTGCCGGGCGAGGTGTTAGGTGATACTGAGCGACACATTTAATGCGCTCTATCAGCCTGTAGAGTTAGGTATGATAGCACTGTTTTCTATATAATCAACCTAGAAAGATTGATTTGCCACTGTGGTGACCCCTTAATCTATAAAAGGAGGCCCATGGCAGCTGTAGAAAGGATTCGTCCATTCGAACCCACACACACTCATACGCACGTGACCGCTCTCGCCCTGAGGCAACCTTGCTGGGCAAGAGCGCCATGCTCTTTTCCACCATTCCACCATCAATCCACCAAAGTAGGAGTAGGGTTTTACACCTTGCGGTGGCCCGAACTTGGGTAAAAACTGTCCGTGTGATCTCTGTCGTGCTGCGCCATGCTCTCCACTCTTTGTGCAACATGCCCATCCCCGTGCCGAACCAAAGAGGGACTCCTATCCCATAGGTGGCCATGGTTTTCCCGTGACATCTTTGGCACGCCAGGTAGAGGGATCACTTGCGCGAACCCGAGAGCTTGAGCAGCGCGTCATCCTAATCACCAACTTCACCGTCATCGGCTCCATCAACCATGGCGCCCATGAAGAAGTCTGGTGCCGCCGCTCACCTGTCCACTTCGAGGGCCTCACTGCCCGCGGTCGCCGATGCCGCTGGGAATGCGGGAACACATGGGAATGCGGACGCTGCAAGGGACGTTGTCGGCACAGGAGGCATCGTTAGCACACCCCCCGCGGCCGAAGTAGGAGCGGGAGGCGCGAGAGTAGAGCAACATCAACAATGTCCCAGCGATCATGTTCCACGAGGTACGAGAAAAGAGATTATTCTGTCCATACCTCCTCGCCCACCCGAAGAGTGCAGTCTTGGCGGTGTCGCTCGTTCTGGGGCGAACCGCAACTCTCCGTCCGTTCCCATCGCGGGCGAGACCGCAGAGTATGCGCCACCCCCAGAATGAGCTAACCTAACCACTGTGCCCGATGGAGCCACTGGCTGTCAAGCGCCTCCACCTCGTCCCCACGTCGTCCAAGCAGCTGGCTCCCAGCGACGAGGGCATGACATGGTCGGCACCAGCACCTTCAGGATCCGGGCAACGTTGCGATCTACATCATCATCACCTATGCCAAGTACCGCCTCAGAGGCTATGGCACAGGCCCAACTGCTTCTGAGATTTCCGCCGATGATTGATTAGATGGATGAGTGGCGAGCCACCATCTAATGTCTGATTGGTTTCGCCGTGGCGGGAGGATCATATTGAACTAGCCCGTCACAGCCTCCACAGGCGATGGCGACAGCCCACGCTGCTGGCCGTACTGAGGGGGGCACCCTCATGGTGCAGTCCCCGCCACAATGGCCGGTGTGTGAGCCACATCATCAGGAGCCAGACAACGTCTCGATGGCCTTGTCAGACCCTCGAGCTCATCAAGGCCGACATAGAGCCCTAGAGGGCAGGCAGGGGAGCGCGCACGTGTCAGTATCGAGCAACGCAATAGTGACCACTACCAGCTAGACGGGCATAATGGCCCCAACGTCGACAAGCCTGCACTCGACGGGGGCGGGTACCTACCTTCCGAGGCAGGGTGCCCTGCCTTCACCCGTGAGATGCGGCAAGTCCATTGGCTATCTGCTCGCACGTTCAAGCCAGAGATTCCAGAGAAGTATGATGGAAGACTGAACCCGACAGAGTTCTTGAGCATCTACAAAATCGCTCTTCAAGCTGTCGGGGGAAGAGATGAGAAGGTATTCGCCAACTACTTCCCTTTGGCACTCAAGACAAATGTGAGGTCTTGGCTGATGCATCTGCCGGAGAAGTTCATCTCGATTTGGGCTGACCAGTGCCATGAGTTTGTGGGCGCCTTCATGGGCGGCCACCAAGAACCAGGGCGGCCCAATGATTTGAAGTTGCTCCCACAGAAAGAAGGAGAGACTCTGCAGAAGTACATGCAGATGTTCAGTTGAGTCCATAGAAATATTCCAGACATCCTCCCAGCTGCAGCGATAGCAGCGTTCCAGTCCAACACGCGCAATCGTCGGATATGTTTCAAGATGAACGTTCGGTTGCCCAGTACTGTGAAGGAGCTTTACACCTTGGTGGACAAGTGTGATCGGGTGGAAGAAGGGAGGAAACTCCCTGGAGAAGAAAATGGCGCCGATATCAACTCAGAGGATGACAATGATGCCTCCAATCAGAAGAAGAAGATCAAGAAGCGCAGTAAGAAGCACAAGGATATGGTAGTGATGACAGTCGAGGGGTCGAGCACGCCTACTACCGGCAAGAAGGCTAAGACTGAAGCCTCCGGCAAGGAGGTTGCAGCGTACAATGATAGCCTGGAAGCTGCCGCCGCCAAGAAGGCTGGGAAAAGAGATGCCCCGTACTACAAGATCCATCAGACCATGGGCCACGATCTCCAAGAGTGTCATCAAGTTGAACAGCTTGGCAAAAAGCAGAGGGCTGAATATGAGAAGCGAGATAAGGAAAAAGGTCAGAATGGCACCGGTGGAAAGGGCCAGAGTGGTGAAGCAAATCGCCCCGGCAAGGCTCATAGAACCCAAGGGAAACCCACTAGGGGCCGTGAGAAGTAGGATTGCAATGAAGAGAGTGATGGTGTAACATCCCGATTCTCGGAATGTTTAAGAAAAGTTTTTCGAAAATCAGGGCGAGAAAATTTCGTTTGTTTCACTTGTTAACAAAGCTTAAATTGGACATTTATAATTTGGAGGATTTAATTTGAACTAATGCCAATCTAAATTAAAATTTGATTTTACTTCTTCTCTTTTAGCCGAGCTTTATTTTCTTTTCATTCTTTATTTTAAAATGGGTCGCTTTGATTTTTGTTTTGGTGTTTCTCACATTCATTTGGCTTTGATTGACCGTTATTCATTTTCGGGTTTCCCTAAAAGGGACTCAACATATTTTTTTTTTCTATCAAACTCTGGACATAATTTCCAAGTCCCTATCCATCTCTCTTTCTCCATGAGTATCTTATTTTCTCTTGACCACCAAATGGCCAATTCCATATCTCGCTTTTATGTTCATTTTCTACATCTCTTTCTAATGGGTGCATCCCAACTCATCTCTTCTTTATATTTATTCCTCCAACAGAATGGACCTAGTCCATATATCTCTTTTGTTTTATTTTGTTTTCTCTTTCTTTCCTAGGCCGCAGCCCAACCCGTCCCTATCTTTTTCCTTCTTCTCTCCTTCTTAATGGGCCTGCCTGAACTGGCCCATCTCTCCCAAACGAGCGAACCCTTCCTCTCCTTCTGTGCCTCACGTACATGTACACGTACAAGAAGAGGAAACCTCAACAGCCATCTACAATTAGACAGAGGAAACGGCTGCATGCTCCTTCAGTTTCCCTCCTTGACTCCTCCTTGGGCCTATTTCCCTCCACTTCCTCTCCCCGCGCCATGCCTCAAGCGCTTCATCTCTTTCTCCATCCATGCACACCTACAGGCACACAAACGCAAGGAAAAGGAAACCTACAGGAGAAACAACCCCTCCTCTAAATTGTTTAGTTCTCCACCGTTTCCAAATTTGTGAGTATCTAGATGTGCGCCTCCGCCTCCTCTTTCAATCCCCTAGCAACACATGCCCTCTCTATTCCAAATTCTGTGAATAACTCTCCTCGAACTACAGCAGGTCCATGGACGCGAGTGCTCTTTCCCGTCGACTCAGAGGACCTCCATCCATTCCCTTGCACCAGGAACTTCTCCTCCTCACCATTGATCCATTCAGAGAAGAAAGACCATGATCCGCCGACCACGCGCGAAGAATTTCACATGTGCGTGTACACTGTTCGTCAAGTTCACCATACCGTTTCATCCTACTCGGTGAGGCTCTACCAAATTCCTTTTGCACGCGTACTCTCCATCACCTATTGTATCTCGTAGACATTCTGATTCAACTTATCTCTATCGTTGCTCGCGCCGATGCATGAACGGATCCCATCGACATGGCCGCGTACTTTTTAGTTCCTCGGATGATCTTGTGTTCAACATATGATTTGTTTCTCGTACCCATAGCAACCCCAGAGTGGAGTTAGATCGCTAGTTTTATCAATAGGATTTTAGTATACATTTTATTATAGTCGTTTGTCAGGACCCCGATCCTAAGTCACACCGATCTAGCTGTAACACATCATATCACTTTGCGGCCTCACGCACGGTAACCCCACGGGTGCCACCTTACCTGGCCCGGGACCGTTTGCGCATTTTGGCACACGTATATGACAGTGTCGCTAGCATCCATATGACAGAGAACCCGGGCCGACATGGCTAGTAATAAACCAAAAGTGGCACTAAATTACAGAGACAGGCATCCATGACCCAGCAACGAACGTGTCGGTCATCAACGTATGAACCCAAGTCGTAGCAAGCTACATGGACTTAAAGGAACAACGCGTGACATTTCCCCTAAGGGACAGACACAGCAACGAAGAAGGACACATGCCGGCCAGCCTACGTGTTCCGAGCAGTAGCAAGCTACCAAGGCTCATTGGAGACACTAGGAGGCATTTCCCTGTAAGATAGGCTACCAAAGGAAAACAACTAGGTGTCGGATCCCACACATACCAAGCATTTCAATCATACACGCAATATGCTCAATATGTGCAAATACAACATTGCATCACAACAGAACTCTATGACTCAAAGTACTTTATTTAAAAGGCTCCAAGAGCCATACATAACATATCCATACAGGTAGGGGTCACATGACCCAACACTCAAGTCATACAGTCATACAAGCACAAGCGGAAGCTACATGTCTGAGTACAGACAACTTAGAAAATAAAACAGGCTTGGTGTAGCCTGACTATCTACAAGGCCCTTCACAAGCTCCAGATCTCCGTCTGGGTGTCAAGCTACTCGTCGACGTCAACGTCTATGTAGAACCCATCAGCAGGGGTAGGGTTCTCCTCTGCAACAGTTATTAAGCAAACATGAGTACAAAGGTACTCAGCAAGTCTTACCACAGAACCTATCATACATGCAACATTATCAAAGGGGGTAGTGGAGTTTATAGCAGAATGCCAGCTTTGACCTTGGCTAACCTATACTACAACTCTCAACAAATTGCAAGATGTTAGTACGAACACGAGTCCTCTATTCACCACATCAATACACTACCGAGGATCCTCTTCCGTCATCCTACGGAAGGGCCATCCACGGCACTCACGCTTATCTTGAGGCTTTTAGTAGTATCCATCAACTTGTCTATGAACTGTAAGAGTAACCAAGTAGTTCGTACCGCGAACAACGGCTATTCGAATAGATTGATAACCCTGCAGGGGTGTACCTCTTCACACACGCTTTCACCACTTATCGCCGTTTACTCGGCGTGTACTCGGCAACCTTCAAGCGGAAGCCCATCGGGGGTGTCGGCCATGACCTGACTAACTACTCAAGTCTCTCGTCCAGGTTTATCGCCTATTTGGGTTCCATCCGTGGGGAGATCCGGACGGGTTGTCGCTCACGGCCCCAAACGATGTGTACAGGGTTCCCGAGTCACCAAACGGGCAACCGGTACACCGTGCCACGTACCTGTCGCATCACAACCCACCCCGAGGGTCAGCGTTGTGCACGACCTCCAGTAAGCTATAAACACCAGAAACTAGTTGCAACTCCTGGACAGAGATCAAGGGTAATTAATAAGCCGAGAGGGTCAATTAAGGATCCCAATGTGCGGTAGTAGCTGTAACTTGAACCACACATACAGATCTCGGGTCCTAAGGATGATTCCAATGAAACAACCCACCATGTACTCCTACATGGCCTTTCATCGATACCTTTACCAAGCGTATTCCACACTTCCTTCTTTTTATCGGTATGATCATTTCACTCTGATCCATCACCCAGATGAACCAGACCAGACACAACTCTAAGCATAGCAGGAAACATAAACAAATAGCATGGTGGATCACACATCACATGGCTCAATCAACTCCTACACATGCTAGTGGGTTTCAACTATTTACTGTGGCAATGACAGGTCATGCAAGGGATAGGGTTCAACTACCGCAGCAAGTAGCAGTTCACACGCTGTTGCCTTAATGCAGTAAAAGAGAGCAAGAGCGAGAAGATTGGGTTTGTATCGGAATGATCAATGATTGCTTGCCTGACAAAGTAGTTATCGGGTACTGCTCTTCAGCTGGGTAAGCAGCAGTATCCTCGGGAGCAGGACCTAACACAGGGAATACCAACGATACAATCATTAACAAACAAAGGCAACAATATGATGCATGATCATGACATGGCAAGATGCATGTGTGTTGGCTAATGCAACTAAAACCAGAAGGGTTTGAACCTATTTGAATCAAGGATTCAAATTGGAGTTCAAACTATTATTTAAATTAGTGCATTATCATGGTTTTGATGTATACAGCAAGTTAACTTGTTCAAACATGCATGAAACAAGTGCCATTGGAAAGATTGGATTTTTCTGATCATTTTTCATATATAAATCTTTTCCATCTGAGCTATGGTTGATTTTATATGATTTTTAGAAGTTTTGGGTATTTTCTGGAATTTCTTGAATTATTTTAAATCTAAAAAATCCCAGAAAAACCTTTACTGCGTCAGCATGACATCATGCTGACGTCAGCCAGTCAACAGGGCCAGTCCAAGTCAAACCTGACTGGTGGGTCCCTCGTGTCAGTGTCTCAGGAGCTAATTCCGGTCATAACCAGGGTTGACTGGGTTTGACTAACAAAGGGGGCCCACTGTCAGTGAGTGTGGTGATTAATCTAATTACTGTTAGCTCCTAAACAACAGGCCACGTCAGCCCGCCGGAGTTTGGCCGGCGGCGACCATTTCGCACGGCGGTGACTCGTCGGAATCCTTATTCCGGCAGCCATTTGCCACGCGGATGGGCTCGGTGTGCTCCTGGTGATACACCGCATCCTACGGTGCCACTGGTTGGTCGAGAGGTCGCCGGAGTCGACGGCGACAAGCTCGTCCGCGGCGGTGCTCGCACGGAGTTGGTCGGAATGGAGTTGTAGTGCACGGTAGGAGGAGCTAAGGTTCGCTTTAGCTTGCTGGTGACCTACTGAAGCTAATGGCGTGCTCAGCCACGAAGTACGGTGCCTATAGCCACGGCGGTGAGTTGGCCGGCGGCGGTGATCGTCGGTCAGCAAAGGGGGCGGCGCCTACAAGGCATAAACGGGCCCGTGGAGAGGGGGGTTCGAAGCGTGAGCTCACAGCGGTCGCAGAGGGCGTCGAAGTGAGCTCGGGGACGGTCGGACGACGGCGTACGGGCGGCGGCGATCTCCGGTGCCGAAGGTTGAAGACGACGGCGGGAAGGGCGTTGCGGGGCTTCTTGCGTCGTGTGCGTCGGTGGGGAGCTTCGGGGTGATGCGGCGGAGCTAGTGGTGCGTCGGGGAGGCGAGGGAGTGGCGTAGGGCGCGGTGTCAGCGGTCGTCGGCGACGAGCTCGCTCGGGGGAGCTCGGCGGAGGGGAGAGAGGAGGGGGAGAGACACGGGGGAGAGGGGAAACGGTCGAGGGGGCTTCGTGGCGTCGTCCTAGTCCATCCAGAGGGTCGAGGGCCAGCCAGGCAGGCAGGAGGTGGCCGGCGCATCGGCGGCGCTCGCCACCGAGCTGCTTCGTGCGTTGGCGCAGCGAAGAAGACGGGGATGCCCCTGGTGGGCCGGGCCGGCTGGGCCAGCAGGTAAGTGGGCTCAGGTAAGTGTTCTTCCTATTTTTTTCTTATTGTTTTATTTCTTTTGTAACTTTGTTCAATTAATAAAAATGCCTAAACATTTTTATAACTCATGAAACTTGTCATGCCCACTGTATATAATATGAACAGTAGGAAACATTATGGTTCATGATTATTTGAGCATTTAAAATATTTTTAAGTATTTAAATGCCCAAATTCAAATACCATATGATTTAATCCAAAGCCCTTGAGTGTCCTAGAAAATTGTGCACCATTTTTGGCAGAAGTTTAAGACCAAGGCAGAAATGATGAACATTTTTTAAGGGCATTTTGGGTACATTGGAAAATATTTTATCAAACCCTAGTTGTTAGGAGAGGGGTGCTGGGGTTTCTGTTAATCCCATTTCAAGTTTCTTTGAAAAAGACATGATGCACACTCTAGCTAGGTACTAAAGCAAGTGCTAACTAGGGATGTGACAACTCACCCCCACTTAAAAGAATCGCGTCCCGAGATTCGGGTTCCTCCGGAAAGAGGGTGGGGTACTCAAGTCGAAGACGATCCTCCCTTTCCCAAGTAGCTTCACTCTCGGAATGATGTGACCATTGAACCTTGAGAAAGTTGATATTATGGCGTCGAGTGGTGCGCTCAGTTTGATCAAGAATACGAACGGGGTATTCTCGATATGTGAGATTGTCTTGGAGATCAAGCGTTTCGTGGTCCACTCCGCGGATAGGATCCGAGAAGCAACGCCTGAGTTGAGAAATGTGGAAAACATCATGAACTCTGGAGAGGTGCGGAGGTAGTTCCAATTGGTAGGCAACTTCTCCTCATTTGGCAAGAATGCGAAAAGGACCGATGAAACGAGGGGCCAATTTGCCTTTGATACCGAAGCGATGGGTTCCCTTAAGAGGAGTAACCCGAAGGTAAGCCTTATCGCCGACTTCAAAAGTCACAGCCTTATGATGACTATCATATTGGCTCTTCTGGCGAGACTGGGCTGTTTTCAATCTCTCACGAACGATGCGAACTTGTTCCTCGGCTTCCTGGATCATATCCGGGCCAAAGAATTGTCTTTCGCCGGTTTCTGACCAGTTAAGAGGTGTTCGACACCTTCGTCCATATAGAACTTCGAAGGGAGCTTTACCCAGGCTGGCTTGATAACTATTGTTATAAGCGAATTCGGCAAATGGAAGACATTTTTCCCATTCCATACCGAAAGAAATGACAGAGGCTCGAAGCATGTCTTCCAGAATTTGATTGACTCGTTCCACTTGACCACTTGACTGGGGATGGAAGGCGGTACTGAAGGAGAGATGAGTTCCCATAGCATTCTGGAAACTTTCCCAAAATCGTGAAGTAAAAAGACTTCCACGGTCTGAGTTAATCTCCAACGGCACACCATGAAGTGATACTATTCGAGAGACATATAAGTCTGCTAGCTGGCTAGCGGTAATACTCTCTCGAACAGGCAGGAAATGAGCTACTTTAGAGAGGCAGTCGATAACGACGAAGATAGCATTATTCCCTTTCCTGGACCTAGGAAACCCGGTAATGAAGTCCATACCGACTTTGTCCCATTTCCATTCAGGAATAGCTAAAGGTTGAAGGGTGCCAGCAGGCCGTTGATGCTCTGCTTTGACTCGATGGCAAACGTCGCAGTTAGCAATAAATTGAGCGATTTCTCTCTTCATCCTAGTCCACCAGAATCTCTGTCGTAGATCCTGATACATTTTAGTACTACCGGGATGTTTCGTGAGAGGAGATTCATGAGCCTCCTTAAGAATCATTTGTCGTAGTTGTGGTTTCTTGGGTACCACCAAGCGGTTCTCGAAGTACACTACACCTCGATCATCCATAGAGAAACTTCTAGCAACTCCGCTAGCAATGTTCTCCTTGATCCGAGATATGCCTTTATCATACCGCTGGGCAACTATGATTTGATCCATAAGGGTAGGTTTCGCCACCAAGGTGGAAAGGAATCCTCGAGGAACAATGTGAAGGTTAAGCTTACGAAATTCCTCGTGGAGAAGTGGTTGACTTTGTTGTAACATTAAATTGTTACAATATGACTTACGACTTAGTGCATCAGCCATAACATTGGTCTTTCCAGGAGTGTAAGTGATTCCTAAATCGTAGTCGGTGAGCAACTCAACCCAACGTCTTTGCCTGAGATTCAAATCCGGTTGGGTGAAGATATACTTCAAACTTTGATGATCAGTGAAGATTTCACAGCGATTACCAAGGAGGTAATGTCGCCATGTTTTGAGTGCATGGACTACAGCTGCAAGCTCTAAATCATGAGTAGGATAGTTATCCTCGTGTGGACGCAACTGTCGAGATGCGTATGCAATCACTTGACGATCTTGCATGAGAATGCAACCTAGTCCTTGTCGCGAGGCGTCGCACTAGATTATAAAATCCTTGGAAAAGTCTGGTGGTACCAGTACAGGTGCTGATGTCAGGCGTCTGTTTAGTCCCTAAAAACTAGACTCGCACTGTGGGGTCCACTCAAACTTTTTATCTTTCTTGAGGACTTCGGTTAGAGGTTTAGCAACCTTGGAGAAGTTCTCGACAAAACGTCGGCAATAGCTCGCTAAGCCAAGAAAACTCCTAACTTGCTTGACCGATTCAGGGGGAGTCCAATCAAGTACGGCTTGAACTCGCTCGGGATTGACAGCAATACCCTGGCCAGAGATCACATGACCTAGATAGGTTACTTCTGGCAACCAAAATTCACACTTAGAGAATTTGGCATAAAGGCGGTGCTCTCGAAGTTTCGTCAATACCAACCTTAAATGCTCGACATGATCTTCCTTGTTCTTGGAGAAAATGACTATATCATCGAGGTATACCACGACGAATTTATCCAAATACTCCATGAATATAGAATTCATTAACCGAGAAAAGGTAGCTGGGGCATTGGTTAATCCGAAGGACATAACGGTGTACTCATATTGGCCATAACGAGTAACGAAAGCCGTTTTAGGAATGTCCCCGTTCTTGATTTTGATTTGATGGTAGCCCAATCTCAAATCCATCTTAGAGAAGACTGAGGATCCAGCGAGCTGATCATACAGGTCATTGATCCTGGGAAGCGGATACTTGTTCTTTATGGTGACCAGATTGACAGGTCGGTAATCTACAACCATCCGCTCCGTTCCATCCTTCTTCTTGACGAAGAGGACGGGGCAAGCCCAAGGGGAAGAACTAGGACGGATGAAACCTTTTTGCAAGGACTCATCGAGTTGTTTCTTTAGCTCAGCTAATTCTAGTGGTGCCATCTTATAAGGTCTCCTAGAGATTGGGACAGTTCCTGGAATAAGATCTATCACGAACTCGACATCTCTGTCAGGTGGAACTCCTGGCAGTTCTTCTGGAAAAACATCCGGGAAGTCACGGACTACCGGGATATCTTCGAGTTCTGGTAGAGGGCTGGCATTAAGAGAGTAGAGCTGACGCTCAGCCATTCGGGTCAAGACATTGACTATCTTGCCGGATGGATGTGTAAGTTGAACGGTCCTAGTAAAGCAATCAATCTTGGCATAATGAGTTGTCATCCAATCCATACCCAAGATGATGTTTATGTCCGAGGACTTGAGAGCGATTAGAGATGCTAGGAAAACAAGTCTATCGACAAGGATTTCATTTCCATGGCTTACCCTAGAGGTTTGCCACTTTGAACCAGGTGTTTGAATAACCATGGAAGTAGGCATGTCACAAAAAGTCATGTTGTGCAATCGAGCATAGCTCTCAGATATGAACGAATGTGATGCTCCATTATCGAAAAGAACAGATGCCGGATGGCAATTTACGAGAAGCGTACCAAGGACGACGTTAGGATCCTCATAAGCTTCTTCGGCAGAAACATAGTGGACATGACCACGTGCAGTGGGGATTGGCTTGACATAGTTCACCTTGCCGGTTGGCTTGCCACGGCCAACGGGTTTTCCTGGCTGGTTTTGGGGACAATCACGCATGTAGTGTCCCGGTTCTCCACACTTGAAACATGTCACAGTGGTGGTGCGTGGAGCAAAGTTGGAAGGTGGACCTCCATAGGTCTTGGCAGGTGCAAACTGTTGAGTTGGGCGAGGCGCCTCATAGGATGGCCTCGGTGTATACTTGGGTGGCAGAGCAGTGTTAGGAACCCACACACGGCGCTTGTGAGAGCCAGCGCCGGATGAGGAACCAAGGTCTCGATTATGCTTGCGGGTGGCCTCAAAGTCGGTCTGGCCTGTTTCAGCACTGATAGCCTTGTTTACCAACTTCTGGAAGGAAGTGCACTCGTGCAGACGTAGATCTCGGCGGAGTTCAGGGCTGAGTCCCTTGCGGAACCTCGACTGCTTCTTGGCATCGGTGGATACTTCCTCAGGTGCGTAGCGTGCCAAGTTACCAAACTCACGACTATAGCCATCCACGGTTAAACGGCCCTGGGTGAAATTGCAGAATTCCTCCCGCTTGCGATCCATGAGACCTTCCAGAATGTGGTGTTCACGGAATGCCTCACTGAATTCAACCCAGGTAGTGACTTGGCCAGCAGGACGCATAGCTTCAAAGTTTTCCCACCAAAGACTGGTAGGGCCCTCAAGATGGTAGGCGGCGTAGATAACCTTGTCAGCTTCGGCCACACGGGCAGAGTGTAGCTTATGGGTGATACTACGTAGCCAGTCATCAGCATCCAGAGGTTCGGTGGAGTGATGGAACTTCGGTGGACACATCTTGATAAAATCGTGGATTGACACCACGTCATTCCTCTGACGGAACCCAGTGTTCTGCTCTATGCGTTCCAGCAGAAGGTTGGTCTCTCTCTTGTTCCGTTCTGCTTCGAGCATAACTTCCGCCAAAGAGGGTGGCTGGGGCAGATTTCCATCTCTAGCCCCACTAGCCTCACCCTGCTCCTGAGCAGCAGGAGTGTTGCGAGTGTTAACCATCCTAGGAAAACAAAACAACGGTTTAGACAAGGATGGCAAAAATTTGACATAGAAGTGCAGAATGTAATGGATGACACGGACTGCAAGGATGTTCATCCGTACGACATGGTAATATAGAAACTGCTATATATACACTAGTGGTCATACACACCATACAAAGTTTAGTACAAGCCAAGGCTAAAGTACAACTGCGGTGAAAGACGATACATCCCATCAGAGGCATTCCAAGCTCCTATACATTATTTAACTACACCTCCGGAACTCAGTACACACTAAGTCATATTCCACAAGACGCGCAGGACTGTGGAGATACAACTACTACAGTACTACTACAACCACGGTCTAGCTCAGACATTCGCGTAGTAATCCTCGTAAAGATTACCACCGTAGCCTGGAAGTGGTACAGACGGATCTTGGAACTCGCGAGCACTCGAAGGCTGTGGACCATAGGGGCATGGGTGTGGTCTCGGTCCAGATGCTGGTGGTAACCGACGCCCACGTGGAGGTGTAATACCCCCAACGTCACGCCAATCCATGCGATCAGGCAGACGAGTCCGCACAGGATACAAATCCCGCATGTCCAGATATCCGGCGTGCACAGCAGGTGCAAGCCGTGTCAAAGTAGTCCAGTGAGCGGCTCGGGTGTTATACAGCTCCATTCGGAGGGCACGGACCTCACGATCCCTATCCTCCAACATCTGAACAGTGGTCTGAAGCAGTGGCTCTTCATGAGCAGCATCAGTATACAGACCAGTGTAGTAGCCTTCCTCTCCGGGAAGTGAGGCTGGCATGTAACAGAACTCAGTGTTCAGCAATAGGGCATGCCTAGCACGAAGAATGGTCATCATCGAATAAGCGGCATCCTGCACTGCCATCTCGATGGTAATCCCGAGTCCATAAGACCAATGGATGGGATCATTAGCTCCGGGATATGAGGGATATATCCGGACTGTGCAGAAATACTGACTTTGATTGAAATCCCGGTACTGTTCCTCCACAGTGTATTCAGGATACCAGCGATAACCGGTCTCAGTCATCACACGAACTAGCATGGCCGTGTGACCAAGCACATTAATGCACCGAGTCAAACGAACCACTTGATGAGGGATGCGGCCAGACATCTGAAACACGAAATAATGCAAAGGCATTAGTGTTTCTGGAAGAAATCGGGCAGCATAACAACTGTAAATGCTCAAACAAAGATTTGAGACATCATACAAATGATAGCATAGCCACTCAACAATTCCATATCAAGGTTCCGGGTTCAACAATCATCATACTCTAAGGATAGAAACTGTACTGAGGCTTGAAACCAACAATCCTAAGAGTCTACGGATTAGTAACACGTGAACCTAGTAAGGATAAGAGGCCTAGTCCTAAATCCCCGTAGAAAGAATAGACTGACTCAGATCAGAAGGGCATAAGGTAAAGGAGTAAAAAGAGCCTTACGTTCCCTTCCACAATCAATTCCCCTACATATAACTAAGAATTTTTCTAGACTCAACATCGACCAGTTTGGCTTGAGAAACCTACAGGCAGTCCAGCTCTGATGCCAACGCTGTCAGGACCCCGATCCTAAGTCACACCGATCTAGCTGTAACACGTCATATCACTTTGCGGCCTCACGCACGGTAACCCCACGGGTGCCACCTTACCTGGCCCGGGACCGTTTGCGCATTTTGGCACACGTATATGACAGTGTCGCTAGCATCCATATGACAGAGAACCCGAGCCGACATGGCTAGTAATAAACCAAAAGTGGCACTAAATTACAGAGACATGCATCCATGACCCAGGAACGAACGTGTCGGTCATCAACGTATGAACCCAAGTCGTAGCAAGCTACATGGACTTAAAGGAACAACGCGTGACATTTCCCCTAAGGGACAGACACAGGAACGAAGAAGGACACATGCCGGCCAGCCTACGTGTTCCGAGCAGTAGCAAGGTACCAAGGCTCATTGGAGACACTAGGAGGCATTTCCCTGTAAGATAGGCTACCAAAGGAAAACAACTAGGTGTCGGATCCCACACATACCAAGCATTTCAATCATACACGCAATATGCTCAATATGTGCAAATACAACATTGCATCACAACAGAACTCTATGACTCAAAGTACTTTATTTAAAAGGCTCCAAGAGCCATACATAACATATCCATACAGGTAGGGGTCACATGACCCAACACTCAAGTCATACAGTCAGACAAGCACAAGCGGAAGCTACATGTCTGAGTACAGACAACTTAGAAAATAAAACAGACTTGGTGTAGCCTGGCTATCTACAAGGCCCTTCACAAGCTCCAGATCTTCGTCTGGGTGTCAAGCTACTCGTCGACGTCAACGTCTATGTAGAACCCATCAGCAGGGACAGGGTTCTCCTCTGCAACAGTTATTAAGCAAACATGAGTACAAAGGTACTCAGCAAGTCTTACCATAGAACCTATCATACATGCAACATTATCAAAGGGGGTAGTGGAGTTTATAGCAGAATGCCAACTTTGACCTTGGCTAACCTATACTACAACTCTCAACAGATTGCAAGATGTTAGTACGAACACGAGTCCTCTATTCACCACATCAATACACTATCGAGGATCCTCTTCCGTCATCCTACGGAAGGGCCATCCACGGCACTCACGCTTATCTTGAGGCTTTTAGTAGTATCCATCAACTTGTCTATGAACTGTAAGAGTAACCAAGTAGTTCGTACCGCGAACAACGGCTATTCGAATAGATTGATAACCCTGCAGGGGTGTACCTCTTCACACACGCTTTCACCACTTATCGCCATTTACTCGGCGTGTACTCGGCAACCTTCAAGCAGAAGCCCAGCGGGGGTGTCGGCCACGACCTGACTAACTACTCAAGTCTCTCGTCCAGGTTTATCGCCTATTTGGGTTCCATCCATGGGGAGATCCGGCCGGGGTGTCGCTCACGGCCCCAAACGATGTGTACAAGGTTCCCGAGTCACCAAACGGGCAACCGGTACACCGTGCCACGTACCTGTCGCATCACAACCCACCCCGAGGGTCAGCGGTGTGCACGACCTCCAGTAAGCTATAAACACCAGAAACTAGTTGCAACTCCTGGACAGAGATCAAGGGTAATTAATAAGCCGAGAGGGTCAATTAAGGATCCCAATGTGCGGTAGTAGCTGTAACTTGAACCACACATACAGATCTCGGGTCCTAAGGACGATTCCAATGAAACAACCCACCATGTACTCCTACATGGCCTTTCATCGATACCTTTACCAAGCGTATTCCACACTTCCTTCTTTTTATCGGTATGATCATTTCACTCTGATCCATCACCTAGATGAACCAGACCAGACACAACTCTAAGCATAGCAGGCAACATAAACAAATAGCAGGGTGGATCACACATCACATGGCTCAATCAACTCCTACACATGCTAGTGGGTTTCAACTATTTACTGTGGCAATGACAGGTCATGCAAGGGATAGGGTTCAACTACCGCAGCAAGTAGCAGTTCACACGCTGTTGCCTTAATGCAGTAAAAGAGAGCAGGAGCGAGAAGATTGGGTTTGTATCGGAATGATCAATGATTGCTTGCCTGACAAAGTAGTTGTCGGGTACTGCTCTTCAGCTGGGTAAGCAGCAGTATCCTCGGGAGCAGGACCTAACACAGGGAATACCAACGATACAATCATTAACAAACAAATGCAACAATATGATGCATGCTCATGACATGGCAAGATGCATGTGTGTTGGCTAATGCAACTAAAACCAGAAGGGTTTGAACCTATTTGAATCAAGGATTCAAATTGGAGTTCAAACTATTATTTAAATAAGTGCATTATCATGGTTTTGATGTATACAGCAAGTTAACTTGTTCAAACATGCATGAAACCTGTGCCATTGGAAAAATTGGATTTTTCTGATCATTTTTCATATATAAATCTTTTCCATCTGAGCTATGGTTGATTTTATATGATTTTTAGAAGTTTTGGGTATTTTCTAGAATTTCCTGAATTATTTTAAATCTAAAAAATCCCAGAAAAACCTTTACTGCATCAGCATGACATCATGCTGATGTCAGCCAGTCAACAGGGCCAGTCCAAGTTAAACCTGACTGGTGGGTCCCTCATGTCAGTGTCTCAGGAGCTAATTCCGGTCATAACTAGGGTTGACTGGGTTTGACTAACAAAGGGGGCCCACTGTCAGTGAGTGTGGTGATTAATCTAATTATTGTTAGCTCCTAAACAACAGGCCACGTCAGCCCGCCAGAGTTTGGCCGGCGGCGACCATTTCGCACGGCGGTGACTCGTCGGAATCCTTATTCCGGCAGCCATTTGCCGCGCGGATGGGCTCGGTGTGCTCTTGGTGATGCACCGCATCCAACGGTGCCACTGGTTGGTCGAGAGGTCGCCGGAGTCGACGGCGACAAGCTCGTCCGTGGCGGTGCTCGCACAGAGTTGGTCGGAATGGAGTTGTAGTGCACGGTAGGAGGAGCTAAGGTTCGCTTTAGCTTGCTGGTGACCTACTGAAGCTAATGGCGTGCTCAGCCACGAAGTACGGTGCCTATGGCCACGGCGGTGAGTTGGCCGGCGGCGGTGATCGTCGGTCAGCAAAGGGGGCGGAAGCTACAAGGCATAAACGGGCCCGTGGAGAGGGGGGTTCGAAGCATGAGCTCACATCGGTCGCAGAGGGCGTCGAAGTGAGCTCGGGGACGGTCGGACGACGGCGTACGGGCGGCGGCGATCTCCGGTGCCGAAGGTTGAAGACGATGGCGGGGAGGGCGTTGCGGGGCTTCTGGCGTCGTGTGCGTCGGTGGGGAGCTTCGAGGCGATGCGGCGGAGCTAGTGGTGCGTCGGGGAGGCGAGGGAGTGGCGTAGGGCGCGGTGTCAGCAGTCGTCGGCGACGAGCTCGCTCGGGGGAGCTCGGAGGAGGGGAGAGAGGAGGGGGAGAGACACGGGGGAGAGGGGAAACGGTCGAGGGGGCTTCGTGGCGTCGTCCTAGTCCATCCAGAGGGTCGAGGGCCAGCCAGGCAGGCAGGAGGTGGCCGGCGCATCGGCGGCGCTCGCCACCGAACTGCTTCGTGCGCTGGCGCAGCGAAGAAGACGGGGATGCCCCTGGTGGGCCGGGCCGGCTGGGCCAGCAGGTAAGTGGACTCAGGTAAGTGTTCTTCCTATTTTTTTCTTACTGTTTTATTTCTTTTGTAACTTTGTTCAATTAATAAAAATGCCTAAACATTTTTATAACTCATGAAACTTGTCATGCCCACTGTATATAATATGAACAGTAGGAAACATTATGGTCATGATTATTTGAGCATTTAAAATATTTTTAAGTATTTAAATGCCCAAATTCAAATACCATATGATTAAATCCAAAGCCCTTGAGTGTCCTAGAAAATTGTGCACCATTTTTGGCAGAGGTTTAAGACCAAGGCAGAAATGATGAACATTTTTGAAGGGCATTTTGGGTACATTGGAAAATATTTTATCAAACCCTAGTTGTTAGGAGAGGGGTGCTGGGGTTTCTGTTAATCCCATTTCAAGTTTCTTTGAAAAAGACATGATGCACACTCTAGCTAGGTACTAAAGCAAGTGCTAACTAGGGATGTGACATCGTTCTTGCCCAAGACTGAATGGAGTTTGTTCATCGGTTAAATTTTATATTAATTCATTATTGTTCTTATGTTTGGGATATGCTTAAGAGTGCATGATGTTTGTCTCATAATTTTTGTCGTGTGTGACTTAGTTTGTTTACCGGTTTTGGTTATTTATTAATTGTTCAACATGTTATTTCATGTTGATATATTTTCAAATGTGCGGTGCGTAATCATATGATATAGCTATGTACAAGTTTATGCGAATTATTATCATGGGTAGTAGTTGATCGGTGAAAATTGTGTTGGTTTGATATTTCTTATATGTTCATGAGGTGCCTAGGAGTCGCTCCTAATTATTTTATAATTTTAGGAGTTAGATGTGACTGACTAGATTATTGCATGCATTTCTTTTATTTACCTATTATAGTTTTTTACGTTGTCTTGTCTTGTTATTTTTTGTACATCATGCAGTCCTCTCTTATGCATGCGTACAATATTTGGTGAATGTTTGCCATGTTTATAATTTCATAGGATTATTATAAACTTCGCTTGATTTATCGAATCATGAAATACTTCATGTCTTGACTATTTATTTTTGTTTAGCATGGTGACATCATAGAAATGGTTTAAATATTCATTTCCATCCATGCCGCATGTTCGTTTTATGGATTTGAAATTATTTACATGTTTACGATGGAGATCTTTATATTTTAGTACATGATGTTGCGTAGCTTCTTTATGGTAGAGGACAAATCAAATGCTATGTTGTTTGAGAACATATTCCATTGTAGTTCCTCGTCGCATAATATATTATTGCCTTTGTTCCTCTTGTTTCTTAGATGTTTGTTATCTAAGATTACAAGGCTAAGATTTGTTTGTGTTTCTATTGTTGAATCTATGCTCTTAGCATGGGATTTTAGCTTATTGTTGTCTGGGTAATTATTAAGTGTTTTGTTTACCTAGATCAATATCCATGCATGCTTAGTTGGTTATCATGACATATAACACTTGCTCAAGTTGAATGCATATTTTGGTTGGATGCTTATCATGTGTTATCAAGTTACTATGATCACATATATGGCTAATCTTTCTTGATAGTAGGCACACAGTGGTAGTTATGATCTCATACATTTTAAATACGCATGATTCATTCTTGCTTCATTACTACCATGGCATGATGTTATGTTGCATAACTAGGTAGCATCATGTGTGTCAGTGTGTGTACCAATTCTTATGTTGTATGATGCCTAGTTGTGTATTTCAGGTACTTGCAAGTGTTGGATGAGCTAAATATAGATACATGCCACTTTCTTACTCATGCTAGTATAGTTCATTGCCTAATGTTTTCGATGGCATAGTCTAGCTGTTCACTTTCCTGCATGTTAGAATACTTCCTTGAGGATCTAGTCTATTAGGGTTGTGGGCTCATATTTATAGTTCATCACATGCATATGATAGTTACCTTTCATGTTAGTTGAGTTGTATCTTTCTCATATGCCTAGTGTGCATAGTCTGATCTCTTGTTTAAGCATGTGCCGGTAATATTATTCCTACTAGCTATTTGGCTATTAGTTGTTCTTTATTATTAAGAGCATATTCTAGTTTAGTATCTTATCATGATCACTCATAGGTGTGATGCTTGTGTTATTTGTTTAGACCTCTAGTGATTCTATACTCAAATGCCTTGTCTGAAGATGTGTCTTGATTTAGTTGTTTGTTAAGTTTTGACCATGGAAATTGTTTGGCTCTTGTAATAGGAATGCTTGGTATAGTTATTACGTTTGATGTTTATACTTTGGTTGTTGTTAACCACTATGAATATCTGGATCCATCCAATTATGTATTTGTGGTTGATAATTACTCTTAACCATATCATGTCTAAGGTAATTGTTCATCCATTTGTTCCATGTGTTGTGTAGTTCTTGTTAATTGTTTGAAAAATAAATTAGTTTAATATACTGGAGTTGATTCTATTTCCTTTTAATAATATTTTAGGACTAGACCTAGATCAATTCAATTCATATTGTTGTATGATGTTTTATTGCTTAACTAGAATGATTTGAAATGTTGGTTTGGTTGTCTTTTGACACTTGCTTTTGAATTAATATATAGTTGATGTATATGTTTGGATGCTATTGACCATTATAAATATTTGGATTATATCCAAATATTTACGTGTGGTTAACTTTACCATTATCATGTCCTGTTGTGATTGCGTAGTTAAATGCATACGATGGTTTCTTTTCATGTGCGTTTATGCAATTGCCTTTGTTATGTAGTAGTTTCCTATACATTAGCTCAGATGTGTAGAGGCCACTACTACTGCTTAGTAGAACAGTTCATACTAGAACGTTTGTCTTGATCGCTAAGCCTTCCATAGATGTGTCAACCTAAACCTTGTCACTTCGCTGATTCCTCTCTACTTACCTTCCTATCGTGATATATCATTTCGAATATCCATCTCGATCAATATCTTGTTATCCATCCTCTCTTAATTTGTTTTGGATGTTATTTGATGTTCATTTGCTATCGTTACAACGAGTAGGGAGTGACGACAATGTTGGACATGGACAAAACCAGGTTACCGAAGAAGGACTCAACAACGAAGGCATGCCTCCTTCTTTGATCATACTTATCCTATGATTTACAAAATTGCATTGAGTTTTATTGTTACTATGTGCATGCTATTTTAATTCTCGTAGCTAGTGTGTCGATTGACACATTACCTTGATCCGCTTGTCGCCTATTCACTTGACACCTGAGTAGAATTATATATTATTCCGGTAGAGTAGAAATGCTTAGCCATGCTTATTATTCTATAGGTCTTTATTTGAATGATCTTCGGATCATTGACACTTGGAACTTGTTGCTGAGCTCGCTGAGCTAGGTCGGTTGACCTTGTTGACCTTCTCTACTCTCTTCTACTCTGGGTGAAACTTACCATCTGAATATTGGCGCGGGCGACAGCTAAATCAAGGATTGAAGGAGCGATTGGCCGCCCTTCACGAGTTGAAGGGGGCAATCAGTCGTCCGTGCCGCATGAGGCCTAATAAGTCTTGGATTTGAAGATTGTGATAACAGTACAGCCACATGCTATATGGGTACTGGCTTGGTTAATTAGTTAGCTCACTCTTATTGTCGTCATCGCCGTACCGCAGATGGGATAGCTGCCTTGCGAGGAGTGTCCTCGGCACAAAAGGGGGCTCGGACTGTGAACTGCGGTTACTTCCGTGTTGAAACCTAGTGGGCTTGGCACAATAAGTTTGGTCTAATGAAAGACCTCGTCACAATCTCCCTGCCGGTATACCAAATGGTGTACTACGCTAGCGACGGCTAGAGGCAACAAGTCGGGATTGTGTCGTGTGGGTAAAGTGTACAACCTCTGCAGAGTGTAAAACTATTCGAATAGCCATGTCCATGGTCATGGACGGCACATGAATCTTTCTTGACATACAGGACCTGTCTTTCTTATTCCCTCTTTCCCCTATTCTTGGAACCTATGAAGAGTGTGAGTTGATCGAGGATCCTCACTTTGATGAAAGTTATTCTGGAGACAAAACATGTTTCCATCTAAAACTGCTATTATCCAACTGCTATTTGTTTTTCAAACACAATTAGCTTTTATGCAAATGAGCCATACAACCTTACTTTGAAGCCACATGTAGTTGTTAGAACATTCCCCGCGGGAGGCATGTTGAGTACGTAATGTACTCATGGCAATAATTTTTTTGACAACAGAGTTTCATGAAGACAAATGTGATGACTAAGACAACAATGGCGATCCGTAGGAGTGAGGTCTCGTGGACTACATCGACTACCTGTGGCTGAGATGGAGTCGCTACGCATTGTACTTTCCGCTGTTTTCTGAGTGTAAATGTCATGAGACAATTCGCTAGGTATGTCTTGTGACAAATATAATACTTGTAATACTTTTACGTATTGTGCAATGATATCATTTCGCTGTGTTGTCAACAATGATCCTGGGGTTGACAAATATACACAGGAGGGTCTGGAAGCTAATTCCGGGTTCTCACAGAAGTGGTATCAGAGCCAATGTCGACCTAGTCGCGTGGCCTTAGTTAGAAATGGAAAGGCTTAGGTGACTATTGTTATAAGAAAAAAAAACTATTTTCAAAAAGGATCATTCTCGTACTCTTCTCCTTCACTATTGCTCTCCTTGTCTCATCTTATTCAAATAAAGTTTAAACTCTGCTTCCTTACCTTCTTCATTATAGTATGTGAAACCCTTTTCCCTTGCCCATGGTGTTTAAAAGCCAGAAGCTTCAGAAGATGTGCCAAGAGTTTCCAGATAACTTCAACCCCTGAATCTCTAAGTAGCAAAATTTCCCCGAAAAAGACACCTCGAGAACTCAAGAATTCAACAACTGATGATGATGCTTCAATTGTCAAGGTTGAAGATCTGCACCAAGTTATGATGAGACATGCCATATAGGATTAGGTTGGTTAACACCCCTGTAGTGAAAGAACTTGTAGCTTGTAGATGCAAAACCTTTCTGGTGTGAGTATTGTCTGCATATTTTTGGTGTTTTCCTATGCAGTCATACTAAAACCCTATTTGCTAAAATGAGTTGCTTTTGAGTTTTATTTGGATAGTTTCACGATTATCTTGGTGTTATATTTTGATTATCGTTTGGGGTATCTCTTCCTTGTGTAGGATTCTTCTACTCATCTTTTGCTCTTTCCCTCTTCTCTATAAACCCCGAAGAACATTTTGAGAGGAAAGAAGTTGCAACATCATCCTTTGAAATATCAATGTGAACTCCATGGAAAACCTCTTTTAAGGGGGGTAGTAGACGATGATTTGTGTCAAGATCAAAGATTTCAAGACCTTCATTCGCAAGGAAGACGAAGATTTGAAGAACTTCAGTACACCTACCATAAAGTTCAACCTGAAGGAAGAATCAATGAGTCTGGCCGAACCGAAGCTTGACCAAAAGAAGAAGGTCAAGAACGAAGAATGTTCATCCACTCACAGAAGCGATGTGGTTACCATCGCCAAGATCGAAGGACAGTTTCCAAGCCAAGATCAAGCTAGAATAAATTTTGACAATAGAAGTATCTCCAACCAAGACCCAGAGTTGCTTGTCACAAAGTTTAGAATCGACGGTGACCCCACAAGTTTCTGAGAAGAATCATGTCGAAGACGAAGCTAACCCGAACCCATTCTCTTTAGTCAGCCTGAATCTCGGGGACGAGATTTCTTTTAAGGGGGGTAGACTTGTAACATCCCGATTCTTGGATTGTTTGAGAAAAGTTTTTCGAAAATCAGGGCGAGAAAATTTTGTTTGTTTCACTTGTTAACAAAGCTTAAATTGGACATTTATAATTTGGATGATTTAATTTGAACTAATGCCAATCTAAATTAAAATTTGATTTTACTTCTTCTCTTTTAGCCGGGCTTTATTTTCTTTTCATCTGCATTTTAAAATGGGTCGCTTTGTTTTTTGTTTTGGTGTTTCTCATATTCATTTGGCTTTGATTAACCGTTATTCATTTTCGGGTTTCCCTAAAAGGGACTCAACATTTTTTTTTCTTTCTATCAAACTCCGGACATAATTTCCAAGTCCCTATCCATCTCTCTTTCTCCATGAGTATCTTATTTTCTCTTGACCACCAAATGGCCAATTCCATATCTTTCTTTTATGTTCATTTTCTACATCTCTTTCTAATGGGTGCAGCCCAACTCATCTCTTCTTTATATTTATTCCTCCAACGGAATGGACCTAGTCCATATATCTCTTTTGTTTCATTTTGTTTTCTCTTTCTTTCCTAGGCCGCAGCCCAACCAGTCCCTATCTTTTTCCTTCTTCTCTCCTTCTTAATGGGCCTGCCTGAACTGGCCCATCTCTCCCAAACGAGCGAACCCTTCCTCTCCTTCTGTGCCTCACGTACATGTACACGTACAAGAAGAGGAAACCTCAACAACCATCTACAATTAGACAGAGGAAACGACTGCATGCTCCTTCAGTTTCCCTCCTTGACTCCTCCTTGGGCCTATTTCCCTCCACTTCCTCTCCCCGCGCCATGCCTCAAGCGCTTCATCTCTTTCTCCATCCATGCACACCTACAGGCACACAAACGCGAGGAAAAGGAAACCTACAGGAGAAACAACCCCTCCTCTAAATTGTTTAGTTCTCCACCGTTTCCAAATTTGTGAGTATCTAGATGTGCGCCTCCGCCTCCTCTTTCAATCCCCTAGCAACCCATGCCCTCTCTGTTCCTAATTCTGTGAAGAACTCTCCTCGAACTACAGCAGGTCCATGCACGCGAGTGCTCTTTCCCGTCGACTCAGAGGACCTCCATCCATTCCCTTGCACCAGGAACTTCTCCTCCTCACCATTGATCCATTCAGAGAAGAAAGACCATGATCCGCCGACCACGCGCAAAGAATTTCACATGTGCGTGTACACTGTTCGTCAAGTTCACCATACCGTTTCATCCAACTCGGTGAGGCTCTACCAAATTCCTTTTGCTCGCGTACTCTCCATCACCTATTGTATCTCGTAGACATTCTGATTCAACTTATCTCTATCGTTGCTCGCGCCGATGCATGAACGGATCCCATCGACATGGCCGCGTACTTTTTAGTTCCTCGGATGATCATGTGTTCAACATATGATTTGTTTCTCGTACCCATATGCTAGGTGGCTTCTCACCCCTTGTTGGTTACCCCAAGTGGAAGGTTTGAGATGCAGTGTAGCAGAAGTTTTTCCTTGGTAATACCAAGGATCGATTTCCCAGAGACTCCCAGTTTCAAGAAGAAGGTGTCAACTACTAACGGCGCCAGATATTAGCAATCAACGTGGACCTGCACACAGATACAAATAACTTTGCTCCCAACGAGTACAGAGAGGTTGTCAATCCCTCCGGCCTTGTAGTTTACAAAGGATCAAACGCAAGTGATAATAGTGATAGGTATAATTGCAATAGTAAGTAAATAGCGGAAAAGTAAATAGTGGATGTGATCAATGATGGTAATATGGACCGGAGTCTCATGATGTTCACTAGTGATGTCTCTCTCCCAAAAGACGATAAAACAGCTATGTGAGGTAAACTAATTACAGCTGGGCAATTGACAGGACCATGTGCACAAACCAATGCTGACTACATTGCAAGAAAGGTTGAGGTTCAAAGCATAGGTGGTATGCCAAAGTAAGTAGACCGAAATCCATCAATACCTACTAATAATCATCCACCTTGAGATATCTATCCAGAACATCTCGCTGGTATTAAGTTGCGAGTCCCACCCATAGTGTAAACTCAAATCAACAGACAACTGCATTAAAAGAACTTTGCGTAAAGTAAACAATCCTTGCACCCGCGGGCACAAGCACCGTTGTTTTCCCCCTTGTGGCAACAACACATCCCCTAGACTCATGTTTCTGTCACTCAAGCTAGTCATCGAGGGGCATGAACCCACAATCAAGCATGACGTTCCCTCTTGGAGTCACTACCTACTACTTGGCCAAAGCAATAAATAACAACGGAGAACATGCAAGAATTACTTACGAACATAAACATAAAAGAGGTGAATCAAATATATTACTCAAACACAATCTGAACATAATCTCATAATCCATCAGATCCCAGCAAATTCATCATAGCAACAGCATAAGGATTACATACGTGCCTCGATCATGTAGGGCAGCTCACGAGGACTAATTAGTGAAGCACAAGAACGGGAGGAGAACATCACATAGCTACTGGTCATGGACTCATGGTCCAAGGGAGACTACTCACAACTCATCCGGGAGGCGTCCATGGTGGTGGAGAGGCTCCCGGTGATGATCCTCCCCTCCGGCAGGGTGCCGGGAAGTGTTCTCCTGGTGCTCCCGATCTTGGAAGCGGCGGCGGCGCCGGAATAGAGATGAGATCGCGAAAAAGAGTTCCTGTTTCGAGGGTTTCGGGAGACACTTTAAATATATGCCAAAGGGGGGCATTGGAGGATCCTCGGGGGGCCCAGGCGCCCCCCCGGCGCGGACCAGGGGGGGCGCACCGCCAGGGCGCCTGGAGCCCTGGTGGCCCCCCCGGCTGTCCTTCGGGCGCACGGTAGGTTCTGGAACGCTGATTTTTTATATAATTTTTCTGGTTTTTTCCTGGCAGTTCTCGTAACGTGAAAACCTGAAATACAAAAACAGCCGAAAACAGAAACTGGCCCTGGGGTGCACTGAGTTAATAGGTTAGTCCAAATATGATCAAAAGTGCATGGAAGTGTATAAATATCATAGCAATATCACCCAAAAGAGGCATGGAGCAAGCAGAAATTATAGATACGTTTTGGACGTATCAACATCCCCAAGCTTAATTCCTGCTCGTCCTCGAGTAGGTAAATGATAACAAGAATAATTTCTGTCGTGACATGCTATTAACCATATAGGACTTTTTCATAGTCATATGACAAAAGCTTACTGAGACAATGAATCTGTAGTAATTAAGTTGCCTCATGAGAAAATCACAAAGAACTGAAAGTTTTACAATATGATACTGAAACATCAAATAGATTTGCAATGAACATGATGTGCAAATATGATAAAGTGATATCTAGCTTGCCCCCTTTAGTGAAGCAAAACATAAATGCAGGGGCACCTCCAAGGTTTAAGTAATGACTAGATACAATGATTTCAGAATAAACGATATCACAATCATGCAAAAGACAATGCTACTTTGGGACAATGCACTTTACACTCAGAATGACAATCATGCTCTCAGTAGTTGGTGCTTTTAAAAGAAGGTGGAGACTCAACATAAAAGTAAAAGAATGGCCCTTCGCAGAGGGAAGCAGGGATTACTCATGTGCTAGAGCTTTTTATTTTGAAAACATAGAAACAATTTCGTCAACGGTAGTAGTACTTCATATGTGTTATGCATAAGACATCCTATAAGTTGCAAGCCTCATGCATCGAATACCAATAGTGCTCGCACCTTGTCCTAATTAGCTCGGATTTCCATGGATTGTCATTGCATTACATATGTTTCAACCAAGTGTCACAAAGGGGTACCTCTATGTCACCTGTACAAAGGTCCAAGGAGATAGATCGCATTTGATTTCTCGTTTTTGATTGATCTCAACTTGAGGACATCCATACCGGGACAACATAGAAAATAGATAATGGACTCCTCTTTAATGCTTAAGCATATTCTCATAAGAGATTGAGGATTAATGTCCAAGCTAAAACTTCCACCATGATACATGGCTTTGGTTGGCGGCCCAATGTTCTTCTCTAACAATATGCATACTCAAACCATTCACCCCATGGCAAATCACCCTTACTTTAGACAAGACGAACATGCATAGCAACTCACATGATATTCAACAAAAGTGTAACAGTTGATGGCGTCCCCAGAAACATGGTTACCGCTCAGCAAGCAACTTATAAGAAAATAAGATACATAAGCAACATATTCTTTACCACAATAGTTTTTAAGCTACTTTCCCATGAGCTATATATTGCAACTGAAGGTTTTAAAGGTAGCACATGTAAATTTACTTGGAGTGGCGGTGAAATACCACATATAGGTAGGTATGGTGGACTCATATGGCATAACTGGTTTAAAAGGATGTGGATGCACAAGCAGTCAGTCCGCTTAGTACAGGTGGAGGTTAGCAAAAGACTGGGAGCGACCAACTAAGAGAGCAATTACGGTCATAATCATGCAGAGCGACAAAGCAACATTGAATCAGGCATGGAAGTTATATCGCTACTCAGAAACAAAAGATCATCAATGCTTGACAGACTTTCTTTACAGTCTTAAATATGCGTGAGCATACGCCAAGTCAATCAAAATAAATTCTTGAGGGAAGATATTACTAAACCATACCACATCATTGGCAAACAAATCATGTTGGTACTCCAATAACACATTGGGAATCCCCCAGCTATTTGAGACTAACCATAAGAAAACCTGAACTACTAAGCGCCATTATGCACGTAGCATCTTTATCATAGACATATTAACCAATGCAACGGAAGCAAACTCTCTTAATAAGGTAAGCATGATAATTAAAGAGAGTTCAAGCAACCAACTAAACACAAGCTCTTTAAAAAGATAAGCATGAATACTAAGAGTAGAGCATGATAGTAGCTATTAAAAGACAAAGAACACACACAACAAAGATAGTCATGAAAATTCTATCTTATGTTCTAGGTAGAGGTGGAGCGTGTTTCTCTCCCACATAAAGAACGCTGAGTTCCGACTCGTTAGGAAAAACAAAAAAGGAAACTAAAAGCAAGATGCTCCAAGCATAGCACATAACACATGAAGTGATTAAAATATAGTGGAACGAAAGACGAACTGATAATGTTGATGGAGAAGGGGATGCACGGGGGCATCCCCAAGCTTATACGCTTGAGTCTCCTTGAATATTTCTTGGGGGTGCATGGAGGCATCCCCAAGCTTGAGCGCTAGACACTCCTGAATCTTTTTATCATCTTCCCTCGCACACTTGAAAACTCCCTTCATACATAACTCATCATAATCTGATTAGCGAGGTTTGTACCCATAATAAAATAATTATACCTTGCTGGAAATAAAGATATTCTTGAAGGTCTACTGTTTCTCAAGATTGCCAAAAGGTTTTTGCAAAGAAAAAGCAAGCTCTTGGTTTGCAAAATGAAGGAAAACAAAACAGGACAGAATCTGTGAAAAACAGAACAGCAGGTAGTAAATGATTTGTTCGGGGCACTTCTGCAACTCAAATTAAAAAAACTCAGAACAGACGCACGAAAGACAATTATATAGAGAACGCTGTCGAAAAAATTCAGACCAAAATGATGATCTGGTGATTTTATACGAATTTTTCTATCCAAGGACATAATCTGTTTCCTGGACAGCACCTCACAACTTTTGAACTTTCTAGCAATCAGAGGCTATACTTGGCACAAATATGAAAAGCAAAGATACAATGATGATGCTACAGTAGTAACAACATCAAGACACAACAAAAGAAAAATAAATTTATTCATTGGGCTGCCTCCCAAAAGTGCTTTCTTTTATGCCTTTAAGCTAGGCATAATGCATAAAGATCAAGTTTTATCAAGAGTAAAAGAATAGCTAGCCCGTACAACGGACTCAAAAGGTAACTTGATCTTCTTTCGAGGGAAGTGTTCCATCCCTTTCTTGACAGGAAACTGAAATTTTATATTACCCTCTTTCATGTCAATGATAGCACCAACGGTGCGTAGAAAAGGACGTCCCAAAATAATTGGACAAGAAGGATCACATTCAATATCCATAATTGTAAAATCAACGGGAACATAATTGTCATTGACAATGATAAGAACATCGTCGATCCTCCCCAAAGGTTTCTTTATGGAAGAATCAACGAGACGAACACCAAAAGAACAAGAATCAAAAGGTTTCAATTTAAGCATATCATATATTCTTTTGGGCATAACAGAGGTACTAGCTACAATATCACATAAAGCATAGCATGAGAAGTTGTTTATCTTAATTTTAATCATAGGATCCCAACCATCTTCTAGCTTTCTAGGTATGGAGGCTTCTACTCTAAGTTTCTCCTCCCTAGCTTTGATGAGAGCATTAGTGACATGCTCTATGAAGGCAAGATTAAGCGTGCTAGTGTGGGGATCTTTGGCCATTCCTTGCAGAAAGGTGACAACTTATGAAATACTACAATTATCAAAATCAATTTTATCATTATTGGGCAGAATTGTAGTGTCATCCTCTTTGTTTGAATCGCTCTCTATTATAAGAGTTTGAACGTCTTCCCAAGTTTGGGGAAGCTTAGGAGCAATTTTAAACTGAGGCTCATACTCTTTTCCGGGAAGACCATGCCATGGGCATAACCCTTCGTCAAGACTAACATAATCACAAGGTTTATTACTTTTGTAGATCCCGACAGTGGTGATTGGTGTGATGGAAAAAGGGGTGTACTCCTACCATCTAGTGTTTTTGGTGGAACCCATAGTAGCAAGCAAGCAAGATAACTATTTTTGTAATTTTCGATAAAAGATGCTAAAGCAAAACTGAAAAGTAAACTAACAAGACTAAAAGCAAAGGTAAAAGATAGCGTGCAACTCCCCTATCCTGAAGAGTGGAGTCCCCGGCAACGGCGCCAGAAATTGCTTTGCTAGGTGGCTTCTCACCCCTCGTTGGTTACCCCAAGTGGAAGGTTTGAGATGCAGTGTAGCAGAAGTTTTCCCTTGGTAATACCAAGGATCGATTTCCCAGAGACTCCCAGTTTCAACAAGAAGGTGTCAACTGCTAACGGCGCCGGATATTAGCAATCAACGTGGACCTGCACACATATACAAATAACTTTGCTCCCAACGAGTACAGAGAGGTTGTCAATCCCTCCGGCCTTGTAGTTTACAAAGGATCAAACGCAAGTGATAATAGTGATAGATATAATTGCAATAGTAAGTAAATAGCGGAAAAGTAAATAGCGGATGTGATCAATGATGGTAATATGGACCGGAGTCTCATGATGTTCACTAGTGATGTCTCTCTCCCAAAAGACGATAAAACAGCTATGTGAGGTAAAGGAATTATAGCTGGGCAATTGACAGGACCATGTGCGCAAACCAATGTTGACTACATTGCAAGAAAGGTTGAGGTTCAAAGCATGGGCGGTACGCCAAAGTAAGTAGACCGAAATCCATCAATATCTACTACTAATCATCCACCTTGAGATATCTATCCAGAACATCTCGCTGGTATTAAGTTGCGAGTCCCACCCATAGTGTAAACTCAAAGCAACAGACAACTGCATTAAAAGAACTTTGCATAAAATAAACAATCCTTGCACCCGCGGGCACAAGCACCGTTGTTTTCCCCCTTGTGGCAACAGCACATCCCCTAGACTCATGTTTCTGTCACTCAAGCTAGTCATCGAGGGGCATGAACCCACAATCAAGCATGACGTTCCCTCTTGGAGTCACTACCTACTACTTGGCCAAAGCAATAAATAACAACGGAGAACATGCAAGAATTACTTACGAACATAAACATAAAGAGGTGAATCAAATATATTACTCAAACACAATCTAAACATAATCTCATAATCCATCGGATCCCAGCAAACTCATCATAGCAACAGCATAAGGATTACATATGTGCCTCGATCATGTAGGGCAGCTCACGAGGACTAATTAGTGAAGCACAAGAACGGGAGGAGAACATCACATAGCTACTGGTCATGGACTCATGGTCCAAGGGAGACTACTCACAACTCATCCGGGAGGCGTCCATGGTGGTGGAGAGGCTCTCGGTGATGATCCTCCCCTCCGGCAGGGTGCCGGGAAGGGTTCTCCTGGGGCTCCCGATCTTGGAAGCGGCGGCGGCGACAAAACAGAGATAAGATCGCGAAAAAGAGTTCCTGTTTCGAGGGTTTCGGGAGACGCTTTAAATATATGCCAAAGGGGGGCATCGGAGGAGCCTCGGGGGGCCCAGGCGCCCCCCCGGCGCGGCCCAGGGGTGGCGCGCCGCCAGGGCGCCTGGAGCCCTGGTGCCACCCCCCCCCCGGCTGTCCTTTGGGCGCACGGTAGGTTCTGGAACGCTGATTTTTTATATAATTTTTCTGGATTTTTCCTGGCAGTTCTCGTAACGTGAAAACCTGAAATACAAAAACAGCCAAAAACAGAAACTGGCACTGGGGTGCACTGAGTTAATAGGTTAGTCCAAATATGATCAAAAGTGTATGGAAGTGTATAAATATCATAGCAATATCACCCAAAAGAGGCATGGAGCAAGCATAAATTATAGATACGTTTTGGACGTATCACCATAGCAACCCCACAGTGGAGTTAGATCGCTAGTTTTATCAATAGGATTTTAGTATACATTTTGCCCAAGATTGAATGGAGTTTGTTCATCGGTTAAATTTTATATTAATTCATTATTGTTCTTATGTTTGTGATATGCTTAAGAGTGCATGATGTTTGTCTCATAATTTTTGTCGTGTGTGACTTAGTTTGTTTGCCGGTTTTGGTTATTTATTAATTGTTCAACATGTTATTTCATGTTGATATATTTTCAAATGTGCGGTGCGTAATCATATGATATAGCTATGTACAAGTTTATGCGAATTATTATCATGGGTAGTAGTTGATCGGTGAAAATTGTGTTGGTTTGATATTTCTTATATGTTATGAGGTGCCTAGGAGTCGCTCCTAATTATTTTCTAATTTTAGGAGTTAGATGTGACTGACTAGATTATTGCATGCATTTCTTTTATTTACCTATTATAGTTTTGTACGTTGTCTTGTCTTGTTATTTTTTGTACATCATGCAGTCCTCTCTTATGCATGCGTACAATATTTGGTGAATGTTTGCCATGTTTATAATTTCATAGGATTATTTTAAACTTCGCTTGATTTATCGAATCATGAAATACTTCATGTCTTGACTATTTATTTTTGTTTAGCATGGTGACATCATAGAAATGGTTTAAATATTCATTTCCATCCATGCCGCAAGTTCGTTTTATGGATTTGAAATTATTTACATGTTTACGATGGAGATCTTTATATTTTAGTACATGATGTTGCGTAGCTTCTTTATGGTAGAGGACAAATCAAATGCTATGTTGTTTGAGAACATATTCCATTGTAGTTCCTCGTCGCATAATATATTATTGCCTTTGTTCCTCTTGTTTCTTAGATGTTTGTTATCTAAGATTACAAGGCTAAGATTTGTTTGTGTTTCTATTGTTGAATCTATGCTCTTAGCATGGGATTTTAGCTTATTGTTGTCTGGGTAATTATTAAGTGTTTTGTTTACCTAGATCAATATCCATGCATGCTTAGTTGGTTATCATGACATATAACACTTGCTCAAGTTGAATGCATATTTTGGTTGGATGCTTATCATGTGTTATCAAGTTACTATGATCACATATATGGCTAATCTTTCTTGATAGTAGGCATACAGTGGTAGTTATGATCTCATACATTGTAAATACGCATGATTCATTCTTGCTTCATTACTACCATGGCATGATGTTATGTTGCATAACTAGGTAGCATCATGTGTGTCAGTGTGTGTACCAATTCTTATGTTGTATGATGCCTAGTTGTGTATTTCAGGTACTTGCAAGTGTTGGATGAGCTAAATATAGATACATGCCACTTTCTTACTCATGCTAGTATAGTTCATTGCCTAATGTTTTCGATGGCATAGTCTAGCTGTTTACTTTCCTGCATGTTAGAATACTTCCTTGAGGAACTAGTCTATTAGGGTTGTGGGCTCATATTTATAGTTCATCACATGCATATGATAGTTACCTTTCATGTTAGTTGAGTTGTATCTTTCTCATATGCCTAGTGTGCATAGTTTGATCTCTTGTTTAAGTATGTGCCGGTAATATTATTCCTACTAGCTATTTGGCTATTAGTTGTTCTTTATTATTAAGAGCATATTCTAGTTTAGTATCTTATCATGATCACTCGTATGTGTGATGCTTGTGTTATTTGTTTAGACCTCTAGTGATTCTATACTCAAATGCCTTGTCTGAAGATGTGTCTTGATTTAGTTGTTTGTTAAGTTTTGACCATGGAAATTGTTTGGCTCTTGTAATATGAATGCTTGGTATAGTTATTACGATTGATGTTTATACTTTGGTTTTTGTTAACCACTATGAATATTTGGATTCATCCAATTATTTATTTGTGGTTGATAATTACTCTTAACCATATCATGTCTAAGATAATTGTTCATCCATTTGTTCCATGTGTTGTGTAGTTCTTGTTAATTGTTTGACAAATAAATTAGTTTAATATACTGGAGTTGATTCTATTTCCTTTTAATAATATTTTAGGACTAGACCTAGATCAATTCAATTCATATTGTTGTATGCTGTTTTATTGCTTAACTAGAATGATTTGAAATGTTGGTTTGGTTGTCTTTTGACACTTGCTTTTGAATTAATATATAGTTGATGTATATGTTTGGATGCTATTGACCATTATAAATATTTGGATTATATCAAAATATTTACTTGTGGTTAACTTTTACCTTTATCATGTCCTGTTGTGATTGCGTAGTTAAATGCATACGATGGTTTCTTTCCATGTGCGTTTATGCAATTGCCTTTGTTATGTAGTAGTTTCCTATACATTAGCTCAGATGTGTAGAGGCCACTACTACTGCTTAGTAGAATAGTTCATACTAGAACGTTAGTCTTGATCGCTAAGCCTTCCATAGATGTGTCAACCTAAACCTTGTCACTTCGCTGATTCCTCTCTACTTACCTTCCTATCGTGATATATCATTTCGAATCTCCATCTCGATCAATATCTTGTTATCCATCCTCTCTTAATTTGTTTTGGATGGTATTTGATGTTCATTTGCTATCGTTACAACGAGTAGGGAGTGACGACGATGTTGGACATGGACAAAACCAGGTTACCGAAGAAGGACTCAACAACGAAGGCATGCCTCCTTCTTTGATCATACTTATCCTATGATTTACAAAATTGCATTGAGTTTTTTTGTTACTATGTGCCTGCTATTTTAATTCTCGTAGCTAGTGTGTCGATTGACACATTACCATGATCCGCTTGTCGCCTATTCACTTGACACCTGAGTAGAATTATATATTATTCCGGTAGAGTAGAAATGCTTAGCCATGCTTATTATTCTATAGGTCTTTATTTGAATGATCTTCGGATCATTGACACTTGGAACTTGTTGCTGAGCTCGCTGAGCTAGGTCGGTTGACCTTGTTGACCTTCTCTACTCTCTTCTACTCTGGGTGAAACTTACCATCTGAATATTGGCGCGGGCGACAGCTGAATTAAGGATTGAAGGAGCGATTGGCCGCCCTTCACGAGTTGAAGGGGGCAATCAGTCGTCCGTGCCGCATGAGGCCTAATAAGTCTTGGATTTGAAGATTGTGATAACAGTACAGCCACATGCTATATGGGCACTGGCTTGGTTAATTAGTTAGCTCACTCTTATTTTCGTCATCGCCGTACCGCAGATGGGATAGCTGCCTTGCGAGGAGCGTCCTCGGCAAAAAAGGGGGCTCGGACTGTGAACTGCGATTACTTCCGTGTTGAAACCTAGTGGGCTTGGCATAGTAAGTTTGGTCTAATGAAAGACCTCGTCACAATCTCCCTGCCGGTATACCAAATGGTGTACTACGCTAGCGACGGCTAGTGGCAACAAGTCGGGATTGTGTCGTGTGGGTAAAGTGTACAACCTCTGCAGAGTGTAAAACTATTCGAATAGCCGTGTCCACGGTCATGGACGGCACATGAATCTTTCTTGACATACAGGACCTGTCTTTCTTATTCCCTCTTTCCCCTATTCTTGGAACCTATGAAGAGTGTGAGTTGATCGAGGATCCTCACTTTGATGAAAGTTATTCTGGAGACAAAACATGTTTCCATCTAAAACTGCTATTATCCAACTGCTATTTGTTTTTCAAACACAATTAGCTTTTATGCAAATGAGCCATACAACCTTCCTTTGAAGCCACATGTAGTTGTTAGGACATTCCCCGCAGGAGGCATGTTGAGTACATAATGTACTCATGGCAATAATTTTTTTGACAACAGAGTTTCATGAAGACAAATGTGATGACTACGACAACAATGGCGACCCGTAGGAGTGAGGTCTCGTGGACTACATCGACTGCCTGTGGCTGAGATGGAGTCGCTACGCATTGTACTTTCCGTTGTTTTCTGATTGTAAATGTCGTGAGACAATTCGCTAGGTTTGTCTTGTGACAAATATACTACTTGTAATACTTTTACATATTGTGCAATGATATCATTTCGCTGTGTTGTCAACAATGATCCTGGGGTTGACAAATATACATAGGACGGTCTGGAAGCTAATTCCGGGTTCTCACAGATGGAGGGGATGAAGAGGAAACCAGTGAGCAGCAGTTCCAAAAGGCCACTGACGCCCTGCGCATTGATGGGGGTGCATCTCTGCACTCCTCTCACCGCCAACTCAAACAGTTGGCATGTGAGGTCAATGCCGTGGAGCCAGCGGCGGAGTTTCAGAAGCCGCTCAAGTGGTCCCACATGCCCATTATCTTAGACGAAGAGGACCAACCCGCATGAAGAGGACCACCCCGGCCGCACTACTTCGGTAGGGTGCTTGCCGTTGTTTTCATCACCAATAATTCGCAACCTCAAGGTCAAAAAGATGTTGGTAGATGGCGGGGCTAGGTAGAATCTGATTATCGCAAAGATCATTAGTAGAATCCAGGTAGCAGAGGAAGAGTTTGATGTTACCAGCACGTTTCAAGGAGTTAATCCCGACAGGAGCCGTCCTAAGGGAAAGATCACATTGCCGGTAACATTCAGGGGAGAGTTGAACTACCGGACTGAGAAGGTTGTGTTTGATGTGGTTGATCTACGATTGCCTTACAATGGAATCCTTGGACACCCAGCTCTGGTCAAATTCATGGCTGCATCCCACTATGCCTACAACACCTTGAAGATGCCAGGACCGATGGGGGTCCTTTCCATTCCATTAGACGATAAGGACGCAATCATTTGCATGGATAAGATGTACATGTATGCAGTTGCGGCAGAGGCTGTGGAGATCATTGGTCCCGCCAAGGAGAACCAGAAAAAGTAAAGAGGTGTTAAGAGCCCCGTTGAGGAGCCTGGGAAGTGCACCTCTTCGAAGTGCGATGTGCTTGTTGATGACTTGCTGGGGAGCTCCAACAGCAAGAGATCTAGAGTTGTTGCGCCTGCTGTGAAGAAGGTCCCGACATGGTTGGATGGCACTAAATGGTACCTTTACTATCAGTGCCACCCTTGATGAAAAATAGGAATGCACGCTCGTTGCCTTCCTGCGGGTGAATGTCGATGTGTTTGCCTGGCAACCATCTAACGTCCCCGGTGTTCCCAGCGAGGTAATCGAGCACCACCTTGTTGTCTGTCCACATTCCAGGCCCGTCAAGCAGAAGGTCCGGAAGCAAGCTTTGGAGCAGCAATAGTTCATTGCCGAGGAGATCAAGAAGCTTGAGGCAGCTAGTTTGATCAGAGGACTGCTACATCCAACATGGTTAGCAAACCCAGTGGTTGTGCGCAAGTCTAACAGAAAATGGAAGCCGTGCATAGATTTTAGTGATCTGAACAAGGCCTACCCGAAGGACCCATTTCCCTTGACGCGCATCGACCAGATCATGGACTCCACTTCAGGTTGTGATCTTCTCTCTTTCTTGGATGCATATTCTATGTATCATCAGATTTTTATGTCCAAGGAAGACGAAGAGAAGACATCATTCATCACCCCATGTGGCACGTACTACTTTGTGCGCATGCCTTTCGGGTTGAAGAGTGTCGGGTCCACTTTTGCAAGAGCAGTCCAGATTGGTTTTCAGTCACAGTTGCACAGAAACATTGAAGCCTATATGGATGATTTTCTGGTCAAAATCAAGGACAGGTCAAGCCTCATCCAGGATTTGGAAGAGACAATTGCCAATCTGCACAAGATCAACTTGAAGCTAAATTCGGAGAAGTGCGTATTTGGTGTTCCCTCCAGCATGCTACTTGGTTTCTTTGTGTCCCACCGTCGGATAGAGGCCAACCCGATAAGATCAATGCTATCGAGCAGATTCAAGCAGCAAGGACAGTTAGGGACGTCAGGCATTTGACAAGGTGCGTCGCCACACTCAGCAGATTCATCTCCAAGTCTGCAGAGCGTGCCTTGCCGTTCTTTAAGATCTTGAAGAAGGCAGGACTAGTGAAGTGGACCCCTGAAGCAGATATGGCACCACAAGATTTGTAGGCCTACTTGTCCTCTGTGCCTACCTTGGTTGCTCCTAAGCCACAAGAGCCGCCGCTGCTATATATAGCGGCAACGAATCAAGTGGTTAGTGCAGTGTTGGTGGCACAACGGGATGTGGAGGAGGAAACAGCCTCAGTTAGTGTCCCTTCCTCAGAAGAGTATGAGAACAGCTCGGCAAGGTCAGATACGGGTAGGGACAAAGAAGAGCATGACAATGGTAACAACCCCAAGGACGTGGCAAGGAAGAAAGTGGTGCAACGCCCAGTATACATCGTCAGCTCCCTATTGCAGGGGGCTAGATCCAAGTACTCTGGCGTGCAAAAGTTGATTTTTGGCCTAGTCATGGCCTCAATGAAACTGCGCCACTACTTCCAAGCCCATGAGATTATGTTTGTTACATGCTTTCCGTTGCAAAGGATACTCTGAAAGCCAGAGACTACAAGCAAGATAGTGGAGTGGGCATTGGAGTTTTCCAGCTTCGGCCTGAAGTTTGAAAGCACCTCAACAGTACAAAGCAGGTCATTGACAGAGTTTATTGCAGAACAGATGCCAACCCCTGATGATGAAGTGCTAGAGACATTTGTTCCTGGCAAGGAATCCCCCTTGAGAATGAACCATGTATTTTGATGGTGCCTTCTCCCTGCAAGGTGTGGGGGCTGACCTACTTCTCGTTGCTCCCTCTAGGGAACACTTGAAGTATGTAGTCTAGATGCATTTTACCCGGGAGGAGGTGACCAACAATACAACAAAGTATGAAGGGCTCCTTGCCGGGCTCAGGACCGCCATAGAGTTGGGAATCAAGAAGTTGATCATCAGAGGAGATTCACAACTTGTGGTGAGGCAAGTGAACAAGGACTGGCAAAGCCCATTGATGGAGACATATGTCGAGGAAGTGAGAAGGTTGGAGGAACACTTTGAAAAATTGCAAACAGAGCACGTACCCGCTGCCGAAAACAACATTGCTGATCATCTCTCAAAGTGTGCGGCGCTGAAGCTTCCTGTGGGACCATGGACTTTTGTTCTCCACCTTACTCAGCCCTCCGCATCCCCAGCAATAATGGCCCGAAAGAGGAGGAAACTGGACTCCGGTAAGTCTCTCTCGGTATAGCCCTCTAGGCACGAGGGAGGGACCCTGCTGGGAAAAACTCCCATTCGCTTGCCGGGTTGCACCCTTCTACCGGGACTCAGGTCCCCGCGGTCGACGAACGCGCCCCTACAAATGCGGATGTGCCGCTAGTCCTCGTTGCCGAGTACAGGCTCCAACTCGGGCAAGGCACATAGTCCACTTCCTCCAAAACGAAGAACTTCCCAAAGAGCGAGAAGAATCTAAAAGAGTAGCGCAGAGGGCGAGTATGTATTAGTTTGTCAATGACACTCTATACAAAAGGATGTCCGATGGTGTGAAATTCAAGTGCATTTGCCGAGAAGGAGGAAAGGAACTGCTGGCAGAAATACACAAAGGCATGTGTGCTACTTATCGAGCTTGCGTTGTATTCCCTCGAAGAGGAAAGAGTGATGCAGCACAGTAGCATAAGTATTTACCTCAGTTTTTGAGAACCAAGGTATCAATCCAGTAGGAGACCACGCACGAGTCCCTCGCACCTGCACAAACAAGTAAGAACTTCGGACCCAACGCGATAAGGGGTTGTCAATCCATTTACGGTCACTTACGAAAGTGAGATCTGATAGATATGATAGTTTGATATTTTTGGTATTTTTGGATACAAGAACAAAAAGTAAAAACAACAAAGTAAAGTAGACTGTAGATTGATATGTTGAGAATAGACCCGGGGGCCATAGGTTTCACTAGTGTCTTCTCTCATGATAGCAAAATTCTACGGTGGGTGAACGAATTACAGTCGAGCAATTGATAGAAAAGCGAATAATTACGAGAATATCTAGGAATGATCATTATATATAGGCATCACATCCATGACAATTAGACCGAAATGATTCTTCATCTACTACTATTACTCCACACATCGACCGCTATCCAGCATGCATCTAGAGTATTAAGTTCATAAGAACAGAGTAACGCCTTAAGCAAGATGACATGATGTAGAGGGATAAACTCAAGCAATATGATATAAACCCCATATTTTTATCCTCGATGGCAACAATACTATACGTGCCTTGCTGCCCCTGCTGTGACTCGAAAAGGACACCGGAAGATTGAAACCAAAGCCAAGAACTTCTCCCATTGCAAGAACTATAGATCTAGTAGGCCAAACCAAACCGATAATTCGAAGAGACTTGCAAGGATATTATAATCATACATAAAATAATTCAGAAAAGAACCAAATATTTCTCATAGATAATCTTGATCATAAACCCACAATTCATCGGGTCTCGACAAACACACCGCAAAAAGATTACATCAGATAGATCTCCTCGAAGACCGAGGAGAACTTGATATTGAGATCCAAAGAGAGAGAAGAAGCCATCTAGGTACTAACTATGGACCCGAAGGTCTGTGGTAAACTACTCACAACTCATGGTGAGGCGATGGAGTTGATGTAGAAGCACTCCGTGGAAGATCACCCCTCCGGCGGAGCTCTGGAACAGGCCCCAAGATGGGATCTCACGGTAACAGAAGGTTGCGGCGGTGGAATTAGGGTTTTCTCTGTTGCTTCGATGTTTTCAAGGTATGTGGGTATATATATGAGGAAGGAGGGCATCGGGGAAGCAACATGGGCCCACGAGGCAGGGGCTCGCCCAAGGGAAGGGGGCGAGCCCCCCACCCTCGTGGATACCACGTGTGCCCTATTCCGTGGTTCTCAAGTCTCCTGTGAAGACATCGCTCCAAAAATATATCTCCCGAAGGTTTCATTCCATTTGTACTCCGTTTGATATTTCTTTCCCACAAAACCCTGAAATAGGCAAAAAACAACAATCTAGACTGGTCCTTTGGGTTAATAGGTTAGTCCGAAAAATAATATAAAAGTGTATAATAAAGCCCATTAAACATCCAAAACATCATATATAATAGCATGGAACAATAAAAAATTATAGATACGTTGGAGACGTATCAAGCATCCCCAACCTTAATTCCTGCTCGTCCTCGAGTAGGTGAATGATAAATACAGAATTTTTGATGTGGAATGCTAACCAACATAATTTTGAATGTAATTCTCTTTATTGTGGCATGAATGTTTAGATCCGAAAGATTCAAGACAAAAGTCTATATTGACATAAGAAATAGTAATACTTCAAGCATACTAACAAAGCAATCATGTCTTCTCAAAATAACATGGCTAAATAAAGTTATCCCTACAAAATCATATAGTCTGGCTATGGTCCCTCTTCATCACACAAAATATTCATATCATGCACAACCTCGGTTTCAGCCAAGCACTTGTTTTCATACTCAATTTTTTCAAACCTGTCAACTTTCACTCAATACATGAGCGTGAGCCATGGACATTGCACTATGGGTGGAATAGAGTGGTGGTTGTGGAGAAGACAAAAAGAGGAAGATAGTCTCACATTGACTAGCCGTATCAACGGGCTATGGAGATGCCCATCAAGAGATATCAATGTGAGTGAGTAGGGTTTGCCATGCAACGGATGCACTAGAGCTATAAGTGTATGAAAGCTCATGAAATGAAACTAAGTGGGTGTGCATCCAACCTGCTTGCTCATGAAGACATAGGGCATTTGAGGAAGCCCATCGTTGGAATATACAAGCCAAGTTCTATAATAAAAAATTCCCACTAGTATATGAAAGTGACTAAACAAGAGACTCTCTATCATGAAGAACATGGTGCTACTTTGAAGCACAAGTGTGGAAAAAAGATAGTAGCATTGTCCCTTCTTTCTTTTTTCTCATTTTTTGTTGGAGGGGCTTTCTCTTTTTTTAGCCCCTCTCTATATTTTTTTGGGCCATCTTTTTTTTTATTTGGCCTTTCCTCACATGGGCAATGCTCTAGTAATGATAATCATCACACTTTTATTGATTTACAACTCAATATTACAACTCGATACTAGAACAAAGTATGACTCTATATGAATGCCTCCGGCGGTGTACCGGGATGTGCAATGAATGAAGAGTGACATGTATGAAAAATTATGTATGGTGGCTTTCCCACAAATACGATGTCAACTACATGATCACGCATGGCAATATGACAATATGAAGCGTATCATATAAACGGAACAGTGGTAAGTTGCATGGCAATATATCTCGGAATGGCTATGGAAATGCCATGATAGGTAGGTATGGTGGATGTTTTGAGGAAGGTATATGGTGGGTGTATGGTACCTACGAAAGTTGCGCGGTACAAGAGAGGCTAGCAATGGTGGAAGGGTGAGAGTGCGTATAATACATGGACTCAACATTAATCATAAAGAACTCATATACTTATTGCAAAAATTTGCGAGTCATCAAAACAAAGCAATTAGCGCATGCTCCTATGGGGGAGGTTGGTAGGAGTTAACCATCGTGCGCCCCCGACCTCCACCCAAAGGATGACACTCTACAAATACCTCATGCTCTAACTTCGTCACATAGCAATTCGCCATACGTGCATGCTAAAAGAATCATAAACTTTAACACAAGTATTTGTCAATTTCATAATAACTCCACTAGCATGAATCTAATATCACTATCCTCATATCTCAAAACAAACATCAAGTATCAAACTTCTTATCATATTCAATGCACTTGTCTGAAAGTTTTTACTACATTTATCTTGGATGCCTATCATATTAGGACCAGATTTATAGCCAAAGCACATTACCATGTTGTTCTAAAAGACTCTCAAAAGGATATAAGTGAAGCATGAGAGATCAACAATTTCTACGAAATAAAATCACCACCGTGCTCGAAAAGATATAACTGAAGCACTAGAGCAAAACTATTTAGCTCAAAAGATATAAGTGAAGCACATAGAGTGTTCTAAAAAATTCTAGGCCATATTTATCTCTCTCAAAAAGGTGTGTCCAGCAAGGATGATTGTGTCAAACTAACAAGCAAAGACTCAAATCACACATGACGCTCCAAGTAAAACACATATCATGTGGTGAATAAATATATAGTCCCGAGTATAGTTACTGATAGATGAAGACGAAAGAGGGGACACCTTCCCGGGGCATCCCCAAGCTTAGGCTTTAGGTTGTCCTTGAATTTTACCTTGGGGAGCCTTGGGCATCCCCAAGCTTAGGCTCTCGCCACTCCTTGTTCCATAGTCCATCAAAGCCATACTCAAAACTTGAAAACTTCACAAGACAAAACTTAGCCAAAAATCTCGTGAGCTCTGTTAGTATAAGAAAACAAACCACCACTCAAAGGTACTGTAATGAACTCATTCTTTGTTTATACTGGTGTTAAACCTACTGTATTCCAACTTATCTATGATTCATATCCTCCAATACTACTCATGGATTCATCAAAATAAGCAAACAACACACGATAAACAGAATCTGTCAAAAACAGAACAATTTGTAGTGATCTGTAACTTTTACGTACTTTTGTAAGTCCAAAAAATTGAAATAAATTGGCAAACGTGAGGAATTTGTCTATTAATCATCTGCAAAAAGAATCAACTAAATAGGACTCTCCAGTAAAATCTGGTGACTATTCTCGTGAGCGCTAACGTTTCTGTTTTTTACAACAAGATCATATAAACTTCGCACAAGTCTTCCCAAAGGTTCTACTTGGCACAAACACTAATTAAAAAAAACCACATCTAAACAGAAGATAGATGCATTATTTATTCCTAAACAGAAGCAAAAGCGAATAAAATAAAATTGGGTTGCCTCCCAACAAGCGCTATGGTTTAGCGCCCCTAGCTAGGCATGATACAAGGATAGAACTAGGTATTGCCATCTTTGGAAGGCAATCCATAAGTGGCTCTCATAATAGATTCATAAGGTAATTTAATTTTCTTTCTAGGAAAGTGTTCCGTGCCTTTCCTTTATCAAAATTGAAATCTAATATTTCCTTCCTTCATATCAATAATTGCACCAATCGTTCTAAGGAAAGGTCTACCAAGAATAAGAGGACATGAAGGATTGCAATCTATATCAGGAACAACGAAATCTACAGGCACATAATTCCTATTGGCAACAATAAGAACATAATTAATCCTTCCCATAGGTTTCTTAATCGTAGAATCCACAAGATTCAAATTTAAAGAACAAATATCAAGCTCATGGAGCCCTAACAAATCACACAAAGTTTTTGGGATAGTGGAAACACTTGCACCCAAATCGCACAAGGCAAAGCATTCATGATCCTTAATTTTAATTTTAATAGTAGGTTCCCACTCATCATAAAGCTTTCTAGGGATAGAAACTTCTAATTCAAGTTTTTCTTCATAAGATTGCATCAAAGCATCAACTATGTGTTTGGTAAAACCTTTATTTTAGAACGCGGAGACTTTAGTACGGATTTCAACAAGGAAATACAATCAATCAAAGAGAAATTATCATAATTGAATCCCTTGAAATCCAAAGTAGTGGGTTCATCACTATGCAAAGTTTTAATCTCTTCAATCCCACTTTTAACAATTTTAGCATCAAGATCTAAAAACTCCGAATCATTGGGACGCCTTTTAATTAAAGTAGACTCATCTCCAGTCCCATATTTATCAGGATTCTTACTAGAAAACAAGGATCTAATAGGAGACCCATCAATAACTTTCAGATCTTCATTTTTGTTTTCATAATAATTAGAAGAACACGCTTTTATAGAGCTCTCTTTCTTAGCATGCATCCTAGCGGTTCTTTATTTGCATTCATCAATGGAAATTCTCATGGCTTTGAGAGACTCATTGATATCATCCTTAGGTGGAATAGATCAAAGTTTCAAAGAATAAATATCAAGAGTAATTCTATCCACACTTCTGGCCAATTCATCAATCTTAAGCAATTTTTCTTCAAGCAAAGCATTGAAATTCTTTTGCAAATTCATAAACTCCTTAACACTAGTTTCAAATTCAGAAGGCATCTTTCCATAAGAGTTATTGTAGGATTTACCATAATTATCAGAGGAATTACTAGGAAAATGCCTAGGATTAAAGTTTCCTCTATAAGCATGGTTACCAAAATTATTCCTACCAACAAAATTCACATCCAAGGATTCATTGTTATTTCAAATCAACGTGGATAAGGTCATATCATTAGGATCAGAAGAAGCACTCTTAGTAGCAAATAATTTCATAAGTTCATCCATCTTTCCACTCAAAACACTAATCTCTTCAATAGCATGCACTTTTTTACTAGTAGATCTTTCGGTGTGCCATTGAGAATAATTAACCATAATATTATCTAGGAGTTTGGTAGCTTCTCCTAAGATAGTTTCCATGAAAGTGCCTCCTACGGTCGAATCTAAAAGATTTCTAGAAGCAAAATTCAAGCCAGCATAAAAGTTTTGTATAATCATCCATAAGTTCAAACCATGTGTAGGGCAATTACGTATCATTAATTTCATTCTCTCCCAAGCTTGTGCAACATGCTCATGATCTAGTTGCTTAAAATTCATAATATCGTTTCTAAGAGAGATGATCTTAGCAGGAGGAAAATACTTGGAGATAAAAGCATCTTTGCACTTATTCCACGAATCAATACTATTTCTAGGCGAAGAGGAAAACCAAGTTTTAGCACAATCTCTAAGTGAAAACGGAAATAACTTCAATTTAACAATATCATTATCCGTATCCCTCTTCTTTTGCATATCACAGAAATCAACAAAGTTGTTTAGATGGGTAGCAGCATCTTCACTAGGAAGGTCGGAATATTGATCTTTCATAACAAGATTCAACAGAGCAGCATTGATCTCACAAGATTCAACATCGGTAATAGGAGCAATCGGAGTGCTAATAAAATCATTATTGTTGGTTTTGGAGAAGTCACACAATTTGGTATTGTTCTGAGCCATAGTGACAAGCAAGCAATCCAACACACAAGCAAACAAGAAGCAAGCGAACGACAAACACACGGCAAAAAGAAGGGCAAATAAAGCGGCAAGAAAAGCGTATAATTATGAGAATATCTAGGCATGATCATTATATATAAGCATCACGTCCGTGACAAGTAGACCGAAACGATTCTGCATCTACTACTATTACTCCACACATCGACTGCTATCCAGCATGCATCTAGAGTATTAAGTTCATAAGAACAGAGTAACGCCTTAACCAAGATGACATGATGTAGAGGTATAAACACAAGCAATATGATATAAAACCCATCTTTTTATCCTCGATGGCAACAATACTATGCGTGCCTTGCTGCCCCTGCTGTCACTGGGAAAGGATACCGCAAGATTGAACCCAAAGCCAAGCACTTCTCCCATTGCAAGAACTATAGATCTAGTAGGCCAAACCAAACCGATAATTCGAAGAGACTTGCAAGGATATTATAATCATACATAAAAGAATTCAGAAAAGAACCAAATATTTCTCATAGATAATCTTGATCATAAACCCACAATTCATCGGATCTCGACAAACACACCGCAAAAAGATTACATCGAATAGATCTCCTCGAAGACCGAGGAGAACTTCGTATTGAGATCCAAAGAGAGAGAAGAAGCCGTCTAGGTACTAACTATGGATCCGAAGGTCTGTGGTAAACTACTCACAACTCATGGTGAGGCGATGGTGTTGATGTAGAAGCACTCCATGGAAGATCCCCCCCTCCGGCGGAACTCCAGAACAGGCCCCAAGATGGGATCTCACGGGAACAGGAGTTTGCGTGGGTAAAATTAGGGTTTTCTCTGTTGCTTCAATGTTTTCAGGGTACATGTGTATATATAGGAGGAAGGAGGGCATCGGGGAAGCAACGTGGGGCCCACGAGGTAGGGGGTGCGCCCATGGGGAGGGGGCGCGCCCCCACCCTCATGGACGCCATGTGTTCCCTATTCCGTGGTTCTCAAGTCTCCCATGAAGATATCGCTCCAAGAATATCTCTCCTGAAGGTTTCATTCCGTTTGGACTCCGTTTGATATTCTTTTTCTGCAAAACCCTGAAATAGGAAAAAAATAACAATCTGGACTGGTCCTTTGGGTTAATAGGTTAGTCCCAAAAATAGTATAAAAGTGTATAATAAAGCCAATTAAACATCCAAAACATCATATATAATAGCATTGAACAATTAAAAATTATAGATATGTTGGAGACGTATTAATGTGCGGCTCCCACATTGGATCAAGGGCATTAGTTGGGAATGCATTCCGACAAGGATTCTATTGGCCCACAACCCTCCAAGATGCGGTCGAGCTAGTCACCAAATGTGAGGCCTGCCAATTCCATTCCAAGAATATCCATTTGCCTACCCAAGCTCTTCAAACAATCCCTTTGTCATGGTCGTTTTCGGTCTAGGGGCTCGATATCCTCGACCCTTTCCCCCGAGCTTCCGGGGGCTTTGAATTCTTGTTCGTTGCTATCGAGAAGTTTACAAAGTGGCCAGAAGTAAATGCCGTGAGAAAGGTGACTGCTCAGTCAGCAATCAAGTTCTTGAAAGAATTGGTGTGCCGCTTAAGAGTCCCTACCCGGATCATCACCGACAACAGCACCCAGTTCACGAGCCGCGCCTTCATGCAATATGTTCATGCCCTCGGAAGCAAGATCCTATTTGCCTCTGTTCCACATCCCAGAAGCAATGGACAAGGTGTGAGGGCGAACGCTGAAGTGTTGCGGGGCCTCAAGACAAGAACATTTGATAAACGGCAGAAGTGCAGTAGGCAATGGATCAATAAGTTCTCAATGGCTCTCTGGTCCCTCAAAACGACACCAAACTGAGCTACCGGGCAGACTCCCTTCTCCCTTGTCTATGGGGCAGAAGTAGTTATCCGCACGGAACTCATTTACGGGTCTCCTCGAGTTCTTGCCTACGACGAAGTAGCGCAGGATCAGCACCGGCATGATGACACTGTGCTTCTCGAGGAGAACCATCTCCGGGCTGCTACGCGTGCTGCATGCTAGCAGCAAGCCTTGCATCGCTATCACAGCCGTAGGGTTCATGCCCGGTGTTTTGATGATGGTGACCTTGTCCATAGGCGAGTTCAGTCGGTCAAGGGTGCAAATAAGTTACGACCAAAGTGGGAAGGCCCTTATCGGGTGGTAGGAGTCACCAGACCTGGCGCAGTCCGTCTGGAGACCGGAGATGCCATTCAGTTGCAAAACTCATGGAGCATTGAGCATCTCCGCAAGTACTACCCATAAGGTGCGGCTGTCGGGCCCTGCCCGGCAGCCACCCTTTTGTACATGCCTTGCCTCAGTTGCATGTAACCCCTTGTACAAAGCTAGACACAGACCCCGAGCAACAGAGAAATAAACGAAGCACTGATGGGGGGGGGGTGACAAGTTGCATGCATGCACAAGCATATCATGATCATCTCATGTTCATGTAGATAAGATTGCATTTGGCATCATTTTCATCTGCATAAACCACATGTTCCTGCCGTGGACTTGGTTCCCCAAGAGGAGATGAGAAGTGAAGACTACATTGGAATCTCCAGCAAGACAAATAGATAAGTTCTTTCCTTGATACATACATGTTCTGTAAGAACTTGTGCATAAGAAAACCCTGCTACCTTTCGAAACTTAGGTGCTCCCATCCTTCGACCCGAACGCTGCTTCGGTCAGGATGGTCGCAGTGGACTTTGTTGAAAAAAGATTGGCGAGGGTCTAGTCATTCTTCACGTCTTATGCCCGCCAAGCTAGGCTCCGTAGCAACAAGACTGAGGGTACTCGCAAGGTAGCCTGCTAGGGGAAACTTGTTTACTTGGAAGTATAGAGGCATCCCACCTCTGCATGGACTCATTACATGCACGAGTCCCCGACAAGGTTTATCTTTTTCATTAATATGCTGGTCAACAAGTACAAATCTTATAGAACACTGGCATGGATAAAAGAGATTACATTTATTTGAATTAAAGTTTGGCAAGTGCCTACAAGTTTAAGATAAAAAAAAGATAAGTGACCCGTGATCCCCTTCTATGCACCTCCTTTCCCAAATATTGTAGCAAGAGGGAAAGGGGACAAAAGGAGCACCTGGGAAAAGGAGGCGATGAAGGGAGCACCGTGAACGACTCCCCAATCACCGCCACCAGGACTGACAGGACCCAGCTGGGAGAACAAAGACAAAATCCACAAGGAGACCTGCCGGGAATCCTGCTGGTAGACTGCTAAAGATAGGGAGAAGCACCAAGGAAGATGGGAGGGATGGAAGATGAGGCAGCAGACCGCCAGGTCGGGGTGAAGGCTCCAGTGTCGTCGTACTCCAACCTGACGGCCTGCCTCCCGCCTCCTCCGCCCTCCCTCATAATCTTCCCTCCACCACCGCCCGGGAGGGGCGCATCGAGGATCGAGCACCCGCTAAGGCCCGCGGGTGGCATGCACTCAGGAGCTGCGCAAGGTGGCGAGCATGACCCGCCACCTCTCCCGAAGAGGCGGCAAACTGTAGCGGCATCACCAGTAACACATGCGGGACGCCGCCACCCACCTCGGTGGGCAGGAAGGTACCACCATCTTCAAAATCAGCCCCAACTCCACTTGAAGGAGCACTGCTGGGGACGTCCATGGCCTTGAGCACTGCACCCCAGGGTGGCACATGAAACCCCACAGGCCTCGTCGCCAGGACGACGAACATCAACGATTCACGGCGGAAGCCATCACCCCTCGTTAAGCAACTAACCCAGGCGAAGGAGGCGAGTGCTCTGCCACCCAGGCGGCACTCAGCACCTCCCATGTCCTGGATACCCTGGCTGCGACATCTTCCCACATTTCGGACTAGACCCTCTCCCCAAGCATCAACACGAGCATTCGATATCGCCAGCCACAAGCGACTGCCCGGGGCCCGGTGAAAGCACAAGTTCTCCCTGGGTGATTTTGGTAATTAATGTCAACATATTTCTAGTTGGACTAATACTTTTACCTAGTATATTTCAGATGAGTTCAACAGTGGAGTGGCATGGACAATGGAACCCCTTCAAGATGCTAAGGACAGAAGATTGACAAAATCTCAATGCTCTGGACTCTATGTTTTCTATTTCATTGATCCAAGATCACATTGAGTCCATAGGAAAGCCAATACTATTAAAAGGGGATGAGGTGTTGCTTAATGGCTTGCTTGTTCCAAGTGTTTAGTGATAAGCACAAAAGCCCTCAACCACTTTCTCATATCCACCTATGTCCTAAACCTAAAGTCAAACTCGGTCCCACCGATTTGATCTATCCACCGCCACCGAGTTCATCTGACATAGCCACTGCTAGAAACCCTAATCAGTTTGGTCTCACCGATGGGATATCGGTCTCACCAAGATGGGCTTGCAAACTCTTTGTTGCCTGTTGCAATTATTTCGGTGTCACCGAGATGTGCAATCGGTCCCATCGAGTTTGCCTTACCAACTCTCTGTTTTACTTATTAGCAAAATCGGTCCCACCGAGTTTGTGTAATCGGTCAAACAAAGTTTAGGTTTTACCCTAATCCTAGCACATCGGTCCCACCGAGTTGATCATGCCGGTCCCACCGAAAAGCCTAACTTTCACATTTTGAAATAAATCGGCCCGACCGAGTTTCAAGATTCGGTCCCATCGAGTTTGCTAAATTGTGTATAGCGGTTTGATTTTGTTTGGAGGCTATATATACCCCTCCACCCTCTCTTCATTCGTGGAGAAATCCATCAGAACGTGCCTACACTTCCAGCATACATTTTCCGAGAGAGAACCACCTACTCATGTGTTGAGACCAAGATATTCCCATCCAATCACATGAATCTTGATCTCTAGCCTTCCCCAAGTTGCTTTCCACTCTGCTCATCTTTCCTCCAAATCCAAATCTATGAGATAGAGTTGAGTGTTGGGGAGACTATCATTTGAAGCACAAGAGCAAGGAGTTCATCATTAACACACCATCTATTACCTTTTGGAGAGTGGTGTCTCCTAGATTGGTTAGGTGTCACTTGGAAGCCTCCGAGAAGATTGTGGAGTTGAACCAAGGAGTTTGTACAGGTAAGGAGATCGCCTACTTCATGAAGATCTACCCTAGTGAGGCAAGTCCTTCGTGGGCGATGTCCATGGTGGGATAGAGAAGGTTGCTTCTTCGTAGACCCTTCATGGGTGGAGCCCTCCATGGACTCGCGTAGCCCTTACCCTTCATGGGTTGAAGTCTCCACCAACATGGATGTACGATAGAACCACCTATCGGAACCGCGCCAAAAATCTCCGTGTCTCCAATTGCGTTTGAACACTCAAATCCTATCCCTTTACTTTCATGCAAATTGCATGCTTTACTTTCCGCTGCTCATATACTCTCGCCGTGCTTGCTTGAAATGTATTGTGAATGGTTAAACTTGAGCTAAAACTCCACCTTAACTTGAAGAAATTAAAAACTGCTACCTTTCTTTGTTGAGGGTCTAATCACGCCCCCTCTAGACACCTCTGCTTCGATCCTTTCAATTGGTATCAGAGCTTTGGTCTCCATTGATTTGGTTTAATCACCATTTGAGGAAGATGGATGAGTCTACGATTGGGAGTATTAGACGTAGAGTGCCTATCTTTGAAGAGGAGTTTTATAGGGAATGGAAAAATGGCATGCTGAAGATTTTCAATGAATATCATTTGAACAAGTATATTACTAGTCCCTCTGTGCCTCCTATTGACCCTATGTATTTTACCCCCAATGAATATGTCGACATGGTTCGGAATACTAGAACTATCAATCTTATTGTTAGAGCTTTACCGAATCACTTGCTTAGAGAATTGCCTAACTTAGAATGTGCGTATACTACATGGAGATATCTTGAGGAACGATTTCCGGACTACTCTTTAGAAAATCTAGATGAGATTCTTCACAAGTCCATAGATTTTCAAAAGATGAAACCTAGTGATCCTAAATTTGATGATTGCCTATTTGAGCTTCGTGACCTTATGTGTGCCAAAGGAGATGTTGGTGTCATTAGAGTCATCATCACCAAAGCCATTAGAATTCATAAATATGAACATTTTCATGATTATATATCTAATTAATCACTCTCTCTAGGAGATGACCAATCACAAGACGATGTTGAACATGGATACTATGATGAAGATGATGATAGTGATTTTGACCTTGATGAGCAAAGGAGACACTTTGGTCTGATGAAAAATCTCCGCGGTTACACGGCCGGAGGAAAGGAATGGGTTCTTGAAAGTGGATGTACCATCACATGACCGGAGACAAGGATATGTTTCGTGAGCTTGCTGAAAATGAAGGCCCTCGAAGTATGTCACTTTTGGTGATAACTCAAAGGGTAAGGTGGTTGGCCTTCGTAAGGTGGCCATCACACATGATAGCTCCATCCAAAATGTTATGCTCATTGAATCCCTTGGCTATAATTTACTTTCTGTATCTAGACTTGCTGATTTTGGTCTGAATGTCTATTTACTAAAATAGATTGCCAAGTGTTTCGTAGAGACAATCATAAAATTGTCTTTATCGGTATATGTAGAGGTGATCTATATATTGTTGATTTCACTAAAAAAGGCTCAACCTAGAACTTTCTTAAATGCTAAATCTTCTAAAGGCTGGTTGTGACATAGAAGGCTAGGTCATGTGGGCATGCGAAATCTTGATAAGCTTATTAAAGGTGATCATATCCTTGGAGTTAAAGAAGTTATATTTGACAATGATAGATTGTGAAGTGCTTGTCAAGCAGGAAAACAGGTTGGAGGAAGCCACCCCGTGAAGAACATCATGACCACGAGAAGACCGCTTGAGCTACTTCATATGGATCTCTTTGGTCCAAACGCCTATAAAAGTCTCGGTGGAAACTAATTTGGTTTAGTCATAGTCGATGATTTTTCAAGATTTACGTGGGTGTTATTTCTTGATGATAAATAACAGGTCCAAAAGATCTTCAAAAACTTCGCTAGGAAGGCCCAGAACCAATTTGAAGTGAAGATCAAGAAGGTTCAGAGTGACAATGGAACGGAGTTCAAGAAAGCAAATGTGGATACCTTTCTTGATGAAGAAGGGATTTCACATGAGTTCTCGGCTACGTACACGCCTCAACAAAATGGAATTGTTGAGAGGAAGAACCGGACTCTTATTAAGATTGCAAGAATGATGCTTGATGAGTACAAGACACCAAAACACTTTTGGGCGGAAGCGGTTGAGACAACTTGTCATGCAACAAATCACTTTTATCTTCACAAGCTACTCGGCAAGACGGCATACGAGAATATCACCGGTAACAAACCCCAAGTTGGATACTTTCAAGTATTCGGCTCAAAGTGCTATATTCTTGATAAGCATTGTTGTTCGAAGTTTGCTCCTAAATATCATTATGGTTTCCTACTCGGTTATGGTTCAAACTCTCACACGTACCGTGTCTACAATAGTTTCACACGAAAGGTTGAAGAGACGGTAGATGTGAAGTTTGATGAATCTAACGGCTCGCAAGTAGAGCAATTGCCAATTGATGTAGGTGATAAAGATCCTTTGGAAGCAATCCAAGACTTGTCTATTGGCAAGACCTGTCCAATGGAGGTGAAGGAGAGTACCTCGTCCGTCCAATTGGAAGCTTCTACCTCACGACGAGGTGAACCAAGAGTTGACACGGAGGCACCCACAAGTGGGACATGCCAAGATGAGGAAAAGGAGGAAGTACACCAAGATGAACCTAATCAACCTCCTTCTCCACCTCGACAAGAGAACGACAACACCAACAACGAACAAGGCAAAGAGGAAGAACAAGATGATGAAGAAGATGTTCCACCCCGACCCAAAGAAAAGCTCTCACGAGTTAGAGCAAGAATTGCTAGGGATCACCCCGTAGAACAAATCTACCATGACACCCGAACAGGGAGAATCACTCGCTCTAAATCTCGTTTAGCTAACTTTTGTGAACATTACTCTTCAATATCTAACCTTGAACCTATGAAGGTTGAAGATGCTCTTGAAGACCCTAATTGGGTGAATGCTATGCACGAGGAGCTACATAACTTCGAGAGAAACCAAGTTTGGACATTTGTTGAGAAGACCGATGACGATCACAATGTCATTGGAACCAATTGGGTGTTTTGGAATAAGCAAGATGAAGATGGACAAGTTGTGCGCAACAAGGCCCATCTCATCGCCCAAGGCTACACTCAAGTCTAAGGTATGGATTACGGTGAGACATATGCCCCCGTTTCTAGACTTGAGTACATACACATCTTACTTGCTTATGCCAATCACCATGATATCACTTTATAACAAATGGACATTAAAAGTGCTTTTCTCATCAGTGAAATTGAGGAGGAAGTTTATGTTAAACAACCTCCCGGCTTTGTTAATTCCAATAAAACTAATGATGTTTACAAGCTTCACAAAGCTCTTTATGGTCTTAAACAAGCTCCTAGAGCGTGGTATAAATGCTTGACCAAGTTTTTTATTGAAAAAGGATTTGAAATTGGGAAAATTGACTCAATACTTTTTATTAAAAGGGTTAATGGAGAATTATTTGGGTGCCAAATTTATGTTGATGATATTATATTAGGTTCGACTAACCCCCATTTTAGTGAAAAGTTTGGAAGGCTAATGTCAGAGAAGTTTGAGATGTTTGTGATGATTGAACTCAAGTTCTTTCTTGGTTTGCAAAGCAAGCAAACTAAGGAGGGTACCTTTGTGTCTCAAACAAAGTACGCCAAGGACTTATTCAACAAGTTCAACATGCAAGAATGCAAATGTATGAATACACCCATGCCTACTATTGGACATCTTGACTTGACTATGGATGGCGAACCGGTTGACCAAAAGGTTTACCGCTCTATGATTGGTTCATTGTTACATCTATGTGCCTCCCATCCCGATATTATGCTACGTGTGTGCATGTGTGCACGATATCAAGCGGCCCCCAAAGAATGTCATCTTAAGGCTGTGAAAAGGATAGTGACATACTTAATTCATACACCAAATTTTGGAATTTAGTATCTTAAGAGGTCCTATTTTGATCTTGTTGGCTACTCCGACTGGGACTGTGCCGGTGAGAAGGTTGATAGAAAGTCCACTTCGAGTACTTGTAAATTTCTTGGTAGATCTCTTGTGTTTTGGTCCTCCAAGAAACAAAACTCGGTATCCTTATCCAACGCCGAAGCGGAATACATTGCTGCCGGTTCATGTTGTGCTCAGTTACTTTGGATGACCCAAATTCTTAAAGATTATGGGATCTATATGACAAAATGTTCCATTGCTTTGTGACAATGAAAGTGCTATTAAGATTGCTCATAATCCCGTGCAACATTCTCGAACTAAGCATATTGAAGTTCGTCATCATTTCATTTGAGATCATGTTGCTAAAGGAGACATCAATATTAAACATGTTCGTACCAATAAGCAATTGGCGGATATATTTACCAAACCGCTTGATGAGAAAGTATTTTGCCGTTTGAGAGGTGAATTGAGCATCATTGATGCCTCAAACTTGGAGTAGTAACTCCATTTGGATACATGCAAGGCATGAGCCTTTGAATAATCCTTGATATTTCTCTTATGATGATGATCATATGTCTTTGATATACTTGTACCCTTGCATGTTATCCAACCCTTGTAGGTACTTCGATAAGCCCAACTCTATGAGATTGTAACTCGCTCATTTCTTGAGTGATCTCTACCTCACCAAGTCTCTACAATATGGTGGTTGAAGTCAAGGAAGCATGAAACCCTTCAACATATCCTTTGAAAATTTCTATATATCAAATTTCATTTGGTATCAAACTTCATGATTGTCATTTTACATACACAAGTGCTCTTCCTTGCAAAACCAACCCATGTAGGTAGATGAACTGAAACTACAAGTGGTGCTCCCAATTCTTGATGAGCTACATCAACCTTGAGCATCCCACACAAGTTTAACTACATGATCAAGATCAACACCACCAACCAAGGTATGTCACTCCATCTTGGAGAAGCTTTACCCCAAGTCATGGGTCAAAGCAACTCAACAAGATGTGAATACATCAAAATGCTTAAACAAAAAATGGCAACCCCATTTTGAGCTTAAACGATGAGTATGACCTATGATCAAGTGTCTTCATTTGACTCCTAAGTCAATATACTATAACATAGGTGACTTTGTGGCCGACCAATTCTAGATGACGTTCCCTAGTGTTTCTTTGTGCTCTTGCATTTGTCTCATCCATACTTGTTTCCCCTTTCAAAAAAAACTTCATCTACATTTATTTTATTTTTCCCTACATCCAATTCATTGCAAATCTTCTGGTTAATTCCTTGCAAATATTTGTGAGATTTTACTTGCCTAGTGAGCTAAGATGAAAATTGTTCTCTCTGTGTTGAACTCGGACACACCGATTTGCCTCTTTTGGTCAAACCGGACCACCTCGGTGCCACCTCAGAAAACAACTCAGTGTTACCGATTTCAATACCGAGGAGACACTTTGTCATTTACATCTTGCATATTTGTTACAGCTCCACTCAATGATTCTTATCCTCTATCATCATCACATTCTACATATTGCTTTGTACTGTGACTCAAGGACCAAACCTACTTGACTCATAATCCAGAAGAGCCCTTCTTGGAAATTGATGTCAAAGGGGGGAGAGAGAGATCATATCAACACTTACTTACACAAAAGGGAGAGAGAGACCCTATGGGAGAGAGAAATTTCTTAGTCCTCCCAGATTCTTGGTATTAAAAGAGGAGAGAAGCCACATGTCTTCTAGAGGGGAAAGACATGTTAGTATTTGTTATGATTATTTGCCTTGCTCTGATTTTCTTTTCCCTATCTTCTCCCATTATCAAATATAAGATTCATGGGGAGAAAGACATCTAAGGGAAGGAAATCTTTGAATTCATTGCATATCTTTCTGGGGACATGTCTATACTTCAATAGAGTACCAAGTACTTACTCACTACATGTCATCCCAATCTTGGTACTCTTGTGGTTTGCTGTTCTTGCTCTGTTTAGTAGATGTTTCTGTGTTATCTAACCTTGTTTACTAAGGTTCATCTCTTCCAAATCTAGCTCAAGACCACAAGGTAAGTATATGCATCACACTCATGTGCATAATGATCTCTTGCTAATGTACGTATTGTTTGCAAGAAGGACTCATGAACATGAAGGTACATTTCCTATATCCATTTGCTCTGATGCATACAACCAAGATACATGTAACTCATTGCTTGCTCTGACATGCTTATGCATTCACTTGCATCTATATTCCATATTCACATGATTGCATACATGTAGGGGGAGTCTATGAATGTTACATGTCTTTCCAAAACTTTACTTGCTATTCTATATATCTTTACCTAAAAGCTATGATGTATGTTTTCATCAATTACCAAAAGGGGGGAGATTGAAAGCACAAGTGCTCCCTGGGTGATTTTGGTAATTAATGTCAACATATCTCTTGTTGGACTAATAGTTTTACCTAGTATATTTCAGATGAGTTCAATAGTGGAGTGGCATGGACAAGAGGATGTGGAACCCCTTCAAAATGCTAAGGACAGAAGACTAGCAAAAGCTCAAGGCTCGGGACTGTACATTTTCTATTTCAGTGATCCAAGATCACATTGAGTCCATAGGAAAGACAATACTATTATAAGGGGATTAGGTGTTGCTTAATGGCTTGCTTCCTCAAAGTGCTTAGTGATATGCTCCAAAGCCCGCAACCACTTTATCATATCCACATATGTCCTAAACCTAAAGTCAAACTCGGCCCCACCGATTTGATCTATCCGGTGCCACTGAGTTCATCTGACATAGCCACTGCGAGAAACCCTAATCAGTTCGGTCTCACCGAGATGGGCTTGCAAATTCTCTGTTGCCTACTGCAATTATTTCGGTCTCACTGAGATGTGCAATCGGTCCCAGTGAGTTTGCCTAACCAACTCTCTGTTTTACCTATTACCAAAATCGGTCCCACCGAGTTTGCGTAATCGGTCAAAGCGAGTTGAGGTTTTACCCTGACCCTAGCACACTGGTCCCACGGAGTTGATCATGTCGGTCCCACTAAAAAGCCTAACGTTCACATTTTGAAATAAATCGGTCCGACCGAGTTTCATGATTCTGTCCCACCGAATTAGGTATATTGTGTGTAACAGTTAGATTTTGTATGGAGGCTATATATAGCCCTCCACCCTCTCTTCATTCGTGGAGAAAGCCATCAGAACATGCCTAAACTTCGAGCATACATTTTCGGAGAGAGAACCACCTACTCATGTGTTGAGACCAAGATATTCCAATCCAATCACAAGAATCTTGATCTCTAGCCTTCCCCAAGTTGATTTCCACTCAAATCATCTTTCCACCAAATCCAAATCTGTGAGAGAGAGTTGAGTATTGGGGAGACTATCATTTGAAGCACAAGAGCAAGGAGTTCATAATGAACACACCATCTATTACCTTTTGGAGACTGGTGTCTCCTAGATTGGTTAGGTGTCACTTGGGAGCCTCCGACAAGATTGTGGAGTTGAACCAAGGAGTTTGTACGAACAAGGAGATCGCCTACTTCGTTAAGATCTACCCTTGTGAGGCAAGTCCTTCATGGGAGATGACCATGGCAGGATAGACAAGGTTGCTTCTTCGTGGACCCTTCGTGGGTGGAGCCCTCCGTGCACTCGCGCAGCCGTTACCCTTCATGGGTTGAAGTATCCACCAACATGGATGTACGATAGCACCACCTATCAGAACCACACCAAAAATATCCATGTCTCCAATTGCGTTTGCACACTCCAATCCCATCCCTTTACTTTCTTGCAAATTGCATGCTTTACTTTCCGCTGCTCATATACTCTCGCCATGCTTGCTTGAAATTTGTTGTGAATGGTTAAACTTGTGCTAAATCTCCACCTTAACTTGAAGAAATTAGAAACTACTACCTTTCTTTATTAAGGGTCTAATCACCCCCTCTAGACACCTCTTCTTCGATCCTTTCACCTGGCCCCAGGCTCTCCTCTTCAGAATAAGCCGAAGAGCAAGGAACAGAGGAAGATAGGAGTATGGATGAGTGCCTCCGCTCCTCCTTTCATAGGAAAGCCGGAGGTGGAGGCTGATTCCTCGGTGGGTAACTGCCGCTCTCCTCGGCCAATTCGAGAAGCCCGGCCCCTGCTTTGACGCTTTTCCGCACCACGCGCCTCCGCTACCTATCCCACCCAATGCATGTAGCATATGTGGCTAAGGATAAGGGCGTGGTGGGAATAGTGAATTGGCAATTACTCCCCCGCACATTAAAGTCATTCAAGGGACATTGAAAAGAATGGCCCCATAAGGATTGGCGTTACGCGACGCGCGAGAGATGCAGAAACTCGCCCGGGCTCAAGTGAAGGAAGAAGCAAAGAAGATCTCAAGGGAGGCAAGCTGCTCCTGCGTGTCGGCCTGTGCACTAGTTAGAGCCTAACCTGGCAGTGCCCAGTGGCGCGATCGTGACAGGCTCAGGGGCTCCTATCGGTGCAGTAAACCCTGGGTCCATTGCCCCAGACTATGCACATGCCTAGGAGCAAGTTTGCAACACCAGCATCAGGTCAAGACTCGAAGGGATCAGCTCTTTGAGGAGTCAGAGAGCTAGCCAAGGAGATCGAGACAACTAAGACCAGCCTACGAGGCGAAATATCACCTGAGGAAGACCCCTCCTTGCCAGGCATGCGAGCCTAGCGGGGTGGTATTGCCCTAGAAGCAAGCCTCCAACATCGCCCCGGCAGGCCTGCCGGGGGCTCACAAAGGAAAACCACCACCTCACGATGACGCCCATCATCAATCAGTGTGGTGTCAAGATCCTAACTGGCTCAGGGGCAGCCACCTGCCACATGACGGCCACTTCCTATAGAAAGAGCCTGCAAATGACACCCGTCCCGCGACGTGTCAAGAAAACGGGTGCGAAGCTGGCAAAATAGCCCGGCAAGGCCTGCCGGGCGAGCTGCGATGTGACACTGAGCGACGCATTTAATGCGCCCTATCAGCTCGCAGAGTTAGGTATGATTCCACTGTTTCCTATCAAATCAGCCTAGAAAGACTAATTTGCCACTGTGGTGACCCCTTAATCTATTAAAGGTGGCCCATGGCAACCGTAGAAAGGATTCGGCCTTTCGAACCGACACAGACTCATACGCGTGTGACCGCTCTCGCCCCGAGGCAACCTTGCCAGGCAAGAGTGCAATGCTCTTTTCCACCATCCCACCATCAATCCACCAAAGCAAGAGTAGAGTGCAATGCTCTTTGGCACATGATTATGCTTAGAATGCGTTCTTATTTGGCTTGGCGATGATCATTGCCCTCTTTGGCCATGTGAACTATTTGAGGAGGCCAATTGATTTGCTTGTGTGGGTGCATATGCGTCTTTACTCTTGCCCACGTGCTTTCTTGGCCGACCAGGGAAAACACAATGACTTGATCAATAGAAGCCCGACCGCATCCCTACGCCTCATGACAAATGAGAGATTCCAAAAGACACCACCCGGCTAGGCGCATCGTCCAAATACCGGGCACATAGGTCATACATGCCATCCGGGAAGACCATAATGTCCAAAGGGTGCCCCCTCCACGACACATGGACTGAACCATCAGAGTCTGAATGCCGTGGAAGTGGCACGCAAAAAAATGGACGATCAAGTCACGACCAAACCTTAGAAGTGAACATACCTTTCTCCAGGTAAGCAAAACACATCAGTACTTGACCGCTGGGCTGTTCATGTACCCAACATGTGTTGTTAGATATACTAAATTTTGAATTAATGATAGCTAAAATTATGTTTTCTTGGCTACCTATTTAACATTGGATCAGAAACATATGGGTGCACTTTGTGTGTTTTCTTGGCCTTTGTCGAATCTTTGGTATTTCCGAATCAGTGGATATGGCTCGAGATCTGGTGCCGCAGACGCTCGATTCTATGCAGGTCTATATACTCTCACCATCTGTCCAACATGCATGATGCTTAGGTAAGTGAATCAAAATAAGACGAATATCAACTGAAATGAAAATGTGATGCAGTAAGGACTATGGCGACCGCAACCAGATTTAGTGATGGCTACAAGGGGCAAGAGTAAAGATGCATATGAAGCCGTCAATGACCCTTTTCTCATTTTGGTGCTCTTGAATGATGTTGTCCAGGTTCGAGCAAGGAGTATGCCACATTCCACTGATATAACAATGCACCAAGACGGCATCTTCAATTGGCGCAACCTTAGCACCCTCTAGGACCTATAACAATGCATCAAAAAAGTACCTCCTATTAGAGCAGGAATAACACCCTCTAGGACCATCGCTCGTGGTGTGGCTTAGTTACCCATGTCTTGATAACATTTTGGAGGGCAGTGACACCCTTACTTTCTTCCATGAGTAGAAGAACAAACACATCAACACCCGTCGACTCCAACATGCATGTGTGCAATCTGGAAAAATAATGGAACTGCCCAATTGGTGTGTAGACTAGCTGCAACCCAAAAGTTAAGTGAATTATTTGAAACCCTCCCGAGAAAACAAATCATGTAGACGACTGCAACAATACATGTTAAGACCACAACTTCCCTCATTTTCTAGAGTGAACTAATTGAAGAGACGAACTGGCACAAATATGTTTTTTTGCAAATAGTGTGCAAGTTATTCTGTCTGAATTACATTTGTATCTACCCTTTATATTTACCAACGAAAGGAGCACATCTCCTTGTTTTCCTGGCCAAAGCAAATAGAACATCCAGGTCCATAGATGGGCCGAGTACATTCCCCAACAAGACATGACCCTAGACGAATAAGCTTTACTTTACTTCGCATCAAACAAGACACATTCTGACATGTTTTTCAGGTGACAAGAGGGAATGCATCCAGTGTAGGGGAGAGAATGGCCATATACAACAACACGCACACCGAATATCATAGTCGAGCACACAACAACATCCAATATATAACCCCAATGTGCATAAGATACCAGGCGCATGATTAATCACATGACCGAGACACTAACTAGTGTCATTAAACTGATATATAACCAGGCGTATGGCCACACTACTAAAGCACAATAATATAGGGTTCAAAAATGAAATAAGGAGAATTAGAGATCCTTAATCATGGCAATCATTGGGTCATGCTCACCACATTGGTCGACCACCTCAACTCCATAAAGGTGGAAGATGATTACCCTGAAACTAATTTTAGTAATGGCTTAAAGGTGAGCAAGTACCCAAGCTGTAAATCGTCTGCTTTGGTGAAGCCATCCCCCCCTTGATCAATATAGAACTTCCCATTGAGATCTCGAAGCAAGACCCTCCAGTTACAACCAGTATTGGTTGCTAGGATGATCTCCTTTGGAATAGTACCCATGTGCTCCCGAAAAGCACCGAGGATCATAATAGATTTGAACCGACATGAGAAAACCACCTTGCAAAAGTGGGTTGGACCTTCAACCACTTTGATGTGCCCAACATTCATCGGCTTTGCTCGACGCCTCTTGGAGGCATCTCCTTCCACCATAAACTTTCACTTTGAACGGCTCCTTGGAACATAGTTAGGATGCAAAGTTAGTAGCATAGTGTTTTTTCTGCATATTTGGTCTTTGCAACGAACATGACAAATTTTTAAATCCTAAGGGTTTTTAGAATTTTTTAAATGGCCACGAATGTTTTCCAAATAAAAGTTTTTCCAAAATAATGCATAAGTGCAGGAAAGGAATTTCCTAAGATTAATATTTGCCCTATTTTCTTGAGTGAACCAGAATTGAAAATACATTAAATTGGGATAATTTAAGGTATAAGTAACACCCTCGATAAAATAATAAAAACAAAAAATATAATATAAAGAAAAAATACTTTGCAAAAGGGCCCAATAGTATTTGACACAAATAGTTTATCAAAATCTAAAAATCCAAAAGAAAACGTTCATGCAACAAAAATATTCCAATTTGAATTCAGAGCAAGTTTGTTGTTGGGAAAAAAATCAAGATCAAATTAAAACTGAATTTAAAAGAAGATAGAATAGAAAGAAAAGAATAAGAAAAACATGGCCCAACCAGCCAACCAGGTGTTCGGGTACACAAACATGGGTGTTTATTTCCCCCTGACTTGTGCATAGACGATAAGCCCCGGTGGCCTAGGCCTGCCGGGGAAAGACACTACCACGAAAAGCCCAAGAACAAACCAGAGAAGCCGCTCTCTGTGAGATCGAGGAGCACATCAAGAATACGAAACCAACATTCAAGACTACGACTCCAACATAAGCAACCTCTGCTGGCTTAGCAATGCCGGCAAGGTCGAAACAACGACCTAGAACGGGCCCGGACCGCGCCGGTCATGATCCCGGTGTCTGTGGGGGACCGAGGTGCGCCTGTCTTCAAGAAGACCTGGCAAGCCATCCCCTGGCAGGCACGAGCTGATCGGTCACCGCTCCACCACATCGCAACGCCAGTCGCTTGTTGATGCAGTGTCGAGCCCTCAGGTGGCTAAGTGGCTCTCGCTAAGCACGTGGCAGCTCGCTGGAAGACAAACTATGACCGATTGACACATGTCCAGAGGCGTGTCAAGATAACGAGAAATAGTTAGCTAAAGCGGTGGCAAAAGATTGTCGGGAATGCATCCCTACATGCCACCTAGGCTAGGATTTATGTGATTTTGTCCTAAGTGCCAGAGTTAGGTATGGTAGCACTGTTGGCTATCTAATCACTATATAATGTCTGTTCTGCCATTGTGGTTACCCCTTGAGTTATAAAAGGAGGCCCAAGGCAACCTAGCTAAAGATTCGGACCCTTAGACACTTGTACTAGGGTAGAAGCTCCCTCGTAGGCAACCTTGCTAGGTTTGAGTGTTGCGTGTGCTTCGTGTTCGTCCATCCAATCAACCAAAGTAGGAGTAGGGTTTTACATTTCTCAGTGGCAAGTACCTGGGTAAAAACACTAGCGTCTCGTCGTTGTGCTGCCTCACCACCTCTGCACTTTGTGCAACATGATCTCCCCCTGCTGAACCACAAGGGGCCCGTGTCCCCATAGGTGATCGTGTGCATCAAGCCCTGACATCTTTGGCGTGTCAGGTAGGGGAGCGTCATTTGTGTAAACCTGAGATCATGAGTAGCGCGTGGATATTCGTGATCACCTCCTTCATTCGAAGCGTCGAAAGCGAGGAGAACACCTCTCTCCGGCCTCTTCCTCTCAGGACTCCATCGCATTTCTCTACCGCAGTGAAGACGTCGACAAGGGCGAGGGGCCTCGGCACTACAGTTGGTGCCGCCAGCATGGATAGCGCAGCAGCGGAGCCGAACCGCGGACTATGGAAGAGGCGGGCTGAACGGTGGGCCATCTGATATGTCTCCATCGCATCTACTTTTCCAAATGCTTTTCCTCTTGTTTTGGAGTCTAATTTGCATGATTTGAATGAAACTAACCCGGACTGACGCTATTTTCAGCAGAACTACCATGGTGTTGTTTTTGTGCAGAAATAAAAGTTCTCGGATTCGAACGAAACTTTGCGAGGATTTTTTATACAATTAAAGAAAATTACTGGAGCCAAGAACCACCGGAGGGGGGCACCTAGGTGGGCACAACCCACCAGGGCGTGCCCCCCTCCTGGCGCGCCCAGGTGGGTTGTCCTCACGTGGTGGCCCCGATGTGACGCCCCGAGACCGAAGTGCCAAGTGTCTTCCAGTTATTCATTGTCGTTGCCATGTCATCTTCTTGCGTGTTGCATCTTGCCATGTCATCATGTGCATTGCATCCTCATGTTTTCAAAACTTGCATACGATCTTTTTCTCCGTTGTCCGTTTCGGGATCCAACACTCTCACATGCACCCATTGCGCCTCTTAAATTTTGTTTCGTGAGCGGGATAAAAAACATTCTCGGAATGGGCCAACATTTTTCGAGTGACCTTGGAATATCACCGGTAGACCGCCTGTCAAATTTGGTTCCATTTGGGGGTCGTTTGATGCCCCAACGGTTAACCGCGTTAACCGCCGGAAGACCTTTCTCTTTTAGCCCAGCACCCCTCCACAATAGCCCACTAGCCCATCTAAACCCCCTCCATGTTCTTCGATGTTGGATCACGATCGCGTGGCCGAAAACCGCACCTCATTTGGACTCTCCTAGCTCCCTCTACCTATAAATAGGTCCTCCCCTCCATTTTCGCGGAAGAAACCCTAGCCTCCCTCTTCCTCGCGCCGCCGAACATGTCCCCCCTCGTCGGACATGTCCAGCCGCCACGCCCCTTCGGCCAATGAGGAACGGCCACCTCACCACGCCGCCGCTCTCGGCATCTCCCCTCGCGCCACATGGCCTGCAGCCACTCCCACCGCCGCCTGGCTCCCTCATCCGCCGTGCTAGGCCCGCGAGGCCCATTCGTGGCCCGCCACCGGGCCGGAGCGGGCCCGAGCCACGCCGCATCGCTCCTGCTCGCCTCCGGTGCAAGCTCGCTCGCCGCCTCCGCGCGCTACCTCCCCGGACCCCGCCGCCGTCTCGCCGCGCTTGCCGCCCTCGGTCGCCGCTGCCCGCCGGATCCGCCTCCGCCGGCGACCACAAGTGTCCCTGCCTCCTCTTTGCCTCGCCCCGCGCCGTCGAGGATGCTCCGCCGCCTTGCCCCGTTTCGTCGCCGGCCGTCGCCTTCCCTGTTCCGCCCCACCGCCGTCCTCGGCCCCACCGGCCGGCGAGCTTGCCGAGCCGTGCCCCACGCCTCCTCTCGCCCCGGATCTGTCCAGCCCGTGGCTAGATCCGCCCTCTACCACCCGTCGGGATTGCCGGAGCTCAGCCGCCGTTGACCTCACCTCCGGCCGGCCTTGACCCGCGCTGGCACCTCCCCGTCCCGTTCCAGCCGGATCCGTCCATCCAAATGCTGCCTCGACCCTCAATCACGCCATCCCACATCGCCAGATCCACTTTCCCCGAGGTAGTTTCTTTACTAAGTCCTTAGAAAACTGTTTCATCATGGCATATGATATGTGCACTTAGATCCAAATTGAGCATATGATATGTCAAAATGTTCGTCTCTAAATGCTCTACATGATGGTTGTATTTGCATACAGGTTAGAGTGCATTATGCCATGTTAATATCTGTTGCAAAAATGCTAAGTGCTATTAACTGCTGAAAACTAGTATAACTTGATGATTTGTCTTTTTCATATATTTTCGTGTGATTTTTGTTTGAGCATCATGTCAACATGTTTTAGGAGCATAATCATGTCATCTTTGCTGTGGTGCAATCCACTTCTCATGATATGCCTTGTGGTGAGTGCAACAAGCTTGCAAAGTGGCCTACTCGGTGTTGCTGTTTTTCTTACAGTTGATGAAAACTGCTAAGTCTGAAACTGTTATATTGTGATGCCATGTTTGCTTGATGCTATAGTCATATCCATGCACATTTGGGGATGTCCAATGATCATGCCTTGAAGTCCATGTTATGCTCTATCCATCCATGTCCTTGTTTGCAATTGTAGGTTGCTTTAGCTTGTCTCTTTCGTGCTCTCAAATTGCTATAGAATGTTTCGGTTAGCCTTTTATCAGTAAGTTCAGTTTTGCCATGTGAATAGCTAGTTTTCTATGAATCCTATGACCATTTTATTGCCATTAATTGCTGCTTAAACATGTCTTCTTGTTGTTGGTTATATTCACATGCCAAGATATGCTTTGAGATGAGTTGCACAACCTTGCACACATGCCTACTTGCCGTTGTTGCTGCCATGTTCAGTTTATTTCACTAAGTTTGTGAAACTGTTATCATTTGCAATCTTGCCATGATGTTTTGAGCATGTTCTAGTGGTATTTGGCAGTAGCTCAGTGATCAACTTTGTAGTGCTTGACATGTACATGCTTGCCATGCCCTTTGATGCCATGAAATGTTCCTGCAGCATGTTGTTCTGATGATTGCAAAGTGCCTAGTTGCTCTTTTGGGACAGATTGTTGTTATATCTTGCTTCGTGTGTATGTGTTGAACCGTTGCTCCGTTTTGAGTGTGCTCTATATGAAAATTGCTTGTTTTTGCATGTATATGCATCATATCATACAGTACAAATGTTTGGAGTGTATTTTATTGATGTTTCAATGCATCTTGCATCTTTGCCATGCTTAACTTGTTTTACTCATATCTTCTAGGCCGTAGCTCTGAATTAAATGAACTTTATATGTAACTTGACTAGAATTTCAAGTAGATCATCATGGTGCATGTTAACTTGCTGTTTAACAACTTGAACTTAAGGTTTGTTCAGATCTGGACCAATTTAGAAATTTGCATATTAGGACTTATCGGAATTGTTATATGTTGTTTCCGGCCTCATTTAAACTTGCTTTGTCTGTTGATCTTTAGTGATTCATCTCTTGCCATGTTTTGCATCATGTAGCCTTGTCATGCATCATACTTGGTTGAGCATCTTGTCTTGTTTATGTGTGGTGTGTTTACCTTGTTGCTTGCTGCTTCTCGTTAGTGCTTGTTTCGTTGCGACCGTGAGGAGTAATTCGACTACGCTTGGTTCGTCTTCGTGGGTTCATCTTCTTCATGTACTCATTGTTCTTCCTTGCGGGATCTCAGGCAAGATGACCCTCACCTTCGATCTCATTACTATCATTGCCATGTTAGTTGTCTCGATGCTATCGCTATATGTCGCGGTGCCTATCTATTGTTGTCAGCCTGTCATTGTTGCCATGAAACCTCTCACCTTTGACACCATCCCAGGAAACCGTTGTTTGCCTATGTCACCGCTCGCTCATCCCCTCTTATAGCGTTATTAGTTGTAGGTGAAGATGAAGGTTGCTCCATGTTGGAATTTGGATGTTGGAATATCACAATATCTATTACAATAATTCATGCACCTATATATTTAGCAATGTGTGGAAGGCTTGGCCTTTTTCTCGGTGTTTTGTTCCACTCATGCCGGCTTAAGAACTGATAAACCAGTGTTATGTTCCTTGAGTTTGCATTCCTAACACAGTTGGGGGTTATGGGACCCCCTTGAGAGTTTGCCTTGAATAAAACTCGTCTAGTGTGATAGCCTGGCTTATTAGGGATGATAGACTACTCATATCAATAAGTAATTCCTTCTTTTCCGGGAGCCCATTCAGAAATAACTCCAAGTTAAGCGTGCTCAGCTTGGAGTAGTTTCAGGATGGGTGACCAACTGGGAAGTTGCTCCCGGGTGTGCACGAGTGAGGACAATGTGCGCAGTAAAGACTAGTATTGATATGTGAGGCCAGTCTAGATCCCGCCAGGAGTAACGACCACCGGCGAGGGTGTTCGGGGCATTATAAGTTGGTATCAGAGACGACCCTCGCGGTTACATGGATGTTTGCAGACATGTGCGCGGTCATGTTGTTCATGACGTTTGTGACCCGTCGTGGCACACGACATGGCACATGTACTGGATTGGATGCACAAACATTTCTGCCGAGAGGGAACGTTCATGTGGCCCGACGAGGACGTCGGTTCCTATGAGTGGGGGTGTATGTGATAGTCTGGCTTATTAGGGATGATATACTACTCATATCAATAAGGAATTCCTTATTTTCCGGGAGCGCATTCGGAAAGAACTCCAAAGTTAAGCGTGCTCAGCTTGGAGTAGTTTCAAGATGGGTGACTGATGTCTACTATGCAACCTTCTTCTTGTAGACGTTTTTGGGCCTCCAAGTGTAGAGGTTTGTAGGACAGTAGATAATTTCCCTCAAGTGGATGACCTAATGTTTATCAATCTGTGGGAGGCATAGGATGAAGATGGTCTCTCTCGAACAACCCTGCAACCAAATAACAAAGAATCTCTTGTGTCCCCAACACACCCAATACAATGGTAAATTGTATAGGTGCACTAGTTCGGCGAAGAGATGGTGGTACAAGTGCAATATGGATGGAAGATATATGTTTTTGTAATATGAAAAAATAAAAAACAGCAACGTAACTAATTGTAAAAGTGAGCACGAGCGGTATTGCAATGCTTTGAAACAAGGCCCAGGGTTCATACTTTCACTAGTGCAAGTTCTCTCAGCAATAATAACATAACTAGATCATATAACTATCCCTCAACATGCAACAACGAGTCACTCCAAAGTCACTAATATCGGAGAACAAACGAAGAGATTATTGTAGGGTACAAAACCACCTCAAAGTTATTCTTTCTGATCGATCAATTCAAGAGTCCGTAGTAAAATAGCACGAAGCTATTCTTTCCGTTCGATCTATCCTAGAGTTCGTACTAGAATAACACCTTAAGATACAAATCAACCAAAACCCTAATGTCACCTAGATACTCCATTGTCACCTCAAGTATCCGTGTGCATGATTATACGATATGCATCACATAATCTCAGATTCATATATTCAACCTACACAAAGAACTTCAAAGAGTGCCCCAAAGTTTCTACCGGAGAGTCAAGATGAAAACGTGTGCCAACCCCTATGCATAGATTCCCAAGGTCACGGAACCCGCAAGTTGATCACTGAAACATACATCAAGTAGGTCACGTGATATCCCATTGTCACCACAGATAAGCACATGCAAGACATACATCAAGTGTTCTCAAATCCTTAAAGACTCAATCCGATAAGATAACTTCAAAGGGAAACCTCAATTCATCACAACAGAGTAGATGGGAGAAACATCATAAGATCCAACTATAATAGCAAAGCTCTCGATACATCAAGATCGTGCCATCTCAAGAACATGAGAGAGAGATCAAACACATAGCTACTGGTATATACCCTCAGCCCCGAGGGTGAACTACTCCCCCCTCGTCATGGCGAGCGCCTGGATGATGAAGATGGCCACCGGAGAGGGAGCCCCCCTCCGACAGGGTGCCGGAACGGGTCTAGATTGGTTTTTGGTGGCAACAGAGGCTTGCGGTGGCGGAACTCCCGATCTAGGTTATTTTCTGGAGGTTTCTATATATATAGGGGGTGTTGGAGTCGGGAACAAGTAAGGGGGGTCTCCGGGCTGTCCACGAGGTAGGGGGCACGCCCAGGGGATGCCCTACCCTCGTGGGCACCCCGGGAATCTTTTGGTCCTCCTCCAGTACTCCCTGGGCTTCTTCTGGTCCAAAACCAACCTCCGTTGAGTTTCAGGTTAATTGGGCTTTGTTTGGTATTCCTTTTCTACGATACTCAAAAATAAGGGAAAAACAAAAACTGGCTCTGGGCTCTGGGTTAATAGGTTAGTCCCAAAAATCATATAGAAGTGTATATAAAAGCCCATAAAACATCCTAGAAGGATAATATAATAGCATGGAACAATCAAAAATTATAGATACGTTGGAGACGTATCAAGCATCCCCAAGCTTAATCCCTGCTCATCCACGAGTAGGTAAATGATAAAAACATAATTTTTGATGTGGAATGCTACCCAACATAATTCTCAATGTAATTTTCTTTATTATGGCATGAATGTTCAGATCTGAAAGATTCAAGACAAAAGTTTAATATTGATGTAAGAATAATAATACTTCAAGCATACTAACAAAGCCTAACCCACTTCCTATGCATAGGGATTTTGTGAGCAAAAAACTTATGGGAATGAGAATCAACTAGCATAGGATGGGAAAACAAGCATAGCTTCGAAACTTTCAACATATAGAGAGGAAACTTGATGATATTGCAATAGGTAGAAACATATGTTCCTCTCTCATAATATCAGTAGCATCATGAATGAATTTAACAATATAAACATCACATAAATCATTCTTTTCATGATCCATAAGCATAGAAATTTTACTACTCCCATCATAAGAAAAATTCTTCTCATTCATTGTAGTGGGAGGAGCAAGTTCAACAAAATAACTATCATGTGAAGCATAATCCAATTGAAAACTAAAATCGTGATGAAATGTTTCATGGTTATCATTATTCTTAATAGCATACAATTCAGCACAATAATCATCCTAGATAGCAACTTCGTTCTCATAATCAATTGGAACCTCTTCCGAAATAGTGGATTCATCACTAAATAAATTCATGACCTCTTCCAATCCACATTCATAAATATAATCATTATAAATAGGAGGCATGATTTCATCATAATAAATTTGCTCATCAAAACTTGGGAGACTAAAAATATCATCTTCATCAAATATAGCATCCCAAAGCTTGTGGCTTTGCATATCATTAGCATCATGGATATTCAAAGGATTCACACTAACAACGTTGCAATCATGCTCATCATTCAAGTAGTTAGTGCCAAACATTTTAATGCATTCTTCTTCTAGTACTTGGGCACAATTTTCCTTTCCATCATTCTCATGAAAGATATTAAAAAGATGAAGCATATGAGGCAACCTCAATTCCATTTTTTGTAGCTTTCTTTTATAAACTAAACTAGTGATAAAACACAAAACTAAAAGATTCGATTGAAAGATCTAAAGATATACCTTCAAGCACTCACCTCCACGACAACGGCGCCTGAAAAGAGCTTGATGTCTACTACGCAACCTTCTTCTTGTAGACGTTGTTGGGCTTCCAAGTGCAGAGGTTTGTAGGACAGTAGAAAATTTCCCTCAAGTGGATAACCTAAGTTTTATCAATCCATGGGAGGCGATGAAGATGGTCTCTCTCAAACAACCCTGCAACCAAATAACAAAGAGTCTCTTGTGTCCCCAACAAACCCAATAAAATAGTAAATTGTATAGGTGCACTAGTTTGGCAAAGAGATGGTGATACAAGTGCAATATGGATGGTAGGTATAGGTTTTTGTAATATGAAAATATAAAAATAGCAAGGTAACTAATAATAAAAGTGAGCACAAACGGTATTGCAATGATTTGAAACAAGGCCTAGGGTTCATACTTTCACTAGTGCAAGTTCTCTCAACAATAATAACATAACTGCATCATATAACTATCCCTCAACATGCAACAAAGAGTCACTCCAAAGTCACTAATAGCGGAGAACAAACGAAGAGATTATTGTAGGGTATGAAACCACCTCAAAGTTATTCTTTTTGATCGATCTATTCAAGAGTCCGTAGTAAAATAGGACGAAGCTATTCTTTCCGTTTGATCTATCTTAGAGTTCGTACTAGAATAACACCTTACGATATAAATCAACCAATACCCTAATGTCACCTAGATACTCCATTGTCACCTCAAGTATCCGTGGGCATGATTATACGATATGCATCACACAATCTCATATTCATCTATTCAACCAACACAAAGAACTTCAAAGGGTGCCCCAAAGTTTCTACCGGAGAGTCAAGATGAAAATGTGTGCCTACCTCTATGCATAGATTCCCATGGTCACGGAACCCACAAGTTGATCACCAAAACATACAATAAGCACATGCAATACATACATCAAGTGTTCTCAAATCCTTAAAGACTCAATCCGATAAGATAACTTCAAAGGGAAAACTCAATTCATCACAAGAGAGTAGAGGGGGAGAAACATCATAAGATCCAAATATAATACAAAAGCTCGCGATACATCAAGATCGTGCCATCTCAAGAACACGAGAGAGAGATCAAACACACAACTACTGGTACATACCCTCAGCCCTGAGGGTGAACTACTCCCCCTCGTCTTGGAGAGCGCCGGGATGATGAAGATGGCCACCGGATAGGGATTCCCCTTCCGGCAGGGTGCCAGAACGGGTCTAGATTATTTTTTGGTGCCAACAGAGGCTTGTGGCGGCGGAACTCCTGATCTAGGTTATTTTCCGGAGGTTTCTGTATATATAGGGGGTGTCGGAGTCGGGAACAAGTAAGGGGGTATGCGGGCTGTCCACGAGGTAGGGGGCGCGCCTAGGGGCGGGCACCCCCTACCCTTGTGGGCAGCCCCGGAATCTTCTGGTCCTCCTCCGGTACTCCCTGGGCTTCTTCTGGTCCAAAAACAACCCCCGTTGAGTTTTAGGTTAATTGGGCTCCGTTTGGTACTCAAAACAAGGGAAAAACAGAAACTGTCACTGGATTATGGGATAATAGGTTAGTCCCAAAAATCATAGAAATGTGTATATAAAAGCCCATAAAACATCCTAGAAGGATAATATAATAGCATGGAACAATAAAAAATTATAGAAACGTTGGAGACATATCAGTAACCGACAGGGAAGTTGCTCCCGAGTGCACATGAGTGAGGAAATAGTGTGCAGAAAAGACTAGTATTGATATGTGAGGCCAGTCTAGATCCCGCCAGGAGGAACAACCACAGGCGGAGGTGTCCGGGGCATTACATCCAGCAAGGCCCAACTTTGGTTTTACCTTTTGCCTAATAACTAAATAACTTCCATAGGGACTTTCCGGACCCCGAGGACTTAATTTACAACCCAGGCCAGGGCTCCTCATGAGTGTTGGTCCAAACCTATCAACCGCCGGTGACTGCCAGGGGCAACTCAGGTATTTGTCCTACCGGAAGTTTGGAGAATACAAACGTGGCCTGAGACGAGATACGCGCGGCTACTATCAGAGTGTCGGCACGCAGGGAGGTCTTGCTAGACTTGTTTTACCATTGTCGAAATGTCTTGTGTATCGGGATTCCGAGTCTGATCGGGTCATCCCTAAGATAAGGGGGTTTTACCTGTGCTGATCGTGAGAGCTTGTGATGGGCTAAGTTGGGACACCACTCCAGGGTTATGATCTTTCGAAAGTCGTGCCCGCGGTTGTGTGGCATATTGGAATTTGTTAATATCCAGTTGTAGTTAACTTGACAGAGGATCCGGAATAAAATACACCAAACACGTGAGTAACTGTGACCGTCTCTTTTCATTTTGAGAAGAGAACACGATGGGGTTATGTTTCACTCGTACGTAGTTCAGGATCACTTAGTGATTATTACTAGTATGCGACCGTTTGCGTAGATGCCCATCTTATTCTTGTACTCGTAAGTTAGCCACCATACAATGCTTAGCCGCTGCTGCTACCTCACCACTATCCTTTTCCATTCCCACTAAGCTTTGCTAGTCTTGATACCCATGGTTATGGGATTGCTGAGTCCTCGTGGCTCACAGATACTACAACACAGTTGCAGGTACAGTTTTCTGATGACTTGACATGAGAGTGATGTTTACTTGTTGGAGTTCTTTCTTCTTCTTCTTTGTCGATCTTGGGATAGGTTCCTGGTCGGCAGCCTGGGATAGCAGGATGGATGTCGTTGTGCTTTTCATGTTTTTCATCCATAGTCGGATGTCTTGTGTATGATGTGTTCTATTCATGTGACTATTGTATGACTTGTATGTATCCCCCATCTATGTATGTAATGGTATGACGTAATGATATCCATCTTGCTAAGCGCCCGAAATGCGATTGTGCCCCAGTCACGAGGTTATAACGTGATCAGGATAGAATCACATCTTGTGAGTGACAAGTTGGTATCAGAGCCTTGACCGACCATAGGAGCCCCCTTGATTGATCGTAGTCTTGGCCGTTGTCAAGTCTAGAAGAAAACTTTTTTGGAGTCTAGTTATATCGCAGAGTAGGAATTCTTTTTACTCCTCAACCCCTTCGTCGTTCTGGCGAGGAACCTTGACGTAGATGTTTTGAATTACTAATCTTCCCCTTCATTTTTTTACGATCACGCGGCTAGTTTTTGTTCGTTGTGATGTCATCTCTTTTGGCGCACTTCTCTTCGAGTAGATTTGACCCTCCATGTCTTTTTCTTGTTCAATCCTCAGTTCTTTCCAACCGGCGTCGTTTTCCCCGTCCGATTTGGTCTTTCTATTTCCCACCCGCCCGCCCTTTTACTTCTTGGAGCCGGAGTCCTTAATCGAATATCTATCCCACTCGTGCAAGGCCTTGCTTTCTTTCCTCAGTTATTTCAACCGATGAATTCTCGTCTCGTTCGACATTCTTCATCTCTTTTCTTTTCAGGCGGTTCCAATTCATTTTGTTTTCGGTGTTGTTCATATTCTTTTCCCTCGGCCCAGATGTATCCTCTTGCTTGTTCGCCACTCACTATTTCATTGTTCAGGAGTTCCGAAGAAATCTCAGGAGATTTGTTAGCGTTCCAATTAATTTGAGGTTGTCACCTCCTTCGAGTCTTTTAATAGTTCCGGTGCATTATCTCCTTCTCAATCCTTTCAACGGGTGTTCTCTTGAGTGGGCCCTAACCCACAGGTCTTTCCCAGGATCTTCCCTGACTATTCAAATTTTTTCCGGAGTGATTCTCAAATTATTTTCGAAGTGTGATGTAAGAATGAATTCCATCAGTCATATACCTTCTCCAAGATCGCTTGTAAATTCTTCTCATCGTTGGTTCAACTTTTCCTCTTTTCATTCCTCCGGAGTATCTCAATAATTTGGGTGATGTTCGTCATTGTCATTCTCAACATTTGCAGACCGAAAAAGAGTTTTCCTCTAAATCTTGCCCATTCTCTTGAAGATTCGTGGTTCTAGCTTCATGTTATCTTCTTGAATTATTCCATTTGTCATAAATTCTTTTCTTTAACCATCCGGAGTATTTCATGAATTCTTTCCATTGTGATCCTCCTAAGGCCATCATTTTAGAAGATTTCTTCGTGCTCAGTTTTCAACTTCGTCCCCCAAATATTCTAAATTGACGTCTCTTCATTCGTCTCCATATTCTTCCGGTTCTTCATCAAAGTATTCTTCAACCAGTTCATGATCTCATCGTTCTCTTGAATCTAAATTCCCTCATGTTCTTTATTTTTTGGCGGCGATTCATTCTCTTGTATTCATTCAATTTCAATTCTTCCCAGTGGATCGTTCTTTTATTCACCTGGCTTCAATTTTTACGATGGTTAGCTCAAGAGTTATTTTCTTGTGTTATCATATCAATATATTTCTACTTTCCAATCCTACCGGTGGGTCATGAAGACTTTCTCAAGTTTGAGCTATATCCCTATTTAATCAGTTTCAACCCGAATAAGTGATATGCAAGTCCATTGTTTCTCATCAATTTAATTGGTGGAGGATAAGCATAACATAATTCTTATTGTTTTTCATCAAGTTGATTAATCCCTTCCTTCAGAATTTGTTCTGGAGGAATGAATCCTAATCCCAAGTGTTTTCATACTTTCGTTTCCGGAGTTCAAAGTTTTCTCGGCTATCTTGTCGGAACCTCCATCTAAATCATCGCAAGGCTTTAATCTTATTCTATTCATCCGTCATGTATATATCATCATCCTTTGGTGACCGGAGTTCTTCATGGTGGTTCTTCATGATTCAATTCTTCCGTCAAGTGTTCTTCTTGCGCCTCGAGATGCAAATATTTCTCTGTATTCTTTTGAAGTGGAGTTTTGCATTTCTTTTTCTCAGCTAACCAAAGTTTTCATTGTGGCATAATTCACCTCAAGTTTGAGATAGTTACATAAGTCCACAAAAAGCATATTCTTTTGTTGTTGATTTTCTCAATAACTCCGTTAAAGCCTTTCTCTTGAAGATTCTCTTTCAAATTCATTCGTGGTGGAACGTGTTGTTCTCTTATCCGTTGTTTTCATTTCACTCTTCCATTTCGTCTGGAGGCATCGTGTTGTTCATCTCGTCAAGTATCGTTCCATCTTCTCGAGGTTATGTTCTATCCCTTCCATTTTCAGGCAGAGTGCTGCCCAAACTCATTCGTTCGAATTCCTTTTCTATCTCTTATTAACTGGAGTGCTGTCTCAATTTTCTCATTCTTATTTCTTGTCTATCTCACTTAACCGAAGTTGTCTTCGAATTCATTCTTGTTCCTTCAACTCTTGCTTCATATCCTTCAACCTTTTAGTTCTCATCGTATCCCTTGTTCCTCTTGTCTAACGAAGTGTTTGCAACTTCATTCTTCTCCATCGTGTTCGTTCTTTCAAGTTGTTCAACCTCTCAAGATTCTTTGGTTTCACTCTTTTCTCCAAGAAGAACTTTGTTCTTCCTTTTTCTCTTCCGTCTCGTTCCTAAGATCTCGGGACGAGATCTCTTGTTAGTAGGGGAGTGTTGTGACGCCCCGAGACTGATGTGCCAGGTGTCTTCCAGTTATTTGTTGTCATTGCCAGTCATCTGATTGCGTGTTGCATCTTGCCATGATATCATGTGCATGGCATCCTCATGTTTTCAAAACTTGCATCCGATCTTTTTCTCCGTTGTCCGTTTCGGGATCCGACACTCACATGCACCCGTTGCACCTCTCAAATTTTGTTTCATGAGTGGGAGAAAAAACGTTCTCGGAATGGGCCGAGATTTGTCGAGTGGCCTTGGTATATCACCGGTAGACCGCCTATCAAATTTCGTTCCATTTGGAGGTCGTTTGATGCCCCAATGGTTAACCGCGTTAACCACCGGAAGCCCTTTCTCTTTTAGCCCAACACCCCTCCACAACAGCCCACTAGCCCATCTAAACCACCTCCATGTTCTTCGTCGTTGGATCACGATCGCGTGGCCTAAAACCGCACCTCATTTGGACTCTCCTAGCTCCGTCTACCTATAAATAGGTCCTCCCCCTTCATTTTCGCAGATGAAACCCTAGCCTCCCTCTTCCTCGCGCCGTCGGACATGTGCACCCTCGCCGAACATGTCCAGCCGCCACGCCCCTTCGGCCAATGAGGGCCGGCCACCTCACCAGGCTGCCGCTCTCGGCCTTTCCCCTCACGCCACGTGGCCTGCAGCCACTCCCACCGCTGCATGGCTCCCTCCTCCGCCGCGCGAGGCCCGCGAGACCCATCCACGGCCCGCCACCGGGCCGGAGCGGGCCCGAGCCACGCCACCTCGCTCCTGCACGCCTCCCATGTCAGTGCGCTCGCCGCCTCCACGCCCTACCTCCCCGGACCTCGCCGCCTTCTCGCCGCGGTCGCCGCCTCCGATCACCGCCACCTCGCTGGATCTGCCTCCGCCGGCAACCACAAGCGTCCCCGCCTCCTCTTTGCCTCGCCCCGCGCCGCCGAGCATGCTCCGCCGCCTCCCCTCGCTTCGTCGCCGGCCGCTGCCTTCCGTGCTCCGCCCCGCCGCCGTCCTTTGCCCCACCGGCCGATGAGCTTTTCGAGACGTGCCCCGCGCCTCCACTCGCCCCGGATCCGGCCACCCCGGGGCCAGATCCGCCCTCTGCCACCCGTCCAGCTCGCCGGAGCTCAGCCTTCGTTGACCTCACCTCCGGCCGGCCTCGACCTCGCTAGGACCTTCCCGTCTCGTTCTAGCAGGAACCCTCGATCCGAACGCTGCCTTGAACTTGGATCACGCCATCCCGCACCGCCAGATCGACTTTCCCCGATGTCGTTTTTTTACTATGTCCTGAGAAAACCGTTTCATCATGGCTTATTGTGAGTGTGATAACTTTGTGCACCTAGATCCAAATTGAGCATATGATAAGTCAAAATGTTTGACTCTGAATGCTCTACATGATGGTTGCATTTGCATACAGGGTAGAGTGCATTATTCCATGTTAATCTCTATTGCAAAAGTGCTAAGTGCTGTTAACTGCTGACAGTATAACTTGCTGATTTGTCTTTAAAATATATTTTCATGTGATTTTTATTTGAGCATCGTGTCATCTTTGCTGTGGTGCAATTCACTTCTCATGATATGCCTTGTGGTGAGGGCACCAAGACTGAAAAGTTACCTACTCGCTGTTGCTGTTTTTCTTACACTCGTTGAAAACTGTCAAGTCTCAAACTATTATATTGTGATGCCATGTTTGCTTGATGCTATAGTCATATCCATGCACATTTGGGGAAGTACAATGATCATGCCTTGAAGTCCATATTAAGCTCTATCCATCCATGTCCTTGTTTGCAATTGTAGGTTGCTTTAGCTTTTCTCTTTCATGCTCTCAAATTGCTATAGAATGTTTCTGTCAGCCTTTTATCAGTAAGTTCAGTTTTGCCGGTGTTCTATGCATCCTATGACCATTTTCTTGCCATTAATTGCTGCATAAACATGTCTTCTTGTTGTTGGTTATATTCACATGCCATGATATGCTTTGAGATGAGTTGCACAAGCTTGGAAACATGACTACTTGCCATTGTTGCTGCCATGTTCAGTTTATTTCACTAAGTTTGTGAAACTGTTATATTTGCAATCTTGCCATGATGTTTTGAGCATGTTCTTGTGGTATTTGGCAGTAGCTTAGTGATCAAATTTGTAGTGCTTGACATGTACATGCTTGCCATGCCCTTTGATGCCATGAAATGTTCCTGCAGCATGTTGTTTTGATGATTGCAAAGTGCATAGTTGTTGGTTTGGGATAGATTGTTGTTATATCTTGTTTCGTGTGTATGTGTTGAACCGTTGCTCCGTTTTGAGTGTGCTCTATATGAAACTTGATTGTTTTTGCATGTATATGGATCATATCATATAGTACAAATGTTTGGAGTGTATTTGCTTGATGTTTGAATGCATTTTGCATCTTTGCCATGCTTAACTGGTTTTGCTCATTTCTTTTGGGCCGTAGCTCCGAATTAAATGAACTTTATATGTAACTTCACTAGAATTTCGAGTAGAACATCATGGTGCAAGTTAACTTGCTGTTTAACAACCTAAACTTAAGGTTTGTTCAGATCTGGACTAATTTCGAAATATGTATATGAGGACTTACCGGAATTGTTATAAGTTGTTTCCGGCCTCATTTAAACTTGCTTTGTGTGTTGATCTTGCGTGCTTCATCTCTTGCCATGTTTTGCGTCATGTAGCCTTGTCATGCATCATACTTGGTTGAGCATCTTGTCTTGTTTATGTGTGGTGTGTTTACCTTGTTGCATGCTTCTTCTCGTTAGTACTTGGTTCGTTGCGATCGTGAGGATTTGTTCGACTACGCTTGGTTCGTCTTCGTGGCTTCGTCTTCTTCATGGACTCGTTCTTCTTCCTTGCGGGATCTCAGGCAAGATGACCGTCACCTTGGATCTCATTACTATCATTGCCATGTTAGTTATCTCGATGTTATCGCTATATGTCGCGTTGCCTATCTATTGTTGTCAGCCTCTCATTGTTGCCATGAAACCTCTAAACTTTTACACCATCCCAGCAAACCATTGTTTGGCTATGTCATCGCCCACTCAGCCCCTCTAATAGCGTTGTTAGTTGCAGGTAAAGATGAAGATTGCTCCATGTTGGAACTTCGATGTTGGAATATCACAATATCTATTACTATAATTAATGCACCTATATATTTGGCAATGGGTGGAAGGCTTGTCCTTTTGCTCGGTGTTTTGTTCCACTCATGCCACCTTAAGAAACGGTAAACCATTGTTATGTTCCTTGAGTTTGTGTTCCTAACACGGTTGGGGGTAATGGGACCCCCTTGACAGTTCGCCTTGAATAAAACTCCTCCGACAAGGCCCAACTTTGGTTTTACCATTTGATTAATAACTAAATAACTTGCATAGGGACTTTCGGGACCCCGAGGACTTAATTTACAACCCGGGCCAGTGCTCCTCATGAGTGTTGGTCCAGTCCTGTCAACTGCCGGTGACCGCTAGGGGCAACTCTGGTATTTGTCCTACCGAAAGTTTGGACAATCCGGACATGGCCTGAGACGACATAAGCGCGGCTACTATCAGGGTGTCGTCACGCCGGGAGGTCTTGCTCAACTTGTTTTACCATTGTCGTAATGTCTTGTGCACCGGGATTCCGAGTCTGATCGGGTCTTCCCGAAGATAAGGGGTTTTTACCTCTACTAATCATGAGAGCTTGTGATGGGCTAAGTTGGGACACCCCTGCAGGGTTATGATCTTTCGAAAGTCGTGCCCGCAGTTATCTGGAAGATTAGAATTTGTTAATACCCGGTTGTAGTTAACTTGAGAGAGGATCCGAAATAAAATATACCAACCACGTGAGTAACCGTGACCGTTGTAATGCCCAGGATGGGACTATACCTCCTACGTGTCGAGGCACGACTTAAAGGTATAAGCCCATTCTGGAATGGTCTCAAGTTTGGTATCTTTGCACGACTCATGTAAAAATATAGGGATGAAATTGCAAAAGGAGATAGTTGGCTTACACTCGCCACCTCACACAATACATTACATAAGCAATCATCATCCAAAACGTCACAACCCGACTACGGGTGAAGATCCAAAAGAAAGATACCAAAATAGAAAGCGACAGGTCCGAATCGCCCCTAGTAGAAACCACTACTGATCGTCGAAAACGTCACACACATACGGCCACTCTCTTCATCGAGCTCCCAGTGAAGTACTTGAACCAGCTCCTGCATCATTCTCGGCTGAACCTGCATCTGGTGTTGTAGTATCTGTGAGCCACAAGGACTCAGCAATCCCATAACCATGGGTATCAAGACTAGCAAAGCTTTATGGGTAGGAAGAGGTAAAGTGGTGGAGTTGCAGCAGCGGCTAAGAATAATATGGTGGCTAACTTACGAGTACAAGAATAAGATGAGCATCTACGCAAACGGTCGCAACTGGTAGTGATCGCTAAAGATCCCGAACTACCTACGAGTGAAACATAACCCCACCGTGTTCTCTTCTCAAAGTGAAAAGAGACAGTCACGGTTACTCACACAGTTGTGTGTTTTACTTCAGATCCTCTGTCAAGTTTTCTACAACCGGACATTAACAAATTCCAATCTTCCACATAACCGCGGGCACGGCTTTCGAAAGATCATAACCCTGCAGGGGTGTGCCAACTTAGCCCATCACAAGCTCTCACGATTAGCTGAAGTGATAAATATAATATCATCACCCCTTATCTTAGGGAAAATCCGATCAGGCTCGGCTTCCCGGTGCACAAGAAATTTTGACAATGGTAAAACAAGTCTAGCAAGACCTCCCGGCGTGCCGACACCCTGATAGTAGCCGCGCGTATCTCGTCTTAGGCCACGACCGGATGGGCGATTCTACAGGTTATACCAGATACCTCGAGTTTCCCCGTGGCGGCCCCGCAGAACCACCATTTGGGACCAACACCATCAGCACTGGCCCCCCCTGCTATGTAGAAAAGAATACCCGGGGACGCGACCGCCTATGCAAAATTAATTAATTAATTAAGTTGTTATTATGAGCAAATTAAAACCAATGTTGGGCCTTGCTAGAGGAGTTTTATTCAAAGACGAACTGTCGAGGGGTCCCCATCCACCCATCGTGTAAGGAACGCAAAATAAAGGAACATAATGCCGGTTTATCGGCGCCTAAGGTGGCATGAGTGGAACAAAACAGCGAGCAAAAGGCCAAGCCTTCCACCCATGCACAATATATAGGTGTGTTAATAATAATAGATATTGTGATATTCCAATAACAAGTTCCCTCCTGGAACGATCTTCATCTTCACCTGCAACTAACAACGCTATAAGAGGGGCTGAGCAAGCGGGTAACATAGCCAAACAAAGGTTTTGCTAGGAAGGTTTCAAAAGTTAGAGGTTTCATGGCAACAAGGAGAGGCTGACATAAAAGATGGGTAGCGCGACATGTAACGATAGCATCGAGACAACTAAGCATGGCAATGGTAGTACAGGTATCCAAGGGTATGATCATCTTGCCTGGGCCCCGCAAGGAGGAAGAATGGTTCCATGAAGAAGACAAATCCTCACAACTCCGGAACGGAACCGAAGCTAACGAGAGAAGCATACCGGAAAGAAGCAAACAACACGGTAAACACACAATCATAAGCATGGCATACGATGCACAAACAAGTACTACAAGTTAAGTGGAGCTCAATATGCAACGAGTTGCATATTGACGAAACACCACATTTTAATTATTTAATTGACTCTCGTTTATTTACAAGACAAGATTAAATGTTTGTTAACATGGCAAGAGGTGAAGTAAGAGCAAGCTACCTATCTAGCCAAGTTTAAATGAGGCCGGAACAACAAACAACAATTCCGGAAAATCCCCATGTGCATGTTTAGCAATTTTAAGCAAACAACAATTAAACATTTTAATGTTGTTAACATGATGCGGATGACATGATCAAGTTTATGCAATTTTTATTAAAAGTTGACATGAAGATGATAAGGAGCATTTATCACCGTGGTGGAAGGAAAGGGTGCCACGGCAACGATCCGAAAATGATGCAACGGCAACATCTCGGTTCCGGTAACTCATCGGAAGACCGGCGCAAAAGAATGATCGGCGTGAGCGAGTCAAGAAGAAAGGTGGGGTGATCCCGTCACCGGGTTCCCACGAGTCGGCGACGAGGCAACCGAGGAGCATGACAAAAGACGAAACGGGCACGGTGCACACAAGGGAAACATCTCATACAACACATGCATTCCACGGGTCATCGTCTCGGGGTTATACCTTCGGAGTGTGCATTTCGGGGTGGAACGAGTTCGATGAGGTGTAGAAGGAAGTAGACGTTCACGCGAGGGTTGAGGAAGTAGTTGTACACGTCGGCGATAGTAGAACTTGACGCTTGCATTACACGGGTCCTCGGCGACGGTAGTTGTTCACGTTCGTAGATGTACATATTCCGTAGATGTTCGCGTCGCAAGAAGAGGTACTTGGCGCATCCGGTAGTCGTACTCGTACATCGTGGTACTTGCGGTCTTGGTCTTGGCAACGTAGTTGTACATGGGTCCTCGACGCAAGTAGTTGTACATGTCATTTTGTAGCCGTGTAGTCGAACTTGAAGGTCGTCGGCGACTCGAAGGGGTACTTGGCGAATCCACGTAGTTGAACTGGATGCTTCGTGGAACTTGGCGTGTCCGAAAATCTGCGGCGTCGATAACCAACAGGACAAAACGAGCCGGCTGCAACCAAAGGCTGCAGGGCTCGCGGTTGTTGTGCATGGCAGCAACGGGTTGGCCTAGGCGTCCATGGAGGTCCGAGCGCGAGGAGGCGGGAGGAGCGCGAGGATGGTGACGTACGCCAAGGAACGGCGATGAGACGAGGCATCAGGCCGGCGGCGGGACTCATGGTCGCCAGAGGGATGGAGAAGAAGGCGCGGAGGCGATGTGGAGGAGTCGCGCGGAGGCATCGAAGCCGAGGCCCGCGGCTGGAGAGGCCTTGGCGGCGTGGAGAGCTTCAGCGGCGGAGGCTGGCCGTGGCTTGACGATGGGGAGGACGGGGCGCACCGCTGCGGCCTGGAGACGGAGGGGCGCGGGCGCTGCGGCCTTGGCAAGCCGGGGGCCGGCGCGAGGCGCGGAGGAGGCCGGAGGGGAAGGGCGCAGGGGCCATGGCGCGGTGGCGCTCGGCCTGGCGATGCAGGGCGAGGACGGGCGCCCGGCGCTCATCGCTGAGGCATGGCGAGGGCGAGGAGGCGCGCACAGGAAGGAGAGGGAGTCGGGGCTGTGAGGGAGAGAGATGGGGTTGGGATCGAGCGGGCGAAGCCTCTGGGTGCGGCTCTCGGGAGAGAGAGCGAGGGAATCGGGTTGCGGCGGCTGAGGGAGAGGAACAAAGAGAGAGGTCGGGCTAGGGTTAGGTGCAGCTGGGCCAAGTGGCATGGGAAGGACCAGATGGGCCGGCTGGGGGAGGAAAAGGCCGGCCTGACTGCAGGTCCGGCGGGCTGGACTTCACCTGCAGATTTTCTTTAACAGAAAAAAAACAAGAAAGAAGGAAAAAGAAAGGGAGGCTTAGGGAAATATTTAGCACAAGGAATTATTTTTTTCGGGCTCATAGAAATGAGCGTAGTCTGTGAAAAATAGAAGTGTCAAGATCGAGATATAATTCAAACATATTTGAATTTGATTCAAATGGGTTTGAACTAAGACTTGATTTTTGAAGTGTCCAAAAATGTTCGGATTTTGGAGGAACCTCGATAAAAATGGATAAGAATTGTTGGCAAGGTTTGACGGTGAAACTTGGAGTGAAATAGGCATGGGGAATATTTGCAAGTGTGTTTGGGTTAATTCCAAACAAATGGAATATTTCATAAAGTAGCTCCCTAAATATTAGGAGGATATGTTATAAAGAGAAGTCATCCTTCCCTCGATTTAAATGGACCGAAGGTCCACACAATTTATTTAGGTTGAGATGCAGAAATAAAGTCATGATGGCATGATGACATGATGCAATGCAAAAATAAATAACACAAGCACAAATGAAACACACGGGAGACTCCGGAACATCAGGAATCTTCTCGGACGTCGGTCTTCGGGCGTCACAACTCTCCCACACTAACAGAGGATCTCGACCCGAGATCCTAAAGATGGCACCGGGTAAAAACGGAAGAAGAAGAGGTAAAACAAAGTTGCTTCTTCGACAAACGAGTGAAACCACGAACCTTGAGAGGTTAAACAAGTTGAATAAGAGTACAATGGAGATGAACGAAGATGAAAGCACTCCGTTAGAAAAGAGGAACAAGGAGCATTATGAGAACCTTGTAGGTTGAAAGACATGAAACCGGAGCTCACGGATGGCGAAAAAATTTCAAAACCACTCCGGTTAAAACAAGACGGAGAAGGAATAAGAACGAAATAATTTGGACATCATTCCGCCTGTGAATGGAAGGAATTGAACATGAACTTGAGGAGATGGGAAGATACTTGATGAAAACAACAACACACAGCCTCCGGAACATTGAAAGAATGGCACAAGGGGTAAGAAGGATTCAGACAGCACTCAGGTTGAAAAGTGAGGCAAAACTAGATAAGATGACGGAACTTGAATGGAGGTGACAACATTCCAGTTAAATAGACAATCAAGTGAATAATATGATCTTGATAAAACGAGATGATGGTCAAAGAGAGCAATATCACAAAGCCTCCGGAATGAAAGAATAGAATATAGATCAACGAAAGAAATGAATGGAGAAGAAAAATGACAACTTCTCCCATGTATGAATTTGAAAGAGCATCTTTACCAAGATGCGTTGAACAGATTTGTTGGAATTCAACAACGAAAAGAATAAGCTTGATGTGGGATTATGGAAAACATCTCAAAATTATGAGGTGACAACCAGCCACTAACGGAAAACAATTAATTGGATTGAGATCAACAAGGAGACGATAAACTTATTTCACCGGAATGATAAATGAAGAACTTGGGTCATTTATAAACACCATAATAGCAACAATCCTTAGGGAAGCTTTTAGGTGAATTATAACCCAAGATAACTCCAACAAATAATTGAAGGGTTGACAAGATCTCCTGAGCAAAGAAAATGATGGTTTTAAATATCTCATTCTTGATAACTCGTGAATCATAATTCATGAAGGAATTGTCAAGAATGACATAACACCATCTAAAAAGATAAGGTAGAAAGGATTGTAATTGGAAAGCATGATGAAGAATGCTTGAGCTCCAACAAGAATGTTGATGAAGACTTCGAGGATGAATTAAATCATGAAGAACCACCATGAAAACTCCGGTAATGAAAGAATGAGAAGCGAAAGATGAAAAGAAAAAGATTCAAGGCCCGCGATGAATTAGATGTAGGTTTGAAATGATATAACAGAAATAACTTGAAGATCCGGAAAACAAGATGAACAACTTAGGACCGAGAATATGATATGATGAACAAGCTCCGGAAAAAGAGATTAGTCACTTCGGGGAAATAAGAATAAGATTTATTGTATGCTTATCCTTCACCAAATTAAATTGATGACAAGCAACGGATTTGGCATACTACTTATTCTCGTTGGAAAGAATTAAGAGAGATCTCGCACAAGCTTGGGTAAATCTTCAATGAACCACCGGTAGGATTGTGAAAAGAACAAATGAATTAAAACGATAACACCAGAAGTGTAATCTTGAAAGAACCACCGTAAAATATGGAGACGAACGAAGAGACATCAATGAAGAATAGTTGGAGGACGAAGTTGCAAACAGAGAACGAAGAAATATTCTGAAATGATGGCCTTCGGAGGATCACAACAAGAAGAATTCATGAAATGCTTTGGATGGTATAAAAGAATTCCTCGCAATCGGAACAATAATGAGGATGGCATGAAGCTAGAACCATGAATCTTGGAAGAATGGATAAGGATTCAAGAGGAACTCGTCTTCGAGTCTTCAAAATCTGAGAAGACGATGAGATACACCACCTTGAATTGTATAGGCATTCCGTAATGAAGAATTAAAAGGTTGAACCAATGATGAAAAAGAATTTGAAAGTGGTCCTGGAGAAGGATTGTGACTGATGGGATTCATACTTACGTCACACTTTGAAAAGAATCTTAGAATAACTCCGGAAAAATTAGAAGAGTCAGGTAAGATCGTGGGAAAAGACCTGTGGGTTAGGGCCCACTCAAAAGAAATCACCATTGAAAAAGATTGCTTAAGAGATATTGCACCGGTTGAATTAAATGGCTTGAATAAGATAACAATCCTCAAAAATAATTTGAACGGATTAAGAATGGAATTATGAATCGTCATCACTCCGGATATGAATAGCAAGAGGAGAATGATTAATTGGTGCACCGGAATAAGAAAGCATTGTGAAAAGAGGAAAAAGGATAAGATCAACACCGAATTCTTGAATTACATCCACCGGCAGAATTTGAGAATAAAAGAATGATGAACTTGGAGTTTCCTGAGCATCTTCCTGAGAATCATCGGATAAGAACATTGAAGGAAATGAATGAAGAAATATCACATGAATAAAATGGATACTTGATCAAGGACTCTGGCTCCGAGAAGAAGAAGGATTGGAGGGTGGGGAAAACAAAGACAACTTGGGATGAATGAAATAAACAAATCGTCAGATTTCTCAACGGCGTCCGTATGAAAAAACTTGAAGAGAAGGCACACCGGTTGAAAAGGATTAACATGAAGATCTTGATGGTCAAGAAGAATTAGCACTCCCATAGAAATATGAGAACACCAATTAGGAAAGGTATGGAATCAACATTTGACATCGAAGCAACTCTATTTCCAGAATCAAATCAAAACAAAGGATAGATATGTTGCAACATGATCTTCACAATATCAGTCGAACAGAGAATTGAACGAATGAATTCCGTAGGTACATCAACTTGTCGAGAAGCCACTTGGAAGAACAAAAGGTAAATAAAAACAACAAGGAGCAGATAGAACAAATACAAGATAGAAGCTTCGTCCGACATATTCGTGCTGAAAGCTCATGGAACGTGTTACAAAAGGGTTTTGCAATCCCCGGATCAGCATAGCCAAGGACCCTTTAAGATGCAACTCCCGATCGGAACAAGCCCATAAAACTACTTCACTCAATGTAGAACCCCGAACTCCATATCATGCATTCGTTGGAAGAATGCCTATGAACTACTAGATGAACCCACCTATTAATTTCCGAAAGTTTCCAGTTATGCAATCAGGTGTTGGGGATACAGGGGAAGCACCGCGCACACAACTCTAATCCTACATCCAGCTGTATCCATCCTTCAACACATAACCAGTAATTTCCGGAAACCGTTTACCTCGGACCTTCGAAACGCATCCACTATACAAGCTATGGCAATACTCCCGAACTACCTCCCCAGTATTGGGTGATGTCGGGGTTATCTTGCCACTAACCGCATAGGAGAGTTTTCGATGTCGGCCGTCTTAAGTATTCCAGAACTGATGCGATATATTTGTGACGACAACACCTCAGAGCTCAACTCCCCGGGACACTACCACAACCCCTAAATGACAGGAGGCATCGAGAACAATGTTCTCGTCACAAAGACATCGGAACAATCCAAACAATACTCGCGTGATCCTAAAAAAATTTGGTGCATTTTTGAGAGTAGAAGAGATAAGAGTAATCGTCAGGAGTCCTCACCAGAGTGATAAAGGGATGAGGAGTAAAAAGAATTCTACTCTCTGATCTATATATAGGACTCAAAACATTTTAAGTGTGTGCCTAGACTCAACCGTCAACGATTCGATCAATCAGTGGGGCTTCTAGGTCGGAGAAGGCTTTGATACCAACTTGTAATGCCCAGGATGGGCTTATACCTTTAAGTCGTGCCTCGACACGTAGGAGGTATAGTCCCATCCTGGGCATTACAACCGTCTCTTTTCATTTTGTGAAGAGAACACGGTGGGGTTATGTTTCACTCGTAGGTAGTTCAGGATCACTTAGTGATCATTACTAGTTTGCGACCGTTTGCGTAGATGCTCATCTTATTCTTGGACTTGTAAGTTAGCCACCATACAATTCTTAGCCACTGCTGCAACCTCACCACTATCCTTTTCCATACCCACTAAGCTTTGCTAGTCTTGATACCCATGGTTATGGGATTGCTGAGTCCTCGTGGCTCACAGATACTACAACACCAGTTGCAGGTACAGGTTTCCGATGACTTGACGTGAGAGCGATGTTTACTTGTTGGAGTTCTTTCTCCTTCGTCGATCTTGGGATAGGTTCCTGGTCGGCAGCTTGGGATAGCAGGATGGATGTCGTTGTGCTTTTCATGTTTTTCATCCGTAGTCGGATGTCTTGTGTATGATGTGTTGTATACATGTGATTATTGTATGACTTGTATGTATCCAACATCTATGTATGTAATGGTACGATGTAATGATATCCATCTTGCTAAGCGCCCGAAATGCGGTTATGCCCCACTCACGAGGTTATAACGTGATCGGGATAGAATCGCATCTTGGTCGTGCCAAGTTGGTATCGGAGCCTCGACCGACTATAGGAGCCCCCTTGGTTGATCGTAGTCTTGGTTGTTGTCGAGTCTAAAAGGAAAGTTTTTCAGAGTCTAGTTATATCGGAGAGTAGGAATTCTTTTTACTGCTCAGCCCCTTCATCGCTCTGGTGAGGAATCTTGACGTAGGTGTTTTGAATTACTCCTCTTCCCCTTCAATTTTTTTAGGATCACGCGATTAGTTTTTGTTCGTTGCGATGTCAGCTCTTTTCATCCAGCGCACTTCTCTTCGAGTTGATTTGACCCTCCATGTCTTTTTCTAGTTCAATCCTTAGTTCTTTCCAACCGGCGTTGTTTTCCCCGTCCGATGTGGTCTTTCTATTTCCCACCCGCCCACCCTTTTGCTTCTCGGAGCCGGAGTCCTTAATCGAGTATCTATCCTACTCATGCGAAGCCTTGCTTTCTTTCCTCAATTATTTCAAACAATGAATTCTCGTCTCGTTCTACATTCTTCATCTCTTTTCTTTTCCTATGGTTCCAATTCAATTTGTTTTCGGTGTTGTTCATATTCTTTTCCCTCGGCCTAGATGTTTCCTCTTGCTTGTTCGACACTCGCTATTTTATTGTTCTGGAGTTCCGAAGAAATCTCAGGAGATTCGTCAGCGTTCCAATTAATTCGAGGTTGTCACCTCCTTCGAGTCTTTTAATAGTTCCAGTGTATTATCTCCATCTTAATCCTTTCAACGTATGTTCTCTTCAGTGGGCCCTAACCCACAGGTCTTTCCTAGGATCTTACCTGACTCTTCTAATTTTTTTCGGAGTGATCCTCAAATTCTTTTCGAAGTGAGACGTAAGAATGAATTCAATCAGTCATATCCCATCTCCAAGATCGCCTGTAAATTCTTCTCATCATTGGTTCAACTTTTCCTCTTTTCATTTTTCCAGAGTATCTCAATAATTTTGGAGGTGTTCCTCGCCGCCATTCTCAACATTTGCAGAACGAAGAAGAGTTTTCCTCTAAAACTTGCCCATTCTCCAGAAGATTCGTGGTTCTAGCTTCATGTTATCTTCTCGAATTATTCCGTTTGTTAATAATTCTTTTCTTTAACCATGCGGAGTATTTCATGAATTCTTTCCATTGTGATCCTCTGAAGGCCATCATTTTAGAAGATTTCTTCGTGCTCAGTTTTCAACTTCGTCCCCCAAATATTCTAAATTGACGTCTCTTCATTCGTCTCCATATTCTTCCGGTTCTTCATCAAAGTATTCGTCAACCAGTTCATGATCTCTTCGTTCTCTTGAATCTAAATTCCCTCATGTTCTTTATTTTTTGCCGGCGATTCATTCTCTTGTATTTGTTCAATTTCAATTCTTCTCGGTGGATCGTTCTTTTATTCACTCGGCTTCAATTTTTACGGTGGTTCGCTCAAGAGTTATTTCTTGTGTTATCATATCAATTTATTTATTCTTTTCAATCCTACCGGTGGGTCATGAAGACTTTCTCAAGTTTGAGCTATATCCGTCTTTAATCAATTTCAACCCGAATAAGTGATATGCAAGTCCATTGTTTCTCATCAATTTAATTGGTGGAGGATAAGCATAACATAATTCTTATTATTTTTCATCAAGTTGATTAATCCCTTCCTTCAGAATTTGTTCTTGAGGAATAAATCCTAATCCCAAGTGTTTTCATATTTTCGTTTCCGGAGTTCAAAGTTTTCTCGACTATCTTGTCGGAACCTCCATCTAAATCATCGCAAGGCTTTAATCTTATTCTTTTCATCTGTCATTTCTATATCATCATCATTTGGTGACCGGAGTTCTTCATGGTGGTTCTTCTTGATTCAATTCATTCATCAAGTGTTCTTCTTGCGCCTCGAGATGCAAATAATTCTCTGTATTATTTTGAAGGGGAGTTTTGCATTTCTTTTTCTCAGCTAACCAATCTTTTCATTATGGCATAATTCACCTTAAGTTTGAGATTGTTACATAAGTCCACAACAAGCGTATTCTTTTGTTGTTGATTTTCTCAACAACTCCGTTAAAGCCTTTCTCTTGAAGATTCTCTTTCAAATTCATTCGTGATGGAACTTGTTGTTCTCTGATCCGTTATTTTCATTTCACTCTTTCATTTCTTCCGGAGGCATCGTGTTGTTCATCTCGTCAAGTATCGTTCCATCTTCTCGAGCTTATGTTCTATCCCTTCCATTTTCAACCGGAGTGCTGCCCAAATTCATTCGTTCAAATTCCTTTTCTATTTCTTATTAACCGGAGTGCTGTCTAAATTTTCTTGTTCTTATTTCTTGTATATATCGCTTAACCAGAGTTGTCTTCGAATTCATTCTTGTTACTTCAACTCTTGCTTCATATCCTTTAACCTTTTAGTTCTCATCGTATCCCTTGTTCCTCTTGTCTAACGAAGTGTTCGCAACTTCGTCCTTCTCCATTGTGTTCGTTCTTTCAAGTTATTCAACCTCTCAAGATTCTTTGGTTTCACTCTTTTCTCCAAGAAGAACTTTGTTCTTCCTTTTTCTCTTCCGTCTCATTCCTACGAGATCTCTTGTTAGTAGAGGAGTGTTGTGACGCCCCGAGACCGATGCGCCGGATGTCTTCCAGTTATTCGTTGTCGTTGCCATGTCATCTTCTTGCGTGTTGCATCTTGCAATGTCATCATGTGCATTGCATCCTCATGTTTTCAAAACTTCCATATGATCTTTTTCTCGGTAGTCCGTTTCGGGATCCGACACTCTCACATGCACCCGTTGCACCTCTCAAATTTTGTTTCGTGAGCGGGAGAAAAAAGTTTCTCGGAATGGGCCAAGATTTTTCGAGTGGCTTTGGTATATCACCGGTAGAGCGCCTGTCAAATTTTGTTCCATTTGGAGGTCGTTTGATGCCCCAACGGTTAACCGCGTTAACCACCAGAAGCCCTTTCTCTTTTAGCCCAGTACCGCTCCACAACAGCCCACTAGCCCATCTAAACCCCACCATGTTCTTCGCCGTTGGATCACGATCGCGTGGCCGAAAACCGCTCCTCATTTGGATTCTCCTAGCCCCCTCTACCTATAAATAGGTCCTCCCCCTTCATTTTCGCGGACGAAACCCTAGCCTCCCTCTTCCTCACGCCGCCGGACATGTCCAGCCACCACTCCCCTTCGGCCAATGAGGGCCGGCCACCTCACCGCCCCGCCGCTCTCGGCTTCTCCCCTGGCGCCACGTGTCCCGCAGCCATCCCCACAGTTGCCTGGCTCTCTCCTCTGCCGCGCGAGGCCCATCTGCGGCCCGCCACCGGGCCGGAGCGGGCCCGAGCCGCGCCGCCTCACTCCCGCTCGCCTCCCGCGCCAGCGCTCTCGCCACCTCCGCACCCTACCTCCCTGGACCTCGCGGCTTTCTTGCCGTGATCGCTGCCTCCTGTCGCCACCGCCTCGCCGGATCCGCCTCCGCCGACGACCACAAGTGTCCCCTCCTCTTTGCCTCTCTCCGCACCGCCAAGAACGCTCTAATGCCTCGCCCCGCTTCGTCGCCGACCGCTGCCTTCCCTGCTACGCCCCGCCGCCGTCCTCGGCCCCACTAGCCGGTGAACTTCCCGAGCCTTGCACCGCTGATGGGCCTCTAACCCCTCGTTGGTTACCCCAAGTGGAAGGTGAAAGATGCAGTTTTGTGGAAGTGTTTTCCCTTAGCAAAGATGCCAAGGATCGAATCCCCAGAGACTCCTAGGTTCAACAAGTAGGTGTCAACTGCTAACGGCGCGGATTTGCAATCAACATGGACCTGCACACAGATACAAATAACTTTGCTCCCAATGAGTACAGAGAGGTTGTCAATCCCTCCGGCCTTGTAGTTCACAAAGGATTAAGCGCAAATGATAATAGTGATAGATAATGTTTGCAATAGTAAATAATAACGAAAAGTAAATAGCGGGTGTGATCAATGATGGTAATATGGACCGGAGTCTCATGATGTTCACTAGTGATGTCTCTCTCCCAAAAGACGATAAAACAGCTATGTGAGGTAAACGAATTACAGCTGGGCAATTGACAGGACCACGAACGCAAACCAATGCTGATTACATTGCAAGAAAGGTTGAGGTTCAAAGCATGGGCGGTACGCCAAAATAAGTAGACCGAAATCCATCAATATCTACTACTAATCATCCACCTTGAGATATTATCCAGAACATCTCGCTGGTATTAAGTTGCGAGCCCACCCATAGTGTAAACTCAAAGCAACAGACAACTGCATTAAAAGAACTTTGCGTAAAGTAAACAATCCTTGCACCCGCAGGCACAAGCACCGTTGTTTTCCCCCTTGTGCCAACAGCACATCCCCTAGACTCATGTTTCTGTCACTCAAGCTAGTCATCGAGGGGCATGAACACACAATCGAGCATAATGTTCCCTCTTGGAGTCACTACGTATTACTTGGCCAAAGAAATAAATAACAACGGAGAACATGCAAGAATTACTTATGAACATAAATATAAAAGAGGTAGATCAAATATATTACTCAAGATCAATCTGAACATAATCTCATAATCCATCGGATCCCAGCAAACTCATCATAGCAACAGCATAAGGATTACATATGTGCCTCGATCATGTAGGGTAGCTCACGAGGACTAGTTAGTGAAGCACAAGAACGGGAGGAGAACATCACATAGCTACTGGTCATGGACTCATGGTCCAAGGGAGACTACTCACAACTCATCCGGAAGGCGCCCATGGTGGTGGAGAAGCTCCCGGTGGTGATCCTCCCCTACGGCAGGGTGCCGGGAAGAGTTCTCCTGGTGCTCCCGATCTTGGAAGCGGCGGCGGCGGCAGAACAGAGATGAGATCGCGAAAAAGAGTTCCCGTCTCGAGGGTTTTGAGGGACGCTCTAAATATATGCCGAAGGGGGCACCAGACGGGGCTCGGGGGGCCCAGGCGCCCCCCCCGGCGCGGCCCACCGGGGGGGGGGGCGTGCCGCCAGGGCACCTGGAGCCCTGGTGGCCCCCCCGACTGCCCTTCGGGCGGAAGGTAGGTTCTGGAACGCTGATTTTTTATATGATTTTTCTGGATTTTTCCTGGCAGTTCTCGTAACGTGAAAACCTGAAATACAAAAACAGCCGAAAACAGAAACTGGCACCGGGGTGCACTGGATTAGTAGGTTAGTCCAAATATGATCAAAAGTGTATGGAAGTGTATGAATATCATAGCAATATCACCCAAAAGTGGCATGGAGCAAGCAGAAATTATAGATACGTTTTGGACGTATCAACATCCCCAAGCTTAATTCCTGCTCGTCCTCGAGTAGGTAAATGATAACAAGAATAATTTCTGTGGTGACATGCTATTAACCATATAGGACTTTTTACAGTCATATGACAAAAGCTTACTGAGACAATGATTCTATAGTAATTAAGTTGCCTCATGAGAAAATCACAAATGACTGAAAGTTTCACAACATGAAACTGAAACATCAAGAAGATTTGTAATGAACATGATGTGCAAATATGATAAAGTGATATCTAGCTTGCCCCCTTTAGTGAAGCAAAACATAAATGCAGGGGCACCTTCAAGGTTTAAGTGATGACTAGATACAATGGTTTCAAAATAAACGATATCACAATCATGCAAAAGACAATGCTACTTTGGGACAATGCACATTACACTCAGAATGACAATCATGCTCTCAGTAGTTGATGCTTTTAAAAGAAGGTGGAGACTCAACATAAAAGTAAAAGAATGGTTAGAACTTTTTATTTTGAAAACATAGAAGCAATTTCGTCAACGGTAGTAGTACTTCATATGTGTCATGCATAAGACATCCTATAAGTTGCAAGCCTCATGCATCGAATACCAATAGTGCTCACACCTTGTCCTAATTAGCTCGGATTTCCATGGGTTATCATTGCATTACATATGTTTTAACCAAGTGTCACAACGGGGTACCTCTATGCCACCTGTACAAAGGTCCAAGGAGATAAATCACATTTGATTTCTCATTTTTGATAGATCTCAACTTGAGGACATCCATACCGGGACACCATAGAAAATAGATGATAGACTCCTCTTTAATGCATAAGCATATTCTCATAAGAGATTGAGGATTATGTCCAAGCTAAAACTTCTACCATGATGCATGGCTTTGGTTGGCGGCCTAATGTTCTTCTCTAACAATATGCATACTCATTCAACCCATGGCAAATCACCCTTACTTCAGACAAGACAAACATGCATAGCAACTCACATGATATTCAACAAAAGTGTGACAGTTGATGGCGTCCCCAGAAACATGGTTACCGCTCAGCAAGCAACTTATAAGAAATAAGATACATAGGCAACATATTCTTTACCACAATAGTTTTTAAGCTACTTTCCCATGAGCTATGTATTGCAAAGTTAGTCTGCTTAGTACAGGTATAGGTTAGCAAAAGACTAGAAGCGACCAACTAAGAGAGCAATGACGGTCATAATCATGCAGAGAGACAAAGCAATATTGAATCAGGCATGGTAGTTATATCGCTATTCAGAAATAAAAGATCATCAAGGCTTGACAGACTTTCTTTACAGTCTTAAATATGCGTGAGCATACACCAAGTCAATCAAAATAAATTCTCGAAGGAAGATATTACTAAACCATACCACATCATCGGCAAACAAATCAAGTTGGTACTCCAATAACACATTGGGAATCCCCCAGCTATTTGAGACTAACCATAAGAAACCTGAACTACTAAGCACCATTATGCACGTAGCATTTTTATCAAAGACATATTAACCAATGCAACGGAAGCAAACTCTCTTAATAAGGTGAGCATGATAATTAAAGAGAGTTCAAGCAACCAACTAAACAAAAGCTCTTTTGAAAAGATAAGCATGAATACTAAGAGCAGAGCATGATAGTAGCCATTAAAAGACAAAGAACACACACAGCAAAGATAGACATGAAAATTCTATGTTATGTTCTAGGTAGAAGTGGAGCATGTTTCTCTCCCACATAAAGAAAGCTGAGTTCCGACTCGTTATGAAAAACTAAAAAGAAAACTAAAAGCAAGACGCTCCAAGCATAGCACATAATACATGAAGTGATAAAAATATAGCGAAACGAAAGACAAACTGATAATGTTGATGGAGAAGGGGATGCACGGGGGCATCCCCAAGTTTAGATGCTTGAGTCTCCTTGAATATTTCTTGGGGGTGCACGGGGGCATCCCCAAGCTTCAGCGCTTGACACTCCTGAATCTTTTTATCATCTTCCCTCGCACACTTGAAAACTCCCTTCATACATAACTCATCATAATCTGATTAGCGAGGTTAGTACCCTTAATAAAATAATTATAACTTGCTGGAAATAAAGATATTCTTGAATTTCTACTGTTTCTCAAGATTGCCAAAAGGTTTTTGCAAAGTAAAAGCAAGCTCTTGATTTGCAAAATGAAGGAAAGGCAAAACAGGACAGAATCTGTGAAAGACAGAACATCACGTAGTAATTGATTTGTTCGGGGCACTTCTGCAACTCAAATCAAAAAACTCAGAACAGACGCACGAAAGACAATTATATAGAGAATGCTTTCGAGAAAATTCAGACCAAAAAGATGATCTGGTGATTTTATACGAATTTTTCTATCCAAGGACAGAATCTGTTTCCTGGACAGCACCTCACAACTTTTGAACTTTCTAGCAATCAGAGGCTATACTTGGCACAAATATGAAAAGCAAAGATACAATGATGATGGTACAGCAGTACACAACAAAAGCAAAAAATTAATTCATGTGGGCTGCCTCCCAAAAGCGCTTTCTTTTATGCCTTTAAGCTAGGCATAATGCATAGAGATCAAGTTTTATCAAGAGTAAAAGAATAGCTAGCCCGTACAACGGACTCAAAAGGTAACTTGATCTTCTTTCGAGGGAAGTGTTCCATCCCTTTCTTGAGAGTAAACTGAAATTTTATATTACCCTCTTTCATGTCAATGATAGCACCAACGGTGCGTAAAAAGGGACGTCCCAAAATAATTGGACATGAAGCATCACATTCAATATCCATAATAGTAAAATCAACGGGAACATAATTATCATTAACAATGATAAGAACATCGTCGATCCTCCCCAAAGGTTTCTTTATGGAAGAATCAACGAGACGAACACCAAAAGAACAAGAATCATAAGGTTTCAATTTAAGCATATCATATATTCTTTTGGGCATAACAGAGGTACTAGCTCCAACATCACATAATGCATAGCAAGAGAAGTCATTCAATTTAATTTTTATCATAGGATCCCAACCATCTTCTAGCTTTCTAGGTATGGAGGCTTCTACTCTAAGTTTCTCCTCCCTAGCTTTGATGAGAGCATTAGTGATATGCTCTGTGAAGGCAAGATTAAGCGTGCTAGTGCGGGGGTCTCTAGACATCTTGTGAAGGAAATCAATAACTTCGGTAAGAGTGCAATTATCAAAATCAAGGTCACAAGCATCAAGTAAAGTGGTAGTGGTGTCCTTTAGGTTCACTTGTTTGGTAGTTTCTATAATCATAGCATCACCATTAATAAGTCCAATGGGACCAGGAGTACATTGGGTGCTAAGAGTTTGGATATCCTCAACAACTTGGATAGTAGCAACAGTGTGGTGGGTAGGAAGGCTCTTAATTCTATCTTCTTCCTCCCTTTCTCTAGCCCATCTTTCTTTAAGTTTAGCCATCGTCCTAATATTTTCATTAATTTGCACTTGAGTAGCATTAATAAGAATGACCTTCCTCTCCTCAAGAGGAGAAGTTTCAATTTTTAACAATTTTACCTCATTGGCTAAATGGTCTACCTTAAAAGAAAGATCATCTAGTTTATGTAGTTTTTCTTCTACACTCTTATTAAAGGCTTTTTGGGTAGTGATGAAATCTTTAAGCATAATCTCTAGTTCAGTAGTGGAGTTCTTGGTACTAGGATAAGCATTGTTGTTCCCATAAGAATTAGAGGGGAACGGTCTAGTATTGTTACCAAAGTTACTCCTATAAGCATTGTTATTAAAATTGTTTCTAGAGATAAAATTCACATCTACTTGTTCTTGAGCAATCAAAGAATTTAAAGGAACATCACGAGGATCAACAGTAGATTGCTTCGAAAGTAGAGACATGATCAAGTCAACTTTTTCATTTAAGGAGGAAATCTCCTCGATAGAGTTTACCTTCCTACCTGTTGGAGCGTGTTCGGTGTGCCATTGGGAATAGTTGGTCATCATCTCATCGAGAAGCTTTGTGGCAGCACCAAGTGTAGTTGACATAAAAGTTCCTCCCGCGGCCGAATCTAACAAGTTCCGCGAGGTAAAGTTCAAGCCTACATAAAAAGTTTGGATAACCATCCAAGTAGTCAAACCATGAGTAGGGCAGTTCTTGATAAGAGATTTCATACGTTCCCAAGCTTGGGCAACGTGTTCATTATCCAATTGTTTAAAATTCATTATGTTACTTCTAAGTTGGATAATTTTAGCAGGTGGATAGTATTTTCCGATAAAAGCATCTTTAAACTTGTCCCATGAATCTATGCTATTTCTAGGCAAAGACTGAAACCAAATTTTAGCTCCTCCTCTCAAGGAGAAAGGAAAAATCTTAAGCTTAACAATATTACTATCTATTTCTTGGTACTTTTCCATATCACAATGTTCAACAAAGTTGTTTAAGCGGAAAGCAGCATCATCTCCAGCACCGGAGAATTGATCTTTCATGACTAAGTTCAGTATAGCTGGTTTAATTTCATATGAAGGTGCTGAAGTGGCAGGTGTAGTGATAGGTGTGCTGATAAAGTCCTCGTTGTTGTGACTAGTGAAGTCACACAACTTGGTGTTCTCGGTGGAACCCATAGTAGCAAGCAAGCAAGATAACTATTTTTGTGATTTTCAATAAAAGGTACTAAAGCAAAAACTGAAAGGTAAACTAACAAGACTAAAAAGCAAAGGTAAAAGATAGCGTGCAACTCCCCTATCCTGAAGAGTGGAGTCCCCGGCAACGGCGCCAGAAAATACTCCTTGATGGGCCTCTAACCCCTCGTTGGTTACCCCAAGTGGAAGGTGAAAGATATAGTGTTGTGGAAGTGTTTTCCCTTAGCAAAGATGCCAAGGATCGAATCCCCAGAGACTCCTAGGTTCAACAAGTAGGTGTCAACTGCTAACGGCACGGATTAGCAATCAACATGGACCTGCACACAGATACAAATAACTTTGCTCCCAACGAGTACAGAGAGGTTGTCAATCCCTCCGGCCTTGTAGTTCACAAAGGATTAAACGCAAATGATAATAGTGATAGATAATGTTTGCAATAGTAAATAATAACGAAAAGTAAATAGCGGGTGTGATCAATGATGGTAATATGGACCGGAGTCTCATGATGTTCACTAGTGATGTCTCTCTCCCAAAAGACGATAAAACAGCTATGTGAGGTAAACGAATTACAGATGGGCAATTGACAGGACCACGAACGCAAACCAATGCTGATTACATTGCAAGAAAGGTTGAGGTTCAAAGCATGGGCGGTACGCCAAAATAAGTAGACCGAAATCCATCAATATCTACTACTAATCATCCACCTTGAGATATCTATCCAGAACATCTCGCTGGTATTAAGTTGCGAGCCCCACCCATAGTGTAAACTCAAAGCAACAGACAACTGCATTAAAAGAACTTTGCGTAAAGTAAACAATCCTTGCACCCGCGGGCACAAGCACCTTAGTTTTCCCCGTTGTGGCAACAGCACATCCCCTAGACTCATGTTTCTGTCACTCAAGCTAGTCATCGAGGGGCATGAACCCACAATCGAGCATAACGTTCCCTCTTGGAGTCACTACGTATTACTTGGCCAAAGCAATAAATAACAACGGAGAACATGCAAGAATTACTTATGAACATAAATATAAAAGAGGTAGATCAAATATATTACTCAAGATCAATCTGAACATAATCTCATAATCCATCGGATCCCAGCAAACTCATCATAGCAACAACATAAGGATTACATATGTGCCTCGATCATGTAGGGCAGCTCACGAGGACTAATTAGTGAATCACAAGAACGGGAGGAGAACATCACATAGCTACTGGTCATGGACTCATGGTCCAAGGGAGACTACTCACAACTAATCCGGGAGGCGTCCATGGTGGTGGAGAAGCTCTCGGTGGTGATCCTCCCCTCCGGCAGGGTGCCGGGAAGAGTTCTCCTGGTGCTCCCGATCTTGGAAGTGGCGGCGGCGGCGGAACAGAGATGAGATCGCGAAAAAGAGTTCCCGTCCCGAGGGTTTCGAGGGACGCTCTAAATATATGCCGAAGGGGGGCACCAGACGGGGCTCGTGGGGCCCAGGCGCCCCCCCGGCGCGGCCCGTGGGGGGGGCGCCGCCAGGGCGCCTGGAGCCCTAGTGACCCCCCCCCCCCGGCTGCCCTTCGGGCGCAAGGTAGGTTCTGGAACACTGATTTTTTATATGATTTTTCTGGATTTTTCCTGGCAGTTCTCATAACGTGAAAACCTGAAATACAAAAACAGCCGAAAACAGAAACTGGCACCGGGGTGCACTGGATTAGTAGGTTAGTCCAAATATGATCAAAAGTGTATGGAAGTGTATGAATATCATAGCAATATCACCCAAAAGTGGCATGGAGCAAGCAGCAATTATAGATACGTTTTGGACGTATGAACCGCGCCTCCTCTCATCCCAGATCCGGCCACCCCGGGGCCAGATCCGCCCTTTGCCACCCGTCCGGCTCGTCGGAGCTCAACCGTCGTTGACCTCACCTTCGGCCGGCCTCGACCCGCGCTGGGACCTCCCCGTCCCGTTCCAACATGATCCCTCCATCCAAATGCTGCCTCGACCCTGGATCACGCCATCCCGTACCGCAGATCCAGTTTCCCCGAGGTCGTTTTTTACTAAGTCCTTAGAAAACTGTTTCACCATGGCATATTGTGAGTGTGATAACGTTGTGCACGTAGATCCAAATGGAGCATACGATATGTCGAAATGTTCTCCACTGAATGCTCTACAAGATGGTTGCATTTGCATACAGGTTAGAGTGCATTATGCCCTGTTAATCTCTGTTGCAAAAGTGCTAAGTGATGTTAACTGCTGAAAACTAGTATAACTTGCTTATTTCCCTCTTTCATATCTTTTCGTGTGATTTTTGTTTGAGCATCATGTCAACATGTTTTAGGAGCATGATCATGTCATCTTTGCTGTTGTGCAATCCACTTCTCATGATATGCCTTGTGGTGAGTTCAACAAGCTTGCAAAGTGGCCTACTCGTTGTTGTTGTTTTTCTTACACTTGTTGAAAACTGCAAAGTCTGAAACTGTTATATTGTGATGCCATGATTGCTTGATGCTACAGTCATATCCAAGCAAATTTGGGGATGTCCAATGATAATTTCTTGAAGTCCATGTTATGCTCTTTCCATCCATGTCCTTGATTGCAATTATAGGTTGTTGTAGCTTGTCTCTTTCTTGTTCTCAAATTGCTATATAATGTTTCCGTCAACCTATTATCACTAAGTTTAGTTTTGCTATGTGAATAGCTAGTGTTCTATGCATCATATGACCATGTTCTTGCCATTAGTAGCTGCATAAACATGTCTTCTTGCTGTTGGTTATATTCACACTCCATGATATGCTTTGAGATGAGTTGCACAATCTTGCAAACATGCCTACTTGTCGTTGTTGTTGCCATGTTCAGTTTATTTCACTAAGTCGGTGAAACTGTTATCATTTGCAATCTTGCCATGATGTTTTGAGCATGTTCTAGTGGTATTTGGAAGTAGCTTAGTGATCACCTTTGTAGTGCTTGGCATGTATATGCTTGCCATGCCCTTTGATGCCATGAAATGCTCCTGTAGCATGTTGTTTTGATGATTGCAAAGTGCCTAGTTGTTCTTTTGGGACAGATTGTTGTTATATCTTGTTTCGTGTGTATGTGTTGAACCGTTGCTCCGTTTCGAGTGTGCTCTATATGACACTTGTTGTTTTTGCATGTAGATGCATCATATCATGTTGTATACATGTTTGGAGTGTATTTTCTTGATGTTTGAATGCATCTTTCATCTTTGCCATGCTTAAGTTGTTTTGCTCATATCTTCTACGCCGTAGCTCCGAATTAAATGAACTTTATATGTAACTTGACTAGAATTTAGAGTAGATCATCATGGTGCATGTTAACTTGCTGTTTAACAACTTGAACTTAAGGTTTGTTTAGATCTGGACCAATTTCGAAATTTGTATATGAGGACTTACCGGAATTGTTATATGTTGTTTCCAGCCTCATTTAAACTTGCTTTGTGTGTTGATCTTGTGTGCTTCATCTCTTGTCTTGTTTTGCATCATGTAGCCTTGTCGTGCATCATACTTGGTTGAGCATCTTGTCTTGTTTATGTGTGGTGTGTTTACCTTGTTGCTTGTTTCTTCTTATTAGTGCTTGTTTCGTTGCTATCGTGAGGATTTGTTCGACTACGCTTGGTTCGTCTTCGTGGCTTCGTCTTCTTCATTGACCCGTTCTTCTTCCTTACGGGATATCTAGCAAGATGACCGTCACCTTGGATATCATTACTATCATTGCCATGTTAGTTGTCTCGATGCTATCGCTACATGTCGCGCTGCCTATTTATTGTTGTCAGCCTCTCTTTGTTGCCATGAAACCTTTAACCTTTGACACCATCCCAGCAAACCGTTATTTGGCTATGTCACCGCTTGCTCAGTCCCTCTTATAGCGTTGTCAGTTGCAGGTGAAGATGAAGATTGCTTCATGTTGGAACTTGGATGTTGGAATATCACAATATCTATTACTATAATTAATGCACGAATATATTTGGCAATGGATGGAAGGCTTGGCCTTTTGCTCGGTGTTTTGTTCCACTCATGCCTCCTTAAGAACCGATAAATAGGTGTTATGTTCCTTGAGTTTGCGTTCCTAACACGGTTGGGGCTTATGGGACCCCCTTGACAGTTCGCCTTGAATAAAACTCCTCCAGCAAGGTCCAACTTTGGTTTTACCATTTGCCTAATTACTAAATAACTTGCATAGGGACTTTCCGGACCCCTGGACTTAATTTACAACCCGGGCCAGTGCTCCTCATGAGTGTTAGTCCAAACCATTCAACCGTCGGTGACCGCGAGGGGCAACTCTGGTATTTGGCCTACCGGAAGTTTCGACAATCCAGACATGGCCTAAGACAAGATACGCGCGGCTACTATTAGGGTGTCGGCACGCCGAGAGATATTGCTGAACTTGTTTTACCATTTTCGAAATGTCTTGTGCACCGGGTTTCCGAGTTTGATTGGGTCTACCCTAAGATAAGGGGTTTTTACCTCTGCTGACCATGGGAGCTTGTGATGGGCTAAGTTGGGACACCCCTGCAGGGTTATGATCTTTCGAAAGCCGTGCTCGCGGTTATGTGGCAGATTGGAATTTGTTAATATCCGGTTGTGGTTAACTTGACAGAGGATCCGAAATAAAATATACCAACCGCGTGACTAACCATGACCATCTCTTTTCATTTTGAGAAGAGTGCACGATGGGGTTATGTTTTACTCGTAGGTAGTTCAGGATCACTTAGTGATCATTAATAGTTTGTGACCATTTGCGTAGATGCTCATCTTATTCTTGTACTCATAAGTTAGCCATCATACAATGCTTAGCCATTGCTGCAACCTCATCACTACCCTTTTCCATACCCACTAAGATTTGCTAGTCTTGATGCCCTTAGTTATGGGATTGTAGAGTCCTTGTGGCTCACAGATACTACGAAACTAGTTGTAGGTACAGGTTTCCGATGACTTGACATGAGATCGATGTTTACTTGTTGGGGTTCTTTCTTCTTCTTCTTCGTCGATCTTGGGATAGGTTCCTGGTCGGCAGCCTAGGATAGCAGGATGGATGTCGTTCTGGTTTTTCATGTTTTTCTTCTGTAGTCGGATGTCTTGTGTATGATATGTTGTATTCATGTGACTATTGTATGACTTGTATGTATCCCCCATTTATGTATGTAATGGTACGATGTAATGATATCCATCTTGCTAAGCGCCCGAAATGCGGTTGTGCCCCAATCACGAGGTTATAATGTGATCGGGTTAGAATCACATCGTGGGCGTGACACCCGCAGACGTCAACCCTGATACTATAAGATCACAATTTTGAAGAAAAACATCATGGTGGAAGAATTATCATGTTTCACGATACGAAGCCACCACAACCTCCTGTTCTTCATCGGGAGGCCAGATCTGGAGTCTGTTTGGGGCTCCAGAGAGGGGAATCTTCGGTCTTCGTCATCACCAAGCCTCCTCCATGACCAATTCCATGATGCTCTCCATCGGGAGTGAGTAATTCCTTCATAGGGTCGCTGGTCGGTCAGGAGTTGGACGAGATTCATTGTGTAATCGAGTTAGTTTTGTTGGGGCTTGATCCCTAGTATCCACTATGTTTTGAGATTGATGTTGTTATGACTTTGGTATGCTTAATGCTTGACAGTTTGGGCCTAGGTGCCATGATTTCAGATCTGAACCATTTATGTTATCACCATTATATCCATGTTCTAGATCCGATCATGCAAGTCATAGTCACCTACTACGTGTTATGATCCATAAACTCTATAGTGACAATATGCAGGATACTTTCCGATGATGACCGTAGATTGAGGAGTTCACGTATTCACTATGTGCTAATGGTTAGTTCTGGTACCCTATTAAAAGGAGGCCTTAATATTCCTTAGTTTCCTTATGGACCCCGCTGGCACGGGATGGTAGGACAAAAGATTTCATACAAGTTCTTTCCATAAGCACGTATGACTATTTACGAAATGCATGCCTACATGACAATTATGAACCAGAGCTAGTGCCGTATTGCCATAGGTTATGATTGTTACATCATGAATATCATCCAAAAAATTGGCGATCCAATGCCTACGAATTTCCTACATATTGATCTTGCTAAGTTACTACTGCTGTTGTTACTATTGCTACAGCTACAAAATCACTACTACCATTTCTACCGTTACTATTACTCTTGCTGCTACTATCAAAACTATCATAAAACTGTGCTACTAAACACTTTGCTACAGATAATTAATCTCCAGGTGTGACCGAATTGACAACTCAATTGCTATTACTTACAAATATTCTTCGGCTCCCCTTTCATCGAATCAATAATTTGGGTTGAATACTTTACCCTAAAAAATTGTAGCGATCCCCTATACTTGTGGGTTATCAAGACCTTTTTCTAGCGCCGTTGCTGGGGACCATAGATGTCGGGACCCCGACTCATAAGTCGTGATCACCGAATGCACGTGTACAGTGATCCCAGAGATCAATGCTCAGTGAACACACAGAAGCTGAATAACAAGAGTCTTACATCCATACATACTGTATTACACAAATTGTGACCATTATGGTCAAGTCTTGAATATAACATTGCAGCGGAAATCTTCAGTAACAACTTGGACCCATGCCATCTGCCTTAACCCTACAGGCATTCTGACTGGGAAGCGTCCTAGCTCGCATGTTCGTCACCAAGAAATCTTCATCATATCCTGTTCTTTCATGCCTGGCCAATAAAATAACCAGTGGCAAGCCAATGAGTACTTTGAATGTACTCACAAGCAACCCAAGTGTGATGACAAAATTAATTATGCAAGGCTCTACTGCTAAATTGGCAGTTTTGCGGAAAGCTAGTTTTTCATATGCAAGTATGATCAACATATAACCAGGGCATGCATGCGTCTGCAACAAGTATCAAGAGGTTACAGACATCAACATTGGAAAATAGTTATGAACAACTCTTGCTCAAGCTCATCGTAACTTCCTCACAAATCACGTCAACATATTTACCCAAAACTGTGTTGTTTTCTAGAAACTTATGGACATAGTCTAAGCAGCTCCACCCAACTGTCCTTGATCGTGGACACGGCTATTCGAATAGTTTGACACTCTGTAGAGGTTGCACACTTTACCCACTAGATCCGGGGAACTTCCGTGTCATCCACGACCCGCGGTACCTCAAGTACCCGGGGTAAGCACCCGATCACTATATTTCCCTAGACGACACTAGCACCGAGTCCACTCGATTGGTAGTTACCCCATGCCCAATATTTCACATCTTAAAAATTGTGGAGACTCGCTCCCATATTCATCACATACCACTGACATGGGGTACCAACGGTGTGTTTGGTGCCCTGTAAAAACAGTCATGGCCGCCTATCCAAGCACAATCCCGTCCCGAGAGTGACCTCATGTCACCCCCGTCACTAGTAATGCGGGCACCATGCTAGTATCGACCTAGGTAATCAATAATGCCCTTTCCCATATAAGGGTAGAGTGGTTGCGCATGTTTGGTTGGGACGGTAATCACAGATAAATCTAATCCATCTCTGTAAACAACACTTTCATCAAGCCTCGGTGCACTACTTCTCCACCAAGTAGTTCCCTAGTTCCTCGTCATCTCCCAGGGACATTAGTGACACCCACTAGGTTATTTGCAAGTATGTCAAACCACACTTGTTTCTCTCAATGCATAACCCTGACCCATTTTGCGTAGCCAACTACTATAGCATACATCTATCTACTCCCACCGGCATAACCCTCATAAGAAGGTAGGGTCATGCTTGATGCAAGTTTCAATGGTAAAGTAACATAGGTACCAACCCAAGTGGTCACCATCTCAACCTAATTGCGATGCATTGATAATAAGGTGCTATGAGACATGCATAAAAAGGTTTCTCGAACATGGTCAAAGGGATGCTTGCCTTGTCCTTCCGAGTCTTCAAACCTTCTGGTCCATCTCCAAGTACTCCATCTACTTCGTCAACTAACGCCGGAAACAAATCACAATAAGCAACACAACAAGGCAAAAATAAAAGTGATCTAAAAATAGGAGTTGGACTTTTCTAGGATACCTCTGGTCATATAAAAAATGACCAAGGTGGTTTCATTGGAATATGATCAATGGATATCTCTGAACATTTGAATATGATGAAATTAGGGGATTTGTGGATTTGCAAGAAGTGTACAGAAGAATTATTATGAAAAATGGTCAGAGGCACCTATCTATCAAGAATGATTTTAGAAGCAGCTAAGAGTTGGTTTCACTTGATTTGGAGTTAAAATGAATTTCCTAGGATTTTGCAGTGTTGACAAATATGAAGAAATGGCTCATTATTTTGTGGGGTACAGAACGTATTAGGAAAAATGTTCCAAAACTAAGTCTTGATATTACAAGTATCTAGGAATTTGAACCATTGCATTTGGATCAAATTTGAGCTCTCTGTGATTTTCTAAAGTTTATCACAAAAATAGAAAAATAGGATTTGATAAATATTTGTGAAGAAAAAGTCTTTGGAAAAATGTGGATGTTGCACCAACAGGTAGATCATGATTTTAGAAACTACTAGAAATTTGAATCATCAAATTTGGAATTCATTTGAATATTTGGGAGATTTTACAATTTATGTGAAAAAAAAAGAAAAGGGAAAGGGGGGGCTATACCTATACTGCGTATTGGGCGTAGTATAGCGCCGCAGCGCCCTGGGCTGGCCCAGCAGCATGGCCACGTGTAGAGGGCCAGGCGACGTCGAAGGCGCCTTTGGGCCATGCGTCTTCACCGCAGGGACGCGGCTTCCACGTATGCCATCTCCACTTATGCGCGGGCCCGGCCTCTGGGTCGCTTACAAGCGGGCCCCGCCTGGCAGGCTTGTCTTCCTCGTCCCACTCGAACAGAGGCGAGGCAGGGGAGGCAGGGCCGAGCGCTCGCCGGCGTTGCCCCGTCGACTCGGGCTATCCCCGGCGACGCCTCGGCCACCGAAATGACCAGCGTGGAGAGGCGCTTCCGGCCATGGGTAACACGCCTGTCGGGGAGGACCAGGTCAAGGAGAGCGCCGTCCGCGGCGGAGGTGGCTGACGGTGAAGGCTGGCACGGCGCTCAGGCCACCAAGGAGAGTAACAGGAGAGCGGGGAAGCTCCATGGTGGCCATGGGGTTCGCCCAGTGGCGAAAGGAGGGGAGGAGGATGCCTCATTCGTGGGGATTTGAGAGGAGGTCGGCGGCTCGACTTCAGCCATGGAGGGGCAAGGAGGGCACGGGAAGGGCAGTGGGCAGGTCGGGGAGGTACACTGGAGGGAGAAGGGGCAAATGGAGCAGCGAGGAGGGTCTGGGGTGGCCTTTAAATAGGCGGGCCACGGAGCACCGTGAGCCCATGCGCCGGCGAGGCTGTTGCCGTCGCTGCAAGCCATGGGGGCGTGCGTGGGCGTGTCTGGGGTGCTCATGAGGTTGGTCTAGGTCGAGGGGAAAGGAAAAAGGGGGAGCGGGGTGTGCCAGAAGCTCCGCGCGTGTGAGCTCTCTCACTGGAGCTCGCGGTCGGCCGGTGCGCGTGCGAGGGAGATGATAGGAGGGAGAAGGAGGAGGGGGCAGACCGCGCAGCGTGTCGTGGACGTCGAGGCGACCTCGACGGACACGCTCGCTCTGCCCAATGCCGCCTGGGTGCCTCAGGAGGGCCGAGCTATAGTGGCTTGGCGCACTGTAGCGCGCTCCAGAGCACGACTTTGGCCGGCATGGGCGTCTCGCTGCACCCTGGCCGTGTCCCCAAGTGTCCAACAGCTCTAGGGGGTAGTAAATAAGTGGGCTGTGGCCTTGGATGCCCTGCGGAGCCAGTAGGAGAGGAGACATACAGAAGAAAATTGAGAGAGGGGCTGTCCAGGGAGGTAAATGGGGTTTTACCC